>OX104071.1:45737574-45815000 GCA_944474145.2 Dicrocoelium dendriticum
TTTGCATTATTTTATCCACAGGGCATGCGAGACGTAAGGGCAAGAATTAGAGCGTTAATAGGGAGTACGTTAGTGAGAAACTAGTCCGATGAAGTTGTGTCCACCATGCGGGTCAGTTGTATGAAGCATGAGGAAAAGCTGCAAAAAGCTTTTAAGAATAGTGACATGTTCCAGATCAGGTAAGTAGGCGTAGTCGTACGAGAGCAGGTAGGTACACAGCATTTATGAAATTTGGCATCGGTCAACTTGTCAATGCGTGTTTGTGGCAGTGACTATATCGAGTGGTGAGTCACATCCGCTACGTCGCAGTGTTGTTAAAGCGATATTTTTGGGTTTTGTATAGAGAACGTTTGCCAGGCAGCAATCCATAACGTCCTGAAACACTGCCGACCGGTGATGTTACATTGACAAGGTTGCATGCGACCGATTGTCCTTGCGGTTCTTGGCAGTCACGTTCAGCCCATTTGTGTCCTATGGCTGTGTGGTGGTCTTCTTCAGAGTCGTCCGCAAGTGTTTGTAGCTGTTGACGTCGGACTACGCAGGTGGCTTTAATTGATTTGATTATGTTTTCGGATTATCTAAGTGTGTCCAGGATTGCGAAGTGGGGATGATTTCATTTTTCTGTGTTGTCTCCTTGGCCAGGTGAGCGTCGCGAGTATGTCCTCAAGGGAGTTTCGTAAAAATAACGTTATCCTTAAGAATAAGGGAGAAAATAAAAACGGACTGAGCACTGCTAGGGAAATGTAACAGAACTATGTTAATGCATACATACAAACTTTTGTTAAACTTGTGGCGGATCAAAACAATGGAATTACCGAATATGTTCTACAGCAAATCTGTTCTATGAATGCAAGCGCGAGACCCGATAGTTGTTGGATGGGAGAGACAAATGCTGTCCGGATTGAAGTAGCGTACGCAACACATTGACAGAAGCCGTCGCGAAAAAGGAACCCATATACAGTTTTCTGTTAGTGACAAAGTGACAGTGAGACATCTCTGAGTTACCTGAATTAACGTAACCCCCAGCCGCTCCTACAGCCACGCATCCGCGGGAATAATTGGACAACCATCAACACTAGTGTCCATCTTCTGATTAGGCTGCATTTTTCTGCCACAACACCTAGCTGTGATAGACTTAAGCGCAATTGTTAGAACTCTGATATGCACTTCGTAGTAAACTCCCTTTTGACTCCTGCTCAAGGGAGCGTCCTCCAAGTAACCAACGGACATGGCAACCTACGTCGCACCTGGTAAGGGGAATAATTTAGATGTTATCACCCAGCGAGCATTCAAAACTTGCGAGCACACCCCATTCCTTAACCCCCGTTTGTACCAACCACAAACTCAGTCCCCAGCATAAGCTAAAACAGTGATTATTGGTCAGCCTTTCAGAGTTCACGCCTAATTCTCACATACTTTAACGCACTACAGATACCAGAGGCATCATACGCTTGGGACCTCAACATTTTAACTGAAAGCTGTCTCTGTACACAAATTACCAACGACATAGTCACAAGAAAGTAGATGTCCCTTAATAGCAAATAGGGCAAACGGATATGAATTACTTTTAAGTCGTCAATAGAACCATTACCTTACGTGAATTTGCAACCTAATCGAAGTCACGTGTTAAATTCCGCACCTAATAGTCAGCCATCGGTAGCTCAGTGGTAGAGCAGCGGACCGGAAATTCGTGGACCGGGGTTCGATTCCCAGTCGAGGCAAATTTTCGTGTGGAGTTTAATCGTGACTTCTACCCTCAACGAAACTTACGTTACTCACAAACATCCTTCAAATAGTTTATTCTCGTCATTGCGAGACACACCATCAAGGGCGTGATCATGATATTGCAGACATGTATGCTCGGCAATTGCACAAATTATTACATCTTGACCAGTGGCATAGAAAGTATGTGTGTGTTGGGATATAAAACTATATTTAATTGTGTATTTAAAAGGGGACATGTCGTATAAGTAGGTAACTGTGACTGTGTGTGCTTTTGTTCGTTGTGTTTGCCATCAAAGGAGGAAAGCAATGGAACGCTTCGAATCGGATGACGTTCGTGATGTTTGAATGATCCTCCGGAAAAGGGGAGGCAGTGACTTTATTTAGTGGCGAGTCACATCCGTTAAGCCACAGTGTTTTTAAACGGATACTTGTGGTTTTTTACAGGGAGAACACTTGCCAGGCGAAATCCCACCACATCCTAAAACACTGCCGCCGAACCATTTGCTGAAACAAGATTTATTCGAACCACCCAGCTGGCACCACGGGGAGGTTGTTCGGCTAGCCAGCCTGGTTTTGTTTGCAACCACATTTGTGCCGAGGTCGTCTGTTCAGCTGAGAAGTCTGTTGACGCAGTGAAAAACGCTGACAAGCGACCAGTTTAAGTATTACCTGGCAACTATTCAGGTACGGGCACACTCAGTTTTCCCGTAGCGCCATAGCTGTGATTTGAGTCCAAAATGTGGAACGACATGAAAGACTATTAAAATGCTTACGATCAATCGTGCAGCCTCGACGCTCGCTGTTATTTTCACAACCCTAGTATACACAACGCACCAGTGCCGTTTGAAATTGCTAACCGTTATGTAGGCAAAAAGCGCGGGTGACTATCCATGCATTGATTGGAACTGCGATTTCTCCGATGAAATCCACATGCAGAAAGTGCGCACTTAAGCAATGTGTGAAAGGGCTAATCCCTCGGAAAATGGATTCCAAATTGAAAGTGACGGAAAGTAAGTAAAATAATATCGTACAGGCTTGGTTCCTACTAGTAAAAATTTCCGTTGAGCGCAAATAGTTTAACACTAGGTTCATCACCCGCAGGTGCAACAAGGGTAATCATTGAAAATTAGCTAACCTTCGCAAGTATTTAAACCGGGCACTAGTTAATTAATATTCTCAAACTTAAGAAGCGACGGCAGCTTTCAATTTATCAACTCTTCGCTACATCGTCTCAAAGCGACTTGCAATCGCATTAGCTAGTGCAAGTCACTGACATGGAAATCCCTCTGCGGGCCATCAAAAATCGCCATAACTGCTAGATGGCTGCAGTAGAATAAGGGCTTCAAAGGTTTGTGTATTCCATTGCAAAAATGGTGGGTCCAAGTGACATATCAAGAGCGGCATCGTAAACGCTCTACATTTGCAGTGGATGCTGCGGTTCTCGGCCTACTGCGCCTACAGTGTAATTAGAGAAGACATAACTGCGTGCCGCTTTGCAAGATTCTACATTTAAAATTCTGCTAGCAAGCGCATCAAAAACCTCTCACTTCAGCCACTCGGACTAAGGAAATTGCAGCCATCTACTTAGGTGTAGTTAAAATTTGACACCAAATGGATGTCAACGGTACTCTTTAGGCTCACTTTCAAGACTATTGTTCTACTAATTTGGCACAGATGGAACTAGCATATTTTAAGTACTGCGTTGGGCAATGCAAAGCGCGCAGCTCTAGTAGAAGTCTTCTCAAAAGCGACTAACACCATGGTTGGCATATATCATGTAACAGTGGTTATACTATTGCAAACGTTCTTGTATAGGCAAGCGATCGGGTTATAGGTAAGTGCGATAACTCTTGCTTATGTTGGCGTGTCACTATATGGCAGATAAAGCGTGTTGGAACCCTTAAAATGTGCCGTTTTCCTATATGGTATTTTTACACAATCCAAGTATAAGTACAGTAGCACATAACACAAGACTCGTTTTGGTCTCGCCGGTACCTGAATCACATAGAATTTGTTCGGAGTTCTGCTTATAGCAACATGTTTTCCTGTTGGACAAGGCATATTACAGCTTTTGCGGCGATTCAGCTGAGTTCTTGCAATGGTTGATGGTTTGGGAAAGTGAGCAAAACCATCGCTACTCAGTACAGGCAACAAGTTTTCTATTACGCTGCGAGGTTTAACACTGACCGCCATCATGTCCAGTTTTATTTGGAGTTGTGCAGCCTTTGCTTCAGCGTTTAGAGAGCATGAGTCATGATAGTACGGAGTCGGCTGTTGCGAAAATATGTCGTCTCGTGTTTTCATCAGTGGGTGGCGCTTAACACTACTGTTTTGCCTGCATCTGTAAGTTACTACGCCTTCGATCGTGTAGAAAGCAAGTTATTCAGCACCGTAGTACCTTAAGACTAGATTGTCCTTCCGGTTTCTGAAATACTCTAAGTTAACAGTGCAACGAAAAGCGGTAATGTGTGTTGCGGTCCATTTAAAAATTCGCGTATTCCCGTTACCCAGTTAGATAGAACTGGTGGATTAAATCGGTTACATAGCAGCGTTATTGGTCAACCACTGACATGCAACGGTCAATAGAGGCTGTCCAGCCACCTGCTCGGCGGACGCGGCCACCAACGTCTTTACGTTTAGCCGACACCAGCAACAAAGTCAACCCGCCTACCTGGCGTGGACGTTGCCCTCATTATGGTTGAGGCTTCGACAAACATAATTTGAGAGCCACGCATAGTCCTTTCTTTTGGTTTATGAAGCACACCCCGTTGCTGCTGTACAGCAACTACGCCTGTGGTCTAACTAGCAAAGGGCGTTTGGTATGCGGGTGACTCGCAACTTCTAAAAGAATGTCGAGTATGTTGAACATGGGTGCACCGACACTATTAATGAACAATGACTACCATTTACTTACCACATGGCCTTACTCCCATGGGTTAACAAGGGGTGGTGTGTGTGGATGGCGCTATGAGTGGTACAGCACAATCTACGCATTATCTATCCCTCATTAAACGCAGGCATCCTGTGGCTATTCACATGCGGGATACAGTAACAAGAAGGAGGGAGAACGGACACTGCCGGTCAGGATGCAACCTCGTTTAGACATGCACGAGTGGTCATAGTTGTCCACTCGTGCTTTTGTATTATTAGTACAAGGTATGAAAGTTTGTGAAGGCTAGTTAATAACCGTTACACCGTCAATATGAGCAAACGTTTGTCTGTATTCTTAAAGTTGTTGGTATACCGTTTATTTTACGGGGTAAGGTGGGTCCTACCGTGATGGCTGGAATTGTTAACCTGCTAAGCAGGCATTTGCAAGGTGGAACAACATAAGTTGATCGTAAGATTGTACAAAGCGTTGGAGAGGTTTTCAAAACATCCCGTGGATGCAGCGTTGTATGAGCAGCTATGATGTGACACATATCACCATGCTGAAGACAAGGTTATTGACTCGTAGTCCGTGCCTGCAGCAGGTCCAATAGATCATTTTATGTGACGTGCTTTCTTAATTTATTACTCAAAGTACATAAACCATACGGTCAAATGTGACCATGTTAACAGGTTGCAAAAATGTGTTCTCGTTTAGAGAGCGCAGTCTTTCGTGTCCGCAAGCTTCCTGTCCACATATATGTCTGTGTTTTTCGTTTTCGCAACTTCCCTGTGCGGTTTCTTCGTCTGCGCTCTCTTCTGGTCAGCAAGTTGGAGGTCTTGCAGAACATAATGTATTTTTCGCAATCTATTTCGAAGGTCCGCAAACACTGGACGTTAAGCACACCACTTTGGAACTTTCGCAAGACCTAATAGTATTTTAGAAAACTCTTTAGACAGGTTGGACTTTAAGCAGAACAGCAAAACTCACTTACAAAAAATGAAGAGCAAGGCAACAAGACAATGTTCAAGCTTCGTTGTAGTCATGTAAAATCAACTGAATTTTTAACCCGCAGGTTTCACTGCAAATTCTTCTCTTTATCCTGTACCTCGATCGTCTCAAGCAGGGGTGGTGGATGAGTATTCCCTTTCTCCTAATCCGTCTTCTCGTGGTTTATGTGCTACTGAATTTACACACACACCACTGTAGCTATGTGACTATTGGTAAGTCCACTCCCCGAGCGCCTATGCTATTGTGACTTGAGCAGAAGTTACCTAGCATTTGAGGCTTGTTATGAATCACACGCTTTGACGATCGATTGCGACGAGCATTCTCTATATGAATCGCGTTTCCCACTGAAGTAAAGCTTTGCCAGTTTGTTCAATTGGATCGCAAGTGACGAAACCAAACGACGGCGATACATTTGTCCCTTATCACGCCATGGGCCTTTGCTTATTTTCGTTGGGCCAAGCTTTTCAGCTACTTAATTAATGGATCAGTGCATATTAATATGGCTTTACCATACACAGCATAAATTTGTTGGCCTGTTGATTCAAGTCGTACGCAAAGAACTGGAATTAGAACGACTGAAGGATGTGCAGTCCACATTGTGCTCGCGCGAAAGCAACGAGACTGTGTAGGCGGTGTAAGATTGTGCACGCCCTTCTGTTGATCACTCCACTGTTTACCATTAGCAAAGCTAGTGACCCAGTTGACCCGTGTCGCACTATATGCTTTCGCGTATGTACTAGATGTGTGTGGGCGAATCTATGCATTGCAGACGCTGGAAGACCTTCGGCTATTATGAATCCACCTAGTTCAGTTTAGCTTCATTGGTGGAGAGCTGTGACCTGTTTCTAACGTTAGTAGAGTAAGGGGACTGTTCGGTATTTTAGCTAAAACGTGCTCACTCGCACCCAGCGTAACTGAATAAGTCTTTTGCGATTGTACAATCCCTTCTCTTGCTCAGTTGTCTCAAACAGAATCGGCGATACAGTTGTCTTCTCTCGATCCATGGGTCTTCGAATATCATAGGTTGGTGGGTAAGAGAGAAACAATTTAGCAGCGCAAACATTTGAACGGTGATGGCTATGATAGTTAGCCCAAAACCAATTTACGTTTGCTGGCTGGAAGTTGCAGTTTGTTATAGTGGCAAGGCAGTAAGGCGACTCGACGATGTGCCCGCCATAGGTTGATTCTGCGAATGCAACGTGTCTGTACAAGCAAAGCTCAGCAGTAAAAGCCCTCTGCTTGGCAGCAGCTAGTCATTGTTGGCTCCATGCGGCTTGGAAGCAGTCACTCCTTTACTCTCCAGCCTTCATTTTCCTCGAACGTCCGTCTCTCTAACCTTTGCTCGACTGTTGATTTATTCATTAAAACTGTAGGTATCCAGTAGTGGACAAACGTCTTAATGATACGGCTACACCAGCCACTGATACATCCTTTTCTTGAGCCACTATTTCTGCTTAGCAGCAGCTAGTTGCCACAGGATCCATTCAACTCTGCGTATATAAGGAGCTTGCTAGGAGTCGCTCCTTCCCTACAATGTTTATTCTCTTGGATTATTTGCCTCCCAGCCCATCTGGTTTGTTGACCTATTCTGTGCCACCGTATGTTCCATTAATAACTGAAAGCCTAAGCCGAATGCCATTGCCGGCCAGTGACCTCTCCCCTGGCGCGCTTATCTGCCCTTCCCCGTACCCTCGTCAACTCTCCTTGGCAGCAGTTAGTCATCGTTGGCTTCATGCATCCCTGTGCATACCTGTAGCCTAGAAGAAGCCACACCTTTACTCTCCAGCCTTCATTTTCCTCAAATGTCTATCTCTCTAATCTTCGCTCGCTTGTTGATTTATTCACTAAAACTGTAGGTTTCTACTAGTGACCAAACTTCTTTATGATATGGCTAAACCGGCCACTAATACTACCTTTCCTAGAGCCATTATCTCTGCTTAGATGCAGCTAGTCGCCATAGGCTCCATTCAACTCTGCGGATATCTGGAGCCTGCTAGGAGTTGCTCCTTCCTTACAAGGTTTATTCTCTTGGATTGTTAGCATCACAGCTCAGCTGGTTTGTTGACCTATTCTGTGCTACCATAGGGTCCACTAGTAACAGAAGGCTTAATCCGAATTCTACTGCTGGCCACTCATCTCGCTCCTAGCGCGCCGTTCTCCGTCGTTCGTCTTACTCGCGTCAACTCTTCCTGGCAGCAGCTAGTCATTGTTGGCCCCATGTAGCTTGGAGGGAGCCACTTCCTTATTTTCCTGGAATGTTTGTCTCTCTAAACTTCGCTCGCGTGATGATTTACTCGTTGAAACTGTAGGTACCCAGTAATGGTCAAACGTCTTAGTGATATGGCTACGCCGGCCACTGATACGTTCTCCTCTATAGCCACTATCTCTGCTTGGCAGCAACTGGTCGCTGTAGGCTCTATTCAACTCTGCGGGTACCTGGAGCTCGCTAAGGGTCACTCCTTTCCGGCAACGTTTATTCTCTTGGTATATTTTGAGCACAGCTCTGTTGGTTTGTTGGCCTATCCTTTGACACTGTGGTTATTCATTTGTAACTAGAATGAATAACCTGAGGCAAGTTTGGTCACAAAACTCGGTCCATTAGCGCCATCTCTCGATCGTCTTACCTTCAAAACTTAGTCTTCCGTTCATGGTCATTTAATCCCTGCCTGTTGTTAGTATGCTCAGCTACCTATCTTCATATACCCATGTACATAGTAGTTATTATGTGTCTTAGCTAATCCTCATCCCGTGAAGTATATATAAATATGACCACATCTTCACTGTATCTTTTGGTTTCCGATAACAACCGATCATGACTACATACCCACCTTCTGGTCTTAGGTTGAATTCTAACGGCGTTAGCTAATACTTTATGAATTTTTTACCGGAACCCTGCTCTTCCTCCTCATGTACAGGAAAGTATTTTACCCATTAGGCCATGCCTTCTGCATAATTAAAAACATTTTCAGCGTAATATCTGTTACACATTGTACACCAGTTGTCTCAAGTAAATGTCTCAAAGTAGGATTTCCCCAAAGCTTGGTACAAGGACCGTCCTTTTTGGTCTTCTCTCGGCCTGTTCCTCTGTTTCCCGTTTCTCTGAGGTCGTGAACATCTGAGTGATAAGAGATTGTACTGAGGAACCGCCTCTGTCTGGGATGAAACGAAATAACCAACAAGGATTTACCTGGACCCTGGCTCCACTTCCATACTAACCGTCTGCAACCCACAACTCAACCACCGATGTCCAGTGAGGGTAGCTGGACACGAATTAATCGCTCCCCGGCAAATATACATAAGCAGAGAAGGTGAGACTCCATACTCTGGAAATTCTACTTGCCTGCATAATCGTACTTTTCCCTAGACTGACCCCAACGTCCATATTGGAATCTGACTGTGCCATTTGTCTGGCCAATAGGTGAGTCACTCGACTGCGAATAACTGAAGGAACTATTGCTTTATAACCAGCTTTGCCAGTTGCATATGACAGATCTAGCAATCGAGGACAGTGTTCCAGGAGGTGGTGGATTTTGGCCTGGCAAGCTTTCTGCCTATAAAAGCCACCAAAGTCCGCTTACCAACACAGTGGCGTGGCGGATGTGACTCGCCTCTGAGTAACGTCACTGCCTACTGTTACTAACTGGAATACCGACAAGCCAGTTTTCGATATTCTACCGACACGTACAACAGAGTTAATCTTTCTTCCCATATTGTCCCCACTCTAACCACTGTGTTATTTGTATATACTCCACTCACACTTAAAACCATTTTACTAGCACCCCACTGTTGACTGCTCTTCATGAGCGCTTCGAATGTTTCTGCAAATTGTACAACTTTGGCCACAGCCAATTACGTGCGTTGTAACGTCTCTGTTGCGCCACATAACTGCTTGTAACATTTGATCATGGTATGGCTCGATGAATTTGCGAACAAAATATTTATTTATTTATTTATTCTCGATCATAGACGTCAGTAGACTCGATCAGACGCTGTGACTCAGTATTCACTCGTCGCTCCATGGGTGTTGGCCCATCTTATATGGGTGTTTGGGTGAAACTATTCAGCTGCTCGACAATGGGATCAGTGCGGGCTATCATGACTCCACCAAACATAGCAGAAGCGAACACTAAAAGCAAGGAGCAGCGCGGAAGCTCGTCTTCCTGGCTGAGGCGGTGCAAGGGAACAAAAATGGCACAGAACGAGATCCTCAATAAGCTTGCGTTCTTCGACGGTAATGCCACCTACCAAGCTTCCAAAGTAGTCGATAGGAACAAGAGCACGACAAGAACCGGCGTCAGCACTGGTACAATGGATACCGTACTTTGTGCATTAAGATTCCGGTATGCCATAGGTGGAAAGGAAGCGAGCTTTTTATTAGGAATGTTTCAGACGTCGCTTGAGTGAATGGATGCACATCAATGCATTGTTAATGAACCTCTTTGAGTAGAAGAAACATCAATCCGTTTATCGTGCACAAGCAGCCGGCAGGTAACTGTTGAAACGGCTTGTCGTGTCACTGCCATTGCCTACTTCGCTGGACCTTTTACTACTTTGAAGCGCTTGGCAAATATCATAGTGATTCAATAAATGCTCCGGCTGGTTTGCTTTGAGGTCAGCAGCGACGTCCTCTTGCTAACGGTTTAATCCTCGCCACTCCTGGATGTGGCCCTTGGAGCTCCTTAGGAATCTGCGACAGCCCCTTACTGACAGGGACTAGTGTAGAGGCAGAGAAAAGCACAGCGACGGAATAGACTGAGCTCGTTTGTGCGCATTATGAATGGTTGCAAGTCCGCTGTTCCTTTATATGGACAACCTACGGTCAAAAATTCTGGTTATGCATGACAGCACTGTGTCCTGTCTCGGTCATTGTTGGATCGTTGCGCCTCGTATCAATGTCGCAACTACACGTTGCATTAAATTGATAAGTTCAAATGGTGTGATCTGTTTCTGTATAGCTTTATTTACAGGTAGACAGCTAAATTCATTGGCCATGCAGTTGTTGACGCATGTGAGATAATCCAGCTTGTAATAGTAGGAACTCTAGAGTACAGCCTACAACGGCATTCTTGCTGACGTCATTGGTTGGATGCTCTGGGTTTTAACCAGTAAAGACAGTAAAGCTTTATGGTCACTGCGCTGCCCAAACGTTTCCCCAGAGGCAATTGTGGTGCATTTTTACCACACCGAGTAAAGCCGCCGCTTTCCTGTCCACTTTTAAACAATTCCTTTCCGTTGTTCGTAATGTACTTGACGCGAATGCTTTGGAACTTTTAGATTCATGGTTTTGCAGTGGCACAGAACAGCTCCGACACCTAAGTGGTTGCGTTAAACTGAATAATGTGGGGTTTATTTGGATGAAACACAACCAACCTTGGCAGAGGATCAAAACCTGTTTAGCTTTAATGAAAGTTTCCTTGTGACAAGAATTTCAGTCCCATGGCACATGCTTGTAAGTCTATTCGTTTACTGAAGATAATACTGTAGATGTCATATGCAAAAACGGCCATAGTGAGATAACCTTCCTAAGAATAAACGAAGTTTTTCACTCTTCATCGATTTTGAACTTTTAATATTAAGCTCCAGCTTGTCATTTAAAACGCGCAGTTACCCTTTATCTAGCCAGTAGCCAAGTTAGCAAGTGGAAGCTAATGGTATTTACATTTGCATTTCTTTAATTTTAGTCCGCTACGTTTCAGTCGCTTGGGCTCAATAGCGGGGATCTGAACTTGTTCTGTATCACAGTCTTTCGAGATAAGCAGGTCGTTCAGATATGCATAAGGGAAGATTTTATCTTTTACCAGATTGTCTGTAGTCCACGAAAAGACGCCGGGATCAAAAGCACCACCATAAGGCCAACCAGTATATTGGAAAAGGTCCATATCTGTGAAGAGTGTGGTACGATTCCTGGAGGGCTCGCCAATTTTCCTCTCCGAATATGCGTGGTTGAGTTCAAGCATGCTAAACTTTTCAGCACAAGCCAGTTGCCTACAAACTTAAATGGCCTAAAAGCTTGGTTAACATTCATTTTCTTCACCACGACTACGTAGGAAACCGTCTGGCATGGTTACAGGCACAATTTGTGTACCCAATTCAGGTAATAGAAAAGTGGTAATAAATCCATGGTTTTGTAAGCGGGTTAATCCTCCTTGCACTTTAGGTAACATGGCTTACGGCACTGTGCGTTCCTTGATGAATTTGGACCGCGTTTTCCTTTAAAATTGTTGAAGGCTAAAGAACCTTTGATTTTTCCAGCTCATTTGCAAAAACAGATGAAGTTTGCTTTAGTATTGCTTTAAGTCCTAGTACCTCAGCGACCGTTTCCACTGCCGCCTGCTATTCCGGAATGAGCTTATCCTGTCCTTTCGAAGTAGAGTTAAGTGATCACTAGATATTACGTGCACAGGAAGTGTCTGTGTCTTATACCCTTACCGAGCATTAACCAAGAAACGGTGTCGGTTCACCAGTGTACATAAGGAAGCCAAACTTGCAAACCAATAGGTTCAGTAGCCTTTTATACCATTTCCCTTAATTATTGTCACTGCTTCTCCGGTATCTATTTTCAGCTACAAATTTGTCCATAAATATAAAATTGTTGGTGGTACTAAATTGTATCCGAAAATATGAAAAGCAATTCAGACTTGCTTCCTTCTGACTCATCCATTGCTTTAATGGGCTTCGTGCGCTGATAAGTCTCTTTTAAACGACGTTCGTCTGATCTGCATACTCCCGCCATGACACCTACCTTCCCGCAACTACTGCACACAAGCCTCTTACGTCCGCAGACCGAAAACAAATCTGTCTCCCTCCACCGCGATAGCATACGAACGGACTGACGTTACAAAGTGTCTATCTCGATTTTAAAGTACCATGTACTAAACGCAACTTCTTTGACGGGGCATTTAGACAAAGTTTTTTGTTGCTGGTTAAGGTTTTTCCTCGCTGCGCAAGCAGGCAAACAGTCTCCTGTGTCAGCAGAAGATCACGTGTAACAGCATTTTTATCCGGGTATTCTGTGTTGAAATCTCGGTGATAAGGCACCGGAGAAACATGGTTGCTTTACACTTGGCTAAAACCGTGTCATCGTTTTAAAGTTTGGTACCGCCTAGAGTATACGTGTGATAAATTCGTTTGTACTTTCGTCCGCTTTTTGGAGGTTAGAAAAGTAGAAGCAAGCTGCAGACACGCGTTGGTAGACTCCACAAAGATTGCTGAAGTTTTTCAGGGCACAGGTTATAGTAGAGCAGACTTATGCACTAAGAAACGCGTCAAATTATCTCTACCATTTAGCATCAAGCAATTGTCGTAACGGTTTTATTTTTGCTTATCCGAAAGCGGTACTGCCGGATTCAAGATTGGAAAAATGTACCAGCTAATCAAGAAAGATTCTCGCCATCAAATCCAACTGTCCAAGGACGGCACCTTAATAAATATATGCTTTATTCTCGGACAATGTTAAACACGCCTACGTAGGTATCTTCATGGTAAACTTACAGATAAACGTCATGGTACTGATTAAAATGGTGCAACGGTCATGAATATTGGAGCTGTGAGTTCCTACATGTATGTGGGCTTGCATGTGTGTAGTTGTTGTTCGAGGTTAAATAAATGCTGCTGCTTAGGTGCTTGCTAGCGTGCATCGTGCAAGAAGGAATGAGTGACGTCCGTTGTGGGGTTGTCGTTTGCTGGGTAACCATCATCATCAAACGACAGCAGTACCACATCCATTTGAGTTGATGGTTCGCCACCATACAACCTTGATGACGTATGGAATAAAGAATAATAAGAGGGAGTAAAGGGGGACCCAAATGAAAACCTTAATGCTCTAAGCAGACAATCAAAGGCAAGGCGGCTACATTTTGTGTAGACCACCTACCGTCATAAACAGCTGGCTTTAGTGTAAAGATAAAGCGGCACCGGTGAGAAAGCTTTCTTGCGGCTTTCACTACCCGGCGGCATAATCGGCTATTGCCCAGCGGATAACTCAGCACCAGACACACATAAACAGTCCATCCGTATAGGGGACGGCGGCAAACGCATTACCGTTATCGGTTGCGCCCCGTGTCCTGTAAAGTCTCTAGGTAAGCACAAGGCGAGTCACGTGGACTCTAGCTCTGGAGGTGAGACGGACTAACCGCAGCCAGGTTTATCCTCAGTGACTTCATTTTCCGCTGCTAAGTCAAGTTCCGTCCACCTCGAGCTTTGAGCCATCCTACATCTAGCAAACTAAACGAGGCACTCCTAGGTAAGCGGTGACCAGGCATACGGGTCACATGACCGAACCAAAGCAACGTATCCAGGGCTGTCTATTGTTCTAGGGTGCTAGCATGCTGCTCATTACCTAATACTAGCCTACACACACCATCGTTGCGTACAAGCTGGTGCCGTCTTGCACCATCAATGCTTCGCAGACAACGATGGTCAGGGACTTAAGGGCGCCTCAGGCCTCCAGACGGAAGGGGCCAATTTTCACTACCATAGAGCAGGATGGCCCTTACTGTGACCTGGTGTACCTTGCCATTCAGACGGTGGGAAACTTCCTTCTGTTTTCAAAGATGCTCTAGGTTCATGAAGGCACCTCTGGCGTTTGCAATACACGTACTGACTTCAGTTTCTATGCGCTCAACGCTGCTGATTCAGCTGCCCAGGTGAGTAATTGTATTAACCATCTCGCGTTCCTCTTTAGCCTTGGTCAAAAGGTTGTAAAATGGTTAGTGGTCATGCAGCAAAGCTTAACGCTTAGAAGTTACAAAGCGCACACCAAATACTGGGATCACACTAGACAGGCTATTAAGGGTTGATTGTGGCCCAGCAACAGCACCAAAACCGAAGACGGCACAATCCACATAATCAGGAGCAACTAACCTTCCACCAGGCAGGACCTCAAAGCCTACAGCGCAAGGTTGCGCAAGCGGACACCCTGCGATAGAGTCCACAAAGAACGTACACAACAATGGGAAACTTAGACAACCCTGACGAACGCCAATTGTGGTCGAGAAGCTATACGACCGGTAACCGTATACCATGACGTGACATGTAGTGTACGAGTACAGAGCACTAGGATGTTTACATATTTCGTGGGAACACATTTCCGCGCAAATATTTCGAACAGAAAGCATCGATAGACTGAATCGGACGCACTGCTGAAATCGTGGAACACAGCTGCCGTCGGTCTGCGGTTTGCGTGGCGCTTGCTTAGCGCCTGCCGCAAAGTGAATATATGGTCCATATTGCCACATTTTGGACGAAAACCTGCTTGCTCTTTCGTACTCCGAGATTCCCGTTCCACAGTGACGCGAAGGAGGTGACTCTTGGCCAGTAAGTTTGTCACAGCTGGCGCTAGACTAATACCTCTGCGGTTAGAACAGTTTGTGCGACTGTCCTTCTGGTATATTGCCACTATACTCGGTTCTCTCCAGTTTGCCTGGGTACGCTTCCTTCCGGGCACGCTCAAATAGGGTGGAACGGTTTTATGGAAGAGCTCACCATAATGCTTAACTAGTGCAGGCTGGGACTCCGGGCCAGCGGCACGAAAACGGTTGACAGCTGTGATTGAGTTACGGACCTCGGCCTCCGACGGAGATCCTAAGCTAATCGTCCATGGTTCATCCTGCATCCTCTGAGTAAAATAAGGTCCTGGAGCAGGGGCCAACTTAACTGCTAGTAAAAGCCAGCCGCACAACGAGTCGCGTGGAGCTCCTTATTGTTTATTTCTGCATACGCGCTATGATTGTCGCAGTGGCGCCTGGTTTTCGGGGACCAGTTTTGCGGATCAGCTGGAAAAACTTACGGTAATTGCCTACTGCCCCTGCCACCTCTTCTGCGTGGGCCAGCGTTGTCCACCAGGCTTTCTCGATAGCAGGTGGGCTCTGATTTAGTTTGCGCCTAATAGCCTGTCTAGACGCTTGGTGTTTAGACCCAGCAGAGAGGTGGCTTCTGGATTCCAACAGGTTCACCGATCTCCCGGATATCTAGTGACTGGTGCCGTGACGATCGGTCGTGCCAACTGCAGAAGCCCATGCGTCTTAAATGGCGTCTGAGAATTTATGCCACTGAAGCGCAGTGTGATTAAGACAAGACACCAAAAGTTCTGTATGCAGTGCATCTTGATCGGCTTGTCTGACCGAGAGCTGAGACAATTTCTCAGTTGCCAGTCGGAATGGACGCTTGGTGCGTCCTCCGGTAAAATACATGGAGAAACCACCGTGTATTAAGGCATGGTCATAGTCGGCGCAGGTAATCCAGTACTAGCTGCAATTAGGATAGAACAACGCTACCTGTACTTTATGGCCAAATGATCAATTTAGTTCCATTGCTGACCAGCTACAAGAAGATGCCAAGCAGTCTTTCGACCACCGCTGTGTCTACACGCAGTGCTGCTAAGCAAGAACTGGTGCTCTGCACACAGTTGCAGCAGACGCCCGCCGTTGTCAGCACATTTGATGTTAGGCTAATACTTACCACCGACTGAGCTTCTGAAGAGCTCATATGCTATACTTGTGCGTGCATAATCCGTGCAAGTACTCTAATATCTGAACCGATAGCACTGCGTAGTAGCGCCTACAGTTCGTGTCAGCATGTGTCCTTGACAGCATTAGAACTGCAGTCCGTGGGAGCATAAGCTGAAAATTCAAACAAAATGCTTGTTGTGCCACCATGAATAAAACTTAGCTGATAGCTTCAAACGGGCTGCACATACACTGCGGTTCACCTCAACCCAATCAACCAACGATTGCACAGCTTTGGAGCTTAGGCTGCTGCTCACACCAGCTTGTTCATTGACCGCCGCCTCGGCGTCTTCGGCTGCGTGCAAGCCATAATGAGTGGATAAGCCGGGTGCAAGTAATTCAACAACCTCACTAGTTTCATTGACCCTAGGTTCGGACATAGAACGCACATCAATACCAAGTATGTCCAAGGTGTGTGCAATGCAGCCTGTTGGCCTAATGGTCTTAGAGCGCAAGGGCTGAAGGTTGCCGTGAAAACTAAACGGTGTGTCCTTATAAGGCGCTGTTGCTGATAGGGGTCTGATGGTTGTATTGGAAAGTGGCTGCGAATAGTTCTACCCAAGTAGCACTTCGATTGCTGTCCATTTAGCAGGAAATTATAGAAAAATGTTTGTTAATGGTAGTCAGAATAGGAGGAAGAGAAATAAATGGAAAAAATGAAGGGCAACGTTAGTAGTAGCATTGTTTCGCTTATCTGCCATGCTGTATGCAGCAGAAAAGACGAACCTGGATAACCTGCGCGACGGTTGATGCAGGATAAAGTTATGGTTGAAGCAAAAGTCGTCATTTTGTGTGGGCTGAGATGCCGCCAGGGCACAATGACATAGAGTGTAGGAAGATTAGGGTCCTCAACCGAGGTCTTTAACTCAATAGCTATCCACAAGGCAGCGGGGAGTTGGTTATGATTGAGTTTTACAAAAATTGACGCCATACAATTTTAAACCACTAACCTGGAAGAGCAGGAGTATGAGTTGTTTCTTAACGTTCACTGCTGACCAACCTAATAAAAGTAGCTGTCAATGAGCTCGGAGTCACCAGCCACTTTAGCTCAATGGATAAAGGTGTTAAGCAAACCGTCGCACCATGTTAAGGTCCAGTGTCATTGCGACGGGGCCTGACTTTATTTTGGGGCAATTCACATCCACCTGGTTAATAAATAACTGAAGCTTTTATTCTCGACAAGGTGAGGCCCGCCTTCACAAGTGTGAGCCATTTGACATAAAAATGCATAAGCAAGCATATGGAAAAATCAGATGTGCTTGCCTTAACAGTTAATGTGGGTAGTGGGTATGTAATTATGCAATTTTGTGTGCGTATATAACTGTGTATTTTGTGCACGTAATTGTGCTGCCCCATTCTTAAATGATATGGTCGGCCATGTGCGAGTAGAAGATGGATGTACGTGGGTTGGAAAGAATTGTCCGGATATCCACGAAGAAGTGGCTTTATTTTGTGGCGAGTCAAGACCGCCACGTCACAGCGCTGTTAAAAGGACATTTTGGCTGTTTATAGGGAGAACTCTTTCCAAGCAAAAACCCACCACGGGGCACACCAAACCAAGCATGATCAACGTTTACATGCAATTAAGTTTTGCAACAGACAAGTGGCTATGAAAGTAATCGGCAGTAACCCGAAAGCAGTACAGCCTGCGGATATTGTAAAAGTGAACATAAGGATTAATGTCGTCAATGCATGACGCTAAGCTGGGTCCAAGCGTGCGTAGTGTAAACAATCAGGGCACCTTAGTTGTAGTGAAAACGGTATATGGAGACAGGGAGTTGCTTATTCTTGTACGTGTCAAGAAACAATTAAATTATCACTGTACTCGACTTGCCAGTATGTAGTTTTGGGCAGTGACTTTATTCAATGGCGAGTCACATATGCCAGTTTGCAGTGTTGTTAAACGGACAATTGTGGCCTTTTATAGTGAGGACGCTTGCCAGGCAAAAACTCACCACGTCCTGGATCATTGTCGTAAATCCGTTTGTACGCAAATATAAAAGTGACAGAGCAGCTTGCCGGCCGATTTCACTCTTGGACATCCGCAGTCACATGCCTACCAATTTCCGCTGTTAGTTGCTCAGCTACCTCGGTCAGGGCCGCCATAATCGCTGAAGCCTATCAAGGATGGGAGATTCACGACGGGGCGTCTTCGTGAGTGTCAAGGTGAGCAAAACGTCAGTTTCTTGTCTGGTATGTTTAGGTTATGTCTACTTTTCAGGAGTGTGAAGGCATCGTGTCCAGCTATCATTACTTGTCAACGTTCGTGGTAGTGCGTGCAGTTGTATCCCTTTGGTGTAAAGCCATGTTTTTATAGGTACTTGTGGGTTATTGTGTCCTGTCCCGGGCGAAAACTCTGTTTCTCAGTCCAATCCCATAACCCCAAGTAGTTCCGCACCTTGGAGAAAAGGGAGTGTTGTTAAACAGGCTGGTGTCTTTATATAGAGAGAACGCTTGCCAGGCGAAAGCCCATTATGTCCTGGAGCACTGTTGACTAGCTTTTGTTAGAACGAGGTATACCCAAATCACCTAGCGGGTGCCTGGAGTTTTCATGGTTGTCTTGTCATCTTAGCAGCCCGCAATTGCTCCTAAGCTATAGGCCAGTGATTAGACGCTTGACGGTCAGGGCCACAAGTTCGGGAGATATGGATGGTTTCAGGTATGTTGCAATAACCAGTTTGTTCCATAGGTTGCGCAGGCTGACCGCAGCAGTTCCAACCCCCTGGATATGAGTATTCAGAACCAGTTGATCAGTGGTAGTAGACCAGCAAGGAGGTGAGTGTTTTGGAGGTCCAGTAGGGCGCACCTTTTCCTTGTAGGTCCGTTTGGTCCCTGACCCACATGCCAGGTGGGGCTGCTTAGCAAGTTCCTGATGATATCTTCTGATCACATGAAAGAGATGAGTAAACAGGTCCAGAACATTTGTGTAGTGTTCGGCACAGACAAGTTATTTCACTTCCGTCATCAAAGGTCATGACTAGACAATAGCTACAGTAGGTTGGCAGAAGAATGCAAATGAGTAAGCAGTGTAGTATACGCAAGCAATAACGTGGGACGTGTTCCTGCATAGGACGCACGTTTGAGCGTGCACCGGCGCGCATGCAAACTAAATTAACTTTTAAACCATACCCATTCCTTGATCATTAATCACCGCGTGACAAGCAGGCATGGGCACATTGTGCTAAAGTGGAGGAAACTGGCGAAAAAAGCTAATTCACGATGTTTTGCCGTGCGCTGAATGACGGCGGAAGGGGATTCCGAAGACACTATGGGGTAGCTTCAGCGGCTGCTGAGCGAGATCAAGATCTATCTATCTTTAGCTTCTGTATTCAACCCTCTCAGTTGATTGAGGATAAAGCTTAAGATTTGACACCACAAGTTAGACCGCGTAATTAGTGCTAAGATCATCCAAAACCGGCAAGTTAATGCGCTTAACTTCTCGGTACCCGCACCGAATGCCAAACAGTCAGGAAGCTGAATAGATTGGAGCGTGTTCAATCAGCATGTGAGCGGACTCAGGCTCTCTGAAGGAAATGGTTGGTTGCGAACCTCGTCTTGTTTATAATCAGACGCCGTGTGGTGACGTTGATTTTGGCAATGGATAACACAGGCAGCGTCCACGCAAATCATCAGCACTGGTATTTGCAATGGTGCAACGTTACCAAGGTTGTTCAAGGAACTTGTGGTACCTGTACGCCGCAGAAGGAAAATGAACGTTGGATGGCTGCTCATGGACAACGCCGGATCCACTTGCTGTATGAGCTAAGGAGGTTTTGGGCTCATCCTATCAGCTGAAGTTCCCCTTGTTCTACTCTTAAATGCCAGACCCAGTGAAACATAAGCCTTCAAAATTGAACACACCAACGGGAAGCCTACTTGCCAATCCGACGTGAAAGACGCTACGTTCAGTCATTCAAGGGAGTGGCGGAACGGTAACCTAGTAGAGCTGCATGAACTGCGTCTACAATTTATTGCTAAGCTTCCGGTATGCACACCGCGTAGCGTAACCATCATCGACCTCATATCCAATCGGATTTACTGCCACGCCACTCAGCACGCACACGTGTGCTTACATGCGTTTGCTTCAGCTTCAACAGCACCGTTTGACGCATTCCATCTCTCATATCAAACTTGTGTGGATCATCGATATATTCGTTATTGATGGTTTTTCCCTGTTTCCGCAGAAAAGGAATTGAGAAAACTTCCCATCCCAGAACCCAAAGCAACGGGTTTTGTCTTAGAAGAAGCCAATGCAGAGTCGTGTAAGATGAGCCTTTAGCCACAGCTGTCGACCGTTAAGCTAATTAGCTATCAAATATTTTTGTTCCTTTCGCT
The DNA here is from genome assembly GCA_944474145.2 of Dicrocoelium dendriticum. NCBI lineage: Eukaryota > Metazoa > Platyhelminthes > Trematoda > Plagiorchiida > Dicrocoeliidae > Dicrocoelium > Dicrocoelium dendriticum. Next base: position 45,758,020 of record OX104071.1, read on the forward strand.
TAGTAGCTTTACTTATACCTTAAAGCTTAAGGAGTAACCCAACTGTGCGGTTAGTCCTAACCATCTAGTCGTAAAAGTAGCGAACGCATTGCCCACGGAACTACAGCGACAGCTAGACAACCACACTACTGACTACAAAGACATCGATCAACGCAATGGTTCTTAACGACTAATCAACATTTGCCATTTATTTCACACCAAGACATACAGTATTATGTGAATGTACTTCACGCCACAAACTACGAACCAGAATTCATTGTGGCTATAACTGCAACTAGTTTCCTTCCAAATATGCGAAGCTCACGCTAAGCCATTTGAAGCTACCTAAAGTAAACCAGCTTCTCTATGTTGCCATGAATTATGTATGGTTATCCCACGGATGAATCTTGTGAATTAACTAGCATAGAGATTCAAACGACTGGTGACTATCCTTGAACAAATGAAGAAAAGAAAAGCTGCTTTATTTGAGGGAAGTTTGACTGCAAGCAAACTCAGCTCTATTTATTAGGCTCCGCTGCAAAACAGCGGAAGATTGCTGGGCAGTGTACTAAAATGCTACCCATCTGGCTTTAGAAGTGAACGCCACCAGCTTCATAAATACGCCTAAAACAACCACCGCATGTCCGTTTGACAGAAGTACGCTCAAGGCCTCAGCAGCGTTCAGAGTTGTTTAAAAGTTTCAGAAGGCCGTCGACACTGCTGGTACTTGGAACCTAATTTCTGGCAAAACCAACCAACCTCTTAGGTCTTCAGTCACTCACACAGGGTCTACAGTAAATGAAAAGATGGGTTCACTTCCATAGCCTGCACCCATTGTATGCAGTTTAGCTCGACAGCTGATAGCAATCCGAGCTACACATATTGTACCTGGTAATCTGCACCACCATGGAAATCAAATCAAACTCGCTGAGGTAAACAAGTAGAAGTCTATATGTAACACTATGTGTATAGTAAAAAAGCATGATACATTGACCCGGATCCCGCATCACCGAACTCACTTAATTAGGTAAAATGAGAATTCCCCCTATTTTTTGTCTTACGCGGATGAAGTAGAGGTTCACCTGCCATCGACCCCGCGCCTTCGGAATACCTCATGTTCAATCCGCTTCCTCCCGTATATTCCGTTTAACGAGCGCAAACCGGCGAAGAATTATTTGCAACACACGGAACGTAATCCGTGGCTAGGACAACCCTTGCAAACGCTGTTCCTTTTGGCTGGAGGTCATGATAAGCGCAAAGTGACCGCCGACGACCAATAGCAGTGGCGATAAATTTGGGAGGCCAGGAGCATGAATAATGTCATAACGCAGTCGATCTCTGGCTTTGCTGGTCACCAAGTGACAAAGGAAATAGCCCGAGGATGCTGAAAATGGAAGTCTAATTCAGCCAACTTTCAACTAGCGTAGTAAAAAGATAGTATATCCGCGGTAGCAGCCTCCTTTCCTGCTCCGGATCAAAACAGCTTCCTCTAAACAAACACGAAAGCACATGGTTAATCGGACCACCTTCAGCAAACGGTTCGTAAAACTTCACTCAGTTAACCATTGAAATTGGTAAACGCACCCCATGCGCCATACTTATAGAAGAGAGCATAGAGCTGTTGGCCAGGTCCCTAGAGCAGACAGTTGAGTAAGTAATCACTGCAATTAAAAACAAATAGTTGTCGCCCTTTCACCGGTCGGCAGCACCCCAAACCGAAAAGGCAAACCACACGACTCAGTGCAAAGACAGAAAACCGTTACTGCATGCGCAATAGCGCAAACGGTCTATTGTGCAAGCTTGCCGAACTGCGGCTACATCATGCATAATACATCGAGACCTAATATTCGTAAAGGAAAACTAACTGTATGCGGAAATCACCGAAGCCGATGTTACGACAAATCTCACGTCCTTCATTAGAGACGATCGCCGCTGTAAGGGCAGTAGAGAACTTTGTACTACAGTATTGACCTAGCGTGAACCGGAGACCGATCCGGAAACGCTGCTCAGAGGTTTGCCCTGATGCATATTGCAACTAAGGCGCAACGACACCTGGATGTGGAGGTTGTTTATCGTCACACAGTGGCTACTTTCCAGCTGAACTATTGCCTGACATTAGTATTGGGGAAGGTACTTTGATGACGATACAGCCAGGTGCTCATCACCGGCAACCTCAAAGGTTACCAGTTGAAAGTCACGGCTGCTGGCAGCAAACAATTCAAGGCAGAACAGCAAAAGCATTTTTCAAGCATTTTGTTCATTAGCCACGTCAGCGCGCCCACCAGGTTCAGGACGGAATAAACCCTCCGTGTTTGATTACGTGCTTACGAACGAAAAGCTTATGATCGAAAGAGCAAAGATGAAGTGCCCATTGTGGCTGTGATGACATAACCACACTACGATTTACTGTATTGTGTGGAATATTCAAAAGAGCATGTTCAGTTTTTCGAATAATCATACGTCATGACACACTGAAGTTCTTGAGGATGCCATTAGTGATTCTTCGGATAAATGCTTTATTACTACTGCCTGGATGGTGTTTGCTGGGACGTCGAGCGAGCTGATTGAAGCTACATCTGTAATTAGTCCCATTCATTCTATAACAGTATAATTATTCATTCTGAGCAGATCGCGTATATGTCTGGCGTTAAGAGACGCAACATGGCACGTGTATAGGGCAAAACCTAACTCTGACAACTAGTGATATTGTGTATTGCATTGTAGTCACCGTACCACAATTGTGCGTGAGGATAAATTAGTCTACCAACAGAGCCAAACCGAAAGGTTGGGTTCCGCAAAACATGCTGCGGCACATAAATAAATAAATAATAAATAAGTAGTTTATTCTTGTCATTGCGCGGCACAGCATCAAGGACGTACTCATAGTAATACAGACATGTAGGATCGGCAATTGCACAAATTAGTATGTGTTGACAACTAGTATATGTGTGTATGTGTCCGTTGACAGGTAAAAGTAAGTTTAGGTCTGTATTTGGAAGTAGTCATGTTGTGTGATTAGGTAACTGTGACGCTGTGTGTGTTCTCGTTTGTTGGGATCGCCATCCAAGAGGGAAAGCAATGGAACGCTTCGAATCGGATGCCGATCGTGATGTGTGAATGATCCTCCGGAAAATGGAAGTGGCAGTGACTTTATTCAGTAGCGAGTCACATCCGCCACGTCACAAGATGGTTAAACCGATATCTGTGGGTTTTTATAGGGAGAACGCTTGCCAGGCGAAATCCCACCACATCCTGGAACACTGCCGCCGAACCATTTGCTGAAACCACCCAGCTGGCACCACGGATAGGTTGTTCGGCTAGCCAGACTCTGGAATTTGTATCGTGTTGCTACCCCAGTTACCACAGCAACTGGACACGCTCCAGCTGCCGAGGATGCAGCCAAGCTATCACGGCTGCAATATGTTTTAATATTTTAATGTGTCACCAGCGGATGTCACGCACCTAGCCCAGTTCCCTAGCCGCTAATCTTCACACGTGTTCTTTTTAGCTCAGCAATCGTGTTGTGGAAGCTGATATCCTTGCGGGCCACTAACTTCCCACTGTTAAAAACAACCCCACAAAGCCACTTTAGCAGGGAGCTACGAGGGTGGCTGAGTCAGTAACCAGATAGTTTCAAAGATGTTTGAAGGAACTGCAGGTCCTCAAGGCCTGGAAGCAGGCCATCAGCACCCTAATTTTAAAGAGTGTATCCGTTCGGAGCCCTAAAGTATTGGCCAGTGATTCTCATTCCCGTAATCTCAAAGCTGCTGAAGTCAACGATATGTAAGGTTATAATGTACTACTTTAAAAAGTCTAACATCATGGCACAGGAGCAACACGGATTCCGTCGATAACCATCCTGTAATAAAATCCAATGCTAACGCGGGGCAGTTGGAGCAAAATAGCCGACAGTGGGACCAAATCTTTTGTCATCTACCAAGACAAATTTTAAAGCCCTCGACCGCCGCATTCCTATGGAACCGCGGACCCGGTCTTTGGAAGCACAAGCGCTTTACCGCTTCGGAGTCGACTTTAGTTTGGAATTATTGGTTCACTAGCTGGTCCTAGCGACGTTGGCTGCAGTGCCGTGTAGGTATCAGCTGTAGGGCCGCGCCTAGTTCTGCTCTTAAGCAGCAACAATGCAGTTTGTTAACTTGAATTTCTTGTATGGCGCGCAATCTGTTGTCAGGACAATCACGAGATACCGCAGAGTAAGGTAGACGGTGCCCTAGCATAGTAAGGGCAAAGCTAATTCGTTTAACGCGGACAAGTGCAAGTTTGTACATGTATGTTACGAGCCCAATGTCGCATATAACCTCGGAGACCACTTGCTGATAACCATCTTACAGGTGTGCGCCCTTGGTGTGATGATGCAAGACGACATCAACTGTTCGGTGCAGCCTTCGTAGGAGCCCAAAAACGCTAACCAACATGTTGGTCTCCTTCGGTGTGCGTCCTGGCGGTTCGACCGCCCATCCACCTTCAATTACCCAAGGTTTACCTCAGGTTCCATGTGAAGTATGTAAGACAGACCTGGCCACCACTAGTTAAAACGCAAGATGGTTGCAGTGGATACGGTGCAGCTGGGGCAACCAAAATGTAAAGGGAATGTTCCACCTGACAAACCATTTGTGACTGCTAAACTTTAGGAGTGGATAGCGGAAGTTTTCACTCTCTGCCGAGCTACCACATTCTGAGGTCCCAGAACTTAAAAAACCTTGATAAGGCTTGCCGCCACTTCCTGAAGCCAAGCCGCAAAAGCAACTCGAGCGGCCATCAGTTGAACTTAGCTACGCGGTACAACCAGCTGGAACGGCGCCGTAACCACTTTTTGCAACGAATTTGTCGTCCCCGGAACGTTCTTTCGACTTTTGTCATTTCTGCGCCCACGCCACCCGATTTTAAAGCGACCCAACGCTGCAATAAAACGCCCGTATTACCTGGTCTTATTTTTGTAGTATTGGTGACAGCAGCACGCAGGCAAACATTGTGCTCACCATCCCTCACGAACTCGGTTTAATCGGATACACATGCGTGTGTAAACGAGTACACGTGCGTGTTATGCAACATAATTTGCTTTATAGTGGATTTGCAACTACGAATACAGTGGTAAGCCCACTAGAGAAAAGCTAAATTTGCTGCCATTTTTCCTATACTTGAAGTTTTATTATAATTATTTCTCGGGACGTGCTAAGCTTTAGCTTGTCTACCCGGATAAAATCATTGTTTCACATTTCCATTGACAAAAGCAGCGGCTGGATGCCCTTCATTAACCGGACAGGATAGAATCGGATCCAGGAGTGAAAGAAGCGTTCGCTTAACCAGCATGTGCCAGTAAGCGCGAAGAGTTTTCAGCACCTCGAAGTTATAAGTGATCCTTGCGTTGATACTAGCAAACGAAGGGTAAAAGAAAGGAGAGCAAAGCTTGGGAGGCGCCTGTGTAAAGAAGTTGAGCCTGCTACGACTGTTACTGGCACGGGTTCAGAACAAATACGATAACGCCTTGGAAACCTGACCAAGCGAACAGATTTGCGTTGAAGGGCTGGCGTTAGGTTAGCCAAGGGTACGCAAGGTTAAGGCGAAAACCCGCGCTAGAGTTAGAACTTTTCTAGCCACACTAACCGGGTAGACGCTGAGTCCTCGTAACGCACGAGGCTGAGCACACGACAGGGGTGCTGGTAGACACGCACTACTGCCTAAGATGCAAACACTGCCCGGCTATCGACGCACACAAATCACATGCGACCGAACCGACCCCCTAACTAACGGCGAAGAGAAAGCAAGACACAAGTCCCCCGAAGGCTCATTTACGACCAACAAAGGTCAAAGCCCGGCCAATGTTATGGGTCAGTAACGTCGTAGACAAAGCTACCTCGACGGGGTGGTAGTTTGTAACAAAACATTGTTAATATGTGCACAGACGTGTCGCCTTGCAGGTGGCCCGAAGAAGAATGTCGGACAAGCCAAGGGTATCGAGCCAGTCGAGACCGAGCAGGTTGCGTTTTGCCGTGGTAACGTGGCAGGTTGCGTTGAACTTTGCGCCTCGGAAAGAGCCTGAGCAGTGCAGCTGTCCAGCTAGCTGCATGCGACCACCACAGACGCTGGTGGCAGATTGGAAGGACAGTTTGTACGGTGGCTTTTCAAGGGGTTGCCAGAGATCCTCTGAGAAGATCGTGATGTCCGACGCGGTTTCTGACTGCAATCGGACGGGCTGACTGTTGATCCAGACGTCAACGAATTTTCTCCGACCCGAAGCCTTGCTTCGGAACGTGGACAGCAGTCTTAGCCAGCTGTCATCCGGACCAGCTTGAGTGTGCGTCTTGGTCAGTACCTATTCACTGAATAACGAGTGGGGGCCAACCCAGTTTTGGTCCCTTGAGATGTGCGGCATGGCAGGAACCATCCCGGTACCTCACCCTGCAACAACGTTGACAAGGAGATTGTCGGAAATGGCGGTCCCGGTAAAAATGCCAGGCACCACAGAATCGGCCCGCGTAGTTTGGGCTTCGCTTGGTCGGATTGGATGGGGCGCACGGACGCTTGCGCTCTCGGTGCTGTGGCTGCCTGGACCGTACCAAATGCGACGGTCTTCTGGATCATGGCTGAATAGTGCCTCAGGTTGTGCAGCGTTTGACCGTCCTATAGATTTGGCATCTGCTGGAATTATCAGACGTTCTCAGGAGCAGGATGCCGAACACTGGCTTTGAAAACGAACCCAAAGTATTTGCGTGACGGAAGGAAGGACTGGCATTTCTCGGCTTTCAGGCGGAAATGTTACTCCTGGACACGTTGATGGACAGCAACCAGGCGCTTTCAAAGCTCTTCCGTGGTACGACCAACAACCAGAAGGTCCCTCTGGTACGATGCCATACACGGAATGACAGCGACCATGGCGTCCATCGTCCGTTGGAAAATAGCTGGAGCGGCTTTGACACCAAACGATGGCCTGTTGTACTAAAGAAGACAACGATGCGTATTGATGGTCAGGAGGGCTTGTGCCTCAGGTGCAACCTCGATCTGCAGCTAGGAGTCTGACAGGTCTATTTTAGAGCAACACGTAAAAAGCCGTGGAGTATGGTGAAGAGGTCCGCCGGGATGGATAGGGGATTGCAATTTTGCTACAGCGCAGCGTTGCGACCGGTAGAGAAATGGATACAGATGCAAAGGGAGCTATTCAGCTTCTTGACCACGACGGTTGACGCTGCTCCGGTGGGATAGAACACAGGCACCAGGAGGCCCATGTCTTCCAAACGTTGAAGTTTGGCCTCGAGCAAAGGTAGGGCTGCGTGGGGAACAGATCGTTTAAGACGGTATACCGGTTGAGTACCAGGTACGAGCTGTAACGCGGCGCGGGTGCATGTACAGCTGTTAAGACCATGATAGAATACCGGAGCGAGCTCTCTGCTGATGTCGTTGGTTCGGTCCTTTGTCACGGCCGGAGGTTGTACAGGGTTTTGCGGGGTTATTTGACTCGTCCACAACAACTACATTTTCATGTATTTGCCTAGGCTGTTTGCATGTGGTTAGAGGTTAAAAGGAGTATTCACAAAAGTCGGGAACATGGCCATTCACATTTTTCCAGGCCTTGCTTGAAGTTTTCTGCTGTCTTATCTAATAATTCAGGAGAAATATTTGATCCAATAAAGTTTCACACGATTTGTGATGGGTTTAGCAAAAATATACGGCCCAGTCAACTGTTATTTTAAGTTTAGACTGTGGCGACGCCAGTGGTCCGAGGTGGCTGTTTCAAAGAGATCGGCTGGCCTGAGACCGCTGTGTCCCTTCCCCATCCTGAATATCTATTAAGTCCCCTCTTAATCTGCGTCTCCTAAGTGAGTGCAACCTAAGGTTGACTAACCGAACCTCATCAAGTAAGCACTGCTGGCCTTCGATCTTTTGAATGGCCAGGCTTTATAAATCCTTAATACAATTTACGTTCTTTTGCAAGTAGAGCGCCCAGGCCTAAACGCGGTATTCCAAATGTGGTTTGACTACGGCTATGTGCAAAGGGAGAGAGACCGCTGGCCCGGTAAAAGTCACTTCTCTCTTAAAGCAAACCTACTCCAGTCGTGCTTTATTGGCAGCAGGCTTATACTGCGCAGGCAACTTGAAGTTATTCGTCCCGATGATGCCAAGAGCACGTGTTTTCATAGTACATTTCATTGTTAGGAAACAAACAGTTGCTTGCAATACCGCAGTTTGCATTTCTGCGTACCGACTTGACATGTGCTGGCGTTTAAGGGCAGAGTCCGTGAGCGTGACCGTTAAAAACCGTGGCAAACTTTAGATATGGTAACCCTGTTGCCCTTGCTGACAAACTTGAACTCATAAGCAAAAATATAGGAGGGCGCCTCAAGTAAAGGGGCCAAATTATGTATTAACCTAAGGGGAGAAGCTGACCAAGTATTGAACCATGGGTGATTCCATTGTGTGCAGCACCTGGGCTCAAAATACCATTTCTGACCCTAAACATGTCCTGCCACAGAGAAACGCGGACAGCCAAGAAAGTAGTTCAGTGTGTACCACAGGCCAGGGCATCATTTTAGCAGAAAGCTGTGGCGCCCTGAGTCAAAAACCTTACTGAAGTCAAAGTAAAATATTGCTCCCGGTATCCCGTCAGCAAGACACCTATAACTACTTCGCCAAAACAATAGCAGGCTTGGGATGAATCACTTTTTCCTGACAAATCCATGCTGTTCCGAGCTAAAAATGATTACTTGAAGATAGGACCGCGAAAAGTCAGAAGCCAACCATACATTAAGTTTGCAGTAGACAATTGTGCACTATTCTTTCTTGTTTTATTCTCCCATACATTGCATCCCGGTTGACTTACGCCCAGCTCGACACTCGACCGTCATGTAAATTCCCGCGCTAACGTGTTCTTCCTATCTTCCTTCATCCGTCCTGGTCTTCTTGTAGCCAATCGAATAGAGTTCGCTGTGTAAGACTCTAACTGCCTTCTGATATCTGCGCTTAATTTCGCGCAACGCCTCAGACTAGTATATACTAGTCGTAAAACGTGGTGTCCCTGCTTCGCACACGCCAACTTAGCTTTATTTCCTCGTTTTTATGTTTTTTGAGTTTGTTCCTTTTTCTCTATTATATAAGCGTATTTATTTGTTACTTGCATGACATTATTATGTTCATCGTGTTTTCTTTCCACACGGATCGTTCCGCTTCACATTTCGAAAGTGCCACCTGAGTCGGTTCACAGAGTAAACATTCTTACTGTTGCCTCTACAAGTTTCATGGAACCCAGCAGAGAGGTTTGATTTGCTCTATTCGAGATGGAACTGGGAACTAAGGGCTTCAGGCGGACCGGCCGTGGTACAATGTGCTCGTCCTATACCTTCCTTCGTCGGTTTCAGGCTGGTCCAGGACATTCTACTCTTCTTATCAAATGAGGCGAGGTATGCAATAATAAAGCAAGCGATTCCAAAGGACCTACAGCCCAGCGTACGATCGCAATATGAACAGCTCAGTGATCTTATGCTAGGAGGTTGTAAGCCGTCGGCGTTTTTTCGCGAACTTCAGCGCATCACTGGCCCCCTTAATTTTGTGCGTAGAAGGGATAAAGTAACTTTGGTTTGCAAGTCTCTCAGTGCCACTGCCTGTAATGCTTTTAATGTTTCCGGATACAGGCCTAAAAGAACTAGCTACCATGGCCGACACTACGTTCGAACGTATTCCGCAGCAGTCGACCAGTAGGTTCGGTGCCGTATTCTCAACAAGGAAAGTCGAGTTTCAGCTTGGCTCCAAGTCGTCAGGCCGATTGGAACCTAAGAAGGAAGAAAGTGCGCTATTTGACAGCAAGATAGCAAAAATGAATGCTCCACAGTAGAGTATGTTACTGTCGAATGCTGACCACGTTTTGGCTACCGTTACTTGCGGCCCGTGTGCCTCTGCTGCGGGTACATCGCCTCTGAAAAAAGCGCAACGTTTCCTCTGTACGTTCGCAGTCTGACCGTCCCGAATACGTCGAAGAACTATGTTGGTATCACCGCCAATCTAGTGGCAGCGCTAGACGTTGGCGAGCTCCCTGCATTAGTCACGACTCAGCCGCTTCAGGGAAAGCGAAAAGTGCGCGTGCTAGCACGGCCAATGTACCCGTGAATAACCAAACAAATCGCCTATTTTACCCTAAGGACCGACGTTCTTTTATCAGTTTCCTCATCGACAAGGGTGCGGAGGTCAGCGTCATCCCTGCGAACGCAAATGCCGAGCACTCAAAGCCTACGTACAACCTGGGTGCAAATAACGTCTCTCCGAAATCTTTGTTCGCTCAATGCGTGATGCACCAGGACTTTAATCTTTGCCGAGCTTCTCAGGGGGTTCGTACGGTTGCGTTTGTACTATTCGCGATTATCAAGCGTGGACTTCCTCCGATATTTTAGGTTGCTTGTTGATGCTGGTCGCCACAAGCTTTTAGACGACCGTACTAAACTAGGGGTTGAAGGCGCATTTTTGACATACCAATAATCACTGCCGTTTTCGGAATCGCCGAGGTACCTTCAGATTATGCGAACCTATTCCCTGAATACCCGTGCTTGGTACCACCAATTGCAGAGCTTCCGCCAGTCACGACAGAGGTCGATAATCACAGTGTCACGCGCAGTCTGTTAACAATTTTCCGATAAAGATGGCTCAACCCCGACAAAGTACGTGCCATAAGAGCTAAATTCGACCACAAGCTGCAGCTCGGTATCCTAAGGCCACCAAACAGCCTATGGGCGCCACCACTCCACATGAATCCAACAGAGGCTATGGGGCATTTGCCTTCTGGTAGTGATTCTCGATTTCTAAACAACGTAACTGTGCCTGCTCGTTATCCTATGCCACATATCGTGGACCTCACCTCCCGTCTGGAAGGTAAGATCCTTTTCGGTTAAACTGACATGGTGCGCACGTACAACCAAAGGTTTGTGGCTAAAGTTTACATCGCCAACGCTGCCGTGACGACATCACTTGTTAGGTTTGAGTTTCTGCGCACGCCCTTGGGCCTAAACAAAGCCGCGCAAACTTTTCAGTGCTTTATCGGCCAAGTTTGTTGCTTGTGCGAACCACCACGACACCTCAATGGCGAGCCCCTCACGCAGTAGGAGTTGTGCCTCGTTCGAACGCTCTTTTATTATTTACTTATACGTAGTTTGACGGTAAACGTCTAACATGGTTTGTTTATTGTCGAGTAGGTCAGTTTTCTTGTGCACCACACTACCCTTGCAGGCATTATTCCACTATGGGATAATATTTAGGCCGTGATCGCCTAACGCGAGCCTTCCTATTGCGAACAGCTAAAACGCTTATATGGTCACGTCAATTTTTTCGCTCTTTCACACCTAATCTCGCTTTGCTTATGCAAACCCTTACGGACCTTTCCAGAAAAAGATTAAATACTTCGATTTTCCTGCTGCAGCAATTGCTGGCTTGCAGTATTTGAAAGAAGCTATCCCCAGCATCTTTTGTGTTACGCAACAAAACTTGGCAATCCTACTGTCGCCCAGTGTGGGCGCTTCTGACGGAGCAGTCGGGGGTTTATACAACAAAAGTATTTGACTCTTGGCATCCGTAGTCACTTTAATTTTAAACATCTGCAACCTGCAGAATCTCGTTATGGTACTTTCGGTGGAGAACCATTAGTCATTTATTTGCCCATCCTGTATTACATGCATGTATTAGAAAGCCGCTCTATTACCGTCTTCACTGACCACAAACCCTGACTTACGTACTTAGCTCGACTACCGACCGATACAGTTCTAGAGAGTCCCTCCACGACCATAAAGCTCAGCTTCCGACCAATTTAGGGCATTTCTCAGTTATGCTTAACACAGTAGCCGACGCGCTTTCCCGAATTCAAGCGTCCTCCGCCGACACCGGCACCGCTAATGGCTTGACAGATACGGTTTATCCTGAGGTTGAAATACAACGCGGGTATCTCACCCTGGGCATACGTCCTGTTTCGCTGACATATTCAGACAGGACAATGCCTTGTGCTTTATCGCTTGGCACGTCGCGCTCAGTCGTCCCGCGCAAGTTTCTGCAGATAGTGTTCGACACTTTTCAAGGCTTGTCACATGCAAGCGTTCGTGCATCAGTTAAAGTAGTAACCACACGTTTCGTCTGGCGCAATGTCAATCGTGACGTTAGTACTTGGGCAGTTTCTCGCTTTCTGTGTCAACGCGCAAAAGTGCATAAGCCCAAAAAAGCCAAGTAGGAACATTCGCACGCCAGATGCAGTGTCCACTACATGCACATCGACCACGTAAGTCCTCAGGCGCCTTTAAAAGGCTCGGTATATGGACTGACCTGCGTTAGTCGAGTCACCAGGTGACCGGAAGCTAGTCTCATTCCTAACTGCTCTTCGGAAACGGTAGCGGAAACGTTTTTCGAGCGCGGGGTATCGCAATACTGCTGTCCGGCCATCGTGACCGCCGATCGAGGATCACCTTTCGCACCGACGTTTTCCACATTGTTTAAGGAGTTAGGACGTCGACAAGTTTAGACGACGGCTTATCCTCCGGCCGCTAACGGCATGGTGGAACGTTTTCTCTGCCAGTCGAAGGCGGCGATAGGTGCGCACGTAGGTCGTTCATGGTCTGAAACACGTCCTCTGGTCTTCCTAGGTTCAGGAAGCACTGTTAAAGCTGACTTCGAAGAAGGTAAGTGTAGCCCGTTTACAGCTGCCCAAGCGGTTGCCTAAACAACTTGTGGCACCAGCTTCATCCACTTCCGCTTTTGCCTACGAAGTTGCACCGGTCGATTAGCTTCCACAGGTGCGCGAGCACCGTCCGCCTGCTCCACGATCGCAGAGGACACTCATGCACTTGTCCTAGACGCTGTCTATGAGTTCGCACGTTCTTTTTCGCGCTGGCAGTGTTCGACAGCTTTTTAGGTTGCCGTACAAAATACGTTTCAAAGTACAGCACTTTGTGCTTAACACTACACGATTGACTGCGGAGCCGACGCGAAGTCCTTACCATCGACCTTCTGAAGCCTGCCTAAGTAGAAAAATCACCTCACCTACTGCCTGTAGTAGTGCCTCGTGCAACGTCACTACTAACCGGACAAATCTTCAGCAACCTAGTTTACTTCCACAACTCCACGCTGCCGGTGGAAAATATCGGCTGTCTTGAAACCTCCCGAACCTAGCCCGTTGCCTCGCACGACCAAACACAGTGGTCAAGGTGCTTGTAAGCCCTTCCGATTTTCTTACTATTTACAGTGGAAAGCGTTTAGGTTGCTAACTATTGTAAATATTTACCCCGTTTTTGATGAATAAACAACTTAATTTAAAAAAGTTAAAAAAGCTTAATATAACCTTCATTCCAAAAACATTCAAAAACCCCAATCTCTTTGCACGAAGATCATTCGTTTGTTTCTGACTGTTCCGCTTGAGGTTTTCTGCTTGCTTGACTCTAGGGCCCCAACCCTTCACTTGATCGAATGGACCACACGAGCAAGATTTTCATGGTTCGGCACAGTCAACGAGGATTCTTCCGCCAACGCTGGATTTTCTTTGCGGGACGAGGGTCGCTTCTTCGTGGGATAACGGTCATTGCTTCGTGGGATGACAGCAGCTTCTTCTCAAGACGAGGATCGTTTCTCCGTGGAACGTCGTTCGTTTGGGCGCGTGGTGTGGTCCGGCAAGTGGAGAGAACACAAGCAAGCGCACCGCTTGGCAGCAGCGGAGGCTGAGATTTGTCCACACTTTCCTGGGCTAGCCGGTTATTTGTGGTCCAAAATGCCCGCTCCAACGGCTGGCAAATTGACCTTGCTCTGCAATCAAGGACTAATGGATCAACAATGGAACAGCGGACTTCGACTTACGGTCAACCCCTATTTGTCCCGCACGGTTACGCAATCACGTAACATGATGTTGCCCAAGCAAATTTGAGTCACTCGTCATGTACGACGTAGAGATCTTTCTGTCCAGTCTTTAAAGAGAGAGCACTCTAGTGCCCTAAAATATAAGTATTGTGTACATTTTACTGTTGACCAATTTTATACTATACTGGTTTCAATCGCTCTTTCATTACATCCAGGTTGACCTACACTCGACCGTCTGGTGTGTTCACTGCTGTGTTCCCATCTGGCGCTGTGGGATCGGTCCATGGCTCAGAACTTTACAAGATCTTATCTTTGCCCTCACGTCGGAACTTCAGTCGGATTGCTTGGTTTACGCTGCAAACTTTAATTCTTGTATTAACGTATCCTGGCTTGATGAGGCGGACAGACAACAGGCGACACTTGGTACGCAATATGAGTGGGCAGCCAAGTGACGATTGCCCATAAATCGCCATAAATTCTCGGTCCACCTCATACGTGTACCAAAGTCTTTGGGAAGTACCATATTGGTGGGGCGTCGCTTAGAACCAGAACCTTCAAAAAAGACCTTGGCATGTTGGTGTCAGCTGACCTTCGGTCTACGCAGGACACATTAGGCTGGTTTTTCGCTGCCAACAGTGGGTTCCATGCCATACAACGAGCCTTCACTCGTTTTACTCCGGCTAGCTTCAGCCTAATGTTTGCTTCCCACTTGCGCCCCTTAACAGAAATGGATTACCTACCTTGTTCCTTCTCACCCAGTTCTAAAGTGGCCCGATTGAGAAAATTCAACGACGGTGATCGGAATACATATGGGAATTGCAAGGCTTACCTTAATAGTTGAGACATCAGCAGATGATACCGTTCTCTCTGGGTTATCGTCGACGTCGCGTTGTCCTGACTTTTTCTAGGTGCACCCTGAGAGGAGACATTTAGAAGGAGCTACAGGCGTTCTTGCAAGAAAATGCTGACAGTCCAAGTTGAGGCCTCAACTGGAAAGTGTACAAACCAAGAAGTCTTCAAGTTCGTGTTGTTCTCACTCCATTAACTCGCGTAGTCAGAGACTAGGATGACGTGCCGAAGCCTGTTGTCGATTTTCAGACCGAGGAATTTTCCAGGAGTACGTTGGAGTCTTGCCTCTTGAGTACGACTGGTCCTTGCGTTTTCCACTGTAGCTGTCATGCTCCCTTGTGGATTACGGCTTCTCTAGGAATCGCGGCATCCACCCAATCATCGGTAGTGACGGAGCTGATAAAGGATTTCGCTTCTTCACTCCACAATACTGTGATCCAATGACCCAACTGTTGTTTACTTTACGGTAAACCACGCGATTGAGCAGTACGACTTTCCAATAGTCATAGCTATACAGGTACCTGTGTAAAGTCAGCACCACATGATCTACGAAAAAACAGAGGGAGATATAGGAGGGCATTCAATTACTACTACTGCTCGAGGCGATCGTAGTCCAAGCTAAAACAAGGGTTAGCATTGGAACCCGCTAACCACAAAGCTCGGCTGCACTAGCATGGATACAATATAGTCTGAACACGAGCAAGCCGTTTTATTCCTAATTACTAGCTAGTGCATTGCCGATCCGCTTTTAAAAATCCAAGGTGTCCAAAGCGGTTTACAAAACGCTGTGGTTTGCAAAAAGTCCAATACAGGTTGCAAAATGTCCAGATTAAATTGAAAACTTTATAGGTATGCGCATTTAAGCAAGCAAACAACTGTTTATATATATGTATATACATATATGAAATTCGTTATACATGTAACAATTTAAACAAATTTTGTGTGTAAACTTTGCGTTCTAACGTAACCTCGGATAGGGTGAAGTAGGATGTTAGAATGCGGAGAAAATGTCTTGCGGAGATTCAAGCGTAAACAAGTTTGTAGTTTCAATTTTTTATGTCATCCTTGTGCAAATGCCTTTGCATTCCTCTCTATATTGTTCAACGTTTGGTAATTGTGACGCCGGATCAAGTATATAACGTGACACAATCCTGCTACGAACTTTGACCATCCGGCATATCATCCCCACGCATCCCACTAGGTTAAACTCGAGCTAACCATGCCTATTACAATATCCCTGAAAAGCTGTCCGTCCGTTCATAGAAGCAGTATTTACTATCTCTTGGCTGCATTAAGGTGATGGGGGAAATTTATAGCCACCGTGACTTACTTAAACCATTGTGTACACCGAAATTTCCAAGTGCCGCCAGCAGTTTAATAACGCTTTTCTATATAAAACAGACAAGCTTATGAACTTAAGTGTATCTAGTTTCTAATAAACAACTAACGTCCCACTGTACTACGGCAACCATATTGCCATCCCTTTGCTTGTCTGCGGATGATGCGACGGGTTTACTTGCACAATGTCGTCCTGTTCTGTAGTACAGCATTCGGAAGTCTCCGTGTAGGTTCCTACACAAACTAGAAACGTATTTGCAACATTTTAATATATAACGACAATTAGGCTACTAACCTCAAGAGTAAATAATAAATTTGAAATTGTTGTACAATCAGTATTTTGAGGTTTTACCTTTAAAAGGCACTTTAGGAACAGTGCTTACAAGAGCCGTGCAAAAAGCATGATATTTTTCAGATTCCGATTGATGAAAATGTTTGGATGGCCGTTTTTTCGGATTACACATTACCCGTTTTCAGTTATTTACCAAACGTCGTCCATCGTTTTCGTCTTTAGCCTCTGGTAACTTTGAGTTTTGCAAAACGTTTTACACCAGGTGCTATCTCTGCCCTGCGGGTAACAGCCAGTCGAGTTCATGTTTTGTTACTTCTTTGTCACTGGCTTTGAAAACCTTATGTCGGATTCATTGCATACTGGCATTAATGTGTCGTTAGCTGCATTTAACAGTCGAGCAAATGCTGTACGCAGCAGCTTTCGCTGCTTAAAGCACGCAACGGACGAGTCCTTGGACCTGCAGTGCAACAGTAAAGGTCCGATACTTAATAACTTCGAGTTCGGTGATAATCTGAGAGCTAATCTTAGGCAAAAGCTCAAAATAGTAGAGCACTCAAGCATGCTTGCGTTATAGTTATTCTTGCAGTCCATGTTATTCTGATGCCGACCAGCGATACAAAGATGTGAAGCTGACTCATGGAAAGACATAGAAGCGGAAAATGCCGAGGCAATAGCAAACGAATGCAGCCCGACGCGGACGCGTAGAGTGCTGTAGTCAAAATTTGTGAATTTATACAAATGGTACAAAATAGTTGGTACCGGAAATAATAAAAACAAAGATAAAATATAGTGTAATCCCAACCACTACAGAAACTTTCTTTCATTGCTTGCGCTGGTAAGCAATGCTCGATATGGCGTTCGGGCAACGTATTTTGCAAGTGTGGAAGGGAATGCAACAACACGACCTGAACATGTGTGGATGGGATCGCTCGTTAGAAGCACCGAGCTTCTGAGTTTTGAAAATCGGTCATTTTTGTGTCATTGGGCAACGGCTCAAGCAAAGGATCGTTGTTAATGTTTGTAGTTGATTATCAAGCATCCAACCTTCACTTGTTCTAGGCGGTTATACGGCGAGCACTGCTCACAGACTCATTGGATCCGTTGTTACCCAGAACGACGTAATTCGGTTTCCTCGTAAGGCGTTGTATGGACCTACATAAGGCGGTGTCAAGCGTATTCGAACAGCAGTGATTGGGATAAGGACGAATGGACAATGTGTCAGTCTGGGCGTATTTGCTGCTTGCGTGTGTTTGGTCCAGTTGGAGGCAGTTTACTTGATCATAAGTGGTGTTTCAGGCGTCCAGCATAGGACGTAGGGTTCAGTTTGCCGATGGTACGTAAGTGGAGTTCAGCTGGGCGACATTCGCTCTGTTCTTTGAAGGTATTAAGAATAACAAATAGAATAGCTGGAAGGCGTTCCGACCAACGGTTATCATGCGAACTAGCTGTAATGGCACCTTTCAATTGTCGCTGAAATCGTTCGACAATGCCATTGACAGGAAGAAGATAGGCGGTCGATGGAAAACGGGTACAACGGCGCAGTCGAGCCGTTACGAAAGCGCGTGTGACTGAATTGAGATCCTCCCTCATTAGTGACCTTGACTGGCACCCCAAAGAATAAAATCAACGAATCAACGAAAGCATGTGAAACCATTTCAGGGAATATTTCATGTAAGTGAGTTGCCTGGGTAAAACATTAAGGCGATCAACGGAAGTTAACATACAAGTGAAACTGTTAGACGCTGGTGACGGTCCTACCACATCAAGGTGAATGTCCTTGAATGGGGCTTCAGGAGGTGAAAAAGTACCATGAGTTGTAATAGTGTGTATGTGAATCTTGCTGGTTTGACAATTGAAACAGTTTTTGACCCATTGTCGGATGCCGATGAGCATATTGTGTCAGGTGTAACGGTCGGTAAGTTGTTTCACAGTTGATCGAATACCGAGGTGCGATAATCCATGAAGACGAGCAAAGACCGCTAGACCGTAGGACGGTTAAACAAAGGTCCAGTTTTACTGGTGAAAATGTCGCAAGAGCTTATTGCGTCAGAATTGAACGCCGGTACTTGCAAGAGTTTTAACTGCGTTTGTTGGAAGCTGTGTTACCTGTAGATCACTTGCTTGAACAACAGACATTTCGCTGGATCAATGGGTGAGCGTAAAAATTGATGAAGGTGAGCACGGGATAATGCATCGGCAACAGGGTTGTTAGGACCGTCAGTAGAGCGAATACCATAGCAGAATTGGGAAAGATAATAAAGGTGTCCAGTATCTTTAGGGGATTAACGGTCAGAACTTGCAAGAAAAGCATAACAAAGGCTTAGGATCTGCCAAGATGACAAAGAGTCGGCCCTTGAGCCTTGAAGAAAATGCTTTAAACCCCAGTACATGGCAAGGACCTTTCAACCGAACGTACTGTACTGGTCCGGAGAGGTTGAAACTCCCGGACGAAGAAAGCCAAGGGTTGTATTTCATTAACCACTAGCTGCTGTACTATGACACCAACGGCGGATTGTGGGGCGTCTGGCTTGAGAATGAACGTAACCTTGTCGTCCGTTCTCAGGTAAGCAAGTGAAGTAGCTTGTCTCAGCTGTTGTTTGCCTGCGTTAAAAGCTGTTACGGCGTCTGGAGTGAACGTAAAATGTTTGGGCTTGCTTTTGAGCAAACCAGTTAAAGGTTGAAGAATCGCAGCGTAGCCATGTAGCAACCGTCCGTAGTAGTTAACCATGCCAAGAAAACGGAGTTGGCTCTTAACGGATTGTGACGATGGATAATCCGGTATGGCTTGCGTTTTATCAGTCGAGCGGCTTATATCGTTAGCTTCAATTCTGACCTAGGAAGTCGATTAAAAGTTAGCCAACTACGCATTGGTCAGGGTTAATGGTGATACCATGAAGTCGCAAACGTTTAAAAACATTTCGGAACTGTGTTAAGGGAGCTTCGTATGAAGCACTTGCAACTAAAACATCGTCCATGTAAACAAAGACAAAGTGTACACCAGGGAGGCTTTGGTCCATGAATCTTCGGAAAGGTTGCACAGCATTTCGGATACCGAATGACATACAACGAAACTCGTACGAGCCAAAAGGGTTCAGCATTGCTGTTTTTGCAATATCTTCCTTGGCCATGGGAATTTTGTTATACGGCCTGACATGAGCAACCTTAGATAAGATCGACTTTCCAGCCAACCCTAAAGAAAAATCGTGTATATGCGGGATCGCGTATTTGTCAGGAACTGTGGCGTTAGTTAGCGCACGTTAGTCGCCACACTGGTGTCAAGCACCGGACTGTTTAAGCATAAGATGCAGTGGTGTTGACCAATAACTGCTTGAAGGAAAGATGACCCCAAGCTTGAGCAGGTGTTCAAACGCTTCTTAGCGTTCTGTAGTTTGTCAGGTGTACGTCGTCGTGGTTTCGCCGTTATGGGTGGACAAGTTGTGATGATGTAGTGGTGCACATCGTGCTTGATTTCCGTCTCGTTTACTCCGACAATTGATGGCAAATTCTGCAACAATGCGGAATACTGCGAACGATCGGCCTTAAGCACTTGAAGTCCCATGACATTAACTGCAATATGCTAGCCGGTACCATGTAACGAAATGGTTTCATAACGTAACTACGCAACTTAGAACTACTACAAGACCAAATTTGCTAAGAAAAGCGATACCCATGATAGGCTTTTGGACATCGGCAATCGGAACGATGAAAAGAAAGTTACGACGTTGTCCAAGTCTTGGCGTGAGAAGTTCCTGGCCATACGTCGCGGTTTTCGTTAGGTTAGCCGCCTGTATTCTCGTCCCCGAAGGCTGTAACGAGTGTCGTTCCAAAGAACGTGTTATAACGCTTATCCCTGCGTCTATGTCAACCAAAAAAGGAGTTTAGTCGTGGAAGCAATTGCTTATAGGAAGAGACTAAAAATTTGGCTAGCGACGGACGTCGCCATTTCTGGCAGGCTTTGACATTTCCCGATTTGAAATTAGCGATGACCCACAGGTGAATAACCCATGGCGGCAGCTTTGTTTGGCATTACCAAAATGGGTAACCCAAGCTGTAGTAAACTCGCGATGTTCGTCTGCGGGAGTTGCTGCGAGGCTTGCTTGTGGAAGAAAAGTTTTGGTACGGTATTCGACCGCGGTGAAGATGAGAAATGCTGTTTTAACTGAGAGCCTTTCACTAATAAAGTCTCGTGTGACACTCCCTGAAGTGCTTGTAGTGGACGCCTCAACCAAATGATTCACAGTGTTTTTGAAGAAATTTTCATGTGCTTTGTCGGCCGCTTCACCCAGCTTATTCAGTGGAAGGTCTTCAGCCAAAACAGCTAATATCGCCGTCCTGTTTGTTGGAAGACACTTAATCCAGAGTTGGCAAAACATGGCATCATTCAAGGTAGATGAACCGATAAGTGACCGCACATGTCGCAGGAGCTGAGCCGGTGTACCATCAGCAAGCTAGACGCCAACGAGCAGCATTTGGAGGCTTGCCTCATCAGATGCGGTGGTGCGTTTTAAAATATCTGCTTTACGCTCATCATAGGGTGAGTCAGTCCGCATGGGGTCGTGGATATCGATGACATCTAAAACCACGTGTGTAGCTAAATGTGCAGTAACAAATGAAAACAATGTGGACTGCGAGCTAACCTTAAGGAAACGACAGATGGATTCTACTTGAATAAACCGGACATGTTGGTTCGACACATTGAAGGATGGCAAAGAAAATGTAAAGGAATTCTTAGATAACTGTTTACAAGTGAGTTGCTCAAACATAATGAAGACAAAATAACGTGTGCAAAAAATACGGCGTCACCAATTATTGCAGAGGACCGTTACTTAGTAAGGTTGAGTGCGGAGGCAAAAGGTAATCTTAGACAAAGACTCAGCGTAGAAGAGCAATCAAGCAAGCTTGCGTTACCGTTATTACTTCAGTCAGTGTTAATCTGCTGCCGACTAGTGATACGAAGGTTGTATCTGGCTAATGGATAGACGCAGCAGCAAAAACGTAGTGGCAGTAGCAAACGAAAGCAGCACAACGTGAGCGGGTAGGAAGTTGTGTTCAAACTTGGTGAATTTAAACAGATGGCATATAATGGTCGGTACCATAACTAACAAAAACAAAGATAAAATATTGGGTAACCACAACAATTACACTACGTATGAGCTGCTGGTACCGTTTTGAGACCTGCCCTGTGAGAACAGCCGCTTAATGATACGCGCGATTTTAAACTGAGGGTGTTGCCTTGTTAGTGATCGCGTAGCAATACACTGGATCTCAAAATAAGGGGTTGTCTCGAGGTACAACTGATCTATTGATCTAGGAAAATATGGTGTAATAGCGCAGCATAATTGTGGAATATTATCTTTCCTCAGGTCCACATACCCAAAGAGTAGCTGTGACATATATTTGATGAAATGTAAAAGTTCATAATGCTCGTAAAAATACAACTGGAATACAAAGGTGCTGTAATTTTACTTTGAAAATGAAATAGTAATCGTTGCGATGAGAGGAAAGCATATTCCGCTTTCTTAGTGCACCGTAGCATGAAGTCTTGATGGCCATTGCACGTGTGATTGTGCACTTGTGCGCTTGTCCTTATGTGTATGTGCCATTACAAGTGCTAGTTCAAATAGGAATGAACATACCTTGCACTAAACTGCATAAAAGACTCGACGGAATTACGGATTCACAAGCCTGCGTATGAGTGTATGTGTACGTGATGAAAGCTTGTATGTACAAATATAAAGGTATAAAAATATAAGTAATTACATATATATACCCAATTGCAAATGTATCATATATATTCATTTATTGGCAAACAGGTTAAAGGTGCATACAGTTAAGTATATTTCATTATATGTACATCTAAGTATATCTATCCCTTGCAATATGCTTCTTGAAAAGAATTGTAAAGTGATCAATAATTACTTGCCACTGATTATGCAGAATAAAAAGAATAGGTAATTTCACATCTTGAAATATCGTGAATAGCACAGTTGGCTGGCGCGTTTCATTAATAACACTATAAAACTGATATCCTAAAAAGTCATTGAAATTTTCGGGTGACGTTAATGATCGACTTGTATGCAACATAGATATTGACATTGTGATTAAGAAGCAATTCAGAAAAGTTATGCACAGGGAGGATACTAATTTCATATATGTAAAGCACGTGTATACGCATGACTACGTATTACTGGGTATTACCGCGCAGGTGACGGGTGCATATTAACCCCATGTTAATGCGTCATGGTGTTGCATTAATGTGGCTAATTTACCGGACCTATGGTTGACATTAATTGCCTGCATGAGCAATGCATAGAAGGCAATATAACTACCCTAACCCTAGCGTCATCATCACCTATGAAACTGTGATGCCTTTGCGGTTATAAGTATCGCAAATTTAAGCTGCGTAATTAGGCTTTTCATGTTCCAAAGGGGAACGTTATTATCGCCGGGAGTGAAACCTATGTCATTGGCCGCACGCGCTTCCATGAACAGTTGTTATTTACCAAATTTCGTTCCATGAAATGTGAGATAAGTTTATCAATATGGAAACAATATGCATACATGAAACACGGTGGCTTCTACAAATCAAATAAAAAAGCAAAGTGGTGCACACGCAGTTAGTAATGGTAGAGGTTTCGGGACATATGTGTTTAATGGAGGTTTGCATGGAAACAAAACTTTTGCTTACGGTAGGTAATGGTCCGGGCTTCTGTTAGCCGTTAGATAGGACAGCGGGGTGAATATGCCCGGATTCACGGTCTTAGAGCAGGAGACCGCATGCGGCGGTAACGTGCTGATATGAACGCAGCTGTGCTGCACGAAGATTTTGAAACCCCAGCGGTATCCGTTTGTCACTAAGGGAAACAGTGTTGCGCCCTGCCTGCCGGACAGCCGGTAGATACAATGCGTACAAATATACCGTTAATTTGTTGATGATATTGAGTTTGTACAGCTGCAATTGATTATGCTACTTAGCCGTTATCATATAGTAACAATAGTTGCGAAGGCAACAGTGGTACGTGGTAACATGCTAGCGGACAAGCAAGGTAGATCTACATGGTTCCTGAGAGTAGGAAACCGCATGCAATAAAATTGACCGACGTTGTACCATTCAGCAATATTCACCACCAGGTGAGTGAGCGTGTATATAGCTGGGAACCCACCAATGGTGAACACTGAGAAATGGTTTTGCCGGCCTAATAAGAGGCCGCTATGAAATTTCGAACTCAATATAAACAGGACATAGGATAAACGCACGCGCAAGGCAGTATAAACAAGTAATTTTGTTGAACAGAAGTGTTACTTGAAAACATTTTGTGTGTAACGTACGTGGTGGTGAATAGACGATTGGCATTCTCCATTAGTCTGCAAGCGACGGACGGTTAGCTCAATCATGCGTGCGAAGGAAATATGCGGGCTTCCTAAGGGCCACACACGAACGGAAAATATCTTAACCGACGAGGTATTTATGCTGCGGCACATGTTAAGTGGAGACGGACGGGTATTGGTGGATCACTTAAGTAAGCACCACGGATAAGCTGGGGTTCTGAAAGCAAACGGATGAGCAAGCAATACGCTTACCAAAGGTGCAACGAAGTATATAGGCGGCAGCATATATTACGTGTAGGCGAACCAGTAATGGAGGATCAACCAAGTAAGCATCGCGGACAGAACGGCCTTCTAATAGCCACTATTAAGAGCCGATTTACTTACGCTAGGTGCAACGGGGTAAATAGCGGCGGCGAACGTTGCGTGGAGGCAAACTAGTAGTTTCGGATCACTGGTGTAATCATCACGGATAGACCGGAGTTCTTGAAGCCGCATGTAAAAGGGAATACAGTTACTGGAGGTGAAACAGAGTAGCCAGCAGCGGCACATGTTACATGGAAACAGGCCCGTATTGGCGGAACAGTCATCAAGGCAGCACGGAAACACAGGAGTTTAAAAGCCGGTTGTTAACAGCCAGGGCAGTTACCGGTGAGGCAAAGGAGTATATATGCGGAGGCTAAGGTTATGTAGAGGAATACCATTAATGGCGGATCTATCATGTAGGTACCACGGATACACAGTAGTCTTAAAAGCATATTGTTATAAGTCAGTACACTTAGCAACAGTGCAACGGAGTAGACAGCGGCGGCAAAGGTTACGTGGAGACAAATTAGTAGTTGTGGACCACCCATATAAGTTGCACGGAGAGACAGCTGTTCTAAAAGCCACATGTGCACAGACAGTACACTTACCGGAGCTGAAACAGTGTAAGTAGCAGCGGCTAATATTGCGTGGAGGCAGACAAGTAGTGGCGTAACGGTCACATAAGCAGAGTAGATACACAGGTGTTCTGAAAACCACTTGTTAAGGGCCGACAGACTTACCGCAGTTGCAACGTAGGGGCTAGCGGCGGCATAGGTTACGCGTGGGCGGACCAGTAGTGACAGCGCACCAATATAGGCAGCACGGATAGGCAGCGGTTCAATAAGCCACGTGTGAACAGACAATACACTTACCGGAGGTAAAACGGAGTAGGTAGCGGCGACAAAATTTACGCGCAGGCAGACAGACACTTGCGGAGTATTCATATAGGCAGTGTGTTATGAGCCAGGGACTTTGGGGTATGCTGGAAAAGTGACGGTAGTGTATAGCTGATTCCATACCACCCACGGAAGTTTCCTTTCCCTTTACGGCTACGGCACCGATTTTAGACGTTGGAGTACCTAATTTAGTTGACCGCACCAACGTGTGCATTGGTGCATGACCAAGGACGTCAACTTTCACTGCGTGTTATTCTACCGAACTCCCTCGGTCTTATAATAACTGAACATCGTTATTGCGAACCTTCGCATGTATAAAAGCGCATTACTAAAAACTAATTCGTAAGCAAACGTTTCGGATTCTTAGGATGAACTTTTAGGTTATCAGGTCGGTAGATTTCCTCGCACCATGCATATATCCGTAGGTGCAGTCCTCCTCTATTCCACTTGCTACGTATAACTCATTGCTATTAACAGGTATACCCTTCGCGTAGGCAACCTAACACAGCATGTATTGACACCAACACGGCTGGTCCATGGTCAGACGCCATACATTCTCGTCCGGGTTCTAACCTAGGCGAAATCTTATGTCTCATGTAAAAAGATCCTACAAATACTATGGAAGTTATCACTGTGAACTCCGCCTTTTCGTGGACATGGCGCCACATAATCCACAATCCAGTTCCAGCGAACTGGTCGGTGGCAGTGTTTCAGAATGTAGCATGTCATCGCCTGGCAAGCGTTGAGCCTATAGAAAGCCACCTATGTATACCCAACAATGCTACGTGGCGGATGTCACTCGCCACTACCGAGAGCTACTACCCTCCGATTCACCTCGGTGGAGCGTTTTACCTCAGCAGGTATGTGCGGATATGATGGCGGGTATTGCGCCAATGTAAGGTGTCCCACTGAACAAAAGACAAAGCAAGTTAGTATTCAGTTGCGGACTCCCAATTTGCACGGCTCCTCGAATGGGCTCGGCTGAATTGGGGCTAGCATTATTAGCTAAGGCTTGGGATGGCGTTTACCTATTTCAGAGAAACCCGACTCAATTAATTCAACAACACCAGGTGAGTCATTTAGCCTAGTTTCGGACAGACAATGTGGGTGCCGAAGTAACACTTGGCGTCTTCCTGTAGACGGCCAGCGATGGACCCAATTTGACAACATTCTTATACGTTACAAGTTGCGTGGTTCCATCCTGGGTTGCCGCTCCTACTGCGATACCTTCGTAGACTGTGATCATGTCTTAGTACGCTGTCGTTACTCCAGGAACTTTACCGTGGGGCATTCCAAAAGTCTCCTCCAATTGTCAATTGGAAAAGTAACTCAGCCCTCTGTCAGACAAGCCTATCGAGATGCACTGCCTACGAAACTTTTGCTCCCTTGTTCTAATGACAATAAGCGTCAGTTACATGTTATTTTCGCCGCCGTGCATGCGGCAGGAACAGCTGATTGTGACACCATCAATCGTCACCGCCCCATTCACAGTTAATCCGAGAGTTCGCTGAGCTTGTTTGAATCCAAAAGAAGCCCTCCCGCTGGTTCTCAGCAGAATCATCATCAGCATCATTATGCGCGTTAGCTAGAGGTGTCAACTACCTCAGCTACTGTACAGCGAGACAAAAAGGCAAATAACTGCAACAGTTGCATGCTAACTGAGCTAACAGCAACGTATGGGCATTGTTGCGGAAAGCTAGCAGCCGGCTAGTAGACAACCAGAATGATTATATTGTGATATTCTAATATGCTACAGAATGTGGCTTTGTTTGGAGGAGAGGTTAAAGGGATGGGGAGAGACAAAGTAAGTCATAGCAGGAACTCCTCCCAGGTGGGCTCCTAGCCATGTCAGCTAGAGTATGTAGCCAAACATTTTCATCTTCTGTTGGAACACAACCAGGGAGCCGTGAAGCTCCAGCCGAGGCCAGCTCTGAAGTGAGAGTCTTCATTTCCCTCAACCAAGTCCCCGATTGGTCACCCTTGCTTTTCGTCCATTCACATCCCCTGCGGGCAAACAACGCACGCCTCGGGAGCCAATGAGCTGTCATGCGCAACACCTAGCCGAGCCGTCGGAGCCTGGTGCGTGAAATAACGGTACTTAACTGTTAAGTTTCTTTTCCTTTGCTATAAACCATGCGTCGAACAAGCTGGCTGCTCACGCCGTTTTCCCAGCAGATGTGAACCAGACTGCGAAGAAAACGATGGTCGAACGTAAATAGCCTCTCTATGTCTCCTGATCTAATGGACCATATTTCGCAACCATACGGTAAGATCGTACTACCGCTGCATTGTTCACTCTACCCTTCGTGCCGAGCGTGATATTGCGCCGCAGCAACAGGTGGCGAAGAGTAGCAAAACCAGTTCGAGCATTCGTTACACGGTTCATGATTTCGGCTTTTATCCCAAGGGTGCTGACACAAAATCTCAGGTTGTTGACGTTCTGTAAGACTTCTACCTGCTGCAAACCAAAGGTCAGCGCTGGCGAACCCTAACAATATTGAAGGAAAGCTTTGCACTTCGATGACTTAAAGCAAAAGCTTGTCGTGGCTGACAGCCATCGGTAATCTGTCCAGTAAAGCTTGGCATGTCTGGTAGTTGTCACAGATGAAGGCACCGTCGTCTGCATACACCAAGTTCATAACTCGTTCTGCTGGGAGCAGATCCACACCTTCTATGCCGAGTCCCGTGAATGCGATTTCCCTGACTTCGTCAATAGTGAAGTTGAAGTAGAAAGGTGACAGCGAGCATCCCTGACTCACACCGCTGGAGATATTAAAGGGCAACGACACCGTGCCTTAAGCTCTCAGTGCCTAAGCTACGCGCACACCTTAACTTTACAGGTGTGTCTCGTTTTACCGAGAATATACCATTTATTTATTTATTTAAAGAGCGTATCGATCCACCGAATCGAAGGCGTTTGTTGTTGTGGAACACGATAACGGTGAGTCGCCAATAAGTGTGACGGTGCTCCGACAAGTGCTGCAAACTAAGTATGTGTTGGATAAGCCACGAGCCAGAAGAAAATCGCTTTGCTACCCTCGAATCTGGTTTTTAGGGTGCCAGCCAGTCTGTGAAGGATTACAGAGGCAGCTGAGTTGGTGGTGATTGGTTTCAGACTGATTCCATTATGGTTGCCGCATCCCGAGCGCTAGCCATCTTTGAAGGTGGGAACATTAACGGAACAGCTCCAGTAGGTTGGGAGAGTTTCCTGCTCCCACGGTTGCCCTAGTAATTCGTATAACCATCAAAAAGAGCAGGGCACCGAATTTGAAGAGGACAAAATGAAGATAATCTGGCCTCGCAGCTTTGTTCGTCTTCAACAGCACAATGGTACCAGGTGCTATTAGGCGCATACTAAAGCGGAGCCTATGTACATACAAGGAAGCCTGTGGAAGCATTAAGACTCAGGAAATGAAAGCAGATGCAGTGGGCATTTACCGCTGGCTCTTTCAGCTGCTCCGCACAACAAGTCACAGGAAACCGTGCGCCAGTAAGATTAGTAGAAACAGCGCGGGTACAATTATAAACAATAATGAGCGCCGTATGGCTCATTGGGCAAAGCACTTTCAAGGTTAGTTCAGCAGGCCCCTGCTGCCGTACCTCTTCCTGTTCAGATGATGTAGGTCGCGCCATGTAAGGTTAGTAAAAAGCATTCGTCGGAGCCAGAGGCCCCGAAACGCGATAAGTGATCTCAATAGAGTTGTTGCAGCTGGTTCCGATCCCTCAACCTTGCACCACTTAAGGATGTAGGTGAGGTCTTAAGCAGTGAACTGAGATCCCTATTCAAACGTATCTGGAAGAAAAAGGGTCCCGGCTAAATGCAGTGATTCCTTTATAGTAGCAATATACAAGAAGGAGTCGCACATAATGTTCTTATCACAGGGGCATTAGCCTAACACCAGTTTGGCAACATTACTGGCCTCGATTTGCCTTCCTCGTCTCAATTTGGAAAGTGAATCTCGGATTATGGAAGAGCAGGCAGGTTTCCGCCCAGGACGTGGCTGTATAGACCATAAATTAACTCTGCGACAGGTGCTAGCGCAGCGCCACACATATCGCGGTAAGCTCGAGGCGGACAGAAGTTATGTTGGTAGCACGACTAGACAACCGAGATTTCCTGTGCTATCTTGTGCTTGCATTTCATTATTGAAAAGTTGTCTGACGGCTTTCCTTGTGTTTCGTGCATGGGAACACGTCCGCGGTCTAGCGCTTTTAAGTTGGTTTTTCAGCTCCCGTTTTCGGTTGTACAGCGGATGAAGCGGAAGCAGGATAAACCTGTAGTGACCTGTAGCTTCCCCCGCTTGATGTGTAAATCAATCCTAAATACTATGAAATCATATTTTTCTCATCTATTAGGGAAGTAAGCGGTTTACTGTTTTGTATGGTGCGTGTGTTTGTATAAGACATACCGACAATATCTGGACTTCGTCCGCGGGTTTCAAAACCTACTTTGCTTCTCCTAACGCACTCAACGTTCTACCACATACTACCTAGTTAGTCATCTTCCGGTGACCCATTTTTAGTCTTAGAATTTAGCAACCCTCTAATAACCAGTTCTCTAGCTGCTTTCAGGGTGTTCTCCCGCACGCCTTCAGTTGGCAATTCAATTATGGGTATCGGATATAGCGTTAGACCAAAGCGCTATAATTGGTGACGCACTTACAATTGGTGAGTCTGTTACTAACTTTGTATTTCAGCATTGCGTTTTGCTAGCATAAGCGCATTTGATGCTGCAACCGCTGCCTTAATACACATACGCAAGGGAAAGCAATAATATTCTTCGACGTGATATGTTTGCATTCATAATGAAAAGAAACTTACCAAACGTGTGATGCTCCTTCGAAAATACAATGTATCGCGTTCATTTGTGCTATTGGTTTTCATTTGCAAACGCCCCTGCTGTTGGTTCCCGGTCACCTGCAATGGATTTGTCATTTCATGGAATAAAAGGAACTTAACTTCTGAAAAAATGCATTCAGACGTATCCTCAGCTTGATATATTGCGCAATTTTGATGAAACCAACTTGAGCATCTGTCACGCATCACACAGGAAACCTTGCTACCGCGCGTTCCGAAGTCCTCCTGCAGACACAATGCACAAACCTCTGTTGGAACCTGGCCATTTGCACTCCAATATGCCCCATGTTTGCTATGCGTCTTGCATCTCGCGGTCATGGTCGTCGAGAGCCGACGAAATTGAGTACCGCACACTGCGCTGGGAACAGGATGCGATTTTAGCACAGATTGAGTAAAGGCACTTTACGCGCACGTTTGTGATGCTCTGGATCCGCCACAGAAACCACCGTAGCGTAAGTCGACGGGACCGGGATGGATAATTGATTGGCAACCATCATAACGGGCTCCTCAATGTTTGCCGATATTTCAACTGAGCCAGCCGCAATGATTTGCACCTCCTGCTCACCTTGAATTCTCAATAAAAGTGTTACGTTTTCGGTGCTGCCGTATACTTTCTAAATGCTCCGACATTTCGCAGCAAATGTTGTAATCTAACTTAGCGGAGAAAACACTCCCGAAAGCACACACAATATCTAGCGCTTTCAGATATCCGCCTGGTCCGATACTTTGGACCTTCACAAAGCTTTCCGCCAGCAACGATTGCAATCCCAAACTTTTATGCGCTTGTCTATAGCACTGTTTGCATGTCCAACTGCGAGGCCGTTTCAGCTTGACCGCTATTCAACTTCTCGACCGTTTCAGATTGTATCGCTGCATCAATCAACCATCGACATCCTTGAAGGACATCGTTTGCATTCCGATCCTCCTCCGCAGCCAAGTGCACTATGTGAGCACAAGTCATACGCCCATGACGTCTAAATGAACAGTCACAGGTACTGCCTCGGTTTATGCAAACGCGATATACAGCGAACCCGGTTTCCGGCACCAACCGGTAACGTCCATCCTGCACGACACCGACCATCGCCGTGCGCTGAAAACGCTTCATCACCCTTTTGCGAGCATATGCAGTCAAACTACCTGCAAGTTCAGAAACCATCAATCCATCACCGCGAGCTGCATTACTTTGCTTGCACTCCGCCGCTACCTGCTTACTATGACGATTAGTCATGGCGTTCGCGCGAACAACGATCGCCCCGAAAACGCCCGTAAGGAGGAACGCTCGCACAATGTGCTTTTCAGGTGTAAATTTACAGTCTCCACTCGATTAGTGGAATTGCATCCGAACCTCATAACATGCCGTAATGGATGCGCTGCCCAGCCTCTCCACCAAGGCATCCATGTTCTACGGAAATATTAAAAGCATTCCGTATTTCTTTGCCGAATGGTTTCCTGTATTCCGTGCTAACGCGTCTCTTCATTCGTGAATATCAGGCTACTTAGCAAACGGAGCAGCAAAGCCTTTTTCGCTGGGTCCGCAAATGACAGCTGACAGCACCATCTGTTTACATCCCGTAACATGTGCACAGGGCACAACCCCATGCACGGCTCCAGATACACCTCCCTGAAAACATTAATTTGGCGCGCGCACTTGTCCACCAAAACTGTTCGCACTGTGGCTGCATTTGTAACTATTGTAGGCATGGCTTTTAGTGCCGCCAAATAACTCTCCGTTGTCTCAGTTTGTACCAAGGCGTTCAAGAATGACATGTGCACCTCCGTAACGTAAACGAACCTTCAAAGCCATAGAAGGTAGCCACCGTAATTAAGCTGATGCGTAGAAGTCGCCTGCGTAAATTCTCCGTAGCGTGCAACCAACCTCCGAATGCTTGCAGGTACGAAGAACAGCAATCGCACCTCCAGCTGCTCCCTCACAACCGTACAAGAAGCTACCTTTTGCAACAGGGTGAACACATGCTCTATCTCACTGTCACGCTTCGCCGGACTCCGATGCCTCAGTTGATATAAATCGCGTCTGGTAATACGGATGCTATCTTCAGATAACGCGAAGTTCCTGATTTCATATGTCTTGCGCAATGACTTCATCTACGTTATTTCTTCTGCTACCTTTACCGCATTAGGTTGAAGATAAACCGGATGAAACCAACGTCTGTCCAACTAAAACACATGCAACTGCCTCAGGGAGGCGTGGCCAATTTCATAATACCTGCCTTACAGCATCACCGAAAATTTGGCCTTGCAGTTGTAGCACCTGTAACTAAAGGATTTATCGGCAGTAAAACCTAAAATACACCCTACCGTTTTCCTTTCACTTTCTTAAGCTTGCTGTGCCCACCTTGATATCGAATGAATCGATAACGAAAACCATCAGGGTGATTGCTTCCAGGCCTTTGCTTATGACCCGCGGCAGTACTCACCGTGCATCTGTAAAACGAGCTGGCAGATTCTCATTGGTACCGGATCAAATCGCGTTGGAAAGCTTCATTGGCTTTGTAACCTCCGGTTATCATGCAACTAAAAAGAAGCTGTATCATCCTGTCTGGCGGATGACAAGAAAACGCCAAAATGTATAAGCTAAATAGACCCTATAAACAAACCATTTACACTACCTTCATTCAATTATTATGACATATATTAACAATACGCTATGTTTACCTTACCGTTTATATGACTATACAGCCTCCAAAACTGCGTGAGCATATTTTCACCGACTGTACCTGGCATCCGGCACGGACAACATTTCAATCGCTTAGCCTTAAACGGTCGCTCCGCGCATCAGTAAGCAATGCTCTCGACTAGTAATAGCATCCCGTTTCATTGTCGCCTATGCCGTAACCATCGATCTAGGCGTCCTAGCGGGTTACTGAGAAGACATGAAGCGACGCCAGAGTGGGTAACAAGCAGGGGTGGTTTTTCCTCATATCTATAGCGCGAGCATCGTGCGCTATACATTCGGTACTATAGTAGACGGCCAAACAAAGGCAATTTGAAGAGCACACAAGTGAAGTTGGGAAAATGTCCACTGAACGGGAGAAGTGCCAGCTAATGACTGATGCTATCGCCATAATTGCAGAAAATGTCAATATACGAATGCATTGTAATATATACTACTAACGAGGTTCAGTATTGTGGAATTTTAAGTTGGTTACTTTGGGTGGATTGACCATGCTGATGGTGCCCGTGGCACTGATTCCGGTGGGGTTACAACTTCTTCTCCTAGAGGATGAAAGTATCAGTTGCCAATGGGAAATAACACTGCGGCTACATGGTAGGCCCTAACGCTAGAACATTTAAAGACGAACGCCAAAGTGGCGCATAGAGTAGGACTGTTAGCGTTGCCAGGCATTTCGTTAAAGATGTACGTAGGCACCTGTGTAGCAACGACTACGAATTGGCGCAACACAGCAAGCGGTTAGTGAGAGTCGCGGGGTGATACAACAGTGTTCAAACGACGAAACAAGCTGCTTCCCGCGAGAAGACACGAAAAAATTATCAGCGCCACCGGAAAAGAGTTGTCCGCCGTCCAACCAAAGCAAAAAGGCAAAGGCTATTGGAACACACACGTTGTTGGTGGGCAGGAAATTTCGTTCAGAATAACCAAGTTCCTCATGGTGCATAACCACTACAACCTTGGAGACGAAGCATTAGGTGATTCAGTGGAAACCGTCAATTGGAGCCGCAGAAGTTGGAGACAAGCAGGCCAATGATTGAACGCAGAATCCGACGCTTCAACATCTGATTCTACGTCCGATCGAAGTTCGGAAAATACCTGACGAACGTGGACGTCGGAAACCTTCGAGCGAGACACATGTTTAGGCGCAACTATCCAGGTAACGGGATTTTTATTAGGTAGCGTAAAATGCACTGTTTCAGGATATACACCGGACATAGAGTCACAGTTTAACCAGCGAGGGTGAGCTCGGTGTTTGCGCGACGACCACACTCGGATCACGCAATTCGTCTACTACACTCTCGTGATGCTGTAACTGTACTCCCGGCTTCCCGAATTTTTACTCATTGATAGCACCTTCTCCACTAGCCAACTGATGTACTTTTATACCAACTGCTTATAGTCGATGGCTGTTGTAAAAGTCTGCATGTTGCCATTGCTTTTATACGGTGGGAGACAGAGACTAACCTCAGAACTCCGTCCACACAAGTATGGAGTTTGGATTTGGTGCCTCTGGCCTCGAGTGTATCAGTTTTAATAGTGTTTTGGTCAATGCGAACACAGCACCTGACCTCTTTCCCTCCACCCATCATTCATTATGTCGCAGTTATATAATTAGACATGTCATCAAACGTCCCCCTATCCATTTCATTCAGACACTTTACATCGCGATGTACACGTGCAACTTTTGGAAATATTTAGCTAATTTGGAGCTCATTAGTACCACTGCTCAACAATTCTTCCACTTTATCAGTTTCTTCATTCTTACGAACGCCTGCAGATGGGCGGGATGCGTGGTGCTGTAACCTACGGTATACCCGACACGAAGATAGTGGAGTCCATGCATAGCTGCTTGAAGCTGGAACTACTAAATGGGCGAATCGGATTGTGGAAAGCGTAATGAGTATCACGAATGAGAGTGACATATTTGGTATGGAACCGACAAAATGCGATTTCGGATGCATCTCGTCGCGCCCTCCGAGTCGTTTATCATCCGGAGTTGGACCGCTTGTGCCGCCGATTGATGCCGTACGCTATTTACGTAATAGAGTCTGGTGTGAGTTCAACGTATCCGGTTGTGGTTTACAGCAGCCGTGGGCATGCTGTTTTCCGCCATCGTCGACTGGTGAAGGTGAGCCACAAGCGCCGTACGTGCACAGGCAAAACTAACGTCGGATTTGGACTTCCATGCAAAAATCTGCTGCAATTCCTACAGCTCAACAGCGTGGATACCAACGAACTGCCGGTCAGCAACGGTGGATAAGAGAGAATAACGAGGCACTTACCCTTCCAATCATGCCATTGGACGAGCTAATAATCGGATGGCAAGAACCGCCTTTCCAACCACTATCAGCATGTAAACAGCAAAATAATATATATCTTTCATATTGTTTACAAAGAGAGCACCTTAACCGTTTTAGGCCCAAGAGTCAGACATTTTGCTCTCCACTCATCCTCTCTTGGCCCTATATACTTAGCTTTAGCTGGTATACATATGCCTTTCACTATTAGCAACACTAGTGGATCGGCATAATGAAAACCAGATCCTCATCTTTAGCTGCTTTTGCTAGTAGAACACTCGCATTTTCAGATTCCATTTCACTTGCACGAAAGCTAACTAACGAAAGAAAGGCCCCTGTCGCACTGGCTGGCTGGACCACCAGAAACTTTCTATCACCAGTTTTCTTAGCTTGGCCGCCCGTGTGTTATTTAGCTTTTAGCTGGCTCCAAAGCCTACCATGCTTTATGCCTAATGGCGGGTAAACGACCAGCTCCCACTGCATTTTTTACGCTTTTATTCTTGAGTTACCTTATCACCCTGCTTAGGGTGCTAGAACAGCCCTTGCGAGGAAAACCACAAAAGAAATAGCCGGTGTGACAGCATAGTACTAGTTAACATCGCCACCTGCTTGAACACCGCTGGCACTCGCTTCGGAAATTAAAATTGGAGAGAAATACCTCGAAATTAATTAAAGAACTGCACAATAGTGTGCACCAACACCTAAGGCATAACCATCTCTCGAGTTCGAGCAAGCTCAATCGCCAGAAGTAGAGTTGTTAATGCCCTACCATCGCAGACCAAAATGGATTTCACGCCCCAAGCGGGTTGCTAAATGTTACTAAATTTTCCCATACTCATTTCTTTATTATTGGTGGCAGGCTCCTCTAACTCACTGATGTTGGAGACACAGCCTCATGAATATAGCAAATCGGCTCTAAGGGATAAAACTTGCGATGATTGGCTGAGAAATGTGTGTATTATCCAGGCCTAAATGTGCCAACTGAGCCGAAAGGTCTCCTGTGTTATTCATGTAGACCTGGTTCATGCGGCCTTGATATAAGCTTCAGAAACACTTAGAGGCTTAGAAATACTAAACTCTATATTCCTAGTTGTTTATGTGACTCAGTATTCACTGAAAATGTTATGCTGAGGTTTCTAACTGTGGGTTAATTATAAGCTCACCTGAATTCCCGTGCAATCACAATAATCCTTACTGGATTTCCAGCGTTTTCGCGTATATTTGCGTATATTTGCCATGTACGCCTGCAAAATATACGTTTCGGCCACCTACGCAGTCCTTAGTTGTTGCAGGGTAATACAGGCTAATTAAAGCATTTCTGGATAGAGTTGCCTATCTAGAACATATACCGCTTCGCTACAATTTTACAATTTCTTTAATTTTTTCTGCTATCTGCTTGAAAGGCAGAAAGCCGATTTTAGTGAAAAAGAATATTGGCACCTATTCGTATACTATCATTCAATTGCGAATAACTCGCAAGCTACTGCGGGACCTTGGCTCTCACATCTGGCGGGAACGGATTTGCGGGCCAAGATCAACCGGCACAGCCTGGAGTATAATGGTAGCGTAGGATATGGATATGTGGTTAATTAATTTGTAAATGGTATAAATAAACGAGTAGCGTATGTATAATGGAGTCCGTGTCCTGTAGCTTTTGTAGTGCTATAGTTTACGGTAACCTTGGTAGCAGGTGCCCGGATTGTTCAACTACATAATTGGTTCTAAATTGGGCGTATGTTATTGGATGAGTAAATAATGCCTTCCGTTAATCGGATAATGAGGAGAAGCGTTTTTAAGGGCGTATATGAAGACTGATAAACTTAAAGTGAATGGGAAATGCGTATTATGCTTGCCTCACATGCTCCTATGTGATTTCGTTTTGTATAACTAATAGGTAGAAACGTTAGCGTACTGCGAGAAATAAGTGGGAAAGAACGGCAATGGTGGTGAGGATAATATGCAAATAACGGGGTAAACGGATGTAGTACATATAGGCAGGTGACAGCGTGATATGCGCATATAAATATTTACATAAGGGACTTGTTACATAGTGCGTATGTGTAACGGCAAATGATGTGGACGCGTCAGTTGCAGATCAGAATGTCTGGGGAACAGTAAGTTAAATGATCTAAGATGAATGGGAAGTCGAAATGCATGTCAGTCTCTGGTCTTTGTTTGGTGCCGTAATGCTAGCAACGGCAGAATTATAATCCATAGCGTGCATAAATTGTTGATGAAACATGCCGCATATATATATCTATATATGTATATGTATATAAATATGTATATTCAATTCTATTTATTAACGTGTTAACTTTGCAAAAATGTTAACCCAAAAGTTTAGAAATAAATAGATGTATTTACTTTCATACAGCAGCATGTTACATAATTGTACTGCTTATTAGCTATATATATGCATGTATTTAT
Source organism: Dicrocoelium dendriticum (assembly GCA_944474145.2). Classification (NCBI taxonomy): domain Eukaryota; kingdom Metazoa; phylum Platyhelminthes; class Trematoda; order Plagiorchiida; family Dicrocoeliidae; genus Dicrocoelium; species Dicrocoelium dendriticum. The sequence continues at coordinate 45,795,103 of OX104071.1, forward strand.
TTATATCTTTATAGAAATTAGGCTATCAATGAGTTCATTTATGTATACATAATGGTGTGTGGAAGTAAATGCATATATTTATTTATAAATATGTGCATTCCTTTTTTACAAAATTAACGCGATAAAAAATGGTATTGCTCTTGTTTTAATCTAGCCGTGCTTATATGCTTAGGTAGGAATACATTTATACAATTCAGATGGCAGTACGGATAATCAGCATTATGCGGTGTAACAGGGTGATACGTTATTATGCTTCCCTGAAATTGCCTAATGCGATTTCCCGTAAGTGGACGTCACTGTACCAAAGTGTGCGTGCTTTTCATTTCAGGGATCCATTGGTCCTTTTCCATATGTGCTTTGATAACTAACTAAATGTGTGCCTGCCAGTTTTCATGGAAGTTTATAAATATCTGTACTCGAACCTCTTAAAGTATCCCGATTGGAAGACGTAGGTTACGCATTTTATGAATATCATAATAAGGTTATTATAAATAACACGAAGGAAAATTTGTTAGGTGTGGTATTTGCAGAAATTATATGAAGCGTAACCAATAATGGGCTAGCAAAGGAGTAAGGAAGAAAATCAATTAATAGGGTTGTCATGAATTCCTACAAGTATCCCACGAATATACGCAGGACCATATGCTGCTTAATGTTCCTGCGACGGTGACGGGTGCATAGTAAGGCCTCATGGTTGCTACAAGGTGCCATTTTTTTGTACAATGAACGAGACGCTATTGTTGGCCGCGGTTGGCTGCATGAGCGATGCATGGAAAGGTATCAAAGGTTCTATGGCAATGGTGTCATAATGGTCATTAAAGAAGTATCAATGTTTGCCTTCACTGTGGTAAAGGAATAGCGCTTAGTAAGTCTAAGTATGTCTCAAAGGGAAACCTGAATATGGCCCACAGCTGCACTTCTGTACTCGGCACCAGGAACCCACTTAGACGCTCTTCACGTAGCCCTTGTTTGTCTCATGACAGTTGCATCAATATAGGCACTAGGAACGCCTCACCTACTGGCTGCGCACGCCTTGATGGCTTGTTTTAATAACAATATATTGGTTGCAAATCATTAGCGTCCTTATGGGCACTGGCATATCCGCAATTGTTGGAACGATAGTCCATAAATGCGGGCGTTTTCTAAGCTCATAATGTCCCCGCAGCGTTGGTACGGGATTCACCGCTTATGAACCAAATAAGATTGAATCTGCACGCTCCCAATAATGGTTGTAATTTTGCCCATGACGGGGCATTATGTTTACCAATAGGGAATTGGCAAGGCTTTGCGTCATACAGATTCATGACTGATACTAAATAAGTCTGCGTATGTTTCACAGCTGTGGCATCATAATCGGCACGGGGGAGGACTCCACTGTAGGTTCCGCAGGCCTCCATACGCAGTACTTATGACGTTCATATAGGTTGCGTAGTAGGCATTATTATCGGTACGAGGGAAGCCACGGAGGTAGCCTTAGGCGGTGCGTCTAAACGAAGGTATTGAATGGGCTTAGTTACCGGTAACGATACAAGTTATACGCGATCACATGTCTTTCCATTTGATTCGTCATCGTCTGCGTTAAATGCCTTATGCTGCGTAATCGTGAAAATATGTAAATGCTGACAAAAAGGAGACACAAAAGGTAGGCTGACGTCTGTACCGAATCCGATTATCCACGTCAACATGGGGAGCGGTGAGACGCTATTGACCCACAACGCGCGAACACTGAGGAATGGTTTATGGATATGTGTTTCGTAGACACACATATGTCAGCCAAATACATGTAAGTAGCGCAGCGTTGACTTACTTAAGCACATGGTAGCTATGTAGTGTACCACTCGGTAGTGTTTTTCTCCTTCATGTCAACGATGTCTTAGAGGGAATTACCTGAAAATAAAAACCGGTAGATTGGTGGCAAAAGTAGGCTCACTTTTCATTGCGGTCTCAACTATCAACTAAAGATGAGGGTGCATACGGGCGACTGCAGGATGGAAGGTACAACTACAACAATTATCAAATTTTTGGTCTGGTATTGTCACTTACGTTGTTTGGAAGTTGCCTTCCGACATGCTGTGGTGTCCATTTACTCCACACCAGAACCACAGCAGCGCAGTGGTTTGCGGACAGGCTGAAGAGCTATTTCACAACAGCAGCCGCAGACTGCTTACAAAAGTGATAACGGTACACAACGTGCTTACCGGTTGTCGTGAGATGGGCACTGCACACCTATTTTACGGTAGGTGTAGATTAATATGCAATGATAAACATCAATAAGAACAACATTTGGTCTACATGTGCAGCATTGAGTGTATGCGGAGTAGTTAACTAACTTACCTGTTAATGCACAGGCTATCTCCTGTTCAGTGTTTCCGGTGCAATTGTGGGCGTTAAAATGACCAGTGGATAGCGCACTGAGTAATAAGTCCTAACTAAAGCGGTTGTTAGTGAAGGAGAAGAAAGTGGGCTTGCAACGCTCATGTTGTTCGAAATTCCCGAGAGAGGTTACCACAGAAGTTGCACATGGCAATCAAGTGGACTGCCCAGTACTTTAATCGGTAGACGATTACGAACCCACCCACTGAACCTATATCCCAGTGCTCCAAATGCTGCAAGCCGTCCGGTGTTTACATGGTGCTTGCACATGGGAGACGCAAGAGTATAGGACAGAGGGTGGCTCTGAGAACGGCCGAGGGGTCGTTCACGCAGACCTGGATACTGGCAACAAGTAAGAATTCGGAACTTTACGTGCAATAGCGACTATCAGGAAGCCGGGGAAACGCGTTCCACATATCGATATCATGGGAGGCAGGTGGTGTGAAATTGGAGTGTATACATTTAAGTCACCTGCCCATGTAAAGCGGAGGCTGCAGTGGTAATGCAGATGCTGGGTAAGGTTGCTACAATGGTTGGAAGGGGGCATGGCTACTATTTCTGTGGAAGGATAAAGGAATGCAATAAGCACACTTACGGCTATCATCCTGCAGCACATTAATGCCGGCGGGAATGTTGGCAGAGGACGCTACACAGCACGACGGCACATATGAGGACGTGGCGAGTTTGTTACGTTAGCTAAAAGCAGTGTATATACATTAAATGCACTGGCCTGTAAACAGCTGTTGCTTATGTGCGACTGCAGGCGCTAGGTAAGGTAGCTGCAATCTGTGGCTTTGGGCGTTGTTGCCATTTCTGTCGACGGATACGTGACTGAAATATACACACTTACGTGTTATCATGATGGCACACCTTAAAGCTGTTGTCGGTGTCCGCAGTGGTAGCTACACAGCGCGGCAACATGTGGGAGGACGTTGCGATTGTTTAACCTTGACCGTAATCGGAATAAATCGACCGTAACACCGTAAGGGTCGTGTGCTTTTATGTGCACGTATGGGAAAGAAAACCTGTGGTATTTCCAAATTTAAGCTTGAATCCTAGGAATAAAAATTAGGTAACAGGAAACTGTAGGGCAATAAGTAAAACAGTGGTGACTTGTTATGTTAACAGACCTGGTATCCATAAGGAATGTATTGAAACGTAATTCCACGGTGCCGTATCATATCTATGCCCCATTTAAAAGGGTTCCACAGTATGACCTTACTACTGCGCTGTCCTGGTTAACCACCTACTTGTGTTGTCAGCTGGGTTCCTCGGGTTTTCCTCTTTCTAGCAAACAGTGCAGGGGCTGTGTTCGCGGACTAGGTGGGTTTCCGCCTGGCTCTCCATTCAGCTTCGCAGCGTTTACCGTTCGAACATTGATGCACATCGGACGGCAAGCATGTTTGCCCGTAGTCTAGAAACACTGTTGGCTTTGAGAGACCAGAGTAAAAGGCCATATCGACGTCGTCATAATGGCCCCTGCAGGCGCTGGTCTTGCTGCGTTGCGCATCGTCTTAAGCGCCAAAGCTGAGTCATAGTTGTGTTATTTGATTCCTGTGAACAACCTTTCGTGTGCACCCAGTTTGACGACCTCAAATGAGGTTGACTCGCGAAACGGTACTGGACGCTGTTCATTGGTGGTTTTTGCTCATATCCCCATTTGTTGCGGTTTGGATGATGCCAAGAACAATTTCTACCACGAACTGGACACCGTACTGTACAGTGCTTCTTTTAGATATCATAGTTCTTGCAGAACATTTGAATGCGCAAGTACGACACTGACACCCGCGACGTGCTTTCTGGGGGCCACGGTGTTAATGTAAGAAGAGGAGGGGTGGTCAAGCGCTGACATTGTTGAGAGGTTTGACGGCCCTCACTTTGAACGTGGCCTCGGTTGCAACATTTCTGCTCCCTGGTGCCTGTCCGCAGGAATATCAAAGATGTACAAGTAGCTCGGTTGCACAAGCTGTTCTAAAAAGAGAAGTAACATCATATCGCTGAGGTTCCGTTGATGATAGCAACCGTGTAGATGCTTTCAGGGTGGCCCGTTTATTTGGCATGCGCTTGGCACCTTTAAAGTGCCAACTTTTGTTGCCACACAAACAGCCTTTATGGGACTCCTGGACCTTTGCTAACAAGGAACTCGATGTGGTGCAACACTTCACCTAAGCTTTCACGTACATTGGCAAGGACAGCCGCGAAGAAACTGAGGGTAGTTCACGCACCGTAAAATCCGGAACTGGCTTAAACCCGGGGGCATAGTTGCCGATAGAAAGCAGTTTCCATCCCTTTGAATGGGCGTGCATGTAACGCCACAGATACCGCCCTTCAGCTTTATCACAGCGTCGCCTGGACCTGTCGGACTGCAGATCAGAAGCGCATTCAAGTGCCTCACGCTCACTGTCCGCGAAGCCTTGCTGGTGTCCGATGGCACCGACATGTCCGCTACGATGTACTGAGTATGGGAATACCACGTAGTGTTATTTATGCGAGCTCCCTGCCACATCAGCTCGCAATGATTAAGTTACTGGCATCTCTAACACAGGGCATGTAGTAAAGCAGCAGTGTACCATCAATAAACTGAGAACGAACTCATCTTGACCGTTAGGTCGGACACATACGGTAACTCATCAAACTTTAGGATGCCGTATGTCTGCCGGGAAATGAGGTGCTCAAAGACCGGAGGAATTCGCAAAACGGTAGAACACAAATATCTATTACGATGTAGGATGATTGAATAAGTGCAGATAGCCTTCTTACCATGACGTGCAATGTCCCTGTGACGGTGAACGCATTACACAATGGTTGTGCTTCAAACTGATAAGGCAGACCTAAAACACCGTTTACGCACTTAAAAAGAAACGTACCTGCGAAGGACAGGGATGCACTGCTGCTGCTGTGAATCGGTGAACTGCAAGGTGCCAGTCGCAGTCCGCTCATTTTGCCAGCTTGTATGCCCTTACAGTTACAGAGTCACCGATTTCAATTTCCCAACCGCGGCATTAGAATCTCACCACTCATAAGTCGGACAGGTAGTCCAGTTTCAGTTGCACTTGGCTTATTTAACTCAGACTTTTATTATAATAGTTGACACCGTCACTGAGTTTCGCCGTGGTATTTGTTTCTCTGGTTCCTGGTTAGTTGGGTATGCTCCGTGGCGAGCATGCTCGCTGACAGAACACCGTCAGAAAATCACTGTAAGCTGTTTGTGTTTCCAAATTTCCGTGCTGCTACTCCATTGCCCGATGTGTTTTTGGACTGTCATATGTCTCCAGTAGATTTGGACTCTCTGCTGGTACGTCACAGTTCTGCTTCAGGAATAGGCGTTCGCACACTTCATTTGGACTATTCAGCGGGCGACGAGTGAGACCAATATTTGCATGCGGGAGCACATCAAGCAGATCCCAAAGACTTGGATACGAACATACATAACCATCAAGTAGCGGATGATGGTGATGTGCTCGCTACTGTCCTACGTACAGAGGCACTGCTCCTCTAGGAATCAAAACAAATTGACGAGAAACCGCAGTCATGTGTGACTATCCACGCAAATGGTGAATTGTACGACACAGGGACCCCAAATGATGGGCCAATTCCCACATGTTTTGGTCCGCCTCCACCTTCCGTTCCAACAGACTGGGACACCATTTTCTCCTCTCAACCTCATTCTACTCTGTTGCCTATCGTTCTTTGATGTCCCTTGTCTCAGTCCAACTGCAGTATTTAATGCAGTCAAGTTGATATCCCGTATCATTTCCAAGCGGTTTGTTCAGAATTCGCCATTTGTCTAACCGCTTAATTAATCCGCCTGTTTACTGATAATCCACGGCTGATGCTAGAGCATCTACTGGATCTGAAGTTATCTGACTGGATTTATCGGCACACCGATCCATCTTAGGCTACTTTCTGGCTTCGGATTGTTCACTGAGTCCGTGTAACTGTGCCGGACCCCAGGCGGGTGCACGGTTACAACGAATATTGCGCGGTCCTTCGGCATCTTTGCTGGACAAATGTCTGCTGTTTATTGGTCTCCTTTTGCATTCTCCTTTTATTTGGAAGCATTTACACTCTCCCAGCCCATTTGAACCTGATGCACGTATCAAGCTTCCTGCGTCCGCTACCCGAACGAGTCTTCTGGCTACTCTGTCTGCAATCCGCTCCTTGACCCACCGCCGTGCAAAGCGTTTGCCTGCCACACCGGTATCTCCTGATTTCCGCAGCTGGATTGACGTTTCCTCGTAAGCCGAGGTCATCGACTGCATCTGGACCAAGCATTTATCCATTAAACAAGTAGGTACCGATTCCGTGCAACGTAGAATCTCCTTCATCGCTTCCACAGATTGCCGGTAGCTGTGATACTTCTCATTCAAGAGCAACACGTAGCAACATAAATGCGCCACACCAGTTACATCTACCAGCATACAATGCCACCTGATATATACCCAATAATTCACTTGGTAAGTTGCTTCCACCAAATGTAATTCGCAAAATCGTTCCGCAATGGCTCGATACCCGACAGCACGAAGAACAAATATCTTAAAACCCTGCTCCCTTTATTTGGTAAATTCACCCTTTAACTTGAAAGAGAAATGCGCCTTGCAATCCAGCATCCTGTAACTGTGTAGCTTTCAGTATACGGGGAGAATAACAACTTACCGTTTCCCACTAACGTTGCTACGCCTGCCATGAATACAGCGATACTGCACATGCTGGTATGGGTTCTCCTCTGACAACTGTTTCCCCGTGTGCCATTCATAATGCTGCCGAGGCACAGCCGCATGTTTGTAAAAAGCTGTGGCGGTTGCAGACTAAACGTTCTTTACATGGGAATCTAACTCGTCTCATTTTCGACAATATGTGCGCACCGACAGACAGAATCTTTCGCAATCATCCACCATGATGTAGTTACAAATGCGGCGCCAGGTGGTGTCCAATACCTCTGTAGTCTACCACAAAAACTAACTATGACAACCACATTAATCTTCTTCAATATTAATACTACGTCCATTTAACTTGCGCATACTATATATATGCAAACCTTCACTTAAAAGCCTAGCATAGCTACGGAACCAAACCCACCGCTAGACAAAACTCAGATATGAGAGTCCCGGTCGGTGATACTGCACGTATTGCATTGTTTTTACTTTTAACGCAATCAGCACTTTACACTTGTCCTGAGCAGCTTATTTTTGTGTTACTTTACGAAGTATTTTAGCCTTAGAAATACTTTTCCTTTCTCAGATTTACTCAGCTAGAACTTTTGCGACAGAAAGCAATAGAAGCGCAAGAAAAGTTTGGCCATATTTTTCGTAAATTTGTAGTTTTCTAGTGAAGCGCGCCGCCTTAGTAAGTCTCTTAACAAATCCTTTTTATTTTCATCCGTATTTCTCGAAGTTATTTTTTTATCTTTTCGCATCACACAATTCCGCCACTCTCATTTCTTCCATGTGCGCACCAAAAATTGTGGCGACTGAGCGGGCCAACAAAAGTCCAGTGACTTAAAGTGAACTTGTGGTGAATTGGATCCTGTTCCAAAGAAAAAGGCACAACTGCACCTCTGCGCTGCTTTCACAACAAAAGAACTTGGAACTTAATATCGCTCGAAGGAACCAGAAAAATTTCCAGGTGGAGCATGCAACCTCAGCATTTGCACATCAAACAATGCCAATGCATTTGTAATTGCCAACGAGGAACACATACTCGTATTTTGCCAACTTCCATGCAAGAGCATCGGACAAATATAAAAATTGCTCTGAACCCTTAAGGGGCGAGCAGCTAGCCGGCCAATACCATTTGCGAGTCATGCTAGGCCGTACAGGTAGCAACTTACGTTAATCAGATATCAACTCCATCTGGTACGGTAACAAGTTACCCCTTCAGGTGAACTGAGTTGAGTCAGGCGATTGTAACACGCGCGCACTATTGTGTGGCTGGTTCCTTAGCCAAGCACCCTCGGCTAATAACATGTCGAATACATATTAGACATAGCAAAGTGTACGCGTGTATAGGGCACGTGGGTGCAATGGCGTCACTACAGCCCGGAGTTGCTCGTGTGCGGCCTGGCACATGGGCGGTGACGGATTTCATGACGGCGGATGGAGGTATTACCTCGTTAATATCTGAGGTCATCCACAGCAGGCCAAGAGGAAACGGGGTCAGTGTATGATAAGGAATTTCAGCGCGATTCACAACACCATTATAACAGAGCCTCTCATGAAACAGGGTCACTGGCTATTCGCATTCTGACACGGCCGACAATCCGTGGCACTAAGCTAAACCTCAGGCGCTTGCCCGTAGGATCTATCGCGTGCTGTGAACACATGGCCCGCACCGGGCACTAGGCACAATACGAGTGGCGCATTGAAGCGCGTATGCCACAGGTTACTTTGGTCACACCGCTAAATCGCATGTGCACCGGTAGACATAGACACATGCACTGGTGAGTTGATTCCAGCGCAGAAATCTTTCTGGCGATTGCAATGGTCGACGTATCACCGTAGACAATAAGATGGTAGTGGAGCTAACACATGAGTTGTCGTAATGCTTGTTCCACGACTAGCACACAATTCGCCTCAAAGCAACGTGTAAAAGTTACACTGGGTATTGTTTAGTAGGGCAATTAAGTGAATGCTTAATGAGTCCCGTAGGTTGGAACGGGGTAGACCACAAAATCCATAGATAATAGTGACACCACAGTTAGGCGTATACTAATGCTGCGGTGGTACCATGATGTGCTATGGGCAGGGAAGTAGTGATGCAAGACGAGGCTGAGAATGGGACGTCTACACAATGAGCGGCTTACTGACTCCATGTACGCCGTCGCGTGCTCCCACAGGAATGCCTTCCTACTGAGTGCATGCGTGAATGAGTCTCGCTTGTCCCACAGACAAGCAGCACAGTATATCAGAGCGTAGGAAGTTCGACGCTGTCCATCTGGTTATGTATTACATACCACAAAGCCAATGTTTCCGGATATAGAGTGAGTGACCAACCAATTTTTAACCGGAATGAAATATCTAGAGGAGAGTGGATGAACGACCTAGATTACTACTCGCTTCTTTGTGGACTACCAGCGACAATTAAGAAGGTGTTTGTGCCACCTGACTGTCGAGTGTGTTCCCAAGCAGCAACGAGTCGGATGATTCAGGAAACGATTCATGATCCCTAACTGCTATACTCGTAACGTTCGAGTGCCATAGGCAGTTTGTTGACACTCAAAACTCTTGTTATCGGCTCTCGACGGTTCGTGTCACATGTTAATCGCCTCACAGCTTTGCTGCTAACCGCTTTAAGAACTAAGGCGTTGGCTCGGGTTCCAGAATAGTTAACCACTTTTCCTATCTGCTTAAGCTCCATGTGCAGACAACACACTGGCACATGAATTTACGTAATCCTCAGATCGTTTGCAGAATATGTGCACGCCAAACTTATCGGCAGATATAAGTGAAGAAGCCGCGGACTAGGCTGGTGTACGAATTGTGTTTAATGCGCGCGCAGAAGCATCGCTACTTGTTTGGATTCTAATTAACGACTAATCCTGTGCAACTTAAGTAAAAGCCTCCGTACGATTGTGCAGCCGCGAGGTAACCAGGCACTGTTTGTTTGACCCAACAGTGAATGTGCCCACGGGTTACAGCTCGGACCCAGCTAAAGATGAGTTCTACCTCCGACTATCCGACCTACTCCACAAGAATCCTTGCAAGTACATGGTGGTGCTCATCGGGGACACCAGCGCACCGGTTGGTAGGCTGGGAACTTTGCAACAAGATGTCGGTAGTCTGGGTTGCTATGCTATTCGCATGACGGGTTAAGAAAGCAAAAGAAAAGCATTATCAGTATGTCATTACGCAGTACCGACACCATGCTGCCATGCAAACACCATTCGTCGCGCGTGGACTAAGGGTACTTCGAGAGTCGCCCGGTCCCGACGCAGGCTCCAACTAGCGTTGTCAGGTTACGAGACAAGCTGGTTACCTTTAAGCTACGGGATTAAGGAGGTCGAGCGCCACAGATCTCTGCTACTCACGGTCGTGAATACAGACCGACCACATGGTGATCGATTACCATTGATGAGGCTGTCAAGGGGACAGTAAACCAAGTTGAAATACTTAGTTCACTTCTAAGCACGCGCTTGTATGTACTAGAACCGTCCTGCATTTTTGGCACCTAACAGCATCGTCGGACATAACTAGAAGTGGGTGAACTTGTTGTTTCAAATAAGCTGAACACCTTTCGTAATTCGTCACCTATTCTGAACAGCTCCCTACTCGCAGATGTTGACGCGCATTGGACACATATCTGGAATGCCGTGTACAGATCTGCAAGTGCTATCTGTATGTTCACTAGGCACATCCTGAGATTCCGCTCGATGTTCAAGTTATGGAAGATCACCGTACAATTACAATAACTCTACTCTAAGCTCTGAACGCCGAGTTCAAACAGCTCCCACGGAAGATCGCGGAGACTGATGGCAGTGACGGCAGTGACCATGCATTTCGCAGAGCACCGCCTGTGTTCCGTGAGACCTCCAGATCTACTGATTCTCTTCCAGAATTCGCGCAGAAGCCTCCAAGTTACCGGTTATCGGACTGTTGTTTCTACCGTACTGCATTCATTGCCGAGCCCCATATCATCGTGACCGATTTACAGGTTCCGGCCCTCCCCCACTCCGAAGGGAGTGTAAACAGGTCAGTTGCAGGTGACTTGTCCACTGTGCGGTCACATTTTAACCTGAGCACAGAATCCACGTTCTTTGATGAAATTATTAGTGTGAGACGCTTCACTTGCACAAGTAGAAATGATTAGCAGCCGAACCGCGACTTTTAACGTGCTTTCAGTTACTAGTAGAATGACGGAAAGACCGGCCTGCCAGTTATCAAGTGAACAGAGGCAACTGAAGAGTAAAGCGCGTCGCCTAACCGCATACATCATACTTGCCACACTGAATTCGCCTAGAATCATTAGCCTATGGTTTGTTTCGATGCTGGTTGCAATCTTAACCGAAATCTGGACTCCCTGCAGTGTCCTTACAAACACTAGGTTTGTGTGGTGGGTTCGATATTAACGGCAATCAATCTGAAGGTCGCGTTAGATCGTACGCTTTTATCTACCATACGATTTGGGTAATACCACTGCTGAAGCCGAGCTCGCGAGTCTAACAGTTGTGCGGCAGGAGGGAACGAAATACCATCATTTGGATTCCTGATTCCCTTGCCCCTGGAGGCCAGGGTGATTTACGCTCCCCACGGACTGACACTTGTCTCCACAGCCTATGCGGTTGGTACACTTTACAGCCCGTAGCCATTATGTATCACTACTCACCGTAGAGAAACTGCTATGTTCCGTGACCACAAGGAAAAATCTCCTGCACACCGGTGTCTTGCCGCGATGATGAATAGGCAACGCCGACAGGGTGATGACTGACCGCGAACAGCTGACCAGCTTTGGGTCAATGAGACAACCAGTTTTATGAGATAGGACAAAGGCAAACGGTGGACCCCAATACACAGGCTATTTTCGATGGCGTTGGAACCTGAGGCGTAGAGAAATATATTATCAGTAAGACTGTGAACGTGCAGTTTACCAAAAAGCGATGGAACGAAGAGGACCGTATGCTCACCCTTCCATGGAAGTGAATCGCAGAAGAATGAAAACGTATGAGGAGGGAGCGGATTGGATGCAGGTTGCTAGTTTGCTTAACTTAAACGTGGAATCCTGCCGCAGCTGGATTCTTATGCGGGAGTCAAATGAACCTAGGGGACAGCATGGAGAGGTTCGTCGCAGAGCGTTGGCAGATAGTCATGTGGATGCTCTGGTTGAGTGGGTCTCCGCGGAGCCAACAATAACCCTTGAAGCTCTTCGATTGCGGTTGAAAGCGGAGTTCAAAGTTGAGGTATGCACCAGCACAGTCGCCAGGCACTTAGACGGCCGATTAATAACCATGACGAAGTTGCACGCTATTCCGGGGTCTCTAAACACCTTATAGAACAAGAGACGACGGAAGTCATTCGTACTGCAGCTAGCGAATTTGAAGGCTGAAGGAAGACAACCAGTGTGGATGAATGAAATAAATTTTAACCTCTTCTGCTGGCGCACCAGGGGCGCTCACTTCTCGGTACTCGGGCGCAGTTTACCATGGCGAATACTAGGGGTCAAAATGTACACCCAGTCGGCGCCATGACGAAGAACTCCTTGATAGCTTTCCCGGTTTTAAGTGGAAGCTACAAGAAAATTAGGTGTGTTTAGTGGGTGCGTCAACTGCTGGATACTAACGGTGCCGCATTATTCAAAAGCTGCCTTTTGACTTGCGACAATGCGCGTCGCCGCACGGACCTGGAGCAAGTTGTTTTTGGAGCAACCTTACCGATCAGGGAAACTTCTGCGACTGGCCCCATACTCTTCATCGCTTAACCCAATCGAAGGCATCTGGAGTATTATAAAGTCCAATGTGAAGCAAGTAATGAGAGCACGCTATGCTGAATTGCTCAGAGGTGACCCTGCAAGTGTTCTAAGCGAAGGCGAGTGTCGGACACGTTTCCTGGAGGTGGGTGTCTGATTCACTAGCACAAGTGACACAGCCCCAATGCCAGCACATGTTTCAGCACGTTGTAAAGAACTACGGTCGTGTTATTCATCTATCAGATAGGTACAACACTCGTTTCAGTAAACTACTTGTTTGTAACTTGATGTGTTGTCATTTCATTCTCGTGAGTGGTCGTAGTGCACTATACGCTCTGGAGGAAATATGCAATACTCGTGACAGCTGCACGAATGTAGTGCGCAGTGTCGTATAGTATAGATTTTTACGGTTCCGCTTAGGGAAACAACCCAGTGAGAGCTTGAAAACTCGCGGAGCATTGGGTAAGGTTGTAGAGTTAGCGCTGATAGGAAATCACCTATCCGAGTGGTTTGTGTTTAGAGAGCAGACGGTTAATAGATTTGGATACGTGTAGATCAGCGAAGAACACGGAAGCATGCGAACATGACCGCGGTGAATAGCATGTGTTGGCCAATCGCTTAGCGAGTCATAGCCTTACTGGCGACTGGCCGCTGCTGAAAATGGCTATCGATGTGGGGCACAGAGACTATGAGGACAGAAAAATTAACATATGCATGGTCGCTAGGGATTATGTTCCATGGGATGTGGGCGAACGTATTGCGCGCACTAGCGAGGGATCATCCTACGGGTCGTGCCCCGAGCCCTCCCTTCCATGCTTTCACGGAGCTTCACTGGAATAACGAAACAAAGCGCATCAGACTTGCACTGAGTTTCGTCCATTTAGAAGGATTCTTTATCACATGTCCGTGATACGCTAGAATCTACCGCGCTTTCGAGCGGTAGTTCAGATCGACAAATAGGTAGCCAAAGCAAGCCTACGTCTGATGTTTCAAGGTGCTGTCCTTACAACTGCTCACAACGAAAGCTTCCCCAACCCAAGTTAAGGTCCCAATGTCAACAAACATATTTGGTTTGGAACCTAGGTGGAATTGTCCTAGATTAATAAAGAAGGCTACACCCCAAAATTTTAAAGATGCAACGTGACCTCCAGATCGATTGCCGTTAATATCGAACCCACCACACAAACCTAGTGTTTGTAAGGACACTGCAGGGAGTCCAGATTTCGGTTAAGATTGCAACCAGCATCGAAACAAACCATAGGCTAATGATTCTAGGCGAATTCAGTGTGGCAAGTATGATGTATGCGGTTAGGCGACGCGCTTTACTCTTCAGTTGCCTCTGTTCACTTGATAACTGGCAGGCCGGTCTTTCCGTCATTCTACTAGTAACTGAAAGCACGTTAAAAGTCGCGGTTCGGCTGCTAATCATTTCTACTTGTGCAAGTGAAGCGTCTCACACTAATAATTTCATCAAAGAACGTGGATTCTGTGCTCAGGTTAAAATGTGACCGCACAGCGGACAAGTCACCTGCAACTGACCTGTTTACACTCCCTTCGGATTGGGGGAGGGCCGGAACCTGTAAATCGGCCACGATGATATGGGGCTCGGCAATGAATGCAGTACGGTAGAAACAACAGTCCGATAACCGGTAACTTGGAGGCTTCTGCGCGAATTCTGGAAGAGAATCAGTAGATCTGGATGTCTCACGGAACACAGGCGGTGCTCTGCGAAATGCATGGTCACTGCCGTCACTGCCATCAGTCTCCGCGATCTTCCGTGGGAGCTGTTTGAACTCGGCGTTCAGAGCTTAGAGTAGAGTTATTGTAATTGTACGGTGATCTTCCATAACTTGAACATCGAGCGGAATCTGAGGATGTGCCTAGTGAACATACAGATGGCACTTGCAGATCTGTACACGGCATTCCAGATATGCGTCCAATGCGCGTCAACATCTGCGAGTAGGGAGCTGTTCAGAATAGGTGACGAATTACGAAAGGTGTTCAGCTTATTTGAAACAACAAGTTCACCCACTTCTAGTTATGTCCGACGATGCTGTTAGGTGCCAAAAATGCAGGACGGTTCTAGTACATACAAGCGCGTGCTTAGAAGTGAACTAAGTATTTCAACTTGATTTACTGTCCCCTTGACAGCCTCATCAATGGTAATCGATCACCATGTGGTCGGTCTGTATTCACGACCGTGAATAGCAGAGATCTGTGGCGCTCGACCTCCTTAATCCCGTAGCTTAAAGGTAACCAGCTTGTCTCGTAACCTGACAACGCTAGTTGGAGCCTGCGTCGGGACCGGGCGACTCTCGAAGTACCCTTAGTCCACGCGCGACGAATGGTGTTTGCATGGCAGCATGGTGTCGGTACTGCGTAATGACATACTGATAATGCTTTTCTTTTGCTTTCTTAACCCGTCATGCGAATAGCATAGCAACCCAGACTACCGACATCTTGTTGCAAAGTTCCTAGCCTACCAACCGGTGCGCTGGTGTCCCCGATGAGCACCACCATGTACTTGCAAGGATTCTTGTGGAGTAGGTCGGATAGTCGGAGGTAGAACTCATCTTTAGCTGGGTCCGAGCTGTAACCCGTGGGCACATTCACTGTTGGGTCAAACAAACAGTGCCTGGTTACCTCGCGGCTGCACAATCGTACGGAGGCTTTTACTTAAGTTGCACAGGATTAGTCGTTAATTAGAATCCAAACAAGTAGCGATGCTTCTGCGCGCGCATTAAACACAATTCGTACACCAGCCTAGTCCGCGGCTTCTTCACTTATATCTGCCGATAAGTTTGGCGTGCACATATTCTGCAAACGATCTGAGGATTACGTAAATTCATGTGCCAGTGTGTTGTCTGCACATGGAGCTTAAGCAGATAGGAAAGTGGTTAACTATTCTGGAACCCGAGCCAACGCCTTAGTTCTTAAAGCGGTTAGCAGCAAAGCTGTGAGGCGATTAACATGTGACACGAACCGTCGAGAGCCGATAACAAGAGTTTTGAGTGTCAACAAACTGCCTATGGCACTCGAACGTTACGAGTATAGCAGTTAGGGATCATGAATCGTTTCCTGAATCATCCGACTCGTTGCTGCTTGGGAACACACTCGACAGTCAGGTGGCACAAACACCTTCTTAATTGTCCCTGGTAGTCCACAAAGAAGCGAGTAGTAATCTAGGTCGTTCATCCACTCTCCTCTAGATATTTCATTCCGGTTAAAAATTGCTTGGTCACTCACTCTATATCCGGAAACATTGGCTTTGTGGTATGTAATACATAACCAGATGGACAGCGTCGAACTTCCTACGCTCTGATATACTGTGCTGCTTGTCTGTGGGACAAGCGAGACTCATTCACGCATGCACTCAGTAGGAAGGCATTCCTGTGGGAGCACGCGACGGCGTACATGGAGTCAGTAAGCCGCTCATTGTGTAGACGTCCCATTCTCAGCCTCGTCTTGCATCACTACTTCTCTGCCCATAGCACATCATGGTACCACCGCAGCATTAGTATACGCCTAACTGTGGTGTCACTATTATCTATGGATTTTGTGGTCTACCCCCTTCCAACCTACGGGACTCATTAAGCATTCACTTAATTGCCCTACTAAACAATACCCAGTGTAACTTTTACACGTTGCTTTGAGGCGAATTGTGTGCTAGCCGTGGAACAAGCATTACGACAACTCATGTGTTAGCTCCACTACCATCTTATTGTCTACGGTGATACGTCGACCATTGCAATCGCCAGAAAGATTTCTGCGCTGGAATCAACTCACCAGTGCATGTGTCTATGTCTACCGGTGCACATGCGATTTAGCGGTGTGACCAAAGTAACCTGTGGCATACGCGCTTCAATGCGCCACTCGTATTGTGCCTAGTGCCCGGTGCGGGCCATGTGTTCACAGCAGGCGATAGATTCTACGGGCAAGCGCCTGAGGTTTAGCTTAGTGCCACGGATTGTCGGCCGTGTCAGAATGCGAATAGCCAGTGACCCTATTTCATGAGAGGCTCTGTTATAATGGTGTTGTGAATCGCGCTCAAATTCCTTATCATACACTGACCCCGTTTCCTCTTGGCCTGCTGTGGATGACCTCAGATATTAACGAGGTAATACCTCCATCCGCCGTCATGAAATCCGTCACCGCCCATGTGCCAGGCCGCACATGAGCAACTCCGGGCTGTAGTGACGCCATTGCACCCACGTGCCCTATACACGCGTACACTTTGCTATGTATTCGACATGTATGTATTCGACATGTTATTAGCCGAGGGTGCTTGGCTAAGGAACTAGCCACACAACAGTGCGCGCATGTCACAGTCGTCTTACTCAACTTAGTCAACTAGATAAATAAATAGTTTTTTCTTAGTTTTATAAAGACACACCAACTCAGGCATAATCAATTTTTAAAAACAAATGTGCATCACGGTGATACATTGGGTTAAATCGTTTGTATTTGCAGCGGTGTCGGGAAGAGTAGAAATGTGAAGCTAGTCTGCTTGCTAGTATGTAATTGTGGGCAGAGACTTTATTCAGTGGCGAGTCACATCCGCCACGTCTCAGTGTTGTTAAACAGGCAGCTGTGGCTTTTTATGGGCGAACGCTTGCCAGGCGAAAACCCTGCAACACTGCCGGAAGAAGTAACCTTTTAGCGTACCAGATGAAATTGATATCTGGTTAGATTAAGTTGCTACCTGTACGGCCAATATGACTCGGAGATGGTATAGATATATACCTATTTGTTTATTTATACTGGATATGGTGTTAAACCACCAACGTGCGCTGTATCAGCCACTGCAGCCAGCGCGCTATGCTCGCTTTACCGCTTGGTGAAATACTTTTTTCAACAAGCAGGCCCGCAAGATTTGCCTACCTTTCACGTTTCTCCCTCTCGTGCACCTGGCTATTGACACAAACCTTGCGATTACAGCCAGCTGCCAGAGTCCACGTTTCTATACTTGGATGCTGCAGCTCTCCTTCTGTCGGTATTGCGGGAGCGGATTATCACGTCAGCCAACGATATCGCGGTCTTTATCGACCAGTGGAATGTAGCATTTGCGCGCTCTGATGAAAAATGTACTACGCCAGCGGTTCTACCTGGTGCACAGTCGATGGCCGCTGTTTATGAGCAAGACGTGAACCTCGGAACGCAACGGTTAACGAACAAACCAACCATCAAAATTTGCAAGATTTGGCGTTCGAGGAAGATATGTGCGCAGAATGCGTCTTAAAAAATCCGGAAGACCACGATGGGCGAACAACCCACTGGGTTCAATACCCATATGGTACTCATTGGTATACTCGAAGCTGTCTTCTGTACCCTCATTATAACTCTTGTTTAGAGCTTTTTATGCGAACAAGTATTTGTATTACGTAGTGCAGTGAGTTGGTGGCAGTTTGCAGGCCCGACATGTCGACATCTTTTTCCTGTTCTGCCTAGCTGCATGTTAGCTAACGATACCGTTAAATATCTGGCAAGTTACTAATAATTTTATTGCCGTGTTACAATGAACGTGGATGTAATTGTTTCTTCTGTTTACGTCCACCGCATAAAGTCAAACCCCCCAGCGTGGTGTGGTGGTGTAACCAGCTGGTACTTGGGCCAAAATGACTCTGGTGGTTTTATATGAGTGATTAATGTTAGATAATAATCCATATATGATTTCTCTTTCCCTACAGGATATCAACCAATTGGCTGAACGAAAGTACAAAGAAACGAACACCGGTGTGCTGTGTAAAACAAATAGAATACTTAGGATTAACCTGCACGTTTCTCCATACCATCGTCTTGTGTGATGTACGCACATAATACACATTGTTGCTACCATGGTTTGTACTTATGCATGGGTGAGTGGTGTCGCGTTCGTTATTACACGTGCTCAGTGTGCAAAGGTTGCAACCACACATACAGCCCTTTCCATTGGAAGAAGGTGTTCGCCTATGTTCAAAGTGCCAGCCGTGCGAAGTAGTGTATTCCATCATTGAAACTTGCTAACGTGTACCACTACGTTGTAGCGAATAACGTTAGGCTCTCTACTCTTTGTGGCTTTCTGCATCGGCTGCATGCTGTTTGGTGGCAACAACTAGCGTACCCATTTCCCAAACAGACTGCTCTGTTTGTATCAGGGGCCATTTATAAATGCCGGCTACATGGTCACATTTGTTGGCAACTGATCGGGTTACACGTTGCTGCTACAACGAATAAAATGCAGTGCGTGCACGTTGACTCCGCTTGGGTCTCTATGAATAATCGAACAAAACAGTTATTCACCTTTAGGTCAGGTATATCCATCGTGCTATTCTTCTAGCCTGCGCTTCCTTCGCAGTGACGGTCTTGGCTAAATATGTGTGGAAGCTTTATCCTACGTTTGCAACGCTTTCGGTAACATTCTTAGGGACCCAAACGACGGGCAACTTGTTACTTCGCCTTTTGGACTCACATGCTGTCGTGGTACTTTGTCAAGTATTCACAAGTTTACCAAATCTGACGCAACCGCATTAAGACTGCTTGCTCACTTGACCCACCAAATCCTTTTTATCCGTTCTGCACAGTTTAATGTATCTTGTCGTTTGGCCTAACATTGCGACCTTTGTTCCCATGTCGTATGTGAATCCATCGAAGAGTAGTGTGTATTGCTCTTTCTCTGCAGATCGGGTTTAATCAGATTCAATCGAATGCACAATCGTCCCTCCCTTAGTTCACAGGTAGTGTGGGATTTGATGCGGTGCGGCAATGGGTGGTTAGTAAGGTTTGGTTGTTAGTTGGACGCGCCCTGATTGAATGTCGGTCAGACCATTATTATGTACCAAGTGAAACTCCTCAATTACATTTTGGCGCAATACTGGTCGGAGCACGTTGTTGGTGAATTCCGGGCCGCTATCTGAGACAACTGCACATGATACATTATGCTTAGCGATATTCTTTATGAGGTGCACAGTGGTCACTTCATTTGGAACGCGCGACAAATATAATGAGCACTGTGGAGCCGTCGGTGGGTTCACAGCGGTCAACGTGTATTTTTCCCCCAGCAAGGAAGTCGCTGCCGTATAGTCATTGGCAGGTGGTGTGGATGGTATATTCCATCTGCTTGCGAACCAACCGGTATATTCGTATGATAA
>OX104071.1:45815090-45840485 GCA_944474145.2 Dicrocoelium dendriticum
AGCCAGCTGCCAGAGTCCACGTTTCTGTACTTGGATGCTGCAGCTCTCCTTCTGTCGGTATTGCCGGAGCGGATTATCACGTCAGCCAACGATATCGCGGTCTTTATCGACCAGTGGAATGTAGCATTTGCGCGCTCTGATGAAAAAGTACTACGCCAGCGGTTCTACTGGTGCACAGTCGATGGCCGCTGTTTATGAGCAAGACGTGAACCTCGGAACGCAACGGTTAACGAACAAACCAACCATCAAAATTTGCAAGATTTGGCGTTCGAGGAAGATATGTGCGCAGAATGCGTCAAAAAATCCGGAAGACCACGATGGGCGAACTACCCACTGGGTTCAATACCCATATGGTACTCATTGGTATACTCGAAGCTGTCTTCTGTACCCTCATCATAACTGTTGTTTAGAGCTTTTTATGCGAACAAGTATTTGTATTACGTAGCGCAGTGAGTTGGTGGCAGTTTGCAGGCCCGACATGTCGACATCTTTTTCCTGTTCTGCCTAGCTGCATGTTAGCTAACGATACCGGTAAATATCTGGCAAGTTACTAATAATTTTATTGCCGTGTTACAATGGACGTGGATGTAATTGTTTCTTCTGTTTACGTCCACCGCATAAAGTCAAACCCCCCAGCGTGGTGTGGTGGTGTAACCAGCTGGTACTTGGGCCAAAATGACTCTGGTGGTTTTCTATGAGTGATTAATGTTAGATAATAATCCATATATGATTTCTCTTTCCCTACAGGATATCAACTAATTGGCTGAACGAAAGTACAAAGGAACGAACACCGGTGTGCTGTGTAAAACAAATAGCATACTTAGGATTAACCTACACGTTTCTCCATACCATCGTCTTGTGTGATGTACGCACATAATACACATTGTGGCTACCATGGTTTGTACTTATGCATGGGTGAGTGGTGTCGCGTTCGTTATTACACGTGCTCAGTGTGCAAAGGTTGCAACCACACATACAGCCCTTTCCATTAGAAGAAGGTGTTCGCCTATGTTCAAAGTACCAGCCTGCGAAGTAGTGTATTCCATCATTGAAACTTGCTAACGTGTACCACTACGTTGTAGCGAATAACGTTAGGCCCTCTACTCTTTGTGGCTTTCTGCATCGGCTGCATGCTGTTTGGTGGCAACAACTAGCCTACCCATTTCCCGAACAGACTGCTCAGTTTGTAGCAGGGGCCATTTATAAATGCCGGCTACATGATCACATATGATGGCAACTGATCGGGTTACACGTTGCTGCTACAACGAATAAAATGCAGTGCGTGCACGTTGACTCCGCTTGGGTCTCTATGAATAATCGAACAAAACAGTTATTCACCTTTAGGTCAGGTATATCCATCGTGCTATTCTTCTAGCCTGCGCTTCCTTCGCAGTGACGGTCTTGGCTAAATATGTGTGGAAGCTTTATCCTACGTTTGCAACGCTTTCGGTAACATTCTTAGGGACCCAAACGACGGGCAACTTGTTACTTCGCCTTTTGGACTCACATGCTGTCGTGGTACTTTGTCAAGTATTCACAAGTTTACCAAAGCTGACGCAACTGCACTAAGACTGCTTGCTCACCTGACCCACCAAATCCTTTTTATCCGTTCTGCACAGTTTAATGTATCCTGTCGTTTGGCGTAACCATGCGACCTTTGTTCCCATGTCGTATGTGAATCCATCGAAGAGTAGTGTGTATTGCTCTTTCTCTGCAGATCGGGTTTAATCAGATTCAATCGAATGCGCAATCGTCCCTCCCTTAGTTCACAGGTAGTGTGGGATTTGATGCGGTGCGGCAATGGGTGGTTAGTAAGGTTTGGTTGTTAGTTGGACGCGCCCTGATTGAATGTCGGTCAGACCATTATTATGTACCAAGTGAAACTCCTCAATTACATTTTGGCGCAATACTGGTCGGAGCACGTTGTTGGTGAATTCCGGGCCGCTATCTGAGACAACTGCACATGATACATTATGCTTAGCAATATTCTTTATGAGGTGCACAGTGGTCACTTCATTTGGAACGCGCGACCAATATAATGAGCACTGTGGAGCCGTCGGTGGGTCCACAGCGGTCAACGTGCATTTTTCCCCCAGCAAGGAAGTCGCTGCCGTATAGTCATTGGCAGGTGGTGTGGATGGTATATTCCATCTGCTTGCGAACCAACCGGTATATTCGTATGATAATGCCTTTGGTTAATTTCTTTGACACCCCACATGATGGAGTTCCCGTATTATTTCTTAACTATGCATTTTGGGGACGATGACCGGAGATCCTTGAAACATGCAACCAAAATAAATGCTCATTTCAGTTAGGTGACGGTTAAGTTGTCTTGGCTCCATGTTTAATCAATCAGGCAGAGCAGTACGGATATACTCCGCATTTATTCCAGTTCAGTGTCACACGGTGTTTTCAAGTTTTTGATAGACGAAGTATTTTCCGCAGTGTTGCTACCACCAGAGGTAATACAGCCACCAGAATAAGTGGACCGATACACAAGTTAAAATGGCTGCTTGTTGATGGGCAAAACCCGTCCAGTCCTACAAATATTCTGAATCGGGCGAACAAATCGAAGTCATGCGCGATGATAAGGCTGCACGTTTGAGCCTCAGTGCATGGGTTTAGTGACACAACTAACGACAAGCTGAACCGTCGAAAATGAAGGCTTTCGCATTGACTCTTGATAACTGAACCAAATACTAACATAGCGGACCTTCCTCAATAGTTACAGAGGGAAAAGAAGTACATGAGAACACACGGGCTGGCTACTAATGATGCAGAACCTTTTATCCATATTTAGCACCGCAGCAAAGCTGTAAAGTATCGGGCGCGTCCCTAGCTTACAGAGAGGAAAATGATGTCCAAGTGAAGGCAACTGTAGAAAAGACCTGTTTACTTTGCAGGCGAGATGAATAAGCAGCTGCCATCAGCTACAGCGCCTCAGACCATTGAGAGCTCTGGGCCGGTCACCTGTATGGCTAGCCAAACAACCTCCACATGGTGCCAGCTGCATGGTCCTGGTTAATTTTGTACTAGTGGATAGTCCGGCTGCACTGTTTCAGGACGTGGCGGTTTTCCGCCTGGCAAGCCTTCTGCCTACAAAACGCTACCAACATATGTTCAACAACACTGGGACGCGGTGGTGTTGACACGCCACCAACTATAGGCACCCACCAGCTCAAGCAAACGACGCCCTTAACCACAGACAACAAGCATCCCTTCAGCACTGGGGACTTGATCCAACATTATCAAAAGTGCAGAAGGCATATAAAAATCCTATAAAAAAAAAACCTACACAAGCCTACATGCACACATACATGCAATCAAATAGCAACGTATGCATGGTGAACGGCATCCTGTTTCTGATTTGCCTGTCAATATGGCCAGGACGCCTGCGACTACAGAGGAACCATGGTTGTTTTGCGCTTCATCACCCCGGCTCCATCCACAAACCCCATATCCTGCGTAAACCCGAAGCAAAAGTAACGATAGGCAGGTGGATGCGAGCATCGTGTCAGCAACGGAGCCGGCCCGCGCGCCTTCGCAGGCAACCACAAGCACGCTGTATTTTGGAATCACTCCCAAAGCGGTAGCTGGGCCGTACTCCGCTCTACTCTGTGTGCATGGAACCATTCTTCGCGCCTAGCACGGCCAAGAAGACCGTGCATCTCGCCCCTCTAGCAACAACCAACTGGCTCCTGGCGCCAGTAGGGATTAGCTAGTGGTTAATAGAGAAGTAGTGAACATGCACGTCAAGCGAAGCCAAACCAAGGATATTAAGATACAGCCAATCGCTTAAAAAGACAATATCAAATAAACTAAAGCAAATAATGCATTTAAATACTGTGACATAACTGGACAATAAATGGGTGTTTGCTATTAAATGGTTACAATCAACGCCGCGATAAGTTCAAAACGGCAGAAAATGTATTTTAGAAAATGCCACAAAATCGAAATTTTTGTTGAAGTTTACCTACGATTAGCGTAATCAACATGTGCAAGTTTATAGCAGATAGTCCATATCGACATTAATGTGAAAAAGAAAAGCATTTGGAGAAAGTTGCAATCCCATTACTTGAAATAAAGAGGCCTAGCATGGATGCACGTCGTTGGTAAGTCGACTATAGTGTACCTACCAACGTCGCACCGGTTCTGTCTGTTTATTGCAGTGCCCTTTGTCGTTTAAGTTTCGGCGCCGATTGGCCTCGTTCATGGCTCACAATCTTGCTTGACTCAAGCACTCGCGACCGCACGTGCTACGGCACAATGTACTTGATGCTTATGAAGTACAACCCAACGGCGACTACCGCTTCCGCAATTGCCGCTTCTTCTCTGCAAGCACGAGGCCATAAGCTTGCACCTCGGCAACGGACTTCGTGATCAAATCGCGCCCTGCAAGCCATTCAAGCGCGTTAGGTTCCCATGACCTGCATTCAATAGCAGAACGGGATCATGTCCTGGCAACTAGGCTTCGGTTTCCTCACATGCCACTTCTAATAACTCAGCTGTCTATATGAGTGCTGCTTCTTTATCCGCGCCGAATACATACGCCAAACACGACAGAGCCACCTCAAGTGTCACAGCAACCGTACACAGTCCACTGCATGCATTTTACTTCGGCCCAACCCCTACATGTCTACAACACTCTAGGTGAAACCACATTTGCGCGAATATTTTGACCTGTACGCACAGAACATTTTGATAGCGCGGGATTTCATAAACATGGTCAATAAATGTACACGCAGTCCACACGCATGAACATAACAACTCTGCACGTAAGCTGGCTAGCCGAACAAACTCCTCGTGGTGTCAGCTGGGTGGTTCGGGTTTAACCTGTTCCAGCAAATAGTTCGGTAGCAGTGTTCTAGGACGTGGTGGGTTTTGCCTGGCAAGCGTTCTCCCTATAAAAAGCCACAAATGTCCGCTTAACAACACTGTGTCGTGGCGGTCGTGACTCGCCACAAACTGAAGTCACTGCCCCGCGGATACCCTGATAATTCTATCCAACCCACGGACACCAATCTCCTACTCGCATACTGATGACGATAGCAAACATTAAAGATTGGAGCAGCACAACTACAAGCACAAAATACACAGCTACATGCACATACACACACAATGACATACATAAATACCCCCTACAAAAACACAAACTACTATGGCAAACCTATCGGATTTTTGCACATTATTGATCATGCATCGTTATGTCAAAATGATCATGCCTGTAAAGGCGTGCCTCACCTTGTTGAGAATACAAGATTTATTTATTTACTTATGAAGTTAGCTCTATGTACCTTCAATGTTAAATAAAAAATGAAAATGATAGCTTATGAATAAAAGAGGCCTCAGTGGCGACAACGAAATTCCCCTTATCCTCTCAGTGACACCTGCTGTTATATGCAGTGCACTATCTGCGTAATGGCTACTTTGTGCGTCTGTTAACGACCTGTGTGTTGCTTTCCCAATGAAACCACCTATGAGAACGATGTTTCACGATGGTCTGAAGCAAATGAGCAATGCTTTAGTATTGTACTTCCGCATATGGTCAACATATGATGAACCTTCTACTCGTAATTGGCCGCTGTAAATTTTCGGTAATTTACGATCCATCGCGGAACATGACGGAACAAGTGTGCCTTGCTTCGTCGAGTGGAAATCTCATCCGGCAGCATGAGGGAACTGACACAGTGAAAGAATGGTTGAGCAGTGGTACGAATGAGCTCCAAATTAGCTAAATATTTCCAAAAGTTGCACGTGTACATCGCGATGTAAAGTGTCTGAATAAAATGGATAGGGGGACGTTTGATGACATGTCTAATTATATAAATGCGACATAATGAATGATGGGTGGAGGGAAAGAGGTCAGGTGCTGTGTTCGCATTGACCAAAGCACCATTAAAACTGATACACTCGAGGCCAGAGGCACCAAATCCAAACTCCATACTTGTGTGGACGGAGTTCTGAGGCCAGTCTCTGTCTCCCGCCGTATAAAAGCAATGACAATATGCAGACTTTTACAACAGCCATCGACTATAAGCAGTTGGTATAAAAGTACATCAGTTGGCTAGTGGAGAAGGTGCTATCAATGAGTAAAAATTCGGGAAGCCTAGAGTACAGTTACAGCATCACGGGAGTGTAGTAGACGAATTGGGTGATCCGAGTGTGGTCGTCGCGCAAACACCGAGCTCGCCCTCGCTGGTTAAACTGTGACTCTATGTCCGGTGTATATCCTGAAACAGTGCATTTTACGCTACCTAATAAAAAATCCCGTTACCTGGATTGTTGCGCCCAAACATGTGTCTCGCTCGAAGGTTTTCGACGTCCACGTTCGTCAGGTATTTTCCGAACTTCGATCGGACGTAGAATCAGATGTTGAAGCGTCGGATTCTGCGTTCAATCATTGGCCTGCTTGTCTCCAACTTCTGCGACTCCAATTGGCGGTTTCCACTGAATCACTTAATGCTTCGTCTCCCGGGTTGTAGTGGTTATGCACCATGAGGAACCTGGTTATTCTGAACGAAATTTCCTGCCCACCAACAACGCGTGTGATCCAATGGCCTTTGTCTTTAACTTTGTAAGAATGGCTGACAAGACTTTTCCGATGTCTTCTCACTTGAAACATCCCCATACGCCGTTCGAACAAGGTGGTATGACCCAGATATTCTCCCTAACCATTTGATCTATTGCACCTTTACTTTGGTGTTGCTATACAGGCGGTTGCTTACCTTCTCAACAAACTTACTGGTAACGTTGACCATGTATTCGCCCGGTGTTGCAGGACGACTGCCCGTCACAACGAGCACAAGTGTAGCAGCGGTCTTTGAAGCAATGGCGAGGTATTCCTATCAAGAATACATCCTTGTTATATACCATACCGCAGCCAATGAAACCGCTGGCGAAACATATTGCCTATAACTTGCTACTCATGTATTTTAGTAGCGTGAATTCCCTATGGTAAAACTGCTACGCACATCTTTATTTTTCTTCGACAAACAACTCGCCCAAAGGCTTGTGGCGAAAGAGATATCCCTTGCTAATGCTAACGATAGGACACCAGGTGAAAGTTGGCTAGAGGGGATGTAGTTCAGCATCGAGTGCGTGGACGGAGCGTGGTTCGCGCTCGAGCCATGCGTGTCAAAGGTGGATATCTTGTTCTATTACAAAAAATAGAAACTAGGTTCCAAAAGGTAAGCCGCCTAATTCCCTAATACATAAGAAAGCTATAAAATTAATAAATTTTATAGTAAGTTACGCAGTCATACGGGTGCATCACTAGGTCCCTACACGGCCCCTCTCCTAGCAGTAAAACCATGGATGACTCCTTCACCTGCTTGAGGAGTCTCCGTCGCCGGCCAGCATTCTGCGAGGCTAGGTAGTGAATATAATGCAGCTGCTGGGAAGAATCAGGCGATCTGCACCTAGCTGACTCTCACCCATGTCTTCCCTAAAAGTGCCAAAAAGATAGGGGAAGTTTGTAAGCGGCAAATGTTTGCAAGTTCGTGAAGGTATAGTGGTCGCTTCAGACGCGACACCTCCTCCGGTGGATACTTGGAAAGTAAAAGGAAACTAGAGCAGTGACAGGGGTGGCGAGGGCAAAAGTAAGAGTGCCAATTACGGGATGAGGTATGCCGTGTTTTTCCTGTGTTTTCCTTTTCCTGTGTTTTCAAAACGTTTTGGGTTATTTTAGGGTACCTAATATCTTTTGTTGGTTCTTTAGCGTTTTTAAAAGCTTGTATCGATTTTTTGGTTTTCACAGGTTGTTGGCTAAACGGAAAAAGGAAAGCAATGAAAGAAAAGTGAAAGGAATATCAATCCCTTCGTCGCGCTGGCCAAGGAACGCGCCTGTCAAACCTAGTCGACTTGTGCGGTTTAGAGGAAGGCGTTGTCCCAGACTTTCTATCGGATCGCAACGTTTAGGGAATTGCTGAATACGTGGTGGTTGGTTCGAGGAAAAGCGGCGGAGCTAAAGTGGAATGCTTGGATGGATGGCGATGCTTGAGGTCAGGGATGTTGGAAGCATGCGAGTCTTTCCTCATAGGTTGGGTTGATTCGTCAAAGAACGAGCAAGGGTATTCATCGAGCTCAGGTTCCAAGTGAGAAACCTTGAGGCGGTCAACCGTAACGGCTTCTAGTTTGCCGTGACGGTCGATGACAGAAACGCAGTCCTTACGCTGCGGAACCTTGTAAGGACCTCCGTAAAATCGTTCCAGTTTTCTGCGGAGACCACTGAAGCGGAGATAACCGAACGGCTTATGCTGCAAGTGTTGTGGCACAAAAGCTTTACGTCGTTCTCTAACGTCGGGGAGCTAGTAGTGACGCATGCCCGTGGCTAGCTGACTAACATAATTTGTTTCGTACCGGGGAATTCTGGGACCATCAGTAAAGAAATCGCCAAGTAACCGCAGTGGTTGTTCATATACTAACTCTGCGCTAGACGGTAGATCAACCTTTAAAGCTGCTCGGATTCCAAGGAGGATCATAAGCAGCTATTAACCTAACTCGGCTCATTGGCGGCGTTAAGGGAGGCTTTTAGCTGCCTGTGAAAACGTTCCGCCATGACGTTCGCCTGCGGAGGATAGACGGTTGTGCAAATGCATCTGCACCTAATGAGTTTAAAAAGATCGTTAAAGGTCAAAGGTTTAAATTGCGGACCACGGTCTGTCGTCACTGTGGCTGAACAGCCGTATGAGGCGAGCTAGTGATCGACAAAAGAAAACGTTGCGGTTTCCGCAACGACGTCAGGGATGGGAACGGCTTCGCGTCCAGGGGTGCAAGAATCGGCCATGGTCAACATTTAGACTATTCCTTTGTACAAGGCCAAGAGTCCCACTATGTCGAGACAGACGTAGGCCACCCGCGCTAAAACGGACTGAAAGCGACCAAGCGGAGCGGACCCATGCTGCTGACAAGTGAGAGAGCTGCGGGCTTGGCGCGTAAGATTGCGTTGTATCCCAGATCATATTTAGCTCTCGGAGACAAGGTTAGCAGTAGCTTTAACGGCTGGGGGGCGAGATTGTAATGGGTATCGAGAACGATACTGCGAATAATTTCTGGAACGACGGGCCGAAGTTGTCCGATAGATGTGCCGCGCTGAATTGCACCATCAGATGACAGCAAATGGGGTGGAGATAACTTCAACGAAGAATCACAGAGTTTCCAAAAGGTTTCGTCGTTTTATTGGGCAGCGTCCATAGCAGACAAATCTATTGCCTGCTCGGCGGAGCTGCGCGCAGGTACGCTTGAAAGAGCATCAGCGAGGGCGTTTTGTTGACCAAAAATTTGTCATATATCAGTCGAGAATTTGTCAATGTACTCCAGCTGACTAATCTCACCTGGTGAGGGTCGAGCTGAGTAATTTCGGAATACTTATAAAAGCTGCATGTGGTCAGTGAAGGTAATGAAGGCGTTACATCCAAGGAGGTGCCGGAAAGGTTGAACAGTAGAGTAAACCGTTAGCACTTCGCCACTGAACGTGCTGTACTTCACTTCGGCAGGTCGTAGGCATCTAGAGTAGTAAGCACGAGATTTCCAGCATCTCTCTGTAGGTGGCTGTAGGACGGCGCCAATGGCGGTGCCCGTTGCGTCAGCAGCAACACAGCTGAGAGTTCGGATCTAAATGATGAAGCATGGCAGCTTTGGCTAAGGATTCCTAGCTGGACTTGAACACTTCGGCAGCAAAAGCAATCAGTTCTATCTGACCGTATTCACGTCAAGGAACTAGGTCGGTTAGTGAACTTAGCAAATTGGCACATTGTGGACGGAAACGTTGATAATAGTCAAGCATGTCGTTAAAACGGCGGATGGCGGATAACTTAGTTGGGACCGAAATGTCCCTGAAGGCGCGGACTCCAGCTTTCTGTGGCCACACGCCATACTGAGCTATATGGTGGCCGAGCAATTCGACGGAAGGCTGCTAAAATACGCATTCGTCAGCGCTGACAGCAAGGATATTAGCTGCCGGTTGATCGTAACGCATCGTGCTGTTCTGCGTCTTGTGCTTTCGGAGCGCATGCAAATAGGATATCGTCGATGTATGGATGGACGAAACCTAGACCCCTATTAACTAAATCGATAAATCGTTGAAAATTCTGGGCTGCGTTGCGGGGACCGTTAAGTATACGCAGAAATCCGAAGAGCCCGAAGCGCGTGGTTACAGCGGTCTACGGTATGTCATCCTCAGTGACTGAAATCTGGTGCTAAGAGCGGACCAGATCGATTTTCGAGAATATATGGGGGCCTCCAGGCCAGCA
This sequence comes from Dicrocoelium dendriticum, assembly GCA_944474145.2. Lineage (NCBI taxonomy): Eukaryota > Metazoa > Platyhelminthes > Trematoda > Plagiorchiida > Dicrocoeliidae > Dicrocoelium > Dicrocoelium dendriticum. Next base: position 45,825,341 of record OX104071.1, read on the forward strand.
GTGGTGTTCTGAAAGTGTGAAATAGGTCAGCGGTCGGGAAAAGTAACCTGTTTGAACGCACCGTACTCACCACATGGACGTTAGTCTCCTGTTATTTTGGGCAACAGGTGTAGCGGCGACGCTCACGGACTTTAGACGGGCGAAATATGCTTAATGCAAACATGTGCTCAGCTTCTGTGCGAGCAACTTTTAGATTGTCAGGGGTCATTCGCTTGGCTTTGGTGAAAGCAGGCGGATCTTAGGTAACGATGTGATTTGTTGCTATATCAGTAGCAGCTGGAAACGGTGCAATTGCACGGAAGACTTGCTGGAACTTTGCATTGCGCATCTGACCTGTAGGTGAGCTTGACTGATTGGGGTATACAGGACTGCTTGAATCAGTGTCCGTCAAAGTACCTATAACCAACAGCTTTTGTTTAACGATCTATCAGACAGCGCCGCTTCGCTTCAACAAGCAACTCCAAGTGAATCAGAAACGCAAGGCCAACACTTAACGTCTGGACATCGGCAACTAGAAGGATCCAGTTAAAAGCGTCGTGGGTTTAAATTAAGGATGCGCGAGCGTTGACCATACAGGCGTATGGTGAGGTCGTTTGCTGTCTGCAATGAACTAGTGCCACCTCAGTAACTTCAATAGAATCACGTGGGATAACGCTGACTTCTGCGCTGGTGTCAAAGGGATAGCGTAGCCTGTACTGCGATTGATGAAGAAAATGCGACTGCGGCAGCCGGTAACATACGTCGCTCCTAGGTGCTGGCAGTCCTGAAACTCTGCGCGTTGCGTTTGAAGGAACAAGTCGGACGACATGACCTGGCATGTTGACCAAATCGCTCTGGGTACCAACAGTAGCTCGAGCTAGGTTGAGCTTTCGAACGTGAACTAGGACGAGTGCGACTATTGGAACGATTTCCGCGATTATATCCGAACTGTGTTACGTGCGCTAGTCGGTTTGTAAGTGTTGCTACTTGCGCCCTCAGTTCTGCTACCTCCGTACTGGAAGTAGACTGTACCTTAGATATTTGGGACTTTGATCCCAGTATCCGGTCGGCAATGTAGGCGATCTCAGAAAGAGGCGGTTAATTTGCCAACGTGGGGTTACCTATGTCACATGATAGGTGATGAAGCCACAGTTCTTTAAGGAAGGAGTCACCAACCTTGAGAGGGTTAGCTAGAGACTGCATCTTGTTCAATATCTGAGTAGGCTTTCGATCACCTAGCTCAACTGTGTTAAGAAGCTGCGTAACGCGTGCATGCTGTGATATGCCGAATCGCTTTAAGACGACGGCCATAATCGCGTCGTAACTCTTCCGACATTCGGGATGCTCAAAGAATTCATCGAATCTATGGAAGACTTGCAGCGGAACCGCTGCGACGAAGCGGTGAAATTTGACACTGTCTGACCTAACGCCGTTTAACGAACTTATGAATTTCAGCTAAGTAAACCAGGCCTTAGGATTAGTCTCTCGAAAAGACAGGATAGCGAAACTGAACCCAACAACCTGATCTTTCAAATCTGGGGGAATGACATCCATGTTGAAAAAATACGGAGCCAGGGATTGTAAACCCATATAGAAATGAGTAAAATTAGTAGGGTCGACAGCATACAGTACCGTATATGAAGAGAAATATTAGTAAATAACTCACCAAAAATATTCTTTATTTGCAGTCACCAATTATAGCCCGAGGCTGTGGCGCTATATATCGGGTACGAAACTAGACAATAAAGCATAGACAATGGTAGAACACACAAACGTTAAACTAGGGAAAACATTTATTGAATGGGATCGGAGCTAGCTAATGCTAACAATAGCGCACCAGGAGAGAGCTTGCTAGGGAGGATGTAGTTGGGCGTCGAGTGTTTGGACGGAGCGTCGTTCGAAGTCGAGTCATGCAAGCCAAAAGCGGATATCGTGTACTTGTTTAAAACAAACGGAAACAGGGTTCCAACAAGTAAACCGCCTAATTCCCTAATAGTTAACGAAGCTATAATTTAATTGTAATTTATAATAGTTTACACAGTCATATGGTTGAAGCACCAGGACACTACACTTCTATTGCTCTTAAAGTGGTTTTGATGAGGAAAATGGGAGTCTATTGAATTTAAAGTGAATTTAAAGTGAAGTTGTGGTGAATTGGATCCGGTTCCAAGGAAAAACGGCACAACTGCCGCTCTGCGCAACTTTCACAACGACAGAACAAGGTGCTCAATATGGCCTGAAGGAACTAGCAACATTATAAGGTGGGCGCCTTCGACCCCATCAGCTGTACACCAAATAATGCCAATGCATTTGTAATTGCCAACTATAAACTCGTATTTTGCCTACTTCCATGAAAGGGCATAGGATTAATGTAAAGATTGATCGGAACCCTTAAGAGTGCAGCCTCTAGCCAGTCTAGAAATATACCTATCTATTTATTTATTTAGGTCGGCTCCTTGGAGGAGGATACGCAACTAAACTCATATGCTATTGATGAGGAGCTGTCGGAGGTGATGGATACCGTGTAGTATGTACCAGCTACCCAGAATGCCTCCAACACGGTCGCTGTTCTCGTCTGGACGTAAACAAAATTTAATAAATACTTTATCCTCCAATTCAGCGAAGCATACCAACTCAGGTATGATCCAAATCGTCAAAGCTAAGGCTGATCTTTTTGCCCCTGTGCCCAATAAAAGCTAAAGGAAGAGGGCTAAGAAAGTTTGTAAGGCTCCCTCAAATCCTAAATTTACTGAACATATAAAGGTATTAGATATGGAGCACTAAGCTCCAACTCCGAGCAACCCAGTTCCATTGGCGGCGAAATGCTCCCTGTCGACTTCTGCCAAACCTACAAAGTCTGAAAAGGCTAGCACGGGGAGAAAGTAGGAGGTAGAACACCAAGCCTCAAACTCAATCTCACCAACTCTTTTGGCGGAAGAATATGCCCTGTCACCTACCAAACCGATTGAAACTGGGGTTTAGTCGAAGGCTCGTGGAGTGAATATGCCTCGTTGCGGGACTTATTTTCCTGATAGCAGCACTATCTTTCATAACGTTGCTGAATCTGCGGCAAGCTGGTTGACCTCCATTGGTTCAACCTCTGTGTGGAAAGATGCTTTCACCTGCTTTCATCGGTGTCACCGACGGTATTTAACCAGCCTGGGAAACGTCCCTGTCGACACGCCAATTCCGCCATCTCAACTACTTCGTGTAGTTCGCTCATCCCCAGAGGAACGCATAGCGTTAATGCGCGTTGCATTCGAACTCAGCAACAGCAATGTCCAGGTGCAGCCTGATCTCTCACGGCACATCGACTGAAGTTAATGGAAGCCATAAAAATTCTTAAAGGCAGGCGGGCGGCTGGTAAGCAATGTCTTCCTCTTCTGGATTTACAGTCGATCAGCCGGAGTCAAATTCTGCTCTACCAGAACCTCTCTGGGCAGGGTAAGACAAAGGGTTGGTCCCACTGAGTTCCTTCGGGTAGCGCTTAGTAATGTGTGTAACCTAAGAAACGAGGCACTTGTGGTGGGTCTATTTGTAGACAGGTCTCGTCCCGACATACTTGCCTTCACTGGAACGTAGTGGCCACCGGATAACACAGAGGATGAATTATGTTTACCTGGCTACATACTGCATAGTTGTGAGCTTTCCGTTGGCAGCCAAGGTGCGAATGCCGATCGTTATGTGGGCTGTAAAATGGATGTGTTGAGGACTGTGGTTTCCAGTCGCCGGATCACAGCTGAGGCCCTGTCGACCATTGTATGCACCTCCCCTGCTCCTTTAACAGTTGTAGTGGAATATCGAATTCCTGGAAGTATCACTGGGGAGGTTATTGGATTTATTCTTACTCAGGCTGCTAAAAGGTGTCTACTACTGGATGATTTCAACATACTTGAAGTCTGCTGGGCTGATCTATGTGGCATTTTAGCGGTATTAACGTTCGGTTTGCATCTCCTCGAGGTAACGTTGCAAATGTCTTCGCATCAGTTCGTGGACCTACCGACTAGATATATGAGCAACCAGCTTCCGTCTAACTTGGACCTCAATTTTATGGTCACACGATTACCTAAGTGATATAACATACTGCTGTCTTCTAGGAGTCAGTGACCATGTCTGCATATCCTTTCGATGTGCTTTAAATAAGTGACACCAGTCTACCGCTGAGGCATGTCCAAATATTTTGCAGGCAGACGTTAACGCCCTGCGAGACAAAGCTTCCGTTCTGGGTTGCACGAGCGCCGTAGCTAAGGCTGTTGAAACAGCTTGGAAGCAAGTTAAGGCACACCTCAACGCGATTTCTGCACCTCACACCCCACTAATTAAGAAAACGGTGACACGGGAGCAACCTCCTTGTGTAGTTCATACAGGTAAATACCTGCTCAGGAAGCGCTAAAAGTGCTAGCAAAGTTACCAATCGGCTTCCTCAACCAGCGTTTATGAAGACTAATGCGCGGATAGAAATAAATGTAAGTAAAATCTTGGGAAGCTTCGTCTGCAGTACGAGAAAGTTTTGGCTGACGCAGCCGTAACACATCCAAAGGCATTCTTTGCCTACGTAAAGTGTTGCAGCGGTGCAAGTCGTCGATGCCTTCGTTACAACGAGCGGACGGAACCGGTGTGCATACGGACCAATAAATGGTTGTGTACTTAGCGAACAGTATAGTGAAGTCGTTTATTTCGCGACCACTACCTCAGCTTGAGCTGGTCACAAAAGTCCTGGAAGATACTTGCCTAACTGAAATTAACGTAATGGAGACCAAAGTCTTCGGGCTATTGCAAGGGCTAAATGCTTCCAATGATTCTGGACCTGATTCAAAGCCTCGGAAGCTGATTCCTTAATTGTCCGTTGAGCTACGTGGCATTCTAGCGTGCGTGTGTGCAAATTTGCAACACAGTCCTGCCTTACTTTCCGATAGGAAGGAGGCAATCATCTGGAGGTGACAGCTCTGCGCCTTGGAACTACCGGTCTGTCAGCTTGATAAGCGTAGTAGTTAAGTTGTCTGAAAAGCTGGTCCGGCATTCGGTGGAGAAGCACCCGATTAAGTTTAAGCTTCTGGTTGCGACACAGCATGGATTTTGGTGCTTGAAATATTTACATGCAGCTCATAAGAATTGGTCAGTAACAGCAGCCGACGGTCACGCTATCAACGTGCTGGTATCTGATTATTGAAAGCTTTTGATACTGCTCACATCCACGATGCTCATTAAAGTTGAGTTCCTATGGTAGATCTGGAGGCGTCCTTAAACGGGTGTCTGCATTTCTAGGGGAAGAGCATGTACATATGACGCGTAGCCTTGAGCTTAGCCAAGCTGTTTTTATTGGCGTTCCGCGGGGTTCGGTCTTGGGCCGTTGCTTTTCTCATTATGTATTTGGTTGAAGTGAAAGCCAGTTGGCACTCAGCAGGTTGATCCAGGTATCGTCCACACCTCAGTGCTTCACCCTGGGGACATTCGGAGGAAGGCTTCTTGTAGAGGGTTCCGTATGATGTGGTTTATTCGCAGATCATTCATGGTCCTAACAGCCGACATCCTTTAGAAGCAGTTTTTGGCAGTTGTTCGACCCCAGGTAGAATACTGTATCCAGACTTGTCCACCAATTTTTGTAAGAGAAAAATGAAACTGAAGTGGGATTTGGAAGTAGGTACAAGCTTAGTTCTGGGATTATGGGAACGAACGTACCTCGAGCATTTGCTTAGCTTTGGTATTTACTCCATGCACTATCGGAGAATTAGAGGAGACTAGATCCTTACGTACCATATCCTAACAGGTAAGATCGGTCCAGACTTGTCATGTCTAGTTAGTATCGCCAAGCTGCCTAGTCTCCGAGGTAACCGGTTAGAGCTGCGAAAACGGCGTTCCGACCGGGTAAGAACTCAAACCCGTTTGTCGCGCTAGCTTAGTGAACATTGGAACATGCTTCAGGAGCACGTCTGTAGGTTGTGGTATTCGAGCGTCGGTTAGATGCGCTTGGATGGCAGTATCAAACCTTCACCATCTCCAAACCGACTAGTATCTTCAACTTTTCGTTCGTCTTCCTATTTCTGAACACAACAGTATTAACCTTATCTGGCTTACACTACTCATCTTGGTTTCTTAGCTTAACCTTCACCCTTATTTCATATAAACTGGCCTGAGAGGGAAGGCTGCGCAGGAAATGTAGGAAGTATGCGGTTGGACGGGGTGAGATGAGGTCTTTGTTTTAGTATTTTCAGCATCAAAAGCAGTCCTACCATTTCCCGATCCAAGGATACGCAAACCAAGGAACATCCACGGAAGTATCTTAGCTTTCCGGTCTCAAATGCCATTGAACTTAATATTATTGATCCTATCAGAATCACAATCAATCAGAAACAATTGATTAAGAGAATAAGATGGGAATCCATGTGATCTCCATCATAAGTAAAGCAAAAATGACCCATGCCGAATATGGGTCTGTGTGAATGCACATCAATAGCCGTTTAGTAATAAGAGAACATACTACCGATATATAAGCACAAAGAAAGCACTACGTGTCTTGGTCTTTTAGGGTTGCTAGTGTAGCCGTGACATAACCACACGACAAAGGTGGTCAAACATGGCGTCTGCATCGAAACACAAGTCTGAAAAATGTTTGTCCATGCTTCGTTTGTAACACTGCACTGAATCAGAAAGCACAATGGAACTGGGCCACCGGTTCCAGAAATGTATCACACGTCGCGCGAAACAATGAATATGAGTGACATACGTGGAACTTCCAGCTGGTAAGAATGCCCTCGGGTGATAGGTGCATCTACAAAACAGAACATTTGTCTCAGGTGAAGAATTCTAAACGTTGTAATGAGGTCAATTCGTAATCTCCTGTATACTAGTGTATGGAGACGTAAATTGTGGCACCTCTGGTGGTAAGATAAGCCTCGGGATCAGGCGGGTGACTAGGTGCTAGACTTTTTCCAGTTTTCTCATCTTACTTTTGGTACTTGGATAATAGGCCAGGGCCCCGTATTCTAAAAGCGGGCGCACCATGGAGACGTATAGCCTGACAGCAACTTCCTCCGACTCAACGTGGAAGGTCCGCTTTAATGACCAAAACATGCGAAGGCTGGAACAGTAGACCTTGTGCGTATTGTCTGACGATTTTAAGTCCCATCGGGATAGTACTCCTAGATCTCTAACCGTCGCAGCTGAGCACAGTAGACGTCCACCGACACTGTAAGTTCTGTCCCGACAGCACTTGCCAATGTGGAGCAACTCGGACTTTTCAGCATTCAGTGGAAGGCAGTTTGTTTATGCCCATGAGGAGATTGTATCGAGATAACTTTACAGTATATCTTCATCGACGGGGGTCGATATTTCCCTCCAAACTTTCAAATCATCTGCGAACAGCGCGCAAGTAGATGTCAAACGTCCTGGTAAGTCGTTGATATGAAACAGAAAAAGCGTTGGGCCAAGTACTGTGCCCTGTGGCACACCACTAGAGGCAGTACACCATTTCGTTCGGTAGTCATTGACCTGGACGCACCACTGCCGCTTGTCCAGAAAAGACTGAATCCATTTCGGCAATTTTCCACCCACGCCATAACTGTTCAGTTTAGATAGCAAGATAAAGTGATTCACTCTATCAACTGGTTTGCTAAAGTCAATCATCTAGGCAGCAACGCTCTTACCGTCAATAACTGCTTCAAGCCAACTGTGTCGGGAAGTCAGAAGCTTCGTGGTACAAGGCCGTCCTCTTAGGAAACCATGTTGAACTGACGTAAGCACACCATGTGATTCTGCGAACTCAAGCAGCGCCTTCTTGACCACTTTCTCCAGCAATTTGGCCAGCACTGGTGTCAGGCAAATCGGTCTGTAGTTCTCTACTCTGCTTCTGTTTCCTCCTTTCTGGAAGGGCCGTACGATCGCTTGCTTCCGTTCACGTGGTACGTTCCCTTGTGTCAAAGAGGCCTCGAACAATTCCGCCACTGTAGGTGCGATAATAGGTGCCAGCCTTTTGAGAAGTAGTGGATGCAAGCCGTCAGGTCCTGGCAGTTTGGAGTAGTCTAGATTAGCAAGCAATCCCCTTACTTGATCCTCTGAACAGGATACTGTATCCAGTGTGGCGTAGACGTGGGTACACTGAAATGCTGGAGAAGCTGAGTCGAACACTGACGCGCAATGTGAAGCAAGTGCGATAGCTCGGTCCTTGGCGGCGGTCAACTTTTTCGGGTGCCTCCTTCGCATTTGCTGATAAGCGTGTTTCATAAGCCGCACGCTTCTGTAGTTTCACTGAATTGCAACAGTTTCTTTGTGTTTTGTAAGCTGTGTAATCTTAGGCGCTGAGTTCGTTTGAACCCCTTCGACAATTTTGCACGTCGCCTCGACATGACAACATATTCGCTATCCATCCATGGCGGCCTCTTCCAACATTTTATTGGTGTTAAAGGAGCAAATTGGTCTAGTAACTGAACAAGGTTTTGCTTCAGCACCTCCCAACACACTTCAACACCGTCACTCAAAGGTAATGACCAGCCCATGTGTTCCGCAGTACTCATCAACCGATCCCAGTTTGCTTTCCAAATGTTACGACGGGGTATTCGTAATGATACAACAGATGGCAAACTTAGGACGGTTGAAATCGTGGAGTGATCGCTGGACCCAATGGGTTCAAATACTTTAGCGGATTCGACATGTTGCTCATCGTTCGTGAAAAGGAGATCAAGACAGCTTACAGCTTGCCTCGGAAGCTGCCTTGTTGGTTGCAGGGTATGTTGCACAGCACGCATCTCCGCCATTGTATCGACAAAAGCGCATTCGAGATTGCTACTGCCAGGTAGAGCTTTATAATGCGGCCAATCAACGTGTGGAAAGTTAAAATCACCAAGCAACAGAAAATTTCGGCAGTTCAAGCGCTGCTGCACTACGTCGATCCAATCACGGGAAGAGTTTGAAGGACTCCGATAAATGGCTCCCACTCTCAGTTCATTCGGCCCAACAGTAACTGCACCAAAGTTGTTCGCATAGGTCTTCGGCACTATAATGTGTAGATATGAGTCCCCCTCTCATGCTGGACTTTATATAAAACAATACACCGCCATGAGCGCCCTTGGGTCCTTCGCACCGAAATGTCGTGTATCCATCGATGTGAATTTCAGGATCAGTACTATCACCGTGGAGCCATGTTTCCGTCAGACAAAATAAATCTGGGCAATGTTGCTCTACCCAGAGATGTACCCATCAAACTCAGTGGTGATGCTGCGAACGTTCGTAAGCGCCACAGTGAGACCGGCAACTAGCTTGAGGCGCGCGCCATCAGCCACACCGGCTTGTTTATCAGCTGGCGCTTCTGCACTACTCGAAAATTTACGATATGTATGTTGCTCTCACCTTGTTGAGTTCGCTGTTTAAGTTCAATGGTAGCAGTTTGAAGGCGATTACGTTCTTCCAAAGTGAGGTCGGCACGCACGTGGATTTTCAGGCCGTTTAGACGCCAAAGTCGGGACAGAAGACGCGCTGGAGTGACGTCATTTTCAAAAACAATTCGCAACGGACGAGGCGTGTTTGCCGTTCGCTTTTCCCCGCGTAATGCTCGTTTTATATGAATACCTAGCTCATCAGGGTCCACGAGTTTATCAACCAAATTTTGTAAGAACGCGACATCATGCTCATAACGATTTCGCGGGTCGGAACGCTCTGACTCCGGGACATGAAAGATCATCAGACAATGGTTACGAGGATGGATCAGGCCAGTTTCGGACAATACGGACGGCCGCGTAACGGTGCTCGGAATCAAAACTGGAGGTCTCTTTCCCGCAACAATCCACGGTGACTCGTTTCTGGTTCCATGTTTGGCGACTGTAGCAGGAGGTGGCTCATCAGAGATCCGCAGTGTTTGCTCCGGTTTTACCAGTTGAAACAATCACGCTGCATGGAGGAACTGTGTGCAACGTATTCAGGTTGTCGGGGGGACAGGTGCGACACAGGTCTTCTACTTGGTTGGTCGGATTCTTTGGATGGTCGCCGGGGGATACCGCGCTGCACTTCCTGACTCTTCTAGCAGTGGGAACGGATGAGCATCTCTCAAGATTCTGAAGCGGCGGTCGTCTTGCCAGTGCAGATGCATCAGTGCAATACCGACATACCCATAACAGGTCTTTGTGTTCAGCGTAGATCTTAAAAAGCGAATCCGTAAGTTGCGAAAACGCTTGTGAGCACAGGCCCAGGATTTACAAGCGATACACTGAATGCCCTGAGTAACCAGTTTTGAGCAGTGTAAACAGAGTGAGTTTGGCATGACGAAATCGATCCAAGATATCAGTAAGCCTCAAGAAGACGCTTTGGTGCGTACCACTTTAGTCGATCCAAGGTATCTTGGATCATAGGAAATTTGACAATCGTCAAATTTCGTTTCAAGTGCTTATTCAAACACTGTTTTCCACGTTAATTCAACTAAAAATTTCGATCAGTATGGCACGCCAAGAAATCGAGTTACCGCGTAGCACTCACAGAGCAAATGATAGTTAGTAGGATTTGTTAGTTGTGAATTTCTCTTTCATTCATCGCGATTTCAAATAATACAAAAATACAATAGTCAGACAAGAGATATGTACACCCCTTATCCCAGCAAGCAAGTTACTGCAAGCATAGACTTAACAAGCATGAAATAATTGCATTAACCCTTATTTGCTCCATAAAACAGCCGTTCACACTTCACTTTTATTTACCATTTGCCTGCTTTCGATTATGCCGTGAACTTCAACTACACTTTTAGTCATCACTTTAATATATCATAACCGTTTTCACGAAGTAAATGCATATAGCATTATCTTCTAGTTCCCACACCTTAATACCACAAAAATTAAGTATATACTCTGCAGCCAACCAACTAACTTGGATGTTACCGAGGACAATGGAAGCGAAACCCTTTCCTGCCATGACAAAATTATCTTTTCCCATCGTTCAGTTCCAATTGAACTTGAAGTTCAACTTGAACCGCGCATTACTCACATGTGCATATTTGACCTAGCAGCTGAATGTATGCAATAAAATTTGTTTCAATATTTTCGTTGATAAATAGCCATGCATTACTAAAACTTCGTTCTCCTAACAATGAGGGAGCAGATATTATTACGTGCACAATTATGTTCACGTGAGTTCATGTGAGTGCTACGCGGTAACTCGATTTTTTGGTGTGCCATACGGATCGAGATTTTTAGTAGAATTAACGTGGAAAAAGTGTTTGAATAAAAAAGGGAAACGAAATTTGACGATTGTCAAATTTCCTATGATCCAAGATATCTTGGATCGATTAAAGCGAACGTCTCTGGTCATAGCCGGACGTTTGACGCCACCTTGTTACTGAATCTTCGGATTTCGTCATGCCCAACTCACTCTGTTTACACTGCTCAAAACTGGTTACTCAGGGCATTCAGTGTATCGCTTGTAAATCCTGGGCCTGTGCTCACAAGCGTTTTCGCAACTTACGGATTCGCTTTTTAAGATCTACGCTGAACACAAAGACCTGTTATGGGTATGTCGGTATTGCACTGATGCATCTGCACTGGCAAGACGACCGCCGCTTCAGAATCTTGAGAGATGCTCATCCGTTCCCACTGCTAGAAGAGTCAGGAAGTGCAGCGCGGTATCCCCCGGCGACCATCCAAAGAATCCGACCAACCAAGTAGAAGACCTGTGTCGCACCTGTCCCCCCGACAACCTGAATACGTTGCACACAGTTCCTCCATGCAGCGTGATTGTTTCAACTGGTAAAACCGGAGCAAACACTGCGGATCTCTGATGAGCCACCTCCTGCTACAGTCGCCGATCATGGAACCAGAAACGAGTCACTGTGGATTGTTGCGGGAAAGAGACCTCCAGTTTTGATTCCGAGCACCGTTACGCGGCCGTCCGTATTGTCCGAAACTGGTCTGATCCATCTTCGTAACCATTGTCTGATGATCTTTCATGTCCCGGAGTCAAAGCGTTCCGACCCGGGAAATCGTTATGAGCATGATGTCGCGTTCTTACAAAATTTGGTTGATAAACTCGTGGACCCTGATGAGCTAGGTATTCATATAAAACGAGCATTACACGGAGAAAAGCGAACGGCAAACACGCCTCGTCCGTTGCGAATTGTTTTTGAAAATGACGTCACTCCAGCGCGTCTTCTGTCCTGACTTTGGCGTCTAAACGGCCTGAAAATCCACGTGCGTGCCGACCTCACTTTGGAAGAACGTAATCGCCTTCAAACTGCTACCATTGAACTTAAACCGCGAACTCAACAAGGTGAGAGCAACATACATATCGTAAATTTTCGAGTAGTGCAGAAGCGCCAGCTGATAAACAAGCCGGTGTGGCTGATGGCGCGCGCCGCAAGCTAGTTGCCGGTCTCACTGTGGCGCTTACTAACGTTCGCAGCATCACCACTGAGTTTGATGGGTACATCTCTGGGTAGAGCAACATTGCCCAGATTTATTTTGTCTGACGGAAACATGGCTCCACGGTGATAGTACTGATCCTGAAATTCACATCGATGGATACACGACATTTCGGTGCGAAGGACCCAAGGGCGCTCATGGCGGTGTATTGTTATATATAAAGTCCAGCATGAGAGGGGGACTCATATCTACACATTATAGTGCCGACGACCTATGCGAACAACTTTGGTGCAGTTACTGTTGGGCCGAATGAACTGAGAGTGGGAGCCATTTATCGGAGTCCTTCAAACACTTCCCGTGATTGGATCGACGTAGTGCAGCAGCGCTTGAACTGCCGAAATTTTCTGTTGCTTGGTGATTTTAACTTTCCACACGTTGATTGGCCGCATTATAAAGCTCTACCTGGCAGTAGCAATCTCGAATGCGCTTTTGTCGATACAATGGCGGAGATGCGTGCTGTGCAACATATCCTGCAACCAACAAGGCAGCTTCCGAGGCAAGCTGAAAGCTGTCGTGATCTCTTTTTCACGAACGATGAGCAACATGTCGAATCCGCTAAAGTATTTGAACCCATTGGGTCCAGCGATCACTCCACGATTTCAGCCGTCCTAAGTTTGCCATCGGTTGTATCATTACGAATACCCCGTCGTAACATTTGGAAAGCAAACTGGGCTCGGTTGATGAGTACTGCGGAACACATGGGCTGGTCATTACCTTTGAGTGACGGTGTTGAAGTGTGTTGGGAGGTGCTGAAGCAAAACCTTGTTCAGTTACTAGACCAATTTGCTCCTTTAACACCAAAAAAATGTTGAAAGAGGCCGCCATGGATGGATAGCGAATATGTTGTCATGTCGAGGCGACGTGCAAAATTGTGGAGGAGGTTCAAACGAACTCAGCGCCGAAGATTACACAGCTTACAAAACACAAATAAACTGTTGCAATTCAGTGAAACTACAGAAGCGTGCGGCTTATGAAACACGCTTATCAGCAAATGCGAAGGAGGCACCCGAAAATGTTGACCGCCGCCAAGGACCGAGCTATCGCACTTGCTTCACATTGCGCGTCAGTGTTCGACTCAGCTTCTCCAGCATTTCAGTGTACCCACGTCTACGCCACACTGGATACAGTATCCTGTTCAGAGGACCAAGCAAGGGGATTGCTTGCTAATCTAGACTACTCCAAACTGCCAGGACCTGACGGCTTGCATCCATTACTTCTCAAAAGGCTGGCACCTATTATTGCACCTACAGTGGCGGAATTGTTCGAGGCCTCTTTGACACAAGGGAACGTACCACGTGAACGGAAGCTAGCGATCGTACGGCCCTTCCAGAAAGGAGGAAACAGAAGCAGAGTAGCGAACTACAGACCGATTTGCCTGACACCAGTGCTGGCCAAATTGCTGGAGAAAGTGGTCAAGAAGGCGCTGCTTGAGTTCGCAGAAACACATGGTGTGCTTACGTCAGTTCAACATGGTTTCCTAAGAGGACGGCCTTGTACCACGAAGATTCTGACTTCCCGACACAGTTGGCTTGAAGCAGTTATTGACGGTAAGAGCGTTGCTGCCTAGATGATTGACTTTAGCAAACCAGTTGATAGAGTGAATCACTTTATCTTGCTATCTAAACTGAACAGTTATGGCGTGGGTGGAAAATTGCCGAAATGGATTCAGTCTTTTCTGGACAAGCGGCAGTTGTGCGTCCAGGTCAATGACTACCGAACGAAATGGTGTACTGCCTCTAGTGGTGTGCCACAGGGCACAGTACTTGGCCCAACGCTTTTTCTGTTTCATATAAACGACTTACCAGGACGTTTGACATCTACTTGCGCGCGGTTCGCAGATGATTTGAAAGGTTGGAGGGAAATATCGACCCCCGTCGATGAAGATATACTGTAAAGTTATCTCGATATAATCTCCTCATGGGCATAAACAAACTGCCTTCCACTGAATGCTGCGAAGTCCGAGTTGCTCTACATTGGCAAGTGCTGTCGGGACAGAACTTACAGTGCCGGTGGACGTCTACTGTGCTTAGCTGCGACGGTTAGAGATCTAGGAGAACTATCCCGATGGGACTTAAAATCGTCAGACAATACGCACAAGGTCTACTGTTCCAGCCTTCGCATGTTTTGGTCATTAAAGCGGACCTTCCACGTTTGGTCGGAGGAAGTTGCTGTCAGGCTATACGTCTCCATGGTGCGCCCGCTTTTAGAATACGGGGCACCGGCCTATTATCCAAGTACCAAAAGTAAGATGAGAAAACTGGAAAAAGTCTAGCACCTAGTCACCGCCTGATCCCGAGGCTTATCTTACCACCAGATGTGCCACAATTTTCGTCTCCATACACTAGTATACAGGAGATTACGAATTGACCTCATTACAACGTTTAGAATTCTTCACCTGAGACATTTCCCTCACTTGAAACATATGTTCTTTATTGTAGATGCACCTATCACCCGAGGGCATTCTTACCAGCTGGAAGTTCCACGTATGTCACTCATATTCATTGTTTCGCGCGACGTGTGATACATTTCTGGAACTGGTTGCCCAGTTCCATTGTGCTTTCGGATTCAGTGCAGTGTTACAAACGAAGCATGGACAAACATTTTTCAGACTTGTGTTTCGATGCAGACGCCATGTTTGACCACCTTTGTCGTGTGGTTATTTCACGGCTACACTAGCAACCCTAAAAGACCAAGACACGTAGTGCTTTCTTTGTGCTTATATATCGGTATTATGTTTTCTTATTACCAAACGGCTATTGATGTGCATTTAAAGC
>OX104071.1:45840980-46013203 GCA_944474145.2 Dicrocoelium dendriticum
TGAGTGGACAAATTATTTTCGGGGAATCGCCAGCTGCGTAAATTTCGCATGACTGCTGCGGAGCGCCACTGTTAAGAATTAAGACCAACATGCTCAACTTGAATAAGCAATGCTGGCGATTACCGAAGCGATGAAATGGCCGTCAAGTGCTTTCTCTGCACTTGCGATGCTATATGAGGAAATCTAACTTGATGGATTCATCTTGTAAAAAGGAATACACTCATTTTTAAGTAGATCCGTGTCATTGTAGCCGCATTACTAGTCTAGAAAATTCCGCTACCTCGATACTGTTTGCTTTTCTGACTAAGGTTATCAAACCTTCCATCTGGAATCATTTTCTGGCTCTTATGTCATCGGTAGCTCCGAAATAGAAGGTGATTCTTGGAAGTATCCATGGCAGATATTGATGGTAGTGATAGAGAAGCAAATGTTGGTAGCTCAGGTTGTTTAGTTGATTGGCTGATTGTTCGCTGAGCTCGGCAGGTTGACTGCAAACGTTTCGTCACCACTCGAGGTGACATCGTCAGTGCGAGTGTATTTAGCAGTGTGGCGCGTACGAAGCCTCGGTGAGTGTGAGTGATCGTAGTAGTTCTGGGTACTATTTCTCCCACTACTCACTCTCTGTTGAATCAGCTCATTGTGTTAATCTCTTCGCCACAACCTGAACACACTTCGTTGGTGTCACGTGCATGGTACCAAAATAATCAACCAAGATGTTGAGAGGTTCGTGGAAGTTAATCTCTGCTGCTGCATTTGCGAGTAGTATGCTTCGGGGAGAGAATTTTGTCGGTGTATAATGCCATACGCGAAAAGATATTAAAATCCATCTCGGTCAACAGGTTACCACCCAGCCGCTTATCTGTTGTCAGGTACGTTGCTCGGTGTTGCGGCCCAATAGACTGTTCAGCAAAGAATGAGTGAAGAATAACTACAGACCAACGTGATCAAACGTCGTTAGACAAGATTGCGGAAATGATAGTTCAGTTTATCAATGCACGCTGCGTAGCGAAAATAAATGGCCCACATCTAAATTCGCGCTGCTCAATCTGCACAGAACAGTTTCATTTCTACCAATCTAGAGGTAAGCTAAATTTGTAACTCATAAAGGAAAACTTCATGCTCGATAAAGGAAGATAAGTTGGGAAACAATGTATGAAGTTGCTTCACTGCGTAAACGCTATGAAAGATGCCCAGTATAATCCTGATTACGGCATGCATACTTCTTCGCTGATAATCACTAAGCAGCCTCCTACATCTCCGTGTTAAACTATGTTTCCACAGCTGTCAATTTGTATGAAAGCTGTATTAACTTAACCGGTTTTTTAACAAGTAGGGCATGCGAAACTTGTGCCATGCACATGCCAGATGGCTGTTTGCTCACTCAGTTGCAAAACGTTAACCCTGAGCTTGGCGTTGTGGCTGTTGCAGCGAACGGCGGTATATGTGGTTGGGGTCACACATTATTTGGAATAATAATGTGAGATCGTTTCTAATCCTGCAGTTGTGTCCACTGAAAACTGCCAACAACAGCAGCTAGCGCTGTTTAGAGTGGTTGCGTAAGTCCTTGACATTTTTGGTGCCCTCCGTTATGGTGCCTCTAATGCTTCTAGGGCTCGCTTCAACCATGGTTGCCAAGCTTGGATAGCGTATTCAACGTGTGGGCGCACGTGGGCATTATGTATCATTGGGAGAATTAATAAGTCGAATTTCTTGAATGCCATTCGCAGCATGCCGACGTGTTGGGTGCCGCTTTTCGCCGCTACCTCAGCCTGTTTTGAACAGATGTGGTCATTCTCTACGATCACACCAATGTCAGGTTCCTGGGAGCTAGTCCGCAATCCGTGTGCCTCAAACAAATATTGTAATCAGGTCTATGGCTTAATTGCACAGTACGAACTTTTATATGTTGTATGGTATGCATTCAGAAATAGCCAGTTCGAACTCGTGTTAAAGTCGCATTCGAGCCCTTCGTGGTCGTCTAGGCCTCTGATCGCTAGCAATATCGAGGGATTAACGGCAGAAAACGGGAAAATCGGAGATTGCGCGTCGCCATCCAAGACACACGGCGAGTGCTCAACAACCCGAAAATCGGAAGCATATTTTCTAACTCGATCGGTTATGAATACCGAGAATGGGTAGGGCCCTAGCACCGAGTGTTTGTTGCAAAACACTCCACCTCAATTGCATCGGATTCGCAACTCCAACCGTCCTCCGTGTAGAAAATTGCCAATCCAACTCAGGGTTGGTTCAACAATGATGTACCTCCAAAGCTTGTGAAGAAGAATTCGTTGGTCTGAGCGATCGAATGCATTTGGGAAGTCCAGGTAGGTGTCATAAACTCCCTCATCAACAGCTTCAGTCCAGAAACTGCGTGCAATTAATAGGTTAGTAGTGTGTGATTACCATTGACGGAAATTATGTTGCTTTGGTTTTTATTAAGTTGTGGTTTTTAAGATACTGCATGTGTGCAACAGCGATGATAGACTCCCTAACTTTGGAAAACACAGTAGATTATTAGACCATAATTAGTAGGCTGAGTGTGACTATCTTATGAATAGGACTGATGACCTCTCGATTCCATAGTGGTTCTCCTGTAGACAACGCAGACAGAAAACGGCCAGTGGTTCTGCAAGATCACTGGTTACTGACTGCAGACCAATCGACTGAATGTTATCAACTTCAGGAGATCTCCACAATTCGCAGTAATAACCGCTTCTTCAACACAATATCTGCAATGAAGTTGATGCTGGGGTAAAACTGACGGAGGTGTAATGAAAACTGACGAGGAGTATTTAGTCTCGTTACCTATTGGAAATTGTGAGAGTAATAAAGCCAGTGGAGATCCGCTGCTTCCATTACTGGCTGCGAGCACTTAACAGCCGTGACCGGTGCCGGGATTCCCACTTCAATATACTAAGGCCGTGAACCTGCCTGTATAGCAGTTTACAGTTAGTGCAGAATCCATTAACTCCTGCTGATGCGTCACCTTGTCCTCATGGATCATCAAACCTACGATGTTTCATGTACTCAATCCAGGTGTGAGCATTCAGGCAGTCCCTGTGAGCTCGCCTTGCCAAATCCATAAGTAACGTAGATTTACGCGTCCTGATCCTCGGAAATAAATTGTATTCGCTTTTACAGTGGAAGTAGTTCGTTTCGGTTGCGTGCGCTTCCAGTTTGCTAAATGTCTTTATGAACCTTTCCAAGGCAACCTCTGGGACACAGATGGTGATTGGATCAAAGATGGCACACATTTATTGAGCTTATTAATTGACCAGTTTTCAATATGTTTATTAAGATCTTGCGCTGAGTAGAATTTATTAATGGCAGGCTCATGAGGATTCATTGCTTTGAGCGATCGTGCGGAATGCCAGCACGGCGAATGTCAAGACCGTCGTTGTGCATAGCTCATTTCAACGCAACATAATCTCCCAGGCCGGTTAGATACAATTGTGAGAAAAGTATTCGGCGGCATGGGAATTAACCAGTTAAGTAAGTAAGCGATCTCAGTGATGGAGAGCCAAGAATCAATTATCCAAGTCGTTCATTGGAATCCCAGGAAATTGCCCATATTTGTCACCATACGCCATTGCAAGATAAACCCGAAGGATTTGTTCGCGTTATTCGGATGCTTGTTGGTCGTCTAATTAAGAACTTTGACATACATTGCCCCATAGACCTTGGGATTTAGCGGTAGAGCTTTTTGGTAAACTGTAAGGTTTACATTTTTTACTAATTTGATCAACTGGATTTTGTACCGTCCTTTAATCGTCGGTTTGTGTTGCTCAGTGTAACTTTTGGCTTTCTACTAATGAGTTGCTTGCAACTCTGCGATAAAAATTATTCACTTTGTTGACTGCTGCGCATTGAATTTTAGGGTGAACTTTCTTATTCCTGTACATAATCTTGCATTATTGACCTGACGTCAGGTGGCTAAGAGAAGCTAGGAGAAGATAAGGGTCCATCAGTCAGAATTTAGTTTAGTGGGAGAAACAAGTTTGTCAAAATTATCCGCAAATTGCTCAACGGTTGCAGCTCGCTGCTGATGAACGAAACTGTTTTAATACGTAGTACCCATCGTGTTATGTTCGCTTACTTTTGTTGGAAAGGCAAACCAATTAGATTAATCGACAGCCACACTTGTTTTCCGGGGTGCCGGAAATGTGTCTGCGTCTGTTGCCATAATTTCGACATCCGGTACACTTTGTTTCGTGAGTGTTTTGCTCAATGGAGCCTTTGTCGTCGGGCTCAATTCCGTGATATCAACGAGGCTAACTTGATGTCAGTTTGCGTAAGTATTGCGGCAGACTAAGCGGGTCGTCTCATGTTAGCTGAAGAACGCGTGTGTTGTAATCTTGCAACACCACTTTTACTCATTTGTTATTGATACTAATACTCTGATGATTAAATCGTTGAACACTGTCATCAAAGATTTAGACTAGACAGGACCACAATGTTTCAACTGCTTTCTGGTGAATGGGGAATCAATTGTTAGTGATGCATTGCGTTAAAGAGTTTTCGCCTCACCTATTATTATAAAATTCGCAGAACTGCTGATGAGGCAGCGTCGGTCCACAAGATGTAGACATATTGGACTTTGAGATGCATACTTCATGACATTTAGACAAGCATTATTATCGGAATCATCATTCACTTTTGATAAGCTATACATCTGTATAGGAAAGTCGTGTTTGAGTATTCGCCGTCAAGTCAGATTTCATGATTATGCATGGCGGGAACTATACGTTACTAACGATAACAAGGTCACATCATGCAAACCTTCTCCTCCCCATGGGTTGGGTCTACATTTTTCCAAAATCGCTTAATTCTCATAGTGCTACACAACAATAGGTAGTTCCAGTTAGTGATGGTATGGAAGGTACCATGGTTGTCTACCGCATTTCAAGGATAGTCATTTGCAGTTTTACCATTAGGTTTCTTCGACGTAACATGTCGTACCAATACTACGTTTCTTGTTAGAGTAATATGGTGACGTTCCGATTACAATTTTCCAGTTACATCCCACTAATAAATTCCTTTTAAAGTTGGTCTATCAGTTCGGATTCTTGTCATCTGTAACAGATGTACATGCCGTAAGAAACATTTTAACCACTATACATCCGATTAAAGAGAAAGATTCATAAGAGTTTACGTTAGATTCACGAAGACCATTAGTCATTTAGAAAAATAACTAGAAGCAACCCAATTTGCATATTTTATCACTGTACTCACCTCGGGTCAGTGAGACAACACAGCTTTTCCACCCAGCATAAATCAGTCCGGAAGAGCGTTCCACTGTTTAGCAAACGTCTTTCGATGCAATTGTTGCTTCTTATCGCTAACAATTTCTTGGCTACTTTCCTAATGAGGCAAACCCAAATTGAATTTTCCAGTGGACATTATGCCATCACATAAGAACGGGTGTGTTAACCGAATGTTTAGCATTAAGTTATGGTAGGAGAGCGGAGTTTTGCTGAAACGATCTTACAGGTAATGATGGATGATGGTATCATTTAGTTTTCTGATAGTTGCACACACCTGCACTCACAAATCGCAACCCATGTGGAGGAAGACAGATGAAGTGGGGCGAAATATGCTACCTGTATGCCAAGGGTGAATATAAAAGCATAATTCCTTCTTTAAAACAGCGAATTATTCTAGTGCTAATCGTAGTAAAGCAGAAGCTCCATTCCCACTGGCTTAGTTAACGCACCTTTAACAGCCTTTGACTGATAGGTATATATTAGGGGACTGTCGTTGTTGGGTTCATTTTCTTTGCCGTTTCGGATAACGACAGCGGATCTACTAACCAGATCCGCTTCAGTTTGACCTCGGTAGCCCTGACGAAGCACATACAGGTAAAATTGGTGTCCGTTACTTAATTGGACTACTAGCAATATTTCATATACGGAGAAGACTGATTATGCAACAACTGAACCTTATTGAATTACCATAGTACGTCCAATTACTTGCAGCTACATAAGATCATGATTGCGCTCGAGGATTTCACGTCCTCACTCAGTAGTGTTGAGCAACCATACGACCATTGACTTGTCCAAAGCTGGATATCTATCCACCACGGCATTCGACGCGTGTACACAGTATTTCACAGTAAGTCACCATCCCTTGAAGTGTATTTTAATCAACCTAGTTACTAGAAATAATATGTATTAGCACGAGTTAACTAGCGACTGTATTTCCATAATATGTAATCTTCAGCATGCAGACATGCAGCCTAGGGACTTGAATTTCGCACCGCCAAGGTTAATGATGTACATAATCAAGAGCTCCGTAAGTCGTCATTCAAGACCTATCATCGAACTGTTTCAAGTTTTCATTCGCGTTCACGCGGTTTGGAAACAGTACCATCTTCCAGCTCGGCAACAGCAATTTGATAAGCCCTATAATTTTTTCTGTTGATCACACAAACCGCGTGGCACTCTAAAGTGGATGCAAGTGAGTGTTGATAGTGCTTGAAAAAATAAAACGCCTTACTATGTGATTAAAACTGTACAAAATAAATGGGGAATTTAACAGTGAGAAAATAACAATTTGTCGGTGTGCGTAAAGTTGTAAGCTTTTCCATATATAAAATACGTGTTGGGCAATCTGTCTGAAACTGGTTCATCATTTTCGGGGACAACATACGTTTGTGCAAATGAATATAGACTGGTAAGAGAGCAAGAATGAAGAGGAGAAATAAAACAAACTCAAATTGCTTCACCTAATATCTATGCGGTTACGAGTGTTTGCAAGTTAGGCTTGGACGCAGGAAAATGCAAATGCTGGAGGAAGCAAATAGAGACAAGAAATGAATTTGGATGCGAATAAAACCCTGAGTATAGGATTTATCACTGCGTCTGCTTTGACACCGGCTCGTGGTACATCGTTAATCCGGGCGAATCGGGGGCGGAAGGTGAATTATTGATGAAAGACAAGCGCATGGAATGGAGTAAGCTGTATAAAGCCGTTTTGCGCTTGGGTCTTATGGGCACACAGTATATTTTGATGCAGACCAAAGAGGTGTCCAAAATACAATTAACTAAAGGCACTATCAAGTTTTAACTACCCCATTGCAAACGTGCTGTCACAAGCTTTTTGATTTTGGTTGCTTCAGTGGAGGAAGAAAATAGTAGAGGTGTTAATAGGGCAATGACTCTTTGAATCAATGGAATATTTTATTCATTATATATACTTGGGCCGTTCTTCATATAGTTTGGTTGTACCTACCTTTTCGCCGATCATATTTCTTACTTTATACACCGTCAAATCTCAGATGTATGCGGCATGGAACACTCTCTGAATCACACCTTCTCAAAATCCCAGCTATCTTGTTCTACAGTTTGTGTCGATTAGGAAAGAAATTTACCCATAAGCTATTCACTGTTATTTTTGGCTGGAAACATTTTACGTCTATTCCTTATATTGCATTTACAGAACGGTTGAAATTTCTTGCCAATGTTTGAAATAAAGTGGCATTAATGGATCGTGAAAAGCATAAAGTTCAGGTTGAGTTTTAAACTCATCAGTCCTATCAATTTGTATCAAGTTAGGGTATATTAATGAGTAATGTTCCAATAAGGATATAAAATTAATAGGTAACAATCTGATTCCTTCAAAACAAAGAATTTTAGCATAAGTCTTTTCAGATTATGGCATTTTGCAACAGCTTACTGAACATGTTCGTCGAAAGGGAAGGGTCTTGCATAATGCAGCCCAGGACCACACATTGTGGGCCAGGTTTACAGTGTTGGATAATCTTGTATCAACTAAATAAGGATTCAGTACAGTGCTATTAGCATATACAGTTGCACGTCAAAGAGAAAAGTTTGATTTTCCCGTTGCTTCACCTTTTCCAGCTTGTGCAGATTCGCGTATCTGTTCGCCTTGGCGTTGCTGAAATTGTCCGAAACGAATTTCTGAACAGTTTTGATTCCATCGACGAATACATATTGTCTGCTGTGTTTGATGACATAGATGACGGCGTTAATGTAAGAGAACAATAAAAGAGGATCTAGAACAGGTATTTGGACCACGCCAAATTTGGCTTGTTTGCTTGTGGAAGTATTCGTTATTATTTGTACATTCTGATATCAATCAGAAATGTACTATGAAACCGTTTCCTTTCTTAGAATGACATTAATGGATTTTACAGTATTTTTAGACTATATTTGTTGACCTTACTACACATATACCATGGCTATTTCATTTCCAGATTTCCTGCGGTGGGATTTCTGACACATCTTAAAGGAAGTAAGCCTGTGGCACATTGGGCAGAGGATGTTTAGCCCCAAGTTTAAAGCTTGAAATAGTACGTCAGCTATATATTGGGGTTCTGAGGTACGGAAATGTCTATTCCAGTTGAGAAATTGCATTTTAGTTTTAAGTTCTTTCCAGTAAAATTTGTGCTAGGAAGGAAAGCTTATAAATTTATTAGCAGTTTCACAGTCGTAAGCGAGTTTTCCAAGCGGATCTTTACTATCTTGTGGTCATTGTTGGAAAAATAACGCAATCTAACTAATTACTCCTTAGTCAAACGTAGCAAACTTAACAACAGACAGCAACAAAACGACAGGCGGTGCGCATATATTTAGGTTGTCAATTATTAGCCAAACGTAAGTTTCCTGAATTTGCACTCAAAATTACAAGTTTCAGTATTTTAGAAATAATGAATCATAACTATTGATCCATATTCCAAGACGTGTATTTTTCTAAAAAAGAAACATAATTAAGCCCATTGAGGAAAGTGTAATCAAAATATTGATTTGCGTAATCTGAATTCCCAGCTACATTTTCTTGTCAATGTGGTCTTTCTGCGATAATCTACCAGCGACCGAATGCGCAGACAGAATGGTAACTAAGTTGCAAACATTCGCAACGGAACAGTCATTCCGAGTTCCATCCTCATGTCTACTCCTATGCTCTCTAGAGGATGTGTTAAAATAAGATGGGTATGCCAGTATGCGGGTTTCATAAATATTCTAAAATACGCTGATCGTGTTTTGGGAGAAAACTGCTGCTTCCGTGATCATTGGATTACATTCTCCGCTTCACATGCACATAAATGATTGGAACCTTAAAGGTCTCCAAAAGATGTCAAGCCGGTCATTCACAATTCGAGTATTTTACCAGGACATCTGCAATACACTACAACATCTACGCTAGACTAGGACATCTACACACTAGGACATCTATATCTACACTAGCCGCTAGCATCTACATCGTCAGCCGGGACATCGCAAGAGCTGTGATGTTCATCTTAGAATAAGTGACTCGTGGTGCCAGCACAGCGCTACAACAAACTCCAATGCTCCTCCTATCACGAGGATAGGATGTAGGCTTCAATCAGACTTGAATTGTCAGGAAGCCATTTCCTATTCTTCTCTTACTTACTAAGACTATCTGCTGCTATGCAGCAGCTGGTTTCAATATTCCATTTAGTACGATACTGGGGTCTCCATAGGCAGCTACAAGTAGTTCGAAGTTCCAACTCAGTGGTTGTTTCACAACCAGAAAGTAGGAGTGAAAAATGCGTTGCGATTGATAATTGTACTTTTCTGCAGCGATAAAGCGTGTGTCCGTGTATGCTGTTAGTAATCACACTGGATTTCTATTTTGCTAAATAAAGGAAATGAATAAAAACTGAAAAAATCGAAGCACATCATTCTAGACGTGAAAAGATATGAAACTTTTTTTATACAAATAACTGTTAAGTGGAATTGCAACAATTAAATTCAGGGTAGGTTGGGAGTCCAGTCCTGTAAAGCGCAAATTACTGTTCCCGCAGTTCCACACCTTCGATACCGACCAAAGATCCAAAGTACTACTGACGAAAACTGCATTTGCAACCTCTGATAAATTGGTGTAAATTGCTTCCTTTTTCATTGAGCCAAGAGGTATGATATGGCATAAACTAATCAGGTATTTCAAACAAACACTTCGGGTGCACTTCCACTTCTTTTGTTGCAGATTTTGGCTGCTTTAATCTCGAGTACACTAGACCAAATTCTAAAGATCTGAAAGGGGAACAAAATTGGTTACGCAGCGACTGCGAACAACATTTGCGCTTGCCAAAGTCGAGATGGGAAGAGGAAAGACAAAGGATCTGTAAAATTTTTGGTAACTAATTTCATTGCGTCTAGTATGTGTCAGAAGCTTCCGCGTTTTTCATGCTTTACAGGTTGCGGTCGTCACTATGATAATACGCAAGTCCTGGATCAAGTTAGTGTGAAATTGTCGTAGGTAGCGTAAATGTGAAACCCAGGTAACTTGACCTAAAATATTACCAAGCACAAAGAAAATTGGTGGAAGTTCCTTTTCCCTCTTTTGATATGCTAATGGTCTACTGTTCAATAAAATATCGTGTGCCACAGCACCTTCGCTAACTCGCATACACTGCGCTTCTGATCGAAAACGCTTTGATGACAAGCCTTCCAACTTGCATGATTTAACATAGTTTGTTTCACTCGAATTAGGAAATAACGCAAACCAAACCACTTGCCTAACTGTTCTCTCCGCAACGTGGCGATGAGGATGCATGCAGAAGTGTCTTTGTGAGTAGCATGGATGTATCTAGACTGGATTAACATAACACTTCTGTCAAATGAGGCAACACACAATTGAGCGTTGTCGTTTCCTATTATTGTTCTCATGGATTTAGTGAACTATAATTGCACTTTATACTATTTTATGTGTGCGCATCCCATTCCCAGTTCAAACTGTCGTTACCCAGTAGTGCGTTTAAATCGGCAGATGCTTAAAATAACTATTTACCTATTCGACGAGCCTTTAAATTTAATTTGTTCCTCCAGCCATCCTACGGGAATTGTCAAGCATCTGATTTTTACCCATGATAACTCATTGTTTATCGTATACATAATTGGAGGCCAGAATACAATATTGCAGTTTTGCGCAAGGAAAATCACAAGATATGGTGGGGACAGAAATGAGTCCACAATGAACGAACTCTGGTCTGGTAGTCATTTTCAATGTCATTTCCATGGCAAATACATGTGCGCATGCGTGAGAGCATGGTTGGTTGTTTTCGCGAGCAATTAACATCCTGTTTCATTACCGTTCCGTTAAGGCATCCAGATGACAGTGTGACCAGTAAAGTTATACCACGGCTTCTTGCCTTGCAATTCACATTGGCCAAGCATTGCCTCATGAGTACTTTTCCTCTCAGTATGACACTAATCCAGTACTAGAGTAAATCGATGCAGGTCGACCCTAGTCTGTCAGCGAGGAAATGCAATGTCTGATTGTTTCTCCAGAAGCACTGGGCAGATGAGTTTGCGGTTCCACATCAGATCTGCAGAATTAACCATGAGAATGGGGATGGATTCCCCAAGATACTGCTAACTATTAGTGGGATTGTAAATCTATTTACCTGTAACGATTAGCATTGGAGCAGTTTGATTGCTTACCTTGTCTCTGGCGCTTGAATTTAGTACACAGCAGTGGCTACCTCATGCATACTTTTCACTATGTTGACAACTCTTCGACAGCATGTGTTAAGAATAAAAGATGTTCTGCTCACATTCGAGAAGTATTTATACCTTTAGATTATTATGTTTTACCATGGTCATCAGTATCGAAAATTGTGTGTGAGAGTAAGCATAATTTATTCATCTGGGACGCAAAACGGACATTTGGTGTATTAGTCCTCTCTATGGGGAAGAACAGACCATCATGGTACACTCCGTGCCTCGGACCATGAACATATTTACGTTGTTCCATCGACAATATCATCTTGCTGACATACACCATACCTTGGTTGAGCTACTCAAGAGCACTCCGAAAACGTCAAGCTCGATTTAGCACTATTCAAACGCTGGATCTTGCTAACATCATTATGCCCAGTTGTGTTTGTTAATTACTGAAGCATAACTCGTGTCCAAAGCTACCGCTGGTGCTCGCCACGCACCCATAGTACTTTGGGACAAATCACGGTAACCGCATCGACCAGACAGATGTACAGAACCCTGAAGGTTGACACATTGACCCAGAGCATATAGGATGCTGTTCATTGGCCCCGTCGTTTGATAACTTAAAAGGTAGTAACTAGATAAGTGACTTGCAAACTGCATCAATGCAAGTGGCTCTGTTAACCTATTTTGAAATACGTATTTACACACATCCATCACTACTATTCGTTATTATTTATCGTTGACAGTGATCTGCGTTTCACAGCTGAATATTCAAACTTCATGAGTTTTTAAAGCATATCCTTGACTTGAATTCAGACAGCCTCATGCCCGTGTCTGAAAACACGTTCACTCATCGACCTCCTGAGATTGCCCATTGAGAAGTTAGATGATCAGCTGCTCGCACAGTTAAGGTGGAAGGCGTCAATATTTCTCTTAACATTTGTGAGTAGTACGGGGATTTATTGGGTGTTTGTTTGGATTCGTCGCAGTTAGACACAGACAGACAGCCACCACACATCCAAGAACGCGCTAGACGGCCGTTTCGTCCTATTGGGACTTGTCAGTAGCGCGCACCCGCCGGAATAATCAGTAGTCGCCTTAGCAGCATCCTTGCCACCTCGATTGGTGACGGCTTGCAAAATAAGTCTTTGATCTGGGGGCTAGCCCTATCTTCTGCACATGCATAACAAGCAGGACAGTGGAGGATGAGCCGCGCTATATCGCAGTTAGATATACTTCACGGCCGTCCGCTGCCGTCGCCCAGGGCTCAGGGGCATTAGTCGCTGACTCGCATGTGTAAGGTCGTGGTTTCGAATCCGGCAGGATTTGGCGGGTGCGCGCTACTGACGAGTCCAAATAAGACGAAACGTCCGTCTAGCGCTTTTCTGGATGTGTGGTCTATGTCTGTCTGTATCTAACTGCGACGAATCTCTTAACATTGTTTATGCCAAACCCTCATGCAGCAATATATTGTCGTTTCTTCGACTGCGAGCTATCTTGACCACTCTTATGGACTACTTATCCAGGCATTTGGCCCACTGTGAAAATTATCACGGGTCGACACATGTAACGTTGATTGGGAACCTGGTAGAAGAGTGAAATATCTCTTAAAGTTCTGGCAAGCAAAAGTACCGTTATTATGGTATTTCTTACGTCCTGAGACAAGCATCAGTAAATTCTTCCTGCTACAGTTAGAAAATTTCCTTTTCGAAATAATTCACCCATCCACCCATATGCAACGAATGCCACACTAGTAGACAGAACGCACTTCCACTGAGATATAGATAATGTTGAAAATATTGTACATTCGGTCGAAATTTGGAGCACTCTGTTCGGAAAGGCAGTCATAATACAATACGGAATTACAATATTACTTATTTCCGTGCCTTAAATAGTGCACTGGGTTTTAACCACCTTCGTACGCCCAGCGAATTCGCATGGTGCATTTACCGATATCTAAAAGTCAACAGTGAGAAATTCACATGACGCTCTTTAGTTTGTGGACCTTCGAGTCATGCTAGTTTGTAACTGCAACAACACGGAGAAAGATCCCAACTGCCATTCTGATCGACCCCACTCAAGTTTTGAAAACATTGGAGCATTGAACCCTGCGTTCTAAGGGGAACGTCTCAACTGGCATCTTCAGGCTATTTGACCTACACCCCATAGATTCGGTGCTTGCCTACAGCAAACTAGTCAGGTATAGAAACAAAGGTTGGTAGCTCAGGTTGTTCAGTTGGTTGTCGGCATTTTGGCTACAAACGTTTCGTCACCACTTGAGTAGACATCGTCAGTGCGCGTTTAGGTAGCAGAGCGGCGCGGTACGAAGCGTCAGTGTGTGTGAGTGATCGATTTTCAAGCTGATCTCTACATCTTTATCAGTATTAATGTCAGCAAACCTGTTTCCGTCGTAAGTGGATTCTTTCTGTGGCTTGTCACGAAAACCAAAAATACAACAGCCCTAGGGTAGAGTGTCTCAAAAGAATCCGTATGCTTTGCAAGTTGCAAACAGATCTGTGTTATTTTAAATGCTGTATGTATTAACACGTCCTGTGGCTGGCCACAGTGACAAGCAAATCCGAAACCGGATGCCACCAACCATGTATATATGTGTGCCCCATGCTGAGGCTGATGTTGCATTCTTGATGCTTCTTTACCGCAGTAGGACTAAACCAACTTATATTTAAACTAGGTCTTTTTAAGCTGCATAAATTTCATTCCACTTTATTTGGTCTGTTCTGCCTACCTGAATAATGTTCTATTAACTGGCCACGTTGCTTACGGTAATTGCGCTTGTCTTCGGTAATTTTGTTGCGATTGTAGCATTTTAAGTAACTTGTGTACATTTCTCACTTATCGCGGATTTGTTGCTAACCAACTTACTTCATATGGTAATTTAGGGAAGAGTTATGCCACCGTATCTGTATGCATTATTGGATTTATTTTATTTCCGCTTGTCGTTTAAAGTGAATGGCTGTTGCTTGATATCCCCGGTGTGGCTGCGCTTGATGTGGATGTTGACAAGGTGCCTACCTGTCTATTAGCCACTACCTCGTTCATACTGGCTCCAGGAGACAGTTGGTCGTTGCTGGAGGGGACGGGGTGCACGGTCCTTGTGGCCGTGCTAGGCTCAAAGAGCGGTTCCATGCACTCAGTGTGGAGCGGACTACGGTCCAGCCACCGCCTTGTGTGTGCACTTGATTCCCCAATTACAGCGTGCTTGTGTTTGGCTGTGAAGGAGTGTGGGCCGGCTCCGTTGATGAAACGTGGTTCCCATCCACATGCCTCCCGGTCTTATTCATTCGGGTTTACACTGGATATGGGGTGTGTGGTTGGAGCTGTGTGTGGTGCAGCGCAAGCCATTTATGATCCCTCTGTAGGCGCAGGCGTCCTGTGGCTGGCCACAGTGACAGGCAAATCCGAAACCGGATGCCGCCAACCATGTATTAACACAGTCAAAACCTTTCGTGCTCAAAGTTGCTGCTGAACGGTTGGCGGATATTAGTGCTTCAGAATTTGCGCCACGTAGCGGAGAACACTGAACGCAAATTCTGCTCGTGACCGTGCCAAATCCATAAGTAACGTAGATTTACGCGTCCTGATCCTCGGAAATAAATTGTATTCGCTTTTACAGTGGAAGAAGTTCGTTTCGGTTGCGTGCGCTGCCAGTGTGCTAAATGTCTTTGTGAACCATTCCAAGGCAACCTCTGGGACACAGAGGGTGATTGGATCAAAGATGGCACACATTTGTTGAGCTTATTAATTGGCCAATTTTCAATATGTTTATTAAGATCTTGCGCTGAGTAGAATATATTAATGGCAGGCTCATGAGGATTTATCGCTTTGAGCGATCGTGCGGAATGCCAGCACGGCGAATGCCAAGACCGTCGTTGTGCATAGCTCATTTCAGCGCAAACTAATCTCCTAGGCCGGATAGATACAACTGTGAGAAAAGTCTTTGGCTGCATGGGAATTAACCAGTTAAGTAAGTAAGCGAGCTCAGTGATGGAGAGCCAAGAATCAATTATCCAAGTCGTTCATTAGAATCCCAGGAACTTGCCCATATTTGTCACTATACGCCGTTGCAAGATAAACCCGAAGGAGTTGTTCGCGTTATTCGGATGCTTGTCGCTCGTCTAATTTAGAACTTTGACATACATTGCCCCAATACCTTGGGATTTAGCGGTAAGGCTTTTTGGTAAACTGTAAGATTTACATTTTTAATAATTTGATCAACTGGATTTTGTACCGTCCTTTAATCGTCGGTTCGTTTTGCTCAGTGTAACTTTTGGCTTTCTACTAATGAGTTGCTTGCAACTCCGCGATAAATATTTTTCACTTTGTTGACTGCTGCGCATTGAATTTTAGGGTGAACTTTCTTATTCCTGTACATAATCTTGCATTATTGACTTGACGTCAGGTGGCTAAGAGAAGCTTGGAAATAGATAAGAGCCCGTCGGTCGGAATTTAGTTTAGTGGGAGAAACAAGTTTGTCAAAATTATCCGCAAATCGCTCAACGGTTGCAGCTCGCTGCTGATGAACGAAACTTTTTTTATACGTAGTACCCATCGTGTTATGTTCGCTTACTTTTGTTGGAAAGGCAAACCAATTAGATTAATCGACAGCCACACTTGCGTCCCGGGGTGCCGGAAATGTGTCTGCGTCTGTTGCCATAATTTCGACATCCGGTACACTTTGTTTCGTAAGTGTTTTACTAAATGGAGCGTTTTTCGTCGGGTTCAATTCCGTGATATCCATGCCAGTTTGCGTAATTATTGCGGCAGACTAAGCGGGTCGTCTCATGTTAGATCAAGAACGCGCGTGTAGTAATTTTGTAATGCCACTCTTACTTATTTGTTATTGATACTAATACTCTAATGCTTAAATCGTTGAACACTGTCATCAAAGATTTAGACTAGACAGTACCAAAATGTTTCAACTGCTGTCTGTCGAATGGCGAATCAACAGTTGGCGATGCATTGCGTTAAAATATTTTCGTCCCACCCCTAATTATTGTCTTCCTGGAACTACTGATGAGGCAGCGTCAGTCCACAAGTTGTAGACATATTGGACTTTGAGATGCACACTTCATGACATTTAGACAAGCATTATTATCTGAATCATCATTCTCTTTTGGTAAGCTATACATCTGCATGAGAATGTGGTGTTTGAGCATTCGGCGTCACATGTTTATGCATTGCGTGTATTCTGCCCCACGTTCAACCCGTCAGGTTCAACTGGCACGCCAGGAAGGACAGCCTAAAAGTACACAACAGCAACGTGACCACTGTGATCTTACCGACAACAGCACTAACAGAACGACCTTTTACCACAGGTGAGTCAATCCAATGGTCCGTAACATTTGCTCAACAAACGTGATGCCTGGCTTGCCACAGACAAACACCTATGTGGATCATATTCCAATCTTGGTAAGGGGGATATTTTGTGCCGTAACTGTTGCAAGTTCTTCCGTGCGAGATGCCTCCGAGTTAAACCTATTCAGAGCAAGTTATTAAACAAACCAGGCTCGCTATGGTTCTGTTTGGAAGGCACATCGATCCCGCTGATAAAAGGCGTGCTCCTTTTATCTCAGAAGTATGACCAGCTACTAGCCAAGTTTGAGGAAATGGTGACCACCAAAATCACTGGGGTTGGGGTAAGTATAGCAGACTGTGCAACCCAATCCTCCCCCTTGGGTACTGCTCCTAACACGCGAAGAACTGTTAATAACACCGTAAGCAACACGACACCTAGAGTCCAGAACATCAGCAGCTGTCCCAATACCACATGTAGCTCGCATTTCAATAAAGCGGTTCCCAGTTCCATCGGCGTAACTACACGTTAGGCGACTTCCAAACTCCAAACGGAGTGCGTAGAAAAAGAGCAAGCTGGTACAAGCGAAAGTTATGTTACGGTTGTCTCCAAGAAGAGCCCACATTTAAAATTAACATCACCCCCAACTGGATCTGAAAATGAGGAGCGTAGCGGAGTTTTCCTAGTGCAAGCACCACCGGTTTCCTACAGCACATCTCCGAGTACTTCAATCACTAACCGCAACATGTCGAAAGGTCTAAAGAAACGACTATCTGTACTGAGCGTATTGTGCTCCAATATCCCAGAATCAAAGTCGACATCGATAAGAGGCAGGCATTTGGATGACCTCAACCAGTGGGACATTATTAGTAACCTAATAGGAGTTGTACTGAAACCTGTACACGTAATGCGTATTACACGAAGCCCCAACTCTAAACATTTCGGAGAGCCACGACTTCTGCGCGTTGTGCTGAACTCCATCACTGAAGTAGGATCAGTACTACTGTCGTCAGGTAGTCTAAGAAATGAACACTGCTCCATCCGTATCTTTCCAGACATCTCATGGGGCGAGCGTTATCGAGTTAGTAGCACCTTAGAGGACTACCGGAAGGAAACTTCAACCAGAACCATACTTCCTCACAGGGTTCCTGAAACTGAAGCATGTGATGAGCATGAAATAACAAACCATGATAAAGAACAGTGGTGTTATATTCGTGAAACAGTCTGCTTGGATGATGTGTTAGCGAAATTCGTGTCACGACTACGTACCTCACCGAACTACAAAGGAAGTGGCCCGAGAGTGTTGAAGGTGGTCCTTCAGTCAAAATATATGGTAGCACGGATGCTGAAAAGCTGGTACATGTTCCATTGCAAGCTACCATCTGAGGTTCAGCTGAAGACAATCTGCGATATGCCTCCTAGAGATGATATATCAATCAAAGAACCAAACGCGATGGGATCTATGAAAGAACAATGCATCAGTAGTGTGCCGAATGAGCCCATACAACCTGTAGAAGATGATATCAACCAGACACCTTACACTGTACGTCGAAGATTAGACACGGGACTAACTACACGGACGATGAATAAGACGTTAAACCCTTCACCAAGTACACATCGAAAAAGCGATTAGTCGCCGGCCACTCACTGGTCGGCGAAGCTTCACGTATGAGTTGTCCAACAATTGAAACATTGCTTAAATCTAAGAAACTTTCATGTATGTACACTAACGCCCAAGGGTTCCTCACTAAAATTACCGAACTTCGACTACGTCAGGTTGCGAATGCTTGGGACCTAATTTCTATTACCGAAACTTGGTTACACCAAGAGATGACTGATGCTGAGGTTGAGATATTCGGAATGTCACTCATCCGGAACGACCGCCCCAGCAGAGGAGGTGGGGTCCTACTCTACTACCGCAGCGATCTACAATGTATAATAGTTGATGATCTGGAAACACACGTTACCGACTCATTCTGGTGCCGTCTCCGACTAAGACACAACGAAACATGTCTCATGGCTATCGTTTACCGCCCTCCAACGTCCACTCCGGAAATGGATTCCTGCTTGATCCGTGGCCTAAACAGAGTAACGCGCACTAGATACAGCCACATTCTCATCTCCGGGGACTTCAATCTACACAAACTGGAGGTTTCGGCATTTCCCAGTGAGCAGTTCAAAGCAGACTTGCATGAACTGATCACTAATATTCCTTTGTACATTGATGTCACCAAGCCCACTAGATTCAGGACAGCAAACAAACCGTCCATATTGGACTTCGTGTTCATGGTTGACAAGTTATTGATGGATAGTACATTAGGTCTCAGTGACCATGTGGTAATAACGTTCAATTATGTGTGTTATGCAGCGTATCCATCTGAACACTCGGAACTAACTCATACAATCACACTCTACCACGTATTGAAAGAACTCGCCTACGCAGCTGCTTGGGAATTCTCAAACAAAAGTCCATTTGACAACGTTTGGGCTGAGTTCGTTAATAGACTCAGCGACATCGTCAATAAACCATCAGAGACCAAACCCGTTCGTCCCGCGAAAATGTCTTCAATTCTAAGGAGTAGGACTCGAAAATGTCTGGCGATAAGGGATGCAGCATGGCGTGTCTACAAGATTAACCCCGACTCAGAGACTTGGGGAAATTTCCTGACCCATCGCAACCATTGCACTGCACTTGTCCGTGAGGACAAAGTAACTTATCAACAGTGCCTGGCCGAAAAGTTCATGGCAGACAACAAACTGCTATATAGGCATGTCAACAAGCTTCGTAAAGTGAAGCATGGAATCCCTCCACTTTTCACGACCGACGGTAGAATACAAAGTGCCGCAGAAGCAGCTAATGCCCTGCGGCTTCAATACGCCCCAATTTTTGAACTCGCAACCTCTACCTGTCTCAGAATATCAAGCACATTACCGACAACATTGTTTACAAATGTAATTTTCAACCCATCAATTGTGCTAAGGAAGTTACTCTCACTGCGTGAGCATAGTTCTCCGGGAGCAGAAAACATCAGCCCGAAGGCACTGAAGTCTGTGGCCAATAAGTTAGCTGAACCACTGTCACAGCTCTTCCAAAGGTGGTTTGATGAACAATGAGTCCCCACTATGTAGAAATGTAGCATTATCACCCCTATTTTTAAAGGCGGTAGCCGTTCAGATCCTGCAAACTATCGTCCAGTGACTCTCCTCCCTGTGCTCGCGAAGGTGATGGAAGCAGTCGTCGCTGAGGCTTTAATGGACTGCCTGGAAAAATGCAACATCTTGGTACCGGAACAGCATGGCTTCCGTCAACACCGGTCATGCACCACCAACCTACTTATTGCACCAGGTAGACGGACAGAAGTGGCCGATAATGGGGTCGGAGTCGACGTCATCTATCTGGACTACTCCAGAGCTTTCAACCGCCTTGATCACCGCATCCTACTTCAACGGCTTCAGAGTTACGGAATCGGTGATCCTGTACTTGGTTGGATAAGCAGCTTACTTTACCAACGGAAGCTTCAAGTACGTGTTAGGTGATCACTCACTAACTTAATTGAGGTGGCATGTGGTGTACCATAAGGCAGTGCTGGGACCGCGTTTACTCCTGGTGTTTATCAACGACCTGGCAAGAGTCATCTTCTCAAATTTCCTGTATTTCGCCGATGACGTCAAGATATGGCGGGCGATTAGTAACAAGCCAGATCATGATCTGCTCCAATATGATCTAGATTGCATTTACGAAAGGTCAAAGAGGAACAGGCTTAGTTGAACATAGCTAAGTGCAAAGTGATACATCTGCGTCACCAACCGGTGAGAGCTTACAAGATTGGAGACTACACCTTAGCGATGGTTTCTCAGGAGCATGACCTGGGTGTATTGGTAAAGGAAGATCTTGGGTGTACAAAACAAGCAGAGAATGCGACGAGAACCGGAAATCAACACTTCAGACTTTTTCGCAGAGCCTTCGGTCGGTTTGAACCCTCAATATTTCCCCAAATGCTTAACGCCTACGTGCGACCTCACGTGTAATATGCTATTCAGGCGTGGCAGCCGTGGCAGAAACAGGATCTGGTTGCTCTCGAGACTCCTCAACGAAGGGCAACCAAGAATGTCAGGGGGCCTCTTTCATCTGCTCTATCAGCTTAGACTGAAATCTCTAAGAATCTACAGCAGTTGATATCGGCTTTCGCGGGGGGATCACATAATGGTTTACCAGATTCTGAAGAACCCAAACCACATTTGCCGTCCGCTGCTGGAATGGAACCACAACACTAAACTAAGAGGTCACCCTCTGAAACTGACAATTCAGTATGGTCGGCTTGAATGCCGTAGAAATTTCTTTTCCCTCCGCGTGTGCCAACCTTGAAACACCCTCCCTAATTATGTCGTCTATGTTCCCAATCTGACGATATTTAAAAAACGAGTTGACAATGCATTGTCTCACTTACATTTCATTTTATGTTTTGTTAGCCAGGGGCTACGAAACGCAATCAAACGGTGTATTGAGAAACGCCAAACCAATGGATTTATGGATTTATACGTTTAATACGCGAACATCTCCGCTATTCCACAAAGTCTATGGTGAGTCAACCACAAAGCTTTTCACTTTATTACGCAATTGATTTTCGCAATAATCTCCATCCCACGGGACTTGTTAAGTAATGCCTTTTTACCCGTAATAAACAATTGTTCCATTGTTCCATAACGATAGCAAGTCACATCGTGCAAACCTTCTCCTCCCCATGGGTGGGGTTTGCATTTTTCCTAAATCGTTTAATTCTCATAGTGCTACACAACAATAGGTAGTTCCAGTTAGTGATGGTATGGAAGGTACCATGGTTGTCTACCGCATTTCAAGAATAATTATTAGCAGTTGTACCATTAGATTTCTTCGATGTAACACGTACCAATGATACGTTCATTGTTATAGTAATATGGTGACGTTCCGATTACAATTTTCCAGCTACATTCCACTAAACATTTGCACTTAATTTGATCTACCAGTTCGGATTCTCGTCTTCTCTAACAGATGTACATGCCGTAAATAAACTTTTAATCACTATACATCCGATTAATGAGAAAGATGCATGAGAGTTTACGTTAGATTCACGAAGACCATTAGTCATTTAGAAAAATAACTAGAAGCATCCCAATTTGCATATTTTATCACTGTACTCAGCTCGGGTCAGTGAGACAACCCAGCTTTTCCACTCAGCATAAATCAGTCCGGAAGAGCGTTCCACTGGTTAGCAAACGTCTTTCGATGCAATTATTGCTTCTTATCGCTAACAATTTCTTGGCTACTTTCCTAATGAGGCAAACCCAAATTGAATTTTCCAGTAGACATTATGCCATCACATAAGAACGGGTGTGTTAACCGAATGTTTAGCATTAAGTTATTGTGGGAAAGCGGAGTTTTGCTGAAACGATCTTACAGGTAATGATGGATGATGGTATCATTTGGTTTTCTGATAGTTGCACACACCTGCACTCACAAATCGCAGCCCATGTGGAGGAAGACAGATGAAGTGGGGCGAAATATGCTACCTGTATGCCAAGGGTGAATATAAAAGCATAATACGTTCTTCAAACCAGCGAATTATTCTAGTGCTAATCGTAGTAAAGCAGGAGCTCCATTCGCACTGGCTTAGTTAACGGACGTTTAATAACCTCTGACTGACAGGTAGATATTAGAGGACTGTCGTTGTTGGGTTCATTTTCTTTGTCGTTTCGGATGACGACAGTGGATCTACTAACCAGATCCGCTTCAGTTTGACCTCGGTAGCTCTGGCGAAGCACATACAGGTAAAATTGGTATCCCTAATTTAATTGGACTACTAGCAATATTTCATATACGAAGAAGACTGACTATGCAACAACTGAACCTTACTGAATTTCCGTAGTACGTCCAATTACTTGCAGCTACATAAGGTCATGATTGCGCTCGAGGATTTCACGCCCTCACTCAGTAGTGCCGAGCAACCATACGACCATGGACTTGTCCAAAGCTAGATAGGTATCCACCACGGCACTCGACGGGTGAACGCAGAGTTTCACAGTACATCAACCTCCATTGAACTGTATTTTAATAAACTAAATTTTTAGAAATAATATGTATTGTTAATTAACTTGCGACTGTGCCTATGAAGGGTACAGGTCGGTATTTCCATAATATATAATTTTCAGCTTGTAGACATGCAGCATAAAGATTTGAACTTCGCTCCGCCAAGGTTAATGATGTACATAATCAAGAAGCCGTAAGTCGTCATTCAACACCTATCATCGAATTATTCCAAGTTTTCACTCGCGTTCATGCAGTTTGGAAACAGTACCATCTTCCAGCTCGGCAACAGCAATTTGATAAGTCCTATAATTTTTTCTGTTGATCACTCTAGACCGCATGGCACACTACAGTTTATGTAACTGACTGTTGATAGTGCTTGAAAAAATAGAACGCCTTAGTATATGATTTAAACTGTGCAAACTAAATAGAAAATGTAACTATGAGAAAGTACCAATTTGTCTATGTGTGGAAAGTTGTAAGCTTTTCCGTAGGTAAAAACAGGTGTGTT
The DNA here is from genome assembly GCA_944474145.2 of Dicrocoelium dendriticum. Classification (NCBI taxonomy): domain Eukaryota; kingdom Metazoa; phylum Platyhelminthes; class Trematoda; order Plagiorchiida; family Dicrocoeliidae; genus Dicrocoelium; species Dicrocoelium dendriticum. The sequence goes on from OX104071.1 coordinate 45,864,296, forward strand.
TGAACAATCCATCTGACACTGATTCACCTTTTTCGGCGACAACATACGGTTTGTTCAAATGAATATAGACTGGTAAGGGAGCAAGAATGAAGAGGAGAAATAAACCAAACTCAAATTGCTTCAGCTAACATCTATGCGGGTATGAGTGCTACAAGTTGGGCTTGGTCATAGGAAAAGGCAAATGCTGGATGAAGCAAACAGGGACAAGGAATGAACATTGGTTGCGGATAAGACCCATAATATAGGACTTATCACTGCGTCTGTTTTGACACCGGCCCGTGGTACTTCATTAATTCAGGCGAACCGGGGGCGGAAGGTGAATTATTGATGAAAGACAAGCGCAAGGATTGGAGTTAGCTGTATAAAGCCGTTTTGCGCTTGGGTCTTATGGGCACACAATAGATTTGTAAGCACAGTGTCCCGGATATAGGAAAAGAACATCTACCGCCAAAGTGCTAACTCCAACTGGCTAATATTGCTGAACAGCGGTTTAGGAACGGGAACAAAGAGTGGTTTGTTAAATTGCTTTCTATTCCAATCGCAGTCCATACAGATTTTTAGAAGTATGATTACATGCTGTCCGATTCCATTGGTAATATTTTAAGGCTGAATGTGCAGACTAGCATATGCTGTCTGCTTCCATCCTTTACTTTGCGTCGTCTAGGTAAAATGGCATAGTGATTGATATCAGTTTCAAGAAGCAAACTGTAGTAAATCTGAGACCTTTTCCCTTCCGCTATGTTATCTGCGTGACCGGTTTAGAGTGTATTCTTCTATTTGGGCACTAAGAGTGCGACTAATGTTCCAAATTTAACCATCACCACAGTTATAATTGAACTTATATACCGAGTGGGACACAGTGCTTCAATGTTGGTAACTCTACTGAACAGATGCAGTCTAACGGTTATCGCGGGGGTTTATTATGCGATTATGCGATGTGGTGGAACGACGTCTGGTAACAACCGCTCAGAAGAATATGGCGTAGATTTAGCTACCTTTCAAAGGGACGGTCACATAAATTCAGCCATTAAAGACAAGCACATTTTCTAGGAAATTTACAGTGCAGTTGCATTGCGGTCCTGTTTGTGTACGAGGCTACTGCCTAGGTTTTCAATTGAGACACCGACATCAAGGCAGTGCGTGTCTCACTGCTTATAGAAGTTCACCTGTGACTGTGCAGATAGTTAAATATGGCATCATGGTCGAAGTCTGAGTGTCCTAAGCAACAGCTATAATGCTAAGTGGTCACGGAAGCGGATGGAATCTCCGATAAATGAACCAGATGCATCGAGTAGCAGGGTAACCGTAGCATCGCGAGGAAATCACTGAAAATTTATCACCAATGCAATTCCAGTTCGGTAATCATGATTTGCATATACAAACAGAAACCTCTAATACTCAAGCTTCTTAAGTCTCTTGTTATCGAGTGCGAATACATGCCGCTGTACTTTCAAAAGCAGATGATACTGACATTGCTTTTTTCGTGGTGGTATGAAACGTGCCACTCGGCTACCATCTGGTTCAATGTGACCGTCTTTTCTGAGCCTAGTGCTACTTGTACGTGCTTGATAAGAACGTGTGAACTGATGACGACAGCTAAGAATCGGTGTCTTTTGCTTTTAATGTACCCTGGCATTTGCAAACGAAAAAATCTTTTTCTGTACAAAAGGGATACCTGGGATTAGCCGTAAAGGCAAAAAATACTTTTGAAGTGCTTGCATTAACGGATGTTGTAAATGGAAACGATGAAGGTGTAGAGGAGGCAGAAAATGATCGCACCAGTTTAACAGCGAGGCTGATAGACGATGTCCCACAGTTTATTTCCGAAAAGTAAGTAAATTCACCTGGCCCCATGAACCTAGTTTCTCCAAGGTTGGATAAGAGAGAACTATTTTGCCCAAGGGACAGCTCCAACAAATTACGTCCTGCAGTTTAGACACCTTGTGAATAAAAACTTTATGAATTTATTTTCACATTAAAGCATTAACACTTTAAAGAACAGTTTGCATTGTATTTGGGATTAACCTAAACTGTTTGTGAGATTGAAGGAAGTGGAGCGGTTAGACTCCGTGGCTTACTTCCGACAAGCATTATGTTTGTCTTGAAAGAGACGCCACAGCGTGACACAAATTATAAACACATTGCTAATTCTGAGCAGAATTTTCTTTAATAGATAGTCATCCGGCAACACTCAGAGAATTGACAAATGATGCTTACTGTGGAACATCGTAGGGATCTGTGCCATCTGCGTTGCTACCGGCAAGCGTAGTGTTTCTTGATTCACAGGCGCACTCGATTTGATCTGGAGACATTGTGAAACGCTGTCATTTCTTTCTACTGTTGAGAAATATACGGATGTTTTGACTCTCCATTCGTGTGTGTTTGACCGAATATAATTTTACACTGGTTTATTTATCAGTTATCAAAAATTAAGCACATTAACATGGGCTACATGCGTTATTCACTATTCCAGCCACTCACCTGTAGATTGTTTCTCCGAGCTTGATAAAGGGATTGCATATTTTTCACCACCATGCGAGGTGGCATCTTTAGTGCGGTAATATGCAGTGTATAATCCTGCTTATTGAATCCTCAGTCCGTTATCCACGGGCAGGTGATTTTTGAAGTGGGCAATTTCCATCTGCGACACACAATCTCTGTCCATTTGCTTCGGCGGTTGAACCATGTATTTCTATAAGCCGGAGATTTCCGACCATCTCCGGGGAGAGTAGTTAAGGTGCTAGATAAGGTTCATGAGTTCCTGTGGGACAAATGCTTCCGAAGCTACTTCCGGTAAGGGAAGCTGACTGAGGGCGCAAACAATGGTATTCCGCCGGCCAGGGAGGTATTGAATTCGATATATGTATGCAGAGAGTGTCAACGCCCAACGGACAATTCCGGGTGAGACCGTTTGCAAAATCCCTTTTTACTCGCCAAAAAGGGCTAAAAGATGTACATAATATATGTAAAACAAAAGGTTACATCCGAGTAAATATTGACGAAAATGAACGGTAACGAAAACAACCGCAGGTGCCTCTCGATCAAGATAAGATACATTACATTCTGCCGCCGTTGAGGTTTCAGAAGCATAAACAATCGGTCGATGAGAGCCATCCAGTAGTTTGTGCAATAATACAACTCCAATTACATAGGGTGCAGCACCACAAGAACGAACAATGTATGAGAGGATTGTCCTGATTCGCTGAGTCCCGCAAAGCAATGCCAGACCCAATGACTACTGACTGTTACATCCTCAGAATGTCAACCTTCGATTGGTTCACGGGAGTCGGACGAATGATCACGGCTTCTCCTTGTCGATCTGCTGCCTACTGCTGGCTTAACCTGCAGGGCTTCATAGACACCCTCCAACGGCAGGTACCTGTTGATTGAGTTCCGACCATAATGCTAGACCTCGAGGAACTCACGCGCTCTGCGATTTCTTGCTCTTTTAAGTAGTTCAAAGTTCTCCCGATCGAACTGATTGTCTTTGGCATCCATGTGTACTGACACTAAGGATTTCGCAACGTAGCGGCGGATGGCAAGACTATTTTCGTGCAGCCTTGTGCCAAGCTTTCTTCCAGTCTGGCCTACATAGTACTCGTCACAGTTCTCGCAGGAAATTTTCCTAAACTACACCTGAGGTCTCTTCCTTACTCAGTTTGTCCTCTACCTTAAAATGTTTACTTCGAATGGTTTCTATTGCTTCTTGTGCAACATTTATTCCGTGAGGCATTAGAAGCCTCGCTGCCATTTCAGTAATCCCGTGGATTTAAGGTAGGATAAATGTTTCTCTTTCTGTTGCATATGTGGACACGGGTTGTGACTGACTCTTCGACATCAAGCAGCGTAGAATAAAGCTACTATGGTACGAATTTCGCTGAAACATGCTAAATAAGTGGTCCTCCACCGCCTTATTTAGTTGCCACCTGCTACAATGTGTCTGTGTCCGTTTGAAAAGCGTCCTCACTCAACTTCTCTTGAATATGCTCGGATGGTTACTGCGATAGTTTAGGACCTGATCGGTGTACGTCGCTTTGCGATTAACTGTTGCTTCCAGTGACCCAGAAGCATGTCTTCTCACGAGTGAGTGTCATTATACGCGCACCGAATTACAAGCTGACTAAGGAACTTTGGTCAAATGTTGCACTGAGGCTGGTGGAGGCTAGATCCTGACGGATGGTCTACCCACTACTGTTATTGTTGTGCCATTGGCTCATTTCCTGGACGCCTACTCGTGGCAACCATTGGGTGGGATTTGGGTTACGCCTTTCTCCCTGCTATGATCTAGGACACAAATCCGCATGAGTCAGTGAACTGACCATGTGCTACACTCACTGGCTTTCGGGTATACATTTAATTGAAGGCTTTGGCTGAAGACCCGTGTCCTTCCCTGTAAGGTGTGGGCGCCTTGACAGTATCCAAGTCCCTCCACTTCGCAGGTTAGGAAGTAGTCGATGGCCCTCTTCCCATAAAACCTAGCGATGGGACTGGTCTATGGTTTATAAGCTCAGAACTCAATTGGCGTACAGCAAGAGGGCCACGCATTATCTCTGGCGATGGGAGTTCACGTCCGGGTGTTCAATGGATGTAATTGCCCATCTCAAGCGAGAATGCCCTTAGTCAAATTGGTGCAAACACGCCAAAATAGTTCTGCCTCTGACCGTGGTCGCAGATGTATCCTACTACGATCCCAAAACACATATAATCCGTACCAATATCTCAAGCGCTGCGTTTGCCGGCCGTCAAGCAGATTCCAATCTGTCACTTTAAAGACATTCCCGAGCTGGATCGGTTCCAAATTGCCTTGCGGGTCAGACTATCGAGCCAAAGCCTCCGCATGGAGAAAATTAAGCAAAATTTCGAAGCGCAACCGCCACAACGCGTGTGATAGCCCATCAATGAAATCTTATGCTTGCACGCAAAGCGCTCAGCACCGGGAGCAGAAACGTCCGCACATTACAAGAACTGAAATCTATACTATTTTACAAGCATATCAGCCCAGGTTACCAAGCTTTAAGGGCGTCACTTTTTCAAAATCGCTTGCAGTGCTTTCAAGTTAGCGAGGCTAATAACACTGATTTGGCGTCATTGACACTCTCATTGGTCATGGGACTTTAGCCAATGGGACACCGATTGGAAGCCACCAGTATAAGCTACAGACAGTCCAATGAAAGTTGTCGAGAACCACCTTCTGTACTAGTTTGATGCCTCTCTGAAGGAAAACTCGATGATTAGTCTCCAAACTGAAACCGTCCAATGGACAATTGTGAGGCCTGTCTAGGGAGGGGATCCTAGCTACCACATGATCCGAAGCTTAAGTCGTAACCATTGCAAACAGACATGCCAACCAGCACATGAAGCAGTCTATACTTAGTGATCGCTAGCCGCTACTTGGTGGTGGCTTATTCAACTGCGTAAACTTGGTGGCGTAGACAGGCAATCTTCTAAGTGGTATTCCGCAGTTCAGCAATGGCTGCAAGGCGGTTATACGATTTTGTACGAATTTCATTGCGACGATCATGGGGGACATCGTTCCTATTGAAGTTGGTAGATCAACAAGAAGCTGATCAACGGCAGTTCTATGTTTGCTTACTTCTATCAGAATTGATGACTAAACACAAACAAAGAGGATTCCGAGCGTGACGTTGACACGACCTTAGTGAGTGTTTGTTTGTCTCCACACCCATGGGCCAATTTGTTAATCAGTTATCGCTTCAGTGTCTGCATGTATGGCGTTATGTTAGGGTCATAAGAACCTATGTATCCATAGGATAATTAGGCTTCACTTCCATACGGTCACCCATACGTGTTGAGACGCTTTGACAAGTGGCTCTCCGAATGGCACCATCAGAAGCAGAGTCAATACAGATGGAACCTCCCTATTACGTCCATGGACTGGAATGCTATCTAAATGAAACCAGGATTACTCAAATAAGAAAAAATTGAAAGGGCTACAATGACTACCGTATTTAAACAGGCCACAACGTCCTGCTAGAAAAAACTCAAGGATGGTAATTAGTGGCGACGAACACATTTTAATCTGGTATTCCGGTGAGTAGTTGGAAGAGACAAACACTGTTGTCTCACCCATGGCCATTCCTACAATGTGTTTGCAATCATTTACAAAGGCAACCGCGCCCACTAATCCTGCTATGGACCACTGTTTCAGCTAGTCTTAGAAACAGTCATGTGTGCACGCCGTGACACAGGTTGTTATCGACTTGGCAACTACTCGGAAACATTTTGTCATTGGAAAGTAGGTATTTCCGGAGGTGTTGTTGGAGGAGGAAAATGGATCCAAACTATGCTTACTATGCGTATGCAATGCTCGTTGGCAGATCATAGACGGGCAGCTGGGTCACTTGGTATTTCAAGTTTATCAATCACTTGGAAGTGAAGTGTAAATATCATGTTGAAACGCAGGATTGACATGCATATTACGACCTTAACATACCGACAGGTCCATGGGTCCTGTAGCGGTAACTGATTACCGAAGTGGCCCACAGATGGGGAGGCGAACGAACACACTAATGTTGTGTCACCGCCACACAAGGAACCGTGCTCTTTGGAACAATGGCTACATATTCACTGATGGTCTTACCTACCCAGCGAACTTGACCTTATTATACAATGCGCCGACTACATCAGAAGTACGTAGCTACGCTATTCACATGAATGTGCAGCCAACTGAAAAAACACAGCACGAGAACTTTGTAGCTGTAAAGATTTTAAAAATTCTATTTACGAAGAAGTTCTAGCTTTACCACCTTCATACTAATTGCTGCATTGTTTCTGATTACCTTCCACGGCCTTAACAATCACACGCATATCCTAAGGAAAATCGCACACCTATCGATTCTCCAGGTTGCTCACATTGGCACGAGTACACTATGAAAACCGTATCAGGTGTGGCCAGATAGGCAAGCGAGCAAGAAAGGCAACCGTGCAGTAAACCCCTAAGCCTTCAAAGCTTTTCTTCCAACAGCCTGCAAGGGTTGCAGCCCCAACACAATCAACCAATCCGCTTCCTATCAATACTTAATTAGATGTCATCTCGCTCGTGTAAGCTTTGGAAGCGTCTCCTCAAACATCTTGCAAGGTTTGCAGCTTCAACAAAACTACTAATCTGCTTCAATTTACCACTCACTTTGATGTCATCTGGCTCGCATGGTAGTGAAACCTTAAGCCAGATTGGCAACATGACCAATCACGGATTATATATCTCATTGACTAATCACCCTCGACGCCATATAATTGTGTTGGTACACCGATTGCGATCAACAGATATTCGACCGAGAGACGGAGCAATTGGTATGTCGAATTTGCTAGCCTCCTACCAGCCTGATGGTAGTTTTAAACAAAATAATCGTTCCAAAAATTGCTCTTGTTTAAAAGTACCAGCACTTTCTTTGCCCCACCAATGCGCGCCTGAAGGAAACCCGAGGTATTCTCACTGTAGTCATACCGACCAATCGACATGACCGAAAGCGTCCATACGATTGCACGCACGCACAGCGTCACACTTGTTAGTCTTCCCTTTGGTGTGGCAGCAGACTCGACTCCAGAGTGCATCGCGCAGCGGACCGATGTGGTTAGGAGCACACGAGAACTTTATTCGGCTACGAGTGGGAACGAATGGGTAAACAACTAACTAAAGCGATAGATTCTACTGGTTCACCAGCGGTTTCCTTGTCGTGTCGAGGGTGAACAGCCAATGGGAGACGTGATTGGTCATGCTGCCAATCTGGCTTAAGGTTTCACTACCATGCGAGCCAGATGACATCAAAGTGAGTGGTAATATGAAGCAGATTAGTAGTTTTGTTGAAGCTGCAACCCTTGCAAGATGTTTGAGGAGACGCTTCCAAGGCTTACACGAGCGAGATGACATCTAATTAAGTATTGATAGGAAGCGGATTGGTTGATTGTGTTGGGGCTGCAACCCTTGCAGGCTGTTGGAAGAAAAGCTTTGAAGGCTTAGGGGTTTACTGCACGGTTGCCTTTCTTGCTCGCTTGCCTATCTGGCCACACCTGATACGGTATTCATAGTGTACTCGTGCCAATGTGAGCAACCTGGAGAATCGATAGGTGTGCGATTTTCCTTAGGATATGCGTGTGATTGTTAAGGCCGTGGAAGGTAATCAGAAACAATGCAGCAATTAGTATGAAGGTGGTAAAGCTAGAACTTCTTCGTAAATAGAATTTTTAAAATCTTTACAGCTACAAAGTTCTGGTGCTGTGATTTTTCAGTTGGCTGCACATTCATGTGAATAGCGTAGCTACGTACTTCTGATGTAGTCGGCGCATTGTATAATAAGGTCAAGTTCGCTGGGTAGGTAAGACCATCAGTGAATATGTAGCCATTGTTCCAAAGAGCACGGTTCCTTGTGTGGCGGTGACACGACATTAGTGAGTGTTCGTTCGTCTCCACATCTGTGGGCCACTTCGGTAATCAGTTACCGCCACAGGACCCATGGACTTGTCGGTATGTTAAGGTCGTAAGATGCATGTCAATCCTGCGTTTCAACATGATATTTACACTTCACGTCCAAGTGATTGATAAACTTGAAATACCAAGTGACCCTGCTGCCCGTCTATGATCTGCCAACGAGCATTGCATACGCATAGTAAGCATAGAGTTTGGATCAATTTTCCTCCTCCAACAACACCTCCGGAAATACCTACTTTCCAATGACAAAATGTTTCCAAGTAGTTGCCAAGTCGATAACAACCTGTGTCACGGCGTGCACACATGACTGTTTCTAAGACTAGCTGAAACAGTGGTCCATAGCAGGATTAGTGGGCGCGGTTACCTTTGTAAATGATTGCAAACACATTGTAGGAATGGCCATGGGTGACACAACAGTGTTTGTCGCTGCCATTTACTCGCCTATATTATTTTTGATTCATTTGAGTTGTGTTATTTTCGTACAAATTATATACCGCGATTAATCTTTGCACAATTGCATGTCTCTACTTGCCGTTTTTCCGTTTATCCGGGGTCCTTTCCCGTCGATTCTATTTATGGTGCAATTTTAAATGGTGACTTCTACTTTCTGCGAACTTTAAATAAATTGTAAAATCCTTAAATTGTTTATTCCTAGGTGATTCGCGATGCCATCCATCTGTGTGTTCTTTTCAATATGTACAACAGAATCGCAAATAGTTATTGATATGTTAACGCTTTTTACAATGAATCCAAAAAGGTACTCAAGTAATTGGCAGGATTAAGGCTTTATAGAAGTAAAGAAAACCAGGTACAATAACATATGAACTCTTAAACAGATATCCAGTTAAATTAATACGGCCAATCATGGAACCATCTCCAGGGGATCTGCTTCCATGCAAGGTATTCTTTCAAAATATTTCGCTCGCACTTCCATGCAATACCTGGCCGCTTGCCGCTGTGACATAATACCACATGAGCCATCACCTGTTTAACTTGTGTTCTTTTTAGGGCTGCTTTTGTACATGTATTATGAGCCAAGAAGCCTCAGCCCAGTCCGTCATTCGTGTCTTTCAATTATGGCACTTTTTATACGCCGGTGAATTTGTGGCAATGTGCCTCGCATAGGTAAGGTATTTTATAATCTGGAAGTTATAATCCATCACCACAGGAGATCAGCCCAGTCGTGGCCAACAATGAAATACGGAAGAACGTAGAAAAGAAGAATTCAGTGAAAGAGGTACTATATTGTTAATGTAAAATACAGCAGGTATGTTTTTTTTACATCGGCGTAGAAATGCATCGAGCCGATCATACGATCAAATTGTGTGGCGTGACAGCCGGCGACAGATAACTGTACGAGTTGTCCATAGGTAAAAGTCACATATGGAATCCGTTATTGCCATCACTGAATTCAAGTGTATGTTTCTGAACTGTTACCTTCAGAAAAGGAGAAGAAATGATTAGCACTGCAGAACAAATATAGCGAAAGGGATCGCAGAACAATAATACGAATTAATCAATTTGTGGGGAAAATTAAGAAAATAGTTCCTGACGCCACACCATTAAATAATTTTGCTCTCGGTTTTACACAGAAGACAGTTGGTATGAATTAAGTTTGAAAGGAGCAAAACCGTATAGGGGGTAGCATTAAAGAATAGCATGAGAAGCAGTTTGTAGCAGCTTATCCTAGATGATCATGTTTTCGCTGGTGCATTCGAGTCGATGTCCTCCGGTATCATACATGATCCGGCCCTTCTTCATACAGCTTTTCATCATCAAGTTGAAAGATCCATTTCACTCTGTCAGTTGACAGATAAGCGTTTATCATTTTATTGAACATGCAAAAATGTTCAATACATCTAATCTCTTTTGGTAGCTGATTCCATTTAGAGCCATACCTAAGAAGATAGAAATTTCTCCTTAGGCAGGTCTTAAATTTAGGTAAATAAAATATTCATTCACTATCTCTCAGTTCATAACGGGTATTTTCCTGAAAGTGCAATTGACAAGTTCCAGCATATGCTTTCCGCCACGCGAGTTTGTGGAGAAAGCACAGATTTACTTGCATTCTTCGTAACCACAGAGGTTCAAGATTCAACTGCTTGCACCTATCTCTGTATGAAAGAGCGGTTGAATAGCCAAATATGCGCTTCGTAAAGGCGCGTTGAACGTTTTCAATGGCTCTCAAGTCACCCTTTCGCAAGTTACTAATCGTAACACAACAATACTCAAGCAAAGGCCTGATACTGATTTTGAAAGCAATTAGTCTGGTTACTTTCAAGCTTAGCAGGTGGCATATGAGTCCGACCGACTACTTAGCCTTTTTCACGATATGATTTGTATGTTCACTAAAGTTCAACGAACTAGAATATGTTAAACCTAAGTCACGAACAGACTGGCTGTTGGGAATGACTTCGTCATGAAGTCTGAACATTTCTGCTGCGACCTGACATCCATAGGCTTTTATACTACACTTCGAGGTTGCAAATGTCATCTGCCACATATCAGCCTATCTCTCAATGACTTCCAAGCCGCTTTGGATATTGTTAAGTTCAGCGGTTCGCTGAAAACCTGGGCACGTGTAAAACACCTTTAAATCATCAGCAAACAAATAAGGCTTCCCCAAGTGTATAACCGAAACGAGGTCACTTAAATACAGTAGGAAGAGTAACGGACCTAAGACACTGCCCTGTACCTCCCCACTGGTGACCAGACGAGGTGAAGAGATGTAACCATTGATATCTACAACTTGCGGCCGTCCTACTAGGTACGATTGGATCCAAGAGTTAAGCGGATTTGTAACACCGTACTTACTTAATTTATATAGCAGCTTTTTGTGTGGGACTATGTCAAACGCCCTTTGCATGTCGAAGAAGATGACAATGCACTTAAGACCTGAGTCAATTGCTTCAGTTAGATGGTTAAGGAAGTCAACTTGACAGGTAACACACGAAAGGGACTTCAGAAAGCGATGCTGTGCAGGCGAGAGAAGTTTGTGCGATATTAGGAACGAAACCAAATGTTCCTTAACAATTCTCTCTAGCATGCGTGAGAGAACGGCTGTGTGAATAATTGGGCGGTAGTTCCGGATGTCAGTTTTTGACCCGGACTTATGTCGCGGTATAACCGTAGCCGTTTTCCAACGTTCGGGGTATTGACCAGACTGGAGAGACAAAGAGAATATATTTAATACTATAAGAGGGGTATCATCTCCACCGTGTTTGACTGAAGCAGAAGAGATCCCATCGGGGCCAGGTCTGTAGGATGGTCGTAGACAGGTAATCATATGTTTTATCGTAGCGACACTAAGCTCGATCGCTGAGACTTGTTCAGCGAAGTGAAACGAGGTTGACAATTCCAGGGTTGCTTTTCCAAGATTAAAGGATCTAGCAAAGTATGAGGTAAAGACTTCTGCCATGGCAACTGGGGAATCAATGCATTCGCCTCCAGGCATGACTATGTAATGCAATTACCAGTTGACTTTTATTACCAGTATTTACAGCCCGTTGTTCTTCCTGCATGAGACGAGTGTGGTGTTTCATATCCGTGTCTATTATAAGGCGTTGGAGTCTCGGTAATACAATGAAGTCGTGAGTACGTTCTAGTTAGCACTCGTATTTTCCACTTGTCCACTGAGCTGTTAGCGTACTTAGAAGAGGCTGTCGTATTATCAGGGGAGGCAAGTATGCTTAAGCACATAGTCACATTGTCATAGAAGATGTCAGAGGCTCCCTTAATATCAGACGAAAGAAAGAAATGGTCCCAATTTGGGACCCATAGCATAGCAGCGAAATCGACCCAATGAACATTTCGCATGAAGTGTGGGACTACCGCAGACCTCACCTGCCAAAATTCAGCTATCATGCCACATCCGACAATTTTGGGATCACATCCAGGGAGACCGTCAATTACATCCGTAGCTATCTGGGAGGTGCCTGAGGTAAAAAGTAGGTCTAGTATATTTTTCCTCTGGTAGCCACGAGAACATATTGCTCCAAACCACCAGTGATGAGGGAGGTTATGAACTCAGCATGTTTCGCGTTTGTTACTAAGTTTGACCAACAGATATCTGGTAGGTTGAAATCTCCACCTACAACTTTATCAAAGGAACCAAGTTCCGATATGTAATCGAAGATGTCAACCAACTGGTTATCATCACTGAAGCTGGCCCCGGGTGAGCGGTATATGCAGCCTACAAGAGTTCGCTTAGTACCGAAGGACAAGAGTAACCAAGCGGAATCAATAGTGGAGCATATAAGTGGAAGTTTTGATTCAGACACATGAATAACCTGAGTAATATGCGTTCGTCGTCACTAATTATCAGCTTTGGCTTATTTTAGCAGGACGATTTGGCATGTATAAATATCGTAGTCATTTAGCTTGTGGTGTGCCGGAAAACAATCTCTTTCAGTATTTTTTAACATTGGATTTTGAGGTTGTTTTAACCTTCGAAACGTCCAATTGTTTTACTGACTGCACATCCGTTGACTCAAACCGTTTTGGTGAGTACCTCGCTGCACGTTTCTCGCTCTGTCAGATTCGCTTCCTATTCTTGTAGGCTGCACAATATACCTTGGGTTCAGTCGCCTCCGACTACTATACTGTCGTATTTGACACGTCTTACGTGTCATTGCTTACCGCCTAGTAACCCAGGCTCCGCCCAACAAGCCCATGCAGGTGTTTTCTTGTTGAGTAACGCCGATTTCATTTAGATAGCATTTCAGCCCATGGACGTAATAGGGAGGTTCCATCTGCATTGACTCTGCTTCTAATGATGCCATTCGGAGAGCTACTTGTCAAAACGTCTCAACACGTATGGGTGACCGTATGGAAGTGAAACCTAAATATCCTATGAATACATAAGCTTTTATGACCCTAATATAACGCCATACATGCAGACACTGAAGCGATAACTGATTAACAAAGTGGCCTATGGGTATGGAGACAAATGAACACTCACTAAGATCTTGTCAACTCCACGCTCGTTTGTGTTTAGTCATCAACTGTTATGAAAGTAAGCTAACGTTGTTTACCTTCAGGTTGGTCTGTCAACTTCAATGGGAACAATGTCCCCCATGGTCGTCGCAATAACAATCGCACAAATTGTTTACCCACCTAGAAGCCATTGTTCAACTGCGGAATACCACTTAGAAGATTGCCTCCCTACGCCACCATGGGCGACCATATGGAAGTGAAGCCTAATTATCCTATGAATACGTAGGTTCCTATGACCTTTACATAACGTCATACATGGAGAAACTGAAGCAATAACTGTTTAACAAAGTCGCCCATGCATGTGGGGAAAAACGAACACTCACTAACGTCGTGCCTCGCCCCATTTGGAACCCTCTTAGTTTGTGTTTGCTCATCAACTCTGATAGAAGTAAGCAAGCATAGAACTTTCCTTGTTCAGTTTCAGGTTCGTATACTAAGTTCACTGGGAACAATGTCACCCATGATAGTCGCAATAACATTCGCACAAAATTGTCTAACCGCCTAACAGCCATTGCTGAACTGCGGAATACCACTTAGAAGATTGCCTGTCTACACCACCATGGTTAGGCCGTTGAATAAGCCGCCAACAGGTAGCAGCTAGCGATCACTATAGACCGCTTCATGTGCTGGTTAGCATGTCTGTTTGCACTGGTTACGGCTTATGCTTCGGATCTTGTGATAGCTAGGATCTCCTCCCTAGACAGGCATCACAATTGCTCAGTGGACGGTTTCAGTTTGTGGACTAATCATCGAGGTTTCTTTCAGATATGCATCGGACTATAACAGAAGGTGGTGATCGACCACTTTCATTGGACTGTCTGTCGCTTATACTGGTGGCTTCCAACCGTTGTCCCATTGGTTAACGTCCCATGACCAATAAGTGTCAATGACGCCAAATCATTGTTCTTAGCCTCGCTAACTTGAAAGTATTACAAGCGATTTCCAAAATGTGCCACGCTAAATGTTTGGTACAGTGCGCTAAAATGCATTTGATATTGTGTAGCTTTTTCTTCTGATGTGCGTAACCCATCCCGTTACAACCTATAGTCAAGTTAAATTACACTTGGAAAAACGATTTCTCACTTCTTTTTTTAAAACAACCTCTGGATCAGACATGCCTTACAAAACTACATCCGGGGTGTTACGTATTCATTATTGGTTTCTCCAGTGATAAGAATTTTTCCAGGTAAGCGCATGTATCGAATATATCTTTCGCGAACGAAGCACTGATATGTTGGAAGGTAGCTAGCGCAGAACCTATTTCAAAATGCATGCGTACATGACGAAATAGCCCTAGATGTGTGTTGACGGTGGTGTAGGCACATGAGTCCTCGTCGAATTCGATCTGGTGGTAAGGGTGGCTTAAGTCTAGTTTGAAAAGTGTTCACCACATGAGAGGAAAGTGTTGATGTTTTCAATCATTGCAGTGGGTACCGCTTTGGCTGTAGTGCCTGGGTGTTGGTATCCTTATAGTCCGTATAGGTCCTTATGCTGCCATATCTGTTCCATACGGGCAATACAGGAGCTGCCCCTTCGGAATAATGAACGGATTCTATTTTGACCACTTGTTGTACTCGTCAAAGCTTGCTCTCACGTTTGTACCTAAATGCTTAACTTATGGTACGCGCCTTCCAGAATCGCGGTGTTGTCTTTGGTTTCAGTGTCAAATACGCCACGTAAATACTCAACAATTCTGGTTTAGTTTGGTCAAACATGGCTGCATATTTTTGGAAAATACACGGAAGCCGTGGACGAGCATCCACAAGGTTGCTGCTTGACATGACGCCAGGAAGACATTTAATTCCATCGCGATCAATTGTGTTAGGGCCGGGTCCCTCAGAGACTTACACTCGGGTGTTATCGGTCGAGTTGCCGTAGAATATGCACGGAAGAAAGGTACCCAATACCTTCACCAACTATCCAGTATAAGATCGTAGTTTTATTGTAGGATGATCTAATTTTGGCAGTTACGATAAAGCGTTAGGTCGTATCAACGTAACTGAGGAGCTAGTATCAATTGCAAATTCTACAGATTACTCGTTAAATTGGGTAGACGATAAATGGTATCTTTGCGGTGATATTATGAGTAAAAACGGTTGTGGGGTTTATCTACTTCTGGTTTACCTCCACTGATCCAATTTGTAGTTTTATGGTTTCCGTGTGCAGCGGAATTTTGTCTGGAAAGACACACTTTCTAGTTGTATCCTATCTTCACACAAAATCTGTATATCGAATGAAGATGTTGTCACTCAGGCGGTGTTGAATTCTGTTCACCACGTCGATAAAAACGGAATTCCCTGCGTTGTACGAAGTGAGATAAGGTGTTACCAGGTTTAGTCTAAAGGACTTTATATACGTCTTGAGAAATCGTCAGATTAGTACAGGAGACTGCCGTTAGTTCCTGAGCGAGACTTGCACGTTATCGAAATATGGCACAGGCTCTTTCCCAGGTCAATGTCTTTTCCTCTTCCGATAACAGGATCTCTCTTGTCCCCTCGTCAATAACACCATTAATTAATGCTTGGAAAGGCATTGATTCTTCGAAATGGGTTGACTTGTTCTCGTTATAGGCACAGTCAGGTAGAGCAGTTAGGAGTCGAGAAATAAACTCATTTACAGTTCCGTTCTGTTGCTGTCGCATGGTGTTAAATTTCTAACGAGCTGTAAATACATGTGGTTTTTTATTCCACAGGCGATCAAGTGAGTGGAAAACAGCTTGTAAGTTTTGTTTCATATGTAGTTGCAGACTATCGAAATGTCGCTGCCTCTCGTTGCCCAAGAGGTGACGCATTAATTTGATTTTTGATGCATCATGCATCAAACGCTTACCACCAAGGAGAACAACTAGCTCCACAAAATTGGTGTAGATAGTTTCCACTGCAGCCATTGTTGCGTAGTAGAACTTCCTGTGGAAGTATTCCAAAACGGCTGAGTTGAGGCAATTGAATTTGCTATTAATGATCGCAACAATAAGTTTGTTACACCAAGACGAAGTCAGAAAACACAGCTGCGTAGTAAGATGCTTATTCAGGTAAACGGCAAGTATCAAAGAAGAAGTGCAAGGCACTCGAACTCGCATGCACACAGGATCAAGTTCTCAAACAATAATTAGGACAGACAGCCAATAGCCGTAGTACACACACACACACACACACACACACACACACACGAACGCAGGCACGAGGTGAGCGTCTGGAGAAGCGTATCACTCTGACATTCGTGCACTGTTAAAGATGAACAACGATTTGCCATGGGTAAGGAAGTGTGTAGTTACAGGTTCAATAGGTTGAGCTGGGTAATAATTGAGATATGATATAGGTATGATGAAAGAATGAAACGGTTGTCTACTCATGGCAATCGATGATGAGTGACCAGATAAGCTAAGAGTGAGAATTGCGGATCTCCAAAAATATTTCCTCATATAATATTCCAGGCACTGGTGAGCTGAGGCATAACGAGTGATTTGCAAATAGCACAGTGTGCATGGCATCACAATTCGGGCAAGGCCATTGCACAATAACTGCTCATCAGATTTTAAGGAGTGTTTTGGCGGCTACCACATTTGTGCCCACTCAGTCCAGGTGTGACAGATTTATCGCTCCTTAGTCTTCTTACTGATGCCGGCTTGTAAACGAATCATTAACTAATCGACATCTAGCACATCTAGCCACTAGCATATAAGTTCTTTGAACATGTCAGCTTTCAAATGGTTGCTATCACAAGCAACGCTAAGTAAATAAATTAGCTGAAACAAACAAAAGTCATTTACATGGTTCTTGTAGCTGGTTGTGGCTGACACAAATGATACCACTTTGCTTATTATCTGCATAAGCCCACTGGTATATCAATAAAAGGTAATACCTTAGTTCACCTTTCCATTGCACACGTTGTTGACTAGCACCTCAAGCCATTCTAAACATTCTGTTATGTTTTAATGCACATTGCAAATTGCACGGGTTGTGCTCAGACGCATATATGGGATCTCCGTGAAGAATTGCTATTCCTGTCGTATGCATTGAATTCTGCGAAGATTAAATTTGAGAACGGTGCAACCAGAGAGAAGGACAGGTGTGTGGATGCAGTTTAAACTGGACGCTCCCTAGTAAATAGTTAGTTAAATGAACAAATGTCAACGTCACGACATGTTTGTCGTATTTCACTGTTTGAGATTTTCCTTACTAAATTGTCCGTTTAAAAACAGTAGTTGAATAATATTGCAGAGAAAATTTGGCTCTGATCAGTTTGCTTGTGATCCGAAAGGACTCGGAATTGCCAAAATACTCGTAATCTCTTGTGTGTCCTCCTTTGTCACGGCGTGGTTGTCATGTTTCACCGTTTTAACTTGCGTTCTCGGAAGCCTTTTGTAGAAAGAGTACTGAATAACTCTGAACAGAAAGTTTGAGGTTGTCAGGTTCTTGTGATTCAAACGGGCGTGGAGGTGTCTAATATCTCAGCGTGGAAATATTTTGAATGTTTATTGCCTACTGTTCGTGGTTTTTCCATTGAAATATTCCCTGGCATCTATTTGAAGTCTCCACCCAAACGATTCCGGATGTTGTCTGTTGCGTGCTCGTCAAATATCACCGCAAAAACGAGCCAGAAACTCCGGCATAATGGCTGTGGAAAGCGGGGTCCAATTCCTCCCCACAACAAAGCAGCGTTCAGCTACTCCGAGACGCGGCCCAAGTGCGCACCTTTTGACAATGTGCTTTTACAAACTACCATCCCGTCGTGGTAGCAGGTTTTCCGAAATTAATGACCCATTGCATTGGCTGTGATTCGCCTTTTGTTGTCGTAAAAGAGCCTTCGGAGGATGACTTGCATCTCTTCCTCTTCGCCGTAGTTGAGATTCGGTCGGAGTACGTGATTTTGTGCACGTCGCTAGCCGGGCAGCGTTCGCGTCTAAGTCACTGGCGCGCGTCTACCTTAACCCCCCCTCGTGTGGGTCTGTTCCGTGGGATCAGCGTCTGTCCGAATACGTGCGGCTAGGATCGCTCTCACGCTCGCTCCATTCCTGTCCTACCAGCGCGTAACCCGGGCTAAGCTAACGCCATCAGGTCAGCGCAAATCCGTTGGATTAGCCAGCCTTCCAAACCGTTCTCGTAGGCGTGCTCCAATCGTGCCAGTGACAATTTTATCAGGCATCTACGCAATCGAAACATTGTCGATATCTCATCGACCGAGTACAAATCAGGTGGATATTCGACCGCACGAATCTGATCAATCTCGCGTTCCTGCAAAGTCTCGCACAGCTCCAACGGAGAACAAGTTTAAGTGGTTATTCCACAGAAAAGCCTTCGTGGCTACTTGTATTGACAGGTGAGTTCAAATCTGTGCGAACGACTCACTCCGGGTTTTTATCTGATTGCTGCTCTCCTTGGTTGCATTATACCCTACCGTACCCCGGTTCAAGCTCCAATTGTCTGCCAAAATTTTCATTTTTGTTCCAAGTCGCTCTCTGACCCACTAACCGATTCGACAGTTGTTTTAGTAAAGCGACTTTCTCATAAGTAGTTACTGGTTCTTCAGGTGGAACGCAGTGAGGCATGCACTGGGTTGGATAAACAGCATTATATCCTCCTAGAAAACAGCGAGGGTTTGCCTTATAACTGCCCTGACTATGTAAAGCACAGAATATATCGTCTAGGCTAAAATGAGGAATTAGAAACATTGGTGGATAGAGTAAGTACCCTTATACTTTTATGTTTAGTTCTTTAGAGGGGAAGGTTGATCAAATCGTCGTAATATTTGAACCCGCAGGGGTTCTCGGAACAAGCGTGCGTTCAGTCGAAGGATTCGCCAAATCTTGAGGCAGCACCTGAAGATAGTAAACACCCTGTTGTTATGTTGAACTCAGCTGTGAGTGGGTGAGTTTTACAGACTAGTGTATCTGCGTATGTGAAGCAGCGTAACATAAAGAACTCAGTCAGTACAATCAAACCCAGACTGAAGAATGTAGCGGGGGCTCTGTCGTACTTCGTCCCCGATAACGGAGGCAGTAAATTCTTCAACCTCGGTGCCAGAATTCTTATCCTGTGCACCTGCCGTTTCTACATAGGAGGATATGAACTCAGGAGCTCCGCTGGCTACTGCTATAGTGCCGCATGCCGTAAACATCCCTCGTTGTAGTGATGCATTTACGGACAGCAGCGCTATCTTTAGGAATAGCGCATGGTCCTCTGCGGCTCTTCCGAATGATCGCATGCTTGACGAGCTTCACTGCTTCAAACTTTGCCTTTCTAAACTACTTCCACCCCGGTTTCCTGGGGTAACATTAGAAAAGGTAATAGGCTTGGAAACATATCGGGTGACAGTACTAAAATCAGGCCCCGTCTATTACACGGGGTCTTGACTACACTGGAGGAGCGCTAAGCTTTTCGCGCTTCGCCTTTAAACTAAAGACTTCCGGAGTGGGCATACAGCCGGATCCACCTTTAGATGATAGGATAAATTTTAAGAAATCCATCAAAACCTTAAGCGTGTCGAAAGTTGAAGATAAAGACTTATGCTTGGTGGGTTTTCGGGAGGTGAGCCGGCGGTTTACTTCCGTCCTACCCGTCTGACCCGGGACTCTCCATAGCAGACGATTTCACGTAGTTCACCGTAATTTGCGTAGCCTGCAAAACAACTGGTGTGAAATTAGGGCCCTAATAGACAACTCCCAACCTGGTGTACTTGCGTTCACTGAAACATGGTTGTCTTCTGACGTCATCAACAGTGATGTATACGTGCCGGTCTACGCATTACTGAGACCTGACCGCCCATCTGGTCGCCGCGGAGGTAGAGTCGTCATGTATATCAGAGGTGTTGTAAATATACCAAAAACACATACTTTTAACTCAGTTGATGGAAGTGTCGAAGTTCTTTCAGTTGAGGTCTGTCCTTGGTCAACGCAATCTAAAATTGTGCTGTTGGATAGGAGCCCTGATACCGCTTCTAGGAGTTTCATTGACTTCATCCGCACTCACTCGGCATACAGATGCTTGAGAATGGAGGACTTCAAGGTCTCAGAAGTAAATTGGCACGACCTGTCTTATGAGGCAGCAACAAAAGGGTTGGATGTCGAACTTGTCGACTTGACACTGTGAGTACCCTTACACTAATTTGTCGATCGACCCACCGGGTACATGACGCGTCATGCTGCTTCTCTCTTAGACCTAGTTTTTGCAAAGTCGGTTGACTACGTGAGAGATCTTGAGCATGGTACCCCTTTCGAAGCCAGTAACCATGTGGGTTTGTTATTCAATTATGCTGTCATTAGAGATTACGATTCACGATGGGTCCGAACATTTTGCATACCGACTTTCAGTTAGTATCTTGCAGCTGGTCGAGATAGCGTCGTATAATCCACCAGTTGATTTTCAGGATCAAATTGAAGCTAGCAAAAGTGATAGCGACATCCTCGCATAGTCTGGTGGGCAATAGCACGGAGCTTATATAGTGGTGTGAATGGCGGACGAATAATAATACGAAGAGGAAAATGCCGTAGTTCTCCTTCTCGGTATGCCACCAAAGTAGAATCCATTTACGAACAATGAACAATGATATATTATAGGTGAAAAAGTGATTGCTTTACAAGTTTTGTAGGATGGTGGAAGTGAAAGTAAACATAAGTGTAAATCGTCAATTTCCGCGTCTAGAGATTCAGATGCCCCTTATCCGTATAAACATTTAAGAATGTGTACTGAATTGTTACTGTGGAGAATATGGTGAAGTAATATGGGGAAGGTATGTCTTAAGAACAAAAGAAATGACAACGCTCACTCTTGCGCTGCTTTCCTGGACTGAGATAATTTATGAGTGCCGTTGTAATATATCCGAAACTATATTCCACGACACCAGTGCATAAGTAGTGAATCACAAAAGCTGAGAATGAGCACCGTTTGTTCACCTTTGGTTGACGTAGACATCTCTGATCATGTGGCGTAATGTAAGTGCATAAGTGAATCATCCAGACGTCTTTTGAATACCGTTAGCTTGGGGGAAGAAACAACGTATGTGGGAAGAGCGTTCCAGTGTTGACACACACGAAGAGAAAAGAAATTCCGGCGGCATTCCAACCGGCTGTCTTGCGTGTACAGCTTTACATGGTGTCCTCTGAGCGTGGTATTGCTATTCAGCTTTAGTAGATGACGACAAGAATGGTTTGGATTCCTCAGGATCATATAAGTCATTATCAAGTCGCCATGCAGGCGTCGATATTGTCCACTGTTAACCCCGAGGGTTTTCAGCCTCAATCGGTAAAGGAGATGAAACAGGCCTTTTACGTTTTTGGTCGCCCTTCGTTGTGGCAGTTAAAGAGCGGTATGGTCTTGCTTTTGCCATGACTAAGGCGTGGATGGCGCACTCTGAATGAAGCTTAATGTAGGCGTTGCGCATCTGAGAAAAGATGGAAGGATCAAAGCGCCCGAATGCCATCCGCAAAATGCCAAAGTGTTGGTTAGCTTTTTTGGAGGCTTTCTCGGCCTGAAGAGAATAGCCCAGATCTTCCTGCACTATCACGCCTAGATCGCATTCAGTTGAAGTGCACTGCCATATTTGGAGGTGGCAAAGGTGTCAGGTCACGAAGACTGCAAAAGTATAGTGCACAACGCATGCAATAATCGCTAAATACAACCGAGTGACGTAAGCCTAATAAAAGATAGCTTGCATGTGGCTCTTCCATCTTAGGCGCAATTAAGATACTGCACTGCACCAAGTCAGTAGTTAATCATTCTAGAGTTTCGTACCACCAAGGGTCAGTTATCAGTCCTCGGTGCTCGGTGCCACATTTGGCCTGTTTGGCATAGCCTCATCGTGGCCTCGTTGATGACTAACCAGACCGCCTGAGCTAAAGCTCACACGGTGGCATGCACTGCAGCTCCATGTGGGAGTAGCCGCTTCCATGGATGTTTCCATGGATGGTCGTATTACTTTATTTGAACTGAGGAGCATTCTACAATTATTCTTACCATCAGCTCTTTGTTGCAATACTTTGTTTGCTGGAAAACTCCTAACATTTCAGATGGAACATTGTTACAAGTAGACACTTTTCGTCACTACGCGCTTATGTTGTACAAC
This sequence comes from Dicrocoelium dendriticum, assembly GCA_944474145.2. Classification (NCBI taxonomy): domain Eukaryota; kingdom Metazoa; phylum Platyhelminthes; class Trematoda; order Plagiorchiida; family Dicrocoeliidae; genus Dicrocoelium; species Dicrocoelium dendriticum. The sequence continues at coordinate 45,886,797 of OX104071.1, forward strand.
ATGATCAGGCCACGTAATCGGTCTGTGTCCCGCAATGGAAAGTGATACACCGTTTGTTTATTTATTTACTTATAATTGCCTTCCACTGGCAAGTGATGCCTGCGTGCTGCATGTTTTATTTCCTCATGCACCAGCTGTCTATCTTGCGCTTGGGAAACGGTACGCATGATGAGATCACGCCAGGTGGGGCGATTTGTTGTCATCTCCTCCCAACACCTGAGGTTAATACCTACACGGGACAAACTAACCTTGATGTTTTCTTGATGGCGCAACTTTGCTTTGCCTGCATTCTGGCCACCTGCGCTCAGTTGCCCATACAGCCGTTTCTTCGGGATTCTGGTTGCATCCATACGGCGCACATGTCCAAGCCACCCTAGGTGTCGCAGCAGTAGCATCCTGTCCATGGTGTACACTTCGCTGCGGTGGATTACACCAGTGTTTGGCACATTGTCCCACCATTGGATGTGCAGAATTCGGCGAAAGCGCTGTTGATGGAATCGTTCCAGAAACCGAAAATATATTTTGCACAGTGTCCACCATTCAGATCCATAGATAAGGACCGAAATAATCATGGATTTGTACACCATCACCTTGGTTATAGCAGTCAGCTGATGATTCTTCCAGACGCGATGTTCCAGTTTTTCAAAAGCCGCACTCGCTTTTGCTACACAAGATCGCAGTTCGTCGGTGATCAGCAGGTCAGTTGATAAGGTACTCCCGAGGTAGCAGAATGCTGACGATTTCTGTAGTATTTCACCTGCAATTCATATTTCAGGCCCGCACATGGGTGCCAGCTGAACTAGGTACACAGTCTTGCTGCGTCCAAACTTAGGTTCCGTGGAAGCTAATGCAGTCGTCATGCTTCGCAGTTCTTCCTCGGTGTGTGCAAAGAACGCACAGTCGACCGCAAACGGCAGCAACAGATGGTTGTCTCAAGCAATAGGCTTCTTGTTTCAAAACGGCGAAGGTTAAGCAAATCCCCAATCATGCGTCGTTCCAGATGCACACCGTATTCCCTTTTGTTGAATGCGCACATCACATCAGTCAGATGTTGTACAGTGTGGGGGCTAAAACGCATCCTTCCATCCCACTGGTGACAGCGACGGAGTCATCTGAAGTCTGTCCATTAAGCTACAACCTTGTTCGCATGTCGGTATGCAGGCATTCAATCCGTCGAATAAACTTTGCTGGCCAACCAAAGTTTGACAGAAACAGCCACAACCCCTCACTTTCACCCTATGGAACTTTGGGTGAAGTCTACAAAAAGCAAATACAAAAGTTGACTGCGTTCATGACATTTTCCTGTAATTGACTTGATGTGAACACCATGCAGCTGATGCTTCGCCCCGAGAGGAATCCACATTGCTCCTCAGCTACTTTCGGTTCCAGTGTTTGTGTCATAAGGCCTTTTAGTAGGATGCGGGCAAAAATTATGCCGACGCAGTTAAGTAAGTTGATGCCACAATAATTATTGGTGTATTGCTTACTACCCTTTTCCTTGTACAGTGGAAGCCCAACAGCATCCTTCAACCCTGAAAGCATTTGCTCGTCAATCCACTCGGCTCCCACCAAACGATGGATCAAGCACATCATAATTGGTTCTCCGTTCTTCAGTATTTCCGAAGGTATGCTATCAGTACCAGCGTGTTTCCCATCCCGTAGTTGAGCAAGCCGTCTCTGCGTTTCGTACATTCCCGGTGTATCCTCCAGTTCGGATAGTACGTTGTGGTGTTGCAGCCCGTGCAGTACGTCCCAGTCAACCTCGGATCGATTGTTCAGAAGTGTGTCAAAGTGTCTGTGCCACATCTGCATGACATCATCAGATTGTGTGTATACGGCGCCAGTCCCAAAGTCTTTCGGGGTCTGCACAGTGGGCTCGTACACTGCCTTCAAGAAGTTGTAGAAATCATTCTGTTAACGGTATTCGGCGTAGAATTTCATCTACTCAGCTTACGGCGTCCACAACACATTTTGCAGTTGATTCAGCTCTCCAGCTAGCTGCATTGGAATGTGGCAAAAATTTATTGCGCTTCATCGCGTTGTTAGGATCAACATCGGATGCAATGAACACTGCGTTTTTGCTCGTACTAATGGCCCAGTCGTCGTACTGCTTTCGTAGAACCAGTCGGGTCGCTTACATTTAGTGCGTCCAATCGTCTCCTACGTAGCAATGATCACCTGTTTCTTTAAGTGGTCCTACAGATCTCTGACAGAAGCCGAAGAGTCATCCTCACCGAGTTGGGTCATTTTGACGTCCTCCAGCGCTTAGCTCTTTTCTACGCTCATAAGGGCGTGGCCGTTGTATTTCTTCTGATTGGTACACGATGTAAAGTAGAAGGATTTGTAGACATTTATGTAAAACTTCGTGAGAACCAGCTTATAATCAGTCCCATATTCAGCTCCAGATTTTACCCGCATTATGCGCACTTCACGTATGTCCCGCTGATGTAGTATGACATAGCCCAGTAAGTGAGCATGACCACTCCGTGGATGGGTCCATGTAGCAATGTCACTAACACACAGAGCAAACTGAGTGTTGGTGATCGTCAAGCCATGTGTGGCACACACAAAAAAGCAAGCGCTGTCCGTTTCCATTGACTATCCCAATCCCATGCGGCCCAATCACCTCAGCCCACACTGTGGCATCACACCCTACAGGTGCATTGAAGTCACCAAGCAGCAATAGGCGATCATTCATTGGTACACACCTTATGATAGTGGTCAACTGTGAGTAGTACTCTTTCGTGTCCTCTGAATAACTCGTGGTGGGACCATACGTGCTAATAAATGTCGTGAACTTACCACGTCTGAGGCATATACGGAGCCACATCCACCATGAGCTGATACCAATCGGCTCCCCCATCAAGCAACCATTCAGGCGGTCAGCAATTGCAAATCCGACGCCTTGTTCACGTGGTGTTGCGTCGGGTTTTCCAATCCGGTATAAAGTGTATCCAACACCATCCTCTTGTAATTTGCCTTGATCAGCCAGTCGGGTCTCACTCAGCGCTGCGATATCAATGTCATACCGCGGTAGTTCCAAGGTGACTAATGCAGTTCGTCGCGTAGGTCGATGATTAGTGTCCCGATCGTGCAGTGTGCGCACATTCCAGCACCCAACCTTAAGTGTTTGGCGTGCTGGCCTGCGACCACATGTGGTTCATGATGTCGATGGCAGAGATATGGGTGGATTTGGCTCCTTCGGGGGTTGGGACAAAAATTGGTTGAGGCGAGATGGGAGCAGGGACGGAGAATTGTGGAGTGCTATGAAACCCGGGAACAAACAAGTGATCAGTAGTGGTTAAATGTAGCTTAGGCACCCTGCAGTGTGTGAGTGGTGGGGTGACACCTACACCAATATTGCCTGACGAACTCTGTTGGCCGAGAATACTATTATTTTGCACTGGACTACGCATATTTAGTAGCAGTACAAGAATTGCGAGTGTGGTGTTACCAAGAAATACAGGAACTGGTCTCAAGGCACGTGCTACTATATGGCTCACATAACATCCAAAGCAAAATACAACGTTGTTGCTTTATTGTTTCTCAGCACCGACTTTACCGTCTTAGCAGTGGGTGTTGTCTTGCAACAACAGGTAGATGGTACTGGACAAAATCCCCGACGTTTTACTCTAATCGCCTGCAATATGCTAGACCTAGTCAGAGAACGCAAGGTAGAGGACCGCTGGCACTCCACTTAAGTATACTTTACGTTCGGCAGGTCATAAAAGGCTGCTGTTTTACCGTCTTTACGGATGAAATGTCACTGATATACTTCTTTGCTTCATATATTAATCGACGTCCTCCTAGAAATTTATGTCACCTAGATTATATCACTCATTTTATGCCCGACATGCTAGATGACTGTGTTCAAGAGCTGCGGCCAACGGGCATTCTCGCGTCTATGCTATTCACACCAACACTGTTACATCCATCAACCTGATAACCATGACTGCCGCACAACTCATTAATCATGGATTTATTTAATTGCTCTTCCTTGATACACATACGACCCGTTCTGTCGACATCATCAGACAAAACTCACCATTGCGGCAGATCAGTGGCAAACTGGGCATGCTCGTGGCACCCGCCACGCTACACAATTCAGGGTTTTCTTGCATCGGTTAGGATGGTTAGTACACTCTTTTTCCAGGTGCAACTTCAGGGTTGAGGTTCACAGTTGATGAGCTGTTTGTCTTTTGTGATAGTGTTAGAAGGTCAAAGGCTGCCAGAAGCTCACTGGGCACACTTTCAAAACCTGACGCACTGCGGCTTCGGAGGTCTTCTGACGCCATAAAAGCTCTCGGTATACCTGGTAGTTAGATTCCATTTTCCAGAGATGGTCGGTCATCCAAACTCGTGATTCACCTTCGAGCGTTTCCATCGCCGACTGAAGACATCTTTCTAAAGGCACACAGACTCTTCCTGATACGAAACTCTTCTACTCGTCCTTCTACATCTGAGCGACACTTTTGAGGTTGACTTCGATGTAACGCTAGCACAGCCAGTCTATGGCCGCATGCTGCGTTTGCCCGGACATTTGTCACCAACTAATCCACGTCTTCGTTACAATAATGCAATGATCATGAGTAACAAAACATGTGCTTGACAAGTCCCGTAGGATGGTTGGAGTAAAAGGGAAAATTTAAATGATCAATGAAAAATAAATCGTCCTTGTAATTGTCTGCCGATTTAAATGCACTACTGCATAACGATAGTTTGAACTGGGAACGAGATGTGCGCACACAAAATAGTATAGAGAGCTGTTATAGTTCAGTAAGTGTGAGCTAAATAAAAAAGGAAAAGATAATGCTCAATCGTGTGTTGATTCATTTGACAGCTGCGTTATATTAATCCAGTTTAGATACATCCATGCTACTCACATGAACCTTCTGCATGTATCCTGATCGCCACGTTTCGGAGAGGGCCGTTAGGCATGCGGTTTGGTTTGCGTTATTTCGTCCTCCGAGTGTAACAAACTACATCAAGTTATGCAAGTTGGTTAGCGGGTCATCAAGACGTTTTTGAGTAGCGTTAATGTATTAGCAAATACAACGTGAGTCGGAAGGGCCTTCCAGACACACGACACAAAGAGGAAGAAAACGTTTCGTCGACAGTTAAGTCGACAGTTGTGCTTAGCCAGTTTAAACCGATGACCTCTCAGGTTGGTATTTTGGTTCAACTGCAACAGATTCAAAATGGGTGAGTTGATTTCGTCACTAGTAAGTAAACCGTGATTAGATCTCCTCGCTGACGTACATACTCACTACTATACAATCTCAGGGACTGCAGTCTGCATTACTAGGAGAGATGAAACAATCCTCTAACGAGCTTGGTTGCTCTACGTTGTGGAGCTTCAAGTGCATCGATATCGCGCTTGCGCCAGGGACGCCAAACGTATATTCTACGTGTGGCCTCACATAGGCTTTCAGCATTTGCAGAAAGATTGATGGCTCAAAATTTCCGAAAGCCATCCGTAAGGGTCCAAGATCTTGATTGGTTCTTTTCGATGTCTTTTGAGTCTGTCTCGAGCAGCCAAAATCGTCCTGCGTGATCACACCGATGTCGTTTTCATGGGAAGCACATTGCAACTGCTTGTCCACAAGTCGATATTCATAGATAAGCTGAAGGCGCACGCTCAAGACTGCACTTCGCCACGTTGAACTGCAGCAAGTTATCGGATGACCACGCATGAGCCATGTCGAGATCACTCTGTAATACCATGTGGTCATTCGCCGTCCCGATATCATTCCAGATTTAGACAGTCTCTGCAACTAGTAAGCAATTCGACTACAGTACACTGGCAAGATCGCCAATGAATACTAGGAAGAAACGGTTCCCCAGTACTGATCCTTGGGGCACGCCACACTGCATGTAATTTGGGTCGGAATTAAAGCTGCGGACTCTCACAATCAGCTGACTTTGAGAAAGGAAGTTGTCGATCCAACCGAGTATAAAACCACCCATACCAGAACTTCGAAGCTTGTGAAGGAGAATGCGGTGGCCCAAACGATCGAACGCTTTTGAGAAGTCCAGGTAGACAACGTCGACCCCTACTCTGGCATCGGCTGACTCTATCCAGCTTGCTCGGGCTAGCAGCAACTTTGCAGAGTAAGATCGATTTCGGCGGAATCCGTGTCGCTGTGACACTAGGATGTTATTGCTCTCAAGATGTCCCTTAAGCGTCTCTGTAATTAGACATTCCGTTACTTTAGATACAACTGGGAGGAGAGTAATTGAACGTTTGTTTGAAGGCTCCGAACGCTTAAAACTTTTGTAAATAGGAGTGACTAGTCCAAGTTTCCACAATGTACGAACCTGCATTTCGCCGATACATCATTGAAAGAACCGAGCTAATGATTCGGCAAGGTTCATGTTCGCTGTCTTCAATACCTTCAGTTTGTTATCGTCCAATCCAGATGCGCTATGTACGCGCAATGACATTAGCGTTTTCATCACACTGGCTGCCGTGAACGAAACGTGGTTTAACCCTAGTAGTGATGAAAGCTGTGTCAAAGCGGATGATTCGATGTTGCTCTCCGAAAAGTATGGATGGAGTGTTGGCGAAGCCCGTTGGCCGCATCTTATGCGGTTTGCACAATACCATCTGTTGCACGTAAAACAGGGATTCCGCGCTACACGCTAAGTCCTATGGGTGCCGGCGTTTGTCTTCGCGAATCAACTTGACGCAGTGGTTTCGTTTAGTTGGGAAGCACCCCAGGTCAGGTTACTTGGAAAGACTTTGTAAGCGCGCCAGATTGCATAAGTTGAGGCCATGCATTTTCTAGTACGTCACCTCGGGAACGAATTCACTTGCTTCGGGTGAAGGACTTTGCTTTCTGACGCATTTGCCACTAGCTCAGTGAATTAGGTGACGAACAACATCCAGGCGAAATCGGGCGGCATCTCTGCAGGGAAGGACCAGTCGGTTTCTTGAACGAGGTTGGACAACATATCGTAATGTGTTACGACAGTTTTCCACGTTGTTCTCGCTGATGTGCTCCGAGTAACGGATGTAACGAAAGAGCAACACCGCGTGGCCGCTACGGCCAAGTGGTGCATCTATGTTCAGGGAGTCGACCACTAGTTCCGCCCTGGTGAGCACATGGTACGTGTGTCACCCCTTCGGAATCGCTTGGGAGAGGTAACGTGGTTGTACATAGATACATCGGCAATCATCTCTTGCAAGTCGGCCTTGAATTGTTCGTTGTGCAATGCTGGGATTTCGATTGCGTACAGGTTGAAGTCCTCCACTAGCAGGACGTGACTGTGTGGTCGTGTCAGGACTCTCTCCATCGCCGAAGCGGTCAACAACCAGACACATGATCCATGCTCGTCCGCTCATTGATGCCAAAAGAACACCGATTAACTGGCTGTTTGTTCATACGTATATTTTAGCGTATGCACTGTTCGACAGCTGCTGAAATCACTGAAATCACCGGATACCATTTGCTGTGCATATCCATCCAACACGAATAACGCCTCATGGCGTTTATCACTTGTGAAGGTTTCGCGCGACACCACTACGTATCGCAGCAGGCTTACACAACTCACCGTAACAGTTTTAAGCGTAGGCACAGGTGCACGGTTCACATCCATGCCGATATCACCGTGCAGCACTATCCTCTTGTTACCCATGATCAATCGTCGTTGTCTGGAGGATCTTAAGCCTGTTCGGTTTTTCGACCACTTACAGTGTAGATGCTTCCAGAAGTGTGGTATTTTATTCTTCCTGTACTTGTTTAAACAATGTTTTGAAACTTCAAAACAAATCTCAGGGCGCAAGGAGGCTGTCAAAACACTGCTAGCATGTTGTTTGCTTTGTCGTATTTTTTGTATTTTTCTTCCTAGTGCTTCACTTGCTTCTAGCCATATATACCCAACCCTCCATCCCACTGTCGAACTCCAGCCGCATCCAATAAAAAGCAAACGCGAAAGCTGGAAGTTCTCCGTAGGATGAGAGTTGTTTGGTAGGGGCGATGAGCATTATGTCCAGGGACCGTCTCACTGTCAAAACGATGACAGTCGTGTAGACTGAGTTCGTATCAAACGTTTATGTGCATTTAGCAGTTCTTTCCAGTCCGACAGGTTCAAGCTAATGACCTTCAGGGATGCTCGTCATTTTGCTAGTGGTTTGATACCAACATAAAAGCTTCATAACGAATCTCACAAATCGATGAGCTCACTTAAACATGAACATCACCACTCCGCATTACCAGACATGGCTGTGCAGCATGGACTTGGCTCCATAGGCTACGTTTGCTAATGAAAGCATATTTCATTATGCAGTTTAGAAGGAGGATTTGAGCTAACTAGGTAACAATTCTTGTTTTTCGCACACAGTTTCCATATCTCGGTTATACACAGTCTATTCTTCTTTTAATGCGCCTCACACTGCGACCATAGTCACTTACATCCCTCATTTCAGTTATCGAATCCGTTGATTACAATGCATATGTTCATGCGCATTAGGTTCATCCGTTTACATTCCCCTGTAATTTTTCCGAGAATATAGTACGCTGTGTCTTTCCCAAGTTTTTCTGGCATTGCCACCAAAATAAATTAACAACACAACTGTTTTTATTGAGGAACTGGAAGACATCTTTCCATATACCACCTGACGGACTCCACTATTTCTGACCCAATGCTTCTACCATTTTGAGTAATACTCAGTATGTACCGACAATCAACCGCAAGCTGTTCCCTATCTTCTTCAACGCATGGACGCCACACTTTTAGTGCACACAGCAACACCGATGTTTTCGCAACCTTGTGCACTCTGTCTTTGAATGTCTGGCTAATATTTCGTCACCACCATAGATGAAATTCACTAAGAAAACACCGATGGAACTCATTAACACGCGATGGAACCAATTTCCTGATTCATCCACCAGAGAAGACACCACTACGTAGTTAGTCATACCAATCATTCCTTAGTAGCCTTAATCTGTGGCCAAATAGCCCAACTCTGAATATTTAACCTGTACCTTAAATATTTGAACCACACTCCGAAGCAGGCTGCTTCTGCGTCAAAATTCTTTCAGAGAGGTTTGGACCGATCCGAAGGGATCTTTGTATTTCAATCCCAAACGAACAATCACGAAGCACACCAAGTGCCTCGGGAAACTCCCTCAATTTGACTCTGGAGCAGAACTGGGACGGTTTCATATGAAACTCGTTCCTAAGGTGTCATCTTTAGGATGAGCAACGCCGAAACACCCCCATTTATGTTATATGCTTCAAGGACGAGTAATATTATTATTTTCTGTGACATTCGTGCGTTGCTCGTATTTGTGTCACTATTGTTGTGTTCGCCGAAGCGCAACATGTGGCCAGTACATCCTCAACCAAGGCAGAATCTACGCCATCATTCGCCGATCCTGTCTTCACCTGCAACAGACAGTCATCGCGATTCGCTGCGTGTCAGCGGTTTCTAAGCATTGACAAAAGAGTTAATGATTCAAAGTTTATCTGTGACCAGATTTATGAGCGGAAATGACGGCTGACATTGCCATTTTAGAAGCTTATTTCACGGTGTTCCTCATAACGTTCGAAAAGGGTCTATATTGGTCGCTAGTGAGGAAATGCCACCTTTGTGTGATGACGGAAGAAGACATGGTATAGAGAGCTTAGTTCGCCTCAGCAAAATATATACACTGGATCTGTTCTAGGATGTGAAGCATGACGTCATGGCCAGACGCGAGATCAGCTGAATCATCAGACGTAAATGGTACGGCAGGTTCGTTGAACTATATTCTAAACTACACATCCGATCAGTCTTGTCACTATACTTGAGACTGAGGGATATGTCCATTTCGTCTTACCAAAAGATGACTTCGTTCACCTCCTGTTCCTCAGAAGCACTAAAATTCTTCACCTCATTTGCCATCATGCGCCATCAAGGTTACAGTCAAATTTCAATAATCCTGGTTAAACACCGTTCCTAATAAGTCCACACCTTCTGAGGATGAACGCCCCATGGAATTACATTTGTACCCCTTGATTCATAAATCCGCCCATACATTAAACGCTTTTATTTGGATGGACTAGCGGATTCAACATCCTTTTCTTTTACCTTGTTCATCAATGACAGCTAGCGAGCCAGCTTCTCCTAACCTTACGAAACCGCAAACAATGAGTCCAAGTTACTGCGGAAAACCTCGGCAAAATAGAACGTAGTCAAATCTGAGCAAAGGAGTGCCAATAGAGCGTGACAATAACTTTGTCAGAACTCATCTATGCGCCTTAGCTCAAATGATGATTCTGGATTGAAGAACTATATCTGTGGCCTACAGTATCATGTTCTCTTTTGCCCAGGACAACAATATACTATTTACAGCCCGGCAGTTCGAGGGAACGTTTATGGTAAAAATGAGGAGGTTTTTGTTCGATACGGGTTGGAAAAGCTGATCTCTATTATTTAGTTGGTAGGCCTTTCAGTCGATGTTCGGGGCTCGAACGGCGCCGCACTCACATAATGTTAACAGAGAGTATCCCTACACCCACCTTCTTAACTACAGATAAAGAGAATAAAATTATTGTGGAACCCATGTTTTCTCATTTCCGATTTGCAGTCTGTTGGAGTCGTTACTTTCGCACTGCTATGGGTGTGCTATGTCAAATAACGCGCTTCATTTGATTCTTTTTAGAATTTCTTCTGATGCTAATTCTCACATTGTTCTTACCTCGAGCAGCTGCCCTGATATTGTCGGGGATGGGAAGAATTTATTCATTATCAGTGGGATTGTAGGCAGGTAGCCCTAGATTTATTACTGTGCCCCTACTTTACGTGCGATTTGCATCAGAACATCGCGCGTCTTTACAAAGTGACAGGTAGCGCGATGAACCGAAGACTCGATTAGATGTCAATCCGTGCGTCTGGGAAGAGAGTCGTGTATACCGTTGAAGCTAGTTACCTAGTGTGTGGTAGTTTATTGATACAAAATAAGAAGTAAGAAATATCAGATATAGGAGAAGGAAGAATAATCCGATTGGTTGAGGGGAGTTCGTGGGCAGGTGAATGTCGATAGAAAAAGAGTGAATAAGTGCTCCGATCATTAGCGCGATATTATAACCCCAGAACTAACCTTTGACCAGTTAACAAATGAAGTATCAATTCTAGGGTGTTCAGAAGGAATTAAGGTCGCAGGGATAAGTATGTCCAAATAACAATCAAGAATTATCAAGAACAAATAGCGAAGGTAAACAATTGTTTTCGATGATTCATCTTCAGACCCGTACAATCACATGGGTGAAATAGCAATGGGCGTACAAGTGGATTAGCGATCAGTTCAAATGAGATGGATCACGTGTCGACCAAAGGCATGAACCGCTAACAAACAGCAAACTAGGACAGAGGTACAGTTGCACAATTGCAGTTGCTCTCAGAAGAATCCGTTTTGCTTGGCCAAGGTAGCTTAACAGCTTTGATCAGCTCCTTTTGTGCACATAAAAGCGGTTTATACAACCGAATGCTGATCGCCTCGGCAGTAGCAACGGTGCGGAGGCGCAGGTCTTTCGACTAGAGTGGAGGGACCCTGTATAGTATTCGAAAGGCACTGACGAGGTGAACCTCATGCCCACTGTCAACAAGATGAGCCATAACTGAGCTAGTTATAGCCACAGTACCGCCTCGACGCAACCATTGTCGAGGCCGGAACCACTCATCCGTATTTACAACAAAGACAAGTTACCGACGCTGACCGCTCCTATGGTAATTTATCAGTTCGGGTGCGCTTGTGCAGCTACTTACATCGGTCGAACGGCGCGGCAACTGTCGAAGCGCATTAAGGAACACCTACCACGCTGGTTGCGTCGAGGCGGTACTGTGGCTATAACTAGCTCAGTTATGGCTCATCTTGTTGACAGTGGGTATGAGGTTCACCTCGTCAGTGCCTTTCGAATACTATACAGGGTCCCTCCACTCCAGTCGAAAGACCTGCGCCTCCGCACCGTTGCTACTGCCGAGGCGATCAGCATTCGGTTGTATAAACCGCTTTTATGTGCACAAAAGGAGCTGATCAAAGCTGTTAAGCTACCTTGGCCAAGCAAAACGGATTCTTCTGAGAGCAACTGCAATTGTGCAACTGTACCTCTGTACTAGTTTGCTGCTTGTTACCGGTTCATGCCTTTGGTCGACACGTGATCCATCTCATTTGAACTGATCGCTAATCCACTTGTACGCCCATTGCTATTTCACCCATGTGATTGTACGGGTCTGAAGATGAATTATCGAAAACAATTGTTTACCTTCGCTATTTGTTCTTGATAATGAAATGGGAATATTCCATTACTGTAATCAAGAATTACGGTCAGTTTTTCTTAGATTTATGTGCTTACTCTGATAATACGGTGCTAGCTTATGAAACAGAGTGTTTGCTTCTCCGTGGTGTTTGCTCTGTCTCCGTCACACACTTTCCACAAGTTATTTTTAAATAACGCAAGAGATTCCCTTCATACGTCCAGGTAGACATTTACGAATGCATACCAGAGGGCCGTTTTTTTCTCTAATATCTGCACAATCCTTTTCGTTGTGTTGCATTACAAACCGGTTGTAACGTGCCCGTGACCAGCTGCATGATCCCACGTAAGCCTACAATGGCGTGAAAGATTCACTATCGACGCTGCATTTTCACCTAAGAGAGATAGTTTGACCTTGAGTTTTCAAGTAGCTGCTGGTAAGGTTCATGCGAACTTCAGGAAGTGAAAAGACGCATCATGTCCGCTATTGCACTTCTACCTACATAAGCTAAATTTAACCATGATAGGGTGGTTCGGGTTTGGTTAGTGTTCCAATCGTTTGTTCACATACCATCACGGCTGAACCATCTTGAAATCAGATGTATCCATGCAAGACAATGGTAGGGCCGATACCATCAGTTATACTATCATCCAAGCTATTCAGAAGATAAAAATAGCTGAACGGAGGCACTTAACTGGATGGGAGGAAAAGGTAGTTTTGCGAGGCCTAAGATAGCTTCTGTACTTTATATCATTAAGCAATGACGGAGGACCAGTGATCAGAGCTAGTCATTCAGGATTGCACCCGCTGTATCTAGAGCTGATAAGTGCGCAATAGTTATCGAAGGTGGATAGGGTAAATATCCTCTGTCGAAATGCACACGGACAAGACGGTTGGAAGAGCACAGTGTTGTGCGACATGCAACTAAATTTGCACAAATTGTATGGTTAAGGAAAGTGATTAACCAGTACATCAACAGAATTAAAATCACCGCTGCTAGGCAAGGTCATATTCCCCACATGACTTGAGAAGCTCCAAGCCGCTGGATTCTGTCCATGAGTTGCCTGACACGGATTATGTAGGGTTTCAGTGTTTGTTCAAGCCGTAGTGGAGCGGAAGGCAAAAATCAAGGGGGGAACAGACTAGCAGCGACAGATGAGAAAGAATATAACTAAGGAGTACGCCAGGGAGGATAGTCGACAAATCAGCTTGGACATACGTAAGGAGACGGAAATAGTCCATGAGCGACAAACGATAGCGAGCCCAGGCCGAGACGACCGAGGAAAATAGTGGTGAAGAGCCCGATTTTCCGGAGAACGGCGCCTTTGACCACGCATTCATGAATAATTCCAAGGAGAGCGAAGTAACCCCGATTAAGCAAGTCAAGAACATTCGAACAAGTTCAGCCCGGTCAGAATTCATCGACCGGAAGCGAAGGCACGAGAGCAAATCGGTAAAAAAGGACCTCTTGGATCGGCTGAAATCGGGTAATAAGTGTGACGCCGAGCGAAAGAATAATGTGGGCTGCGTGGTGGACTGGAAATATCATCTATAACTGCGCGAATGCGTGCTACCTTTTGAACCTGTTGTTCGTCGGCAAATAAAGATGTGAATCCTAATGCCTCGTTCTCGCTACAATACAAGGTTGGCAATGGCAAACCCTAACCTCCCCGGACAACATGCATTCCACTCGATGTGCCCATGCTACCCTTGCTGTCAATGTCCCGGTTTCCCAACTAACTATGTGGAACGTCGAAAATTTCGCATATTTCCTAGAACCAAACTCAAGCAAAAAATGTTGATAAATAGGGTTGTTATGAATGATTGGAAACGATTATCGTTAATGGTGTCCTGAAGCTCAAAATTCTTAGGCTCAATAGGCCAAAGTTCAGGAACCAGAGCAATGGCGTTGGATCCATGTGCATACTGTTTCTATCAGTTTAGTTGAAAATGAATCGCAAAGTTAATTTTTCGAGTTAGCTAATAGGATGTTGTTCCAAACTTGTGGACGTCGCCCCTCAACCCAAACAAGAGACACTGGACCAGTTAAAATGCTGGTTTGACTTCGGCAAAGTGCTGCCAATCGCATTTTGACTGAAGAAAGTTATTGTACGACCTCGAATGAATGGAAAACCCATGGGGGTCTGCTATGTCCTTGATCTCGATGATTCCGAAATCGCAACACTCAAAACACAGATATTCTCCTGACGACTACGGTTGACCACCAGATCCACGCGCACTATATGCATTCAAGTATCCTGGCCGCACACCGAAAGCCTGTGGAATACAAAAAAGAGGTTTGTGACTAATTAATGTTCGGTGTTTCCGTATGTCTGGCGTCTTCGTCCACTCAACTACACCTGAAATTTCGCCAGCGAGTCTGATTACCTACTAACTGAGAAAGTTAAGTTTGTTATATGTTATAACTGGGATTTCCTTGGGCCTCGCTGTCATACGATCTCTGTATGTTTGCCAAGGGTGACTGATCGGTGATTAAGTCGTCTTCCTGAACGTGGCTACCACCAGTAACGCTTGATCACGTGGGGGGTGGAATGATTTACAGCTGCAAACAAACCACCGATGTGGGTCTGTATGTCCTTCACAAGCTGGACTGAATAAGACTGTCTGTCCTAGCCTACTGTTATGAAATAATGGTACGTTGGATTATTAAGTCTTAAGAGGACAGTAGAATCAGTCGGTAAAAACCAGAAAATTTTCTGGTTAATCGTCTCGCTAATACACTGTAGTGAGTTCGATTGCATCTACATAGATTCATCGCCAGTAATTACATCCCTGTGGCTTTATCCCTGCATTTTCCGTTCTAGATTGATTCATTTCTAGGCCTTTCCGTAGCCGGCTATTGCATCCCCGCATTGCATTGTGAGGCAATCACTCGTTACATTGTAGTACTCGGTAACCAGATCTGTTGATAGAGTAACCCTGTCATTCATGCTAACAAACTTGAAGTCATCAACAGAAATCTAGGAGGGCTCCTAAATTAAAGGGACCACGTGATTTACAAACATAAGAAACAGTAGCGGACCCACAACTTAACCCTGCGGCAGTCCACTATGTGCAGTATCTGTGATCGAAATACCATTTCCAACCTTAACACTAATTGTTATACTGCAGAGGAACACGGACAGCCAAGAAAGTATTTAGGGTTTCACTCCATATCTGGGCATGTTTTCTAGCAGAAAGCGGTGGTTTACTTAGTTGAAACCTTTACTGAAATCAAGATAACATATTTTTACCAGAATTGCGTCCTCAAGACACCGAGTTATTTCGTCAAGGAAACACAGCTGGTTTGTGAGTCATGACGTTTTCCTGACAAATCCATGCTGCTGCGCTCTGATCAAGTTTTGAGCAGTGTGGTGCTCACATATTCGGTATCTCATGAGCTTTGCCAGGTACTTCAAACGTACGCTGCTTAAAATAACAGGCCTGTAATTATTCGGTGATGATTTAGTAGCCCTTTAGGTATGACCACTAAAACTTCCTCCTTCCAATCCTGTGGTATATTTCCTTCACCAAGAGACAAATTTTAAAGTTCAAGGACTGGAAGCTGGAGAATACCGACAATTGGCTTTACAATGGCTGCATGCACATTATCAGAGCCAAGGGATTTGTGGGGTTTTAAGTCTTTTAGAACAGAATGGACGTCTGCTTGAGTTAGTTCGATTTTCCTATTTTTCTCTCGTCTATGCTATGGAGATGGGAGGGGATTGAATATCTATTGTCCGCCGATGATGTCCCTGAAAAACATGCAGCAACTTCTGAGCCTTTTCTGGGTCTTCTGTAATCTGAAGATCACCTTCTGTCTTTAAGTTACCAACAAGTTCTCTTAAATAAGACTTCGACTGCACACCGCTGTAGCAGTATTTTGGATGCATCTTTACATTACGCGCCAGACTAAGATCGTACAAGTATTTGGCCTGTCTCTGCAATTAGAAAACCATCTTGCCAGTGTTGGGATGAGCAACACAATAATTTTCATCTTGCAACCTTTTTGTACCTCTGCCACCTACGAAATGCGCCGGTCTCATTGAGGTAGTATGTGTACGAGGCAGTGGGTCATAGACAGGCAACTTGTCAACACGCACATCAAGCGCAACATCAGAGATGTCAAGCAACAGACAACCACTGAAATGACAAAACCAAGTAAAATAAATCAAAGGAAGCACATGGATTTGCCAACATAAATCTTCACATAAATAGTATGCGAAATATATAGGTTATCAACATATCCGCGATAAGTTTAAGATGGCATGGAAACCGGTCAAAATATGTACACAGCAAACGCGAAACCACCAACGAAGTTAATCACCCTTCGTTTAAGCGACATGTACAAGTATATAGAAGATTATCCTGATAGATATTAAAATGAGGTAACAATATAACGCGTTGAGACAGTATGATAAACCCATCATCAGAACTAAAGAAACCCAACACCCAAACACGCGGTTAGTAAACCGAATGGAAGCCCCAGCAAAGTGCATACCAAAGGGGTGCTGGTTCTGCTTACGCTCTCTGCAGTATCCGTCATCTTTGCCATGCTGGTCCCGTTTCACCAAGGGAGCTGGCCCACACTACTTCAACATGTACAGCAACAGTATTTCTGTCCATCTATGAAGAGAATCTTGCGCACCAGACGTATAAAATGTTGTAGCTGGGCTGTAGCCCGCTTCACACTAGATTGAACCACTCCTTGAGTCTAGCACGGCCACGAGGACCGTGGACCCGGTCCTCCGAACAACAATTCACAGTCTGCTGGAACCAGTAATCTGCGTTGAGGGTGCTCGACAGCTAAGCCCCCTGTCCACATTCACATTAAGTGCAGCCACACCGGGGATATCAAAGAACCAACATAGAATTTTAGGGACAGCAATCACGCAAAATTGATCCCGAATATACAGCAAAATAGCAGAATTGGAAAAATCGAATAAAGTGGAATAACTTTTATCCAGTTTAAAAAGCCAAGGTATAAGAAAAAGTCGGCTTAGCCCAACTGTGGTGAAGAAGCATCATGTATGCAACATAAACCTCAAAATGATGCATATATACGAATATATATATATATGTATAGATATACATAAGTATATATCTATATATATGTATGTACGGGCGCAGCCACAGGAATCCTGTGGCTGTCGTATGGAGGCCACAGTGGCAGGCAACACCGGAACTGGATGCCCCCAACAATATGTAGGCGGGAAAGCCTATGGTGCGCTAATGCTTATTGTGACTAGCTCCTGACAACTGGTCTAGCTACTGCGGCTACTGTTGAGCAGTGGGCTCATGACCTGGACGCCTTTTCTTGACAACCGCAGGTGGGCTTCGGGTTACCACCTTCTAGCTAAGAGCCCGGACAAACCAATCCGCGGTAGTCAGTTAACTGATCATGTGCTACACACGCTGCTTTTCCGGGTGTACATTTATTCGAAGGCTTTGACGGATGACCAGCATTGCCTTTCTGTCAGGTGTCGTCACCCTACAAGTATCCAGTCCAAACTCCATCCCCGACGGTTAAGAAGGAATCCGTGACCCTCTTCCCATAAAACCTAGACATGAGAGATAACAGGTCCACGGTTTCTAAGTTCACGGCTCCACTGGCGTAGAGTACGAGCGCCATTAAATTGTCTCTGACGGTGGGAGCGCATATCCGGGTGTTCAAAGATTTGCTATTGTCCACCTCAAGCCAGAGAGCCTGGTCAACTTGGTGCAAACACGCCAAAAGCCTCCAGCTTCTTGTCGCACTCGCAGGTGCGAACCATAACAAGGTCGCAGAACATAAAGAAATTGTTCCAGAACCTCAAAGGCTGAGTGTGACAAACCACAAGCAGATTCCAATCTGTCCCTGAAAACATCTTCACGAGTTAGATATGCTCCCCACTGTTTTGTGTGTCAACCTATTGAGTCAAAGGCTCCGGGCAGAGAAAACCAAGCAAACATCCGAATCACAACCACCAACACAAGCGAGATTGACCACCAATGCAATCGTACGCTTGTGCGCAAATCGCTCAACATCGGGTGCTGGAGTGTGCGCACACTACTGTAAGGTAAGAGAGCTAGCTCACCGCACTTCACTGATCGCAATAGAACTGACACACTACAACATCGATATTTAGGCGCTCAGTAAAACCCGGCTCACCGAGCAAGGTAAGTAGCTTGAAGCTGGTGTTGGCTTTACGTTCTACCGCTTGGGCAACGACAACTCAGCTTCACGTCAACATAGGGTTGGATTTGCAATATCCGATCGCCTAGATGGCCAGCTGATGGGTGAACCAACAAGCATCAGAGCTCGACCGATAACTGTTCGACTACGAATTAGAAGCGGTAAGTTTGCTACTTTTATAAGCACGTACAGTCCGACCATTCGTTAAACTTATGGTACGCGTGATCAAATCTACACACAGATATCCTCTGTCATACAGTCTGCGCCGAGGGGCGACCGACTATTTCTGCTGGGTGATTTCAACGCGCGCGTTGGGCGTGATGCATCGGTGTGGACAGATGTCATCGGCCCGCAAAGCTATGATTCCCCGACTGTGAAAGGTGACAGGCTGCTCTCACTGTGTGCCACTCACGGCCTGACGATCACACACACTCGGTTTGCTCTGAGTGCGAGTGACACACCAACTTGGACGCACCCACGGAGTGGTCACGCACACCTGCTCGACTATGTCATCGTACTTCAGCGTGATATGCGTGAAGTGCGCATGACACGTGTACAGCGTGGAGCGGAGTGTGGCACTGATCACAACTTGTTGTTGACCAAACTGTACATATATTTTCGTTAATCTACTTATTGCACTCCAGCCTGTGGAGCGGTGTAAATTCAACATTCTTTCTCTCGGTACTGTGGAGAAACGTACTGAACCGAAGAAGGCAATAGCTGCACGTCATTGTGATGTGGCATGTATAGCCGCAGTGGTCGACTTGTCACGCCAGATTCGCGAACACGTGACAGCTGCTGCCGAGGAGACCATCCGGCGCGTAAACTGTAAGCTGCCCAGTTTGTTTGATGAGAACAATGGGACCATTGGGGTATTGGTGACTGAAAGGAATGTAGCATTTGCCGCACATGTGGCCGACCTGAATGACTTGAGGAAGAAGAGCCAGTTGCGCAAAATTCGACGATGACTAATTCGAGAGCTTCATTGCATTAAGATACACATGTGCCTGTGTCGACTGGATTCAGCCTGAAGTACTGAAACACGGCGAACCCGCGTTAATGACTGTGTTACACCACTTGGTGCAACGCATGTGGATTGAGGAGGAGGTGCCTCCTGAGCTGAAAGATGCACTTGTGCTACCACTGTACAATGGCAAAGGGAGCAAGCAATGTTGCACGAATGTTCGTGAGATCAACTTGCTGATTTGTGTGGGCAAGTTGATTGCCCGAATCCTGCTCAACCGCCTCTTCAGCCAGTTTGTAGAACCGAACGTGGCGGAAGCGCAATGTGGATCCCATTTGGATCCTAGCATCCTTCGCTATGATATTTTCGGCTAGGCAGTTGCAGGAGAAGTGAGGAGAACGACACCAGCCGTTGTGCTCGCTGTTTGTTTATTTCACCAAAGCTTTTGATAAGATGAAGCGCGAGGCATTGTGGCTGGTGTTGGGTACGTTTGGCTGCCTGAGTAATTTTGTAAGTTAAATTTAACG
This sequence comes from Dicrocoelium dendriticum, assembly GCA_944474145.2. Lineage (NCBI taxonomy): Eukaryota > Metazoa > Platyhelminthes > Trematoda > Plagiorchiida > Dicrocoeliidae > Dicrocoelium > Dicrocoelium dendriticum. The sequence continues at coordinate 45,906,704 of OX104071.1, forward strand.
TCTGCACATTGGTCTGCGGTTTAGGGCGTAGCTGAGTGGAGAGACCTCCGATGATTTCATAGTTGTTTCTGGTGTGAGGCAAAACTGTGTCTTAGCTCTTTCACTGTTTAGTATCTCTCTTCCTGCCATGATGACTTGTGCGTTTGATGCCGCTTGTGCTTACGGTGTTCGTTGGAGCACCGTATTAATCGTGGGTTCCTGGACATCCTTCGTTTCGGTGCGAGAACACTAGTCTCTGAGACAACTATCCATATGTCGATGTTCGCTGATGACTGTGCTTTGTTTGCACAGAGCGCGGATGAGTTGCTTCACATGACCATTGCTCTGGCTTCGACAGCGGCCAAATTCGTGCTCACCATCAACACAAACAACACTGTCTGTCGCTTTCAGTATTCTCCGTAAGTGCAATCTTCAATAATGTCGCTAATCAGCAATGGTGTTGGAATATTGGACACCACCTCCCGCTTCTGCTACCTTGGGAGTGTTCTTTCAACTGACCAGCAGATACACAGTGAGCTGCACATCCAGGTATCCAAGGCAGCGGCCGCATTCGGGAAGGTATGGTACCGAGTGCGGAACAACCACCAGCTAACCGTCGACACGAAGTTGTTAGTGTACAAAACCATGGTGCTGTCCGTTCCACTATACGGCAGCGAAACCTAGACGACGTACTTGCGGAATATGAGATATATTGAGCGGTTCCATCAACCGTGTATGCGAGGGATTCTGCGTATCAGTTGGTGCTACAGAGTTGCAGACACTGATGTGGTGCGCCCAAGTGGAATGTATGCAGTGGACTGTACACCTTTGCTGAGAAACTTGTGGTGGCTCGGTCATGTGTGACGTATTGATTTGACGTGGATACCGAAAGAGCAGTTGCATGGCCCACTGACTGCAGGAAAGCGGCACGTGGGGAAACCGAAGTTACTTCACCAGGACATGATCACATTGAGACTATCACGTTCTACCCTTGATTGCAGGTCATGCGAATTGAAGACAGTTGATCGGCGTGCATGGCACAGTCTGATAACCAAGGCAGTTGCCGAAGTGAAAGAGGAAGTCCTCGTGCTTGCGGAAATGAAGCGGCAAGTGCGGAAGCGACGGTCGCCTATTGGACGTAGTCCATCGAAGTCGAGCGCATGATTCTGTAACGCTTACGATCACGAACGCTTGAGTCAGGCAGGCCTATTTAGTAACGAGCGAGATCACTCAAGACCAGCATTTAAACGACATTGATGGCTGCTTAGAAGGTAGGCATGAGCAGTGCAGTGTTTGTAGGTACGCTGCATTCGATTTACTAACAATGTGATTGCGTGCTGTGCTGCTTTATTTTAGGTGGTTTGTTTGCTATCTTTATGGAAATGTTTACTTGTTAACTCATCTATATATCTGTCTGAATAATCGTTATTTTACTCACGTTGCTTAAGTCGACTGTGCTTAACTTCGTTAGGTTAATCACCTATGTGGTATCCTTTTCTTATCTTTAACTGGTAGATTGTGCTTCTCACAGATTTCTTGCTAACCTATTTATTATATATGCCCATTCAGCGTAATGTTAGCATTTTCGTATGCTTATTCGATATATGTTATCAGTTGTTCGCATTTCAACTGATTGGCTGTTGTTTGACATGCCCGCTGTGGCTGCGCTTTATATACATGTTGACATGGTGTCCACCTGTCTACTGCCCACTACCTCGTCCATACTGGCTCCAGAAGGCTGTTGAACTTTGCTAGATGGGAGGGGGTGCACGGTCGTCGTGACTGTGCGAGGCTCGAAGACTGGTTCTATGCACTCAGTGTGGAGCGGACTACGGTCCATCCACTGCCATGTGTGCGATTGACTACCAAATACAGGGTGTTTATGTTTACCTGTGTAGGAGTGTGGGTTGGCTCCGTTGATTAAACCTGGCTCCAATGCACATGCCACCCGGTCTTATTCCTTCGGGCTTTAACTGGATATGGGGCATGTGGATGGAACTGTGGGTGGTGCTTCGCAAGCCATCCATGGTCCCTGAGTAGGCGCAGGCGTCCTGTGGCTGTCCCATGGAGGCATCAGTGACAGGCAAATCCGGAACCGGATGCCACCAATCAATCTACATCTGATGAGTAACACGTGATCATCGACGTGTGCATTTACGAACCCGGGGTCATCTCAGTAATGATGTGAGATGAGGTTGGCCATTAATGCACAAACGGGTTTGTATAGGTATATGGCGCAGCCACCATCTTGCTTGTACTTACGGCAACCAATAAAACTCTTATAATCCCCATTGTGGTACTTAAACTCAGGATTATCTTCCACTAACCACGTTTCCGTCTCATGGATGATTTTTGCATCATCTAGTTCGATATGTGAGCGTAAGATATGAATTTGGTTTTTAATCGAGCCTACATTAAGCAACAGAATGAGTATAGAACATGATTGATGAGGCAAGTTCATTATTTGTTGAAACAGTACAGGGCTATACACTGATGACGTTGTATCGTTTTGTTTGACGGGAATCCGTCAATATCTGGTTTGGGATTAACAAAGGTATTTAAGCATGCATCCATGGCAGTGCACGGTAAATACGGGGCTGAAGATGGCGTTATCGTCTCCACCGCTGTTAACTTCGGACGCAGGGACAATTTATCCCTTGTGTACTCTGGAATTGGTTGGAGTTAAGGGACGTGTTGTGGTATTGGGTTCAACTTGTGACTGGCCTGGTGTTCGGTCATTCTTGCCATCTGAACAAATTGAATAGATAGTGGGATTATGGAGTTGTTTTCTGTCAGATGCACCAGCGCTATGAATGTCTGTGAGAATGTCTAGGTGTCTGTCTGTCGGTAACTGTTGATTCGTGATTGGCGTTGTGGGTATGGGTGAGGAATAATACAGCGTTGTCTGCTTATTGCTAACATCATAATTTTTTTGACTATTTCAGATGTTCTCTGAAAGACAGTACACAGAAGTATCCAAGAGATCATTTTTGTACAAACTCGCTCATTTTGGGGATATGAGCAACGGTTCAGCGGTGATAGCTTTTTCCAGAAGACACATATTCACTATGCTATTCACTAGCGAGAAGCTTATGGTTGATAAGCTAAATATATGCAGTCCTCTTGGTTGAAGCCATCAACTCATTTTACAGTTCAATTTCATTTGCGACGCCAATTATCTCGATGCAGAGCCCGAAAACATGTAGCAAATTACGCATTAGCAGGTTTTGTCCGAATTCATAGAATATGCTAGATGGCCATTCATGACTGAGTGCACTGCAGAGATAGCCTGGGAAAATGGTCGAAATACACGTCACTAGTCACCAAAGCATTAGATGCAAAATCTTTCCACCATTCCTTCAAACCAACATTATTCATTAGAAGCCGAGCATGCAAACGTGTATTCTTTGGGATCACACAGAGTCTTTGCAATAACGATCCCAACAAGGGGAATGAGTCAACGTACGCAGTTCTGGGCAATTATTCTGTAAAGTTGGTTCGTGAAGAAACGTTTTCACACTAACAGGAGCTAATGAAACGATTCTGTTCGATTCACAATCTTCTTTCCAGACACGTGAATGCACTTCGAAAGTGACAGCGCGAAATCTCACTACTCATTAGGATTAGTGGGTATACACACACAACAAAAGATATAGCCAACGCCTCACGGGCCCAATGCTTGCCTACTTTCAAAGGGGTACTAGACTCAAACATTATACTTGCTTCTGTCACCACACCATCAGTGTTATCCAGCATCCTATTCACAGCAAAAGTGGATCTGAAATGATACTATCTTTGGGTACACACAGCTCTCCTGGAGTGGATAACCTTCACCTTAAAGCACTGCAAGTAGCGGCCATTCCGCTAGCCCAACCACTTGCCGGATTATTTCACAGTCGTCTAGACCAAAACATAGTTCCGTAAACGTGGAAAAGAGGTATTTTAACCCCTACACACAAGGGAAGTAGTCCGTTTGATCCTGCCAATTGCCGTCCGGTAACATTTCTCCCTGTGATCGCCAAAATCATGGAAATGATCACCGCTGACTTACTGATGTGTTATCTGGAAAGTTCCGGTATCACAGCGCCGGAGCAGCGCGGATTTCATAAACATCGATCGTGTACCAGGAATCTGCTCACGACACGTGTCAATTGGAACAAAACCATCGACGACGGGACAGGAATCGATATTATTTAAATGGAATTTTCGAAAGCCTTTGATCGCTTGGATCATCAAATCCTCCTGCACAAACCGCAGCTCTACAGTTTTGGCGATTCAGTATTAGAATGCGTTGTTAATTTCCTGCGGGAAGGAAAATTGGAGGTTACAGTCCAAACATCTCTTCCCGACCCAACTCGAGTAGAGTGTGACGACTTTGCGAAAGCTATCACCTTAAGATAATTACCTTTCTCGGATGATGTTAAAATTTGGCGGGTGATCAAGGGAATGCAGGACCACAAGATCCTCCAGCACGATCTAGATGGGACCTGACATTGGCTGGTGAGGAAAGCATTGCCATTCACTGGGGACAAATGACACATGGTCCACATTCGCCATTGACACGACTCTCTCTACACAATTTGGGGGCACGGACTGCAGACAAGCTCTCAGGAACGTGACCTCGGCGTGCTGTTGCAACACTACCTCGGTTATTCCAGGCAGTCGAAATCCGCTTCAAAAAGTGGTAACCGGTATGTTGGTCGTTTGTGGATGGTATTCTGGAGTTTGGATTCACCCAGCATCTCTAGGATGCTTAACGGCTACGTGTGTCTTCATGTCGAATACACAACCCAAGCTTGGCACCCTTGGCAAATGCGTAGGTTTGCAGCACTCAAAACCCTCAAAGATCGAGCAACGAAACTTGTCAAGCGGTTGCGCAAACTTCCGTACTAGCATTGCCTGAAGACCATTGGAGTGTTCAGTGGACGCTACAGTTAACTACATAGGGACCTCCTATTAATCTATCAGATACTGAACGATCCTGCTCACTTATACGGCAACCTACTGAAACTCAGCTTGAACACCAAACTCAAAGGCAATAGCCTGAAACTGTGTCAACAACACAGTCGGCTTTTCATTAGGCCTGGACGAACCTCATCACATAGCGAAGCAGTGATTCAGCCATAAGTAGCCATGGAACATTTCAGTATCAACGCTGTGATGTTTTCAACGACAGCTTGGACGTTAAGAATTCCATCCGACCGGAAGCATTCTTGGAACATTTTGCCAGTGGACCAATTTAGTTGTTAACACATTTATGAAACAGGATAAGTATACTAACAGCAACGGGTTTGAGCGTGCATCTAGGTTAGTGAAGTATATGTTCAAACTGTCCTTTGGCTTTCTGCTTGCAAGCAGAAACCTCATGATGCAGTTAGCAAGCAGTTTCTCCTAAGCATCCCTCGAGATCGTGAGACATTCGTTAGCAATAATTTCTTTCAGTTAATCCAATGTACGCAGCTTTGTTTTGTCCACGCGCCGCATCAGATAGCCCCAGAAAAAAAATCCAGGGGTTCAAATATGTTGAGCGAGCAGGCCACTCCATTGGCCCACCGAGTCCGATCCAACAGTGACCAAAATTGTCGGTGAGCTAAGCACACACCGTGTTAGCAGAATGTGCAGGTGTACAATCCTGCTGCCACCAATTGATTGCAAGTTAGTGAGGCTAAGAACGCTGTTTTGGTGTCGTTGACACTCTCATTCGACATGGCATGTTAGCCAAAGGGGACACCGGTTGGAAGCCCCCAGCATAAGCGACAGACAGTCCAATGAAAGTGGTCAAGCACCACCTTCTCTTCTGTCTCGATGCCCATCTGAAGTAAATCTCGATGATTGTTCTCCAAACTGAAACCGTCCAATGGGCAACTTGTGATACCTTTCTAAATAGGAGATCCTACCTACCACATGATCCTAAGCTTACGCCGTAACCCGTGCGGATAGACAGTCTAACCACCACATGAAACGGTCTTTACTTAGTGATCGCTAGCCGCTACTTAGTGCTGGCTTATTCAGTCGTCTAACCATAGTGGCGTAGACAGCCAATGTTCCAACTTGTATTCCGCAGTCCCTGAGGTCTGTGGGAGTCAGGCAGACTTGTATTGGCGGTTGGTCAGGCATGCGACGTGGTTTGGACACTGCACACCTACCCTAAAATCGGCAATGGCTGCATGGCTGTTAGACAAATTGGTGCGATCGTTATTGTGACGGCCATGGAGGATAATGTGCCCAATAAAGTTGGTAGACAAATCTGAAGCTGAAAACGGAAATTTCTATAGATGCTCACTTCTATCACAGTTAATGAGTAAACACAAAAGAGAAGATTCCAAGTGTGTCGTTTCCACGAAGTTAGTGAGTATTCGTTTCTCTCCACACCCATGGGCGAGTTCGTTACCCAGTTATCGCTTCAGCGTCTCCATGTACGGCGCTATTCACAGGTCATTGGAACAATGCGAAACCTATGTATTCATAGGATAATTAGGCTTCGCATCCATGTGGCCGCCCATAGGTGTTAAGACGATTTGACAAGTGGCCTTCCGAATGACACCATTAGAAGCATAGTCAATGCAGATGGAACCTCCCTATTACATCAATGGACTGGAATGCCATTCTAATGAAATCGGCATTAGTCAACAAAGAAACACCTAAATGAGCTACAATGACTACCGTATTTATACATCCCACGTCGTCCTGCTAGAAAAAACGCAAGGATGATAATTTGTGGTGACAAACGCATTTCACTCTGGTAAATTAGGTGAGTACTTGGAACAGACAAACACAGTTGTCGCACCCACGGGCATTCCTACAATGTGTTTGCAAACATTTACAAAGGCAACCGCGCTCACCAATCTTGCTACGGAATACTGTTTCAGCTTGTCTTAGAAGCAATCATGTGTGCACGCCGTGACACAGGTTGTTATCGACTTGGCAACTGCTCGGAAACATTTTGTCATTGGAAAGTAGGTAATTCCGGAGGCGTTGTTGGAGGAGGAAATTTGCTCCAAACTCTATGCTTAATATGCGTATGCAGTGCTTTTTGCCGGCTCAAATCAGGGCTATACGATCACTGGTATTTCAAGCTCATCGACCACATGGAATTGAGGCTTAAAATTCATGTTGAAATGCAGGATTGACATGCATATTACGACCTTAACATAACGACAGGTCCATGGGTCCTGTAGCGGTAACTGATTACCGAAGTGGCCCACAGGTGTGGAGGCGAACGAACACACTAATGTTGTGTCACCGCCACACAAGGAACCGTGCTCTTTGGAACAATGGCTACATATCCACTGATGGTCTTACCTACCCAGCGAACTTTATCATATTCTACAATGCGCCGACTACATCAGAAGTACGTAGCTACGCTATTCTCATTAATGTACGGCCAACTGAAACAACACAGCACGAGGAGTTTGAAACCATAAAGGCATTACGATTTCTATTTGCGAACCGGTCCTTGCTTTACCTCCTTCATATGAAGTACTGAATTGTTTCTGATTATCTTCCACTGCCTTAACAATCACACGCATATCATAAGGGAAATCGCACACCTATCGGTTCTCCACATTGCTCGCAGTGGCACGAGTACCCTGTGCATGCCGTATCACAGGTGGCCAGATAGGCAAGCGCGCAAGGAAGGCAACCGGGCAGTAAACCCGTAAGCCTTCAAAGCTTTTCCTCTAACAGCTTGCAAGCGTTGCAGCCTCAACACACTCAACCAATCCGCTACTTATCAATAGTTATTTAGATGTCATCTCGCTCGCGTAAGCCTTTAAAGCGTCTCTTACAACAGCCTGCAAGTGTTGCATCCACAGCAAAATCTACCAATCCGATTCTTATAACCACTCACTTTTATTTTATCTCGCTCGCGTGGTAGTGAAGTCACACGCCAGATTGGCATCATGACCAATCAGGTATTATGTCTCCGATTGGCTAATCACCCTCGACACGACTACGAAACGGCTGGTGAAGCCATACTTTCTATCGCTTCAGTTAGTATTTTACCCGTTCGTTCGCACTCGTCGGCAAGTAAATTACTCGTGTGCTCTGGACCACATTGGTCCGCTGTGGATAACGCGATGCATTTTGCGTTGGAGTCTGCTGCCACACCGAAAAGAAGACTAACAAGTGTGACGCTGTGCGTGAGTGCAGTCGTATGGACGCTTTCAGTCATGTTGATTGCACGGTCTGACTTCAGAGGGAACACCACGGTTTCCCTCAGGCGTGCATGGGTGCGGCATAGAATGTGATGGTACTTTTAAACATCAGCACATTTTGGAACGAATGTATTCTGTAAAACCCCTTGCAGGCTGGTAGGAGGCCAGCAAATTCCCTGTACGATTGACTCGGTTGGTCGGTCGCATATCTGTTGAACATCATCGGTGTACCAGCACATTTCCATTTTGTCGAGGGTGATCAGCCAATCCGAGACACAATACGTGGTTGGTCATGCAGCCAATGGGCCTAAGGAGATATCACTAGCACGCGAGCGAGACGATATCTAATTGAGTAGTAATAAGAAGCGGTTTGGTTGAGTGAGTTGAGGCTGCAACGCTTGCAAGCTGTTAGAGGAAAAGCTTTGAAGGCTTACGGGTTTACTGCCCGGTTGCCTTCCTTGCTCGCTTGCCTATCTGGCCACCTGTGATACGGCATGCACAGGGTACTCGTGCCACTGCGAGCAATGTGGAGAACCGATAGGTGTGCGATTTCCCTTATGATATGCGTGTGATTGTTAAGGCAGTGGAAGGTAATCAGAAACCATTCAGTACTTCATATGAAGAGGTAAAGCAAGGACCGGTTCGCAAATAGAAATCGTAAAGCCTTTATGGTTTCAAACTCCTCGTGCTGTGTTGTTTCAGTTGGCCGTACATTCATGTGAATAGCGTAGCTACGTACTTCTGATGTAGTCGGCGCCTTGTATAATAAGGCCAAGTTCGCTGGGTAGGTAAGACCATCAGTGGATATGTAGCAATTGTTTCAAAGAGCACGGTTCCTTGTGTGGCGGTGACACAACATTAGTGTGTTCGTTCGCCTCCACACCTGTGGGCCACTTCGGTAATCAGTTATCGCTACAGGACCCATGGACCTGTCGTTATGTTAAGGTCGTAATATGCATGTCAATCCTGCATTTCAACATGAATTTTAAGCCTCAATTCCATGTGGTCGATGGGCTTGAAATACCAGTGATCGTATAGCCCTGATTTGAGCCGGCAAAAAGCACTGCATACGCATATTAAGCATAGAGTTTGGAGCAAATTTCCTCCTCCAACAACGCCTCCGGAATTACCTACTTTCCAATGACAAAATGTTTCCGAGCAGTTGCCAAGTCGATAACAACCTGTGTCACGGCGTGCACACATGATTGCTTCTAAGACAAGCTGAAACAGTATTCCGTAGCAGGATTGGTGGGCGCGGTTGCCTTTGTAAATGTTTGCAAACACATTGTAGGAATGCCCGTGGGTGAGACAACTGTGTTTGTCTGTTCCAAGTACTCACCTAATTTACCAGAGTGAAATGCGTTCGTCGCCACAAATTATCATCCTTGCGTTTTTTCTAGCAGGACGACGTGGGATGTATAAATACGGCAGTCATTGTAGCTCATTTAGGTGTTTCTTTGTTGACTAATGCCGATTTCATTAGAATGGCATTCCAGTCCATTGATGTAATAGGGAGGTTCCATCTGCATTGACTATGCTTCTAATGGTGTCATTCGGAAGGCCACTTGTCAAATCGTCTTAACACCTATGGGCGGCCACATGGATGCGAAGCCTAATTATCCTATGAATACATAGGTTTCGCATTGTTCCAATGACCTGTGAATAGCGCCGTACATGGAGACGTTGAAGCGATAAGTGGTTAACGAACTCGCCCATGGATGTGGAGAGAAACGAATACTCACTAACTTCGTGGAAACGACACACTTGGAACCTTCTTTTTTGTGTTTACTCATTAACTGTGATAGAAGTGAGCATCTATAGAACTTTTCTTTTTCAGCTTCAGATTTGTCTACCAACTTTATTGGGCACATTATCCTCCATGGCCGTCACAATAACGATCGCACCAATTTGTTTAACAGGCATGCAGCCATTGCCGGTTCAGGGCAGTTGTGCAGTGTCCAAACCACGTCGCATGCCTGACCAACCGCCAATACAAATCTGCCTGACTCCCACAGACCTCAGAGAATGCGGAATACAAGTTGGAACATTGGCTGTCTATGCCACTATGGTTAGACGGCTGAATAAGCCAGCACCAAGTAGCGGCTAGCGATCACTAAGTAAAGACCGTTTCATGTGGTGGTTAGACTGTCTATCCGCACGGGTTACGGCGTAAGCTTAGGATCATGTGGTAGGTAGGATCTCCTATTTAGAAAGGTATCACAAGTTGCCCATTGGACGGTTTCAGTTTGGAGAACAATCATCGAGATTTACTTCAGATGGGCATCGAGACAGAAGAGAAGGTGGTGCTTGACCACTTTCATTGGACTGTCTGTCGCTTATGCTGGGGGCTTCCAACCGGTGTCCCCTTTGGCTAACATGCCATGTCGAATGAGAGTGTCAACGACACCAAAACAGCGTTCTTAGCCTCACTAACTTGAAATCACTGCATGCGAGTTTGAAAATGTGTCACGCGAGAAGTTTGGTGCAATACGCTAATACGCCTGTAAAATGGTATAGTTTAAGCATTTGCGGGAAGTGCTGGACGCATCTCTGCGTCCCTAGCGTTGCGTCTGCTTGAAGTTGATGTGGCATGTATAAAGCATTCTTCATACAACCAAATTTTCAGCCCTCGCTGCTTAACTGACAAGTTGTTTGATTCCGATTGCGGTGTCTTTTCTTGCCCCGTTAACTGCGGCTAGGGTTTAAATACATTCACACGACTTGGGCTGGCTAATTTTGCGCTCAGTTATCAAAAACACCCGGTTCGCCGAGATACCATCAGGTGTGCACATTCATGTCGCAGTTATGGTTGCGCTTTCCAGCTGGCTATCTGTCTGTTTTGCTTTGCTCAGCGAGACACACATATAACCATGCAACGCTCAAGTGCGAAGTTGCGAAGTTGGAGAAGCTGGATGCTAACAACTACCGCAAATACGTTGTGGCTCTCTCTACTTAGCTCCCCCGACGAGCAAAAAAGTCTAATGTGGTCTGTTGGTCTTTCCTTCACCAGCTTTCGCTTGCACTCGTCTGATTCCTGAACTGAATCACGCGTCTGCCGATAATTCCACATGTCATCACCATTAAGATGAGAGAGAAATTCATGTTTCTGCACGCGCCCACCATAGGCAATACGTAGGTTGCAAAACTCGCTAAATATTGGATGGATTTTGGATGGTGAGGACAACAACCCTACGTGAATGGTATTGACCATAAAGGAGCCACGGTAGGTCCATGAACCGCTCTTTCCGTTCTGGAACGCGGTCATCCGCCATCTTCTGTCGGACAGGCTGTAGAGACAGAACTGAAACAGGGATGTTTAGACGAATCATATGAAATATGGTACAGGCAAAGAGTGTTCACGTTTTTTTTAATATCCGCCTTGTTCTATGTGTTCACTCACGTCCAACGGAAGGTCACGCGATCTGATTTCTTTGTTAGTTGCCTTTGCGCCAAGGGGGGTGTCAGTCGTGAGGAAACAATGTGGGTGACGGGAGAGTTTAGCGCGATTCGTTGGGGTCAGGGTAACCTGTTCAGACACAATGATCTGGAAAATGTTGGTTCGACAGGTGTGGGTCAAGTGTTTTTAGATCATGTGTGTTGTCATGCCACAAATTCCAGTGTGGGGGAAGAGATGAAGCACGGGTGGACACAGGCACCGTGCACGCGTGCTTATCTATTTGGTCTCGGTGATTGCGAGATTTGTGTGGTTTTCAAGTGGAGTTGGTCGTAGTCGGATCGCAAACAATGCAGCAGTGACCCTATGAGTGGTGACAAATTTCTCAATAAATGCCTTGTACAGCAGGCGAAAAAGATGAATGTTGGATTGTTAGTAAGACCTCAGAGGGAGCTAGCAAATAAGACTAACATTAATCTTGTCGGTTTTGAAGTAATGAATTTGTGCGCTTAACTTTGGCTTTGTTCCATGCTTGACAAGAATTTGCACAGTTTTCCCGAAAACTGATAGGTAAGCTTCCAAACTTATTCCAGATTTGGATAGAGCACACAAATGGGTACCGAACCGTGTACAATAATCCGAGATCAGTAGTGATTGCATGTAGAAAGCACGACGAATGTCAGAGCTTCGGTTTTGCGTCTGTAGTTTGCGAAGTTATCGACCGAAAATACCTTAAGATGAGGCAGCTTGTAGTCCATCTGCGCTTAAAGCGCCTTCCACGGTCTAGGAATATTTGAATCATTTGTATCCTGTCCATCATACATAGCCCTTTCAAATACCGTTTGTTTCATGCATTTAGGCATGAAGCTAGTGGATTTTGAATCGGTTCTAGCTGCAGATATCAGTTTATTTCTGTAGTGAAACACGTTTTTATGTAGTAAAGTATCATGACTAACTTTAGAGAAACAGAAACCAATTTTACTTTGAACGCTGCTAAGGATGTGACAAGTGGGCTGGGGCATATCCGTAGTTGATACGATTCACTCGATCATAGTTGCACGATACATGTTGTACTTGTTTTTGCAGCAGAACGCACGCTTTTTTGCGAGGTTCCTGACTACCAGCTATACTTTATAGACGTCTGAAAAATTGCGGCGGAATGTCATTATTGACTACAGCTACGAAAAGCCAAATGGTAATGTGACTACATAGTAGGCTATGATGCCACTCTTGGCATATTTTGGTAGTGCGTGCTATTCTTTCAGTGGCAACTTCTCACTTGTTCCATGTCGCAGGTGGAAACAACACTGGTCTGGGATTATCCAGTCTCTGGCAACCACTTTCCTATTATATACATATTCATGCCGTATGGCAGCACTTCTCCAATTTGGGAAGAATGATTGTTTCGACAAAACACTGCAGACATTCACAATTATAAAAGAGTTAATGAAACCAAAAAAGGAGATAGCGGAATCACGACTGCCAGAAACTGAAACGTCTTGACCTATCTAATCAGTTATTCTTTCATGTGACAGGACATGACTGTGGAATCCCTAGCGCATCATCCGATGGCTGTGGAAAGCGGACACCAAAATAGGACTGCTGCTGTCTTCAAATTATTATTTGTAATAACGAAGCGGTGTCCTGAATACCTAAAGGACCAAAGCTTATGGACAGCCGAGGTGATCGTAATTAGGATAACACAACTGCTAGTATGAAAACATAAGGCTTTTCTGCAAAGGCTTCTTTTAACTTGGTCCTAATTAGCTTGACAACTTCCATCATTTCATGTGCTAATGTGCTGAGCATTCCAAAGATCACCCAACAGGTGCTCTGTCACATGAGAGGATAGTCGATTTTATCGATTAAGACGTTTCGGTTCCTGGCAGTCGTGATTCCACTATTCCCCACATTTTTGGCTTCATCAGCTCGTTGTGCTCAGACACTCCATTTTATATTTGTAAATGCCTAAAGAGATTCCTCGAAAAGAGTGCTCTAAGCCACCTTTAGTTCATACATTTCCATGGGAATAATATACGAGTTCTCCAATTTTTGCATGCTTTGGCATGTTTAAGCGGGAATATAGAAAGTTTCTTCCGCAGCTTCGCTGGACACACGTGTAATTGTAGGCACGATTCGAAGCATAGTGTGCAGTTCACCGTTACTTACATAAGCTGGCCCCGTACGTTTCTTCAACTGTGTGTATGACGCTTCATCAAGGATGTAAATGCCATCCCAACATTTGAATGCCAGGATACGCTTTTCGAAATGCACCTGTATAGATCACCGCGAAGTATTGGATTGCCATCTGATGAGGCACTGTCCGGTTTCAACTGTTGGAAATCAGCAATAAGATTTCTTCACATGTCTACTGACCTGTTCTACGGCAAGCAGTACACTGCACCGGAGCTCATTCTAAAAATTAAGTCGAACCGCGCCGTGTAGGTTTGGTAGAAAATAACTGAGTTCATCGAAAACGGTAAACCTAACTAAAGACAATATTGCAGCCTGCAATCAGGCCTAATTGTATAAAATGGGAACTTCAAGAAAACGGTAGAACACCCAAACAGGAAAATCCGTGAAGGTCAGGCAGGTCATTCGTAAACGCAGTGCTGTGTTCCCACTCCATGATTAGACTAAACAGATGTATCCACAGTAAATTTTATGAAACGTAAGTTATTGTTGTTGGCGGCATCCGGTTCCGGATTTGCCTGTCCCTGCAGCCTCCATGGGACAGCCGCAGGACGCCTGCACCTACACAGGGACCATGGATGGTTTGCGCAGCACCACCCCCAGTTCCATCCACATACCCCATATCCAGTTTAAACACGAAGGAATAAGACCGGGTGGCAGGTGAAATGGAGCCACGTTTAATCAATGGAGCCGTCCCACACTCCTTCAAAGATAAACACAAACACGCTGTATTTGGCAGTCAATCGCACACAAGACGGTGGCTGAAGCGTAGTCAGCTCCACACTGAGTGCATGGAACCAGTCTTCGAGCCTAACACAGTCACGAGGACCGTGCACTCCTCTCATCTAGCAACGACCAACTGTCTCCTGGAAACAGTATGGACGAGGAGTGGGCAGTGGACAGGTGGGCACCATGTCAACATGTATATAAAGCGTAGCCACAGCGGGGATGTCAAACAACAGCCAATCAGTTGAAATGCGAACAAGATAAACTACATCGAATAAAGCATACGGAAATGCTGACATAACTCTACACTGAATGGGCATATATAATAAATAGGTTAGCAACAAATCTGCAATAAGCACAAACTGCCAGCAAAAGATGATAAAACAATACCACATAGGTGATTAACCTAACAAAGTTAAGCACAATCGACTTAAGCAACGTAAGTAAAATGAAGATTATTCAGAGAGACATATAGATGAGTTAACGAATTAAAAATTTACAAACAGTAGCAAACAAATCACCTGAAAAGCAGAAACACAGCACGCAAGTATGCCGTTAGTAAATCGAATACAACGTACCTACAAACACTGCACTGCTCATGCCTACCTTCTAAGCAGCCACCGCTGTGGTTTAAATGCTGGTATTGTGTCGTCTCGCTCGTTACTAATAACGCCTGCTTGACCCAGTCGTTAATGATCGTAAGCGTTACAGCATCATGCGCTCGACTTCGATGGAGTACACCCAATAGTTGACCGTCGCTTCCGCACTTGCCGCTTCATTTCCGCAAGCACGAGGACTTTCCCTCTCACCTCGGCAACTGCCTTGGTTATCAGACTGTGCCATGCACGCCGATCAACCGTCTTCAATTCTCATGACCTGCAACCAAGGGTAGAACGTGATAGGCTCAATGTGACCATGTCTTGGTGTCGTAAATTCGGTTTTCCTTACGTGCCGCTTTCCCGCAGTCAGTGGGCCATGCAACTGCTCTTTCGGTATCCACGTCGAACCCATACGTCACACATGGCCGAGTCACCTGAGGAGTACAGTCCACTGCAAACATTCCATTTAGGCGCACCACATCAGTGTCTGCAACTCTGTAGCACCAACTGATACGCAGAATCCCTCGCATACACGGTTGATGGAACTGCTCAAGATATCTCATATTTCACAAGTACGTCGTCTAGGTTTCGCTGCCGTATGGTAGAACGGACAGCACCATGTTTGTGTTCACCAACAACTTCGTGTAGACGGTTAGCTGGTGGTTGTTCCACACTCAGTACACTAGCTTCCCGAATGCGGCCGCTGCCTTGGATACGCGGATGTGCAGCTCACTGTGTATCTGCTGGTCAGTTGAAAGAACACTCCCAAGGTAGCAGAAGCGGGAGGTGGTGTCCAATATTCCAGCACCAATGCTGATTAGCGACATTATTGAAGATTGCACTTACGGAGAAGGCTGAAAGCGGCATACAGTGTTTTTGTGTTGATGGTGAGCACGAATTTGGCCGCTGTCGAAGCCAGAGCAATAGTCATGTGATGCAAACAAAGCACAGTCATCAGCGAACATCAACATACGGATAGTTGTCTCAGAGACTAGTGTTCTCGCACCGAAACGAAGGATGTCCAGGAACCCACGATCAATACGGTGCTCCACACGAACACCGTAAGCACAAGCCGCATCAAAAGCACAATACATCATGGCATGGAAGAGAGATACGAAACAGTGCGAGAGCTAAGACACAGCTTTGCCTCACACCAGAGACAACTACGAAGTCATCCGAGGTCTCTTCACTCATCTGCACCCAAAGCCGCAGACCAATGTGCAGACGTTAAATTTAACTTACAAAATTACTCAGGCAGCTAAACTTACCCAACTCCAGCCACAATGCCTCGCGGTTCATCGTAGCAAATGCCTTGGTGAAATCAACAAAGAGAGCACAACGGCTGGTGTCGTTCTCCGCACTTCTCCTGCAACTGAAGAGCCGAAAATACCATAGCGAAGGATGCTAGGATCCAAATGGAATCCACATTGCTTTCCCGCCACGTTCGGTTCCACAACTTGACTGAAGAGGCGGTTCAGCAGGATTCGAGCAATCAGCTTGCCTACACAAGTCAGCAAGTTAATATCACAAAAATTCGTGCAACATTGCTTGCTCCCTTTGCCATTGTACATTGGTAGCACAAGTGCATCTTTCAGCTCAGGTGGCACCTCCTCCTCAATCCACATGCATCGCACTAAGTGGTGCAACGCAGTCATTAACGCGGGTTCGCCGTATTTCAGTACTTCCGGCTGAATCCAGTCCGCACGGGCACAAGTGTATCTTAATGCGACGAAGCTCTCGAGTTAGTCATCGTCGAATTTTGCAAAACTGGCTCTTCTTCCTCAAGTCATTGTGGTCGGCCACATGTGCGGCGAATGTTGCATTCCTTTCAGTCACCAATACGCTAATGGCCGCATTGTTCTCATCAAACAAACTGGGCAGCTTATAGTTTGGGCGTCGTATGGTCTCCCCGGCGGCAGCTGTCACGGGTTCGCGAATCTGGTGTCACAAGTCGCCCACTGGGGCTATACATGCCACATCACCAAGACGTGCATCTATCGCCTTCTCTGGCTCAGTACGTTTCTCCACAGTACCGAGAGAATTAATGTTGAATTTACATCGGTTCACAGGCTGGATTGCAATAAGTAGATTTACGAAAATGTATGTACAGTTTGGTCAACAACAAGTTGCGATCAGTGCCACACAGCTCCATGCAGTGCACGTGTCATGCGCACTTCACGCATATCACGCTGAAGTGCGATGACATAGTCAAGCAGGTGAGCGTGACCACTCCGTGGGTGCGTCCAAGTTGGTGTATCACTCGCACTCAGAGCAAACCGAGTGTGTGTGATCGTCAGGCCGTGAGTGGCACACAGTGAGAGCAGCCTGTCACCTTTCACATTCGCTGAATCAATGCTTTGCGGGCCGATGACATCTGTCCCCACCGATGCATCAAGCCTAACGCGCGCGTTGAAATCATCCAGCAGAACTTTTTGATCGCTCCTCGGCACAGACCGTATCACAGAGGATAGCTGAGTGTAGTATTGAGCACGCATGTCATCAAAATAACAAATGGTAGGACCGTACGTGCTTATAAAAGTAGTAAACTTACCTCTTTTAATTCCTAGTCGAACAGTTGTCATTCGCGCGCTGATGCTTGTTGGTTCACCCATCAGCTGGCCATTTAGGCGATCGGATATTGCAAATCCAACCCTATGTTCACGTGGAGCTGAGTTGTCGTTGCCCACCCGGTAGAACGTAAAGCCAGCAGCAGCTTCAAGCAACTAATCTGGCACAGCTGGTCGGGTTTCACTGAGGGCCGAAATATCGGTGTTGTAGTGCGTCAGTTCCATTGCGATCAGTGCAGTGCGGTGAACTAGCTCACATTCCTTACAGTAGTGTGCGCACACTCCATCTCCCGATGTTGAGTGCTTTGCGCGCAAGGGTGCGATTTCGTTGGCGGGCCCTCTTATGGGAAGTGACCTCATTGATCGTTTTACGTAGGGATAACTTGGACCGGGACTCGGAGTGTATGTGCAGAGGAACTGAATGAGGGGCGACGGCAGCCGCAACATTTTTCACCTATCCACCCCGCTGTATGCTAAGGATAATGTTACTCTTATATGCGTTCCTCTGCGCGACGACTGACGCAGCATGGATTTATTATTCTTGTCGTAATTTATTTTTGGAAGTGTTTTTGACTTGTATACTCTCTGGGCGTCCACTCCTGACAGGAGGACGGCTCAGCTCCTCAGCCAATATCTTCGATATAGTGTACACCTGAAAGGCAGCAGTCCAAGCGCTATGAGCCAATTAACTGATTCAGGCGGAATTTTGTGCTGAATCTTAGCTAGTAGAATTGGGTAACCCAACCCTTACTCAGCGATCATCACCAGGAGGCGTCCAGGACATGAGCCCACAGCAAAACATTAGCAGTGTCTGGTCAGCTATCTTCCAGCATCTCGCCACTACTAGGTTTTACGCATCATGGGCTCTCCAGCCTCGGATGTAGGTAGATGATTCCAGTTCTAGTATCGTGGAACTTAACGCACTTCAAGGTGATTTTTGTCATATAGCTGAAAAACTAGTCAAGTATAAGGTACTTGGTAGGGATTTCAACATGCCAGATCTAGCATGCACCTCAAGCTATATACATATCAAATACACAAATCTTTCCTTCTCTACACTCACATGCATGGATCCAACATATCAGATCTCTAACTAGAATAGATCATAAATTAGACCTAATATTCACCACTGGAGTAATATCCTCATCCACTTTCTTGGTTTGATAACTGAGTAGTATGTGGTATCCTATGAAGTAACCGCAATCGAAATGGATTAAGCTCAAAGGCATGGCTAGCAACGACGGTGTAGTAACAACAATCTGTGGAAAGCGCATTAGTGATTTCGAAATTACGCTAAGTTCGAAGGTGCTGTAAAACAAGGAGGGTTCAAGATTGTTAACGTACATATCCGCTGCAGTTCAAAGAAAGTTCCGGATTTTTGTATTGACAGGGCCTTTGTTCTTGAGCGTCTCAGCACTCCGTGCTTGCTGTGGCGGGATTTCAGAACCATCTTCGTCCGTTGAAGTCCTCTCTAGAATAGACTGAAACAAAGGATTGTTGGACTCATCAACAACCTCAGTACTAGCAGGAGAAATACTTGTACATTGGTCCTAATGCCTATCATGCACAGAACCATCCGATAAGTCAATTATTCGACACATACGGGGAACAAGGTGTTTGAGGATTATTCCACGTGTTGGTCGGATATTAGTACCACGATGGTAGAAAACGTCGGCGGATTCCAGGCATAGTAAGCGTCTCTTGAACAATGTTGCCGGACTCTGTCAAATGGTTGTGTAAGCAGCATTCCTGTAATGCATTAGGAAGTTTTCAACGCCTCCGTCAAACTCGACAAAAGTTACTAAATTGTTGGAAGTGATTGCAATTTTAAGAACAAGCACAAAATGTTCTGAAACGCCATTGGATGGTTGGTGTCTAGGAGCAGTGTAGATGTGGCGACAACTAACCCCCCTAAGCCATTCATCCACTTTTTTCACACTGAAATGGCTACCGTTGTCCGTAACCAAAACATGGAGTGCTCCTTCGTGACTGAAGGTTTTGCGAAGATCGGTGCTGATTAAGTCCGAATTATCCGTTGTAGTAACATATACCTCTGGTAAACCAGAAAATGAATCCATTATTATTAATGCATAGTATTTGTCCAAAAATGGACCACAATAGTCAGCATGTACGCGTTGCCATGCCTCACATGACATGGGCCAAGGCGTCCATTTCGAGGGTCTGGAATGGATTATGTGCTAGCAGCGGGTACAAGTTTTTGCCGTACAGAGGATGTCAGCATTTAGCTCTGGTCACCAGCAGGTCAACCTAGACAAGTACTTCATTTTTGTACACCCAGATGGCCAGACTGCAAGTCCTCCAACACAGCAGATCGAAGTATAGGAGGACTAAAAATTAGGTCTTGGAAACGTGCAATTCGGAGAATGCGTCGCGTAGCTTGTAAAACTGCGGAAATCGGTTTTACAAATCAGCATTTCATCTTTTGCGGATTGACGACAGAACAGCATGATAATACTTGTTTGGATCACAGACCAGCTGGGAGCGGCTTAACGGAAGTGGTTGGATTAAAAGGTCACTCTGAACTCCCAATTTCATCAGAATTAGCATATGGTGATAAAAATCAGCGTGCGGAATATGCTTAGCACTACGATGCTGTATGTCGCACGAAGACGCAGCAAGCGTTATGCTTCAATGGCGTATAATTTGCTATGAAAGGTTTAGTCAAAAAATTATGGGCATAAAAAATAAAAGTCAAGACTTTATTCCCAGTAACAATTTAAAATGATTGCCAAACATATATTTGTGCAGACGTGAGATTGCCCAATGCTCTGTAAGAGCTTCTCTCATTGTTTGTGCGTATACACCTTCAGTTGGGCTGAGACGTCTGGAAACACAAACTACGGGATGCGCGTTTTATTAGTACTACCCCGATACCAGTAGGCAATGCGTCTGTAAATACGGTCAAGGGTAATTTTGTTGAAAAGGGACGTAAGACAGCATCCGTGGGTAGAAACAGAAGTATAATGGGCAGTACATTCTCATACATTTGAGACCAAGCAAAGATTTTCATAGATTGGATTTCAAACAGCGACTTTGCCTTCGCAGCAAAGTTGGGAAGAAACCTTGAGTTATACTGCAGTAATCCTGTTTGTGAAAGAAGTTCGTCTACACTCTTCGGAGTAGATTCTTTGGAAAGCAGCGATTAACGAGCGGGTTCTGGGCAAAAACCACATTCGTCCAATAGACAACCAAGACAGGAGAACTTCGTTGTACCAAAAATGCACTTCGACGAGTTACTTAGCACATTCATCATAATCATCATCCTCATTATACACGTTAACTATAGGTGGAAAGCACTTCAATTATTTTGCAGCAGTACTAAAGACATGGTGAAAATACAACAGTTGAAAGCTGGCTGAGTCCACAGTAGCGGATGGACTTCGTTCCGCAGAGCTAACCGCCGGCTATCGTGCCGTAAAAGTTATATTATGCCTAGCGAATGAGATCGTGAGTAGAGGGGGATGGATAAAGAAACAACACAAACGTCATTGGGGCCGGCTCCTAGCCATATCAGCAAGTTTGTCCAACCAAACTTGTTCATCATCCTTAGGAAGCCAGCCAAACAGTTCGGATGCACCAACTGACGCCAACTTCGAAGTAAGTTTTCATTTCTCTTGACCAAGTCATCGCTTGGCCTCCTCTTCCGACCGCACCCCTGGCGCGTAAACAATGCAAGTCGCGGGAGTCGCTGTGTTGGCATGCGCAACACCTGGCCCGGCCATCGGAGCCTGGTGCGTGATATAATGGTGCGGAGCGATTCACTACCTCTTCCAGCACCAAATAGTCGAAGCCGAACACGCTTATTGCTCACGCGGTGCTCCCACCAGACATGAGCTAAGCTGCGAAGTCAGAGACACTCCCACGTGACGAGCCTCTTTATGTCTGTCGACCTGATAGACCAGGTTTCACAACCATATAGGAGAGTTGAACGGACGGCTGCGTTATAAACTCTGCCCTTCAGGGCGAGAATAACGTCGTGTCTGCGCCACAGGTGCTGCAGATTGGCAAAAGCACCTCGAGCTTTTGCTATACGGTTCGTAACCTCATTTTCCATCCCACGGGTGCTAATATAGCTGCACAGGTACTTAAAGTACTGAGCGACTTCTAGCAGATCACCACAAAGCGTTAGCGCATGGCTGGGTCCCTGCCAATCTTGGAGAAGTACTTTGAATTTCTATGAAGCAAAGCATAGCTCAAAAGGATTGACAGCCAGTGCTAATCGGTCCAGTACTACTTGACATGTTTGGAAGCTGGCACAGATTAGGACAATAACGTCCGTGTACTCCAAGTCAAGAAGTCGCTCACCAGGAAGTAGCTCCACACCTAGATCGTGTCCAGCGTACGCTGTTTCCATTACCTCATCAGTAACGAAGTTAAAGAGGAATGGTGATGGCGGGCAACCTTGTCTCACACCGCTGGTGATACTGTAGAGAGGCGACATTGCCATAAACCCTCACTCTGCCGGAAATTTGCTGCTACAGCGCTTTGATAATGTTTACGTATTTGTCAGGCACAACTTACCTCAGCAGACCGTTCCATAGGGCACATCGATCCACTGAGTCTCAGGCACCTTTTATGTAAAGAAACACGACAACGGTGGGTCGCCAATAAACATGGCGGTGCACCAACACTTGACGCAAGGTGAAGACGTGGGCGATGCAGGATTGACCTCTAGGAAACCCGGTTTGCTATTCACGAATCTGGCTTTCACGAGGGCCAGTCAGTCTGTGAAGAATGACAAAGGCAAGTAATTTAGAGGCAGTTGTGATCAGACTGATCACTCTATGATTGCCGCATACCAAACGGGAGCCACTCTTGAAAATTGGGGCAATGACGAAGCGCTTTCAGTCTGTCGGGACAGTCTCCTGCTTCAAAAGTTCCAATAGCAACTCGTGTAAACCATCTATTAGACCAGGGCCCCCGAATTGGAAGACTGTGGGAATTCTATCTGACCCTGCGGCCTAATGCAGTTGCAACAGCCTGACCTCACGTTCGACTTCTGCGCGTGAGGGCGGATCTAAGGAGAAAGGCCCAAGGAATAGGGTGCTTAATGCCCGAAAATTAAGCGGTAATGCAGATTTGTTAAATTAAAATACATAAATAAAATACATTGGTATATTTACCGAAAAACGGTACACGACCCCATAAGCGGGAGCGATTATTTTATAGTGAATAGGTTTCATGGTTTGTGCCGTTTAAATCACAATATAAAAGGAAAGTTTAATAATAGAATTTCGGATCATGAATATGTCAATTTACCGATATTTGTATCATTATTTTTCACTTTGTGAGGTTTAGGAGTATATAATAAAGGGGAGGGGATACTAGGCTGCACTGATACAGGATTTGGGTTTTGTAGGTAATGACATGTAGGGTCTAAGCTAGTTGTAAGGGAATATCTGCTCATATGTTTTTTATACCAGCTTCTTTCAATGTTTTTAGAGTTTCCTGTGAGTTAAAGATCTTCAACACATTTGAGCTAGTGAGGAAAGTCTGTAGGGAATTTCGAAATATGACATAGCTTGCAGTCATGCGTATCTGTAGGGGTAGTTTGTTTCAGAGATCAGTGTATCTCACTAAGAAGAAATTCGATCGAGTTTCATGACATGAAAGCTTTGTGCGCATCAGGTAGCAGCCTTTACGTGTGGGGTTGACTGCAGTCTTCCGTAGTTCGATTGCAGTGCTGTTTGCGTAAATTCATTGGTTTATAATGTTGTAGAAAAGAACAAGGTTATTCTTTAGGCATCTCAGCCAAAGAGAATCCAGTTGGAGTTTTCGATAACGATCATAATAGCTCAGGTTTGAGCAGCGCCAATTGACCAGCTTGGCAAATGATTGTTGGATATTTCCCAGCGCCGTTCTGTCTTTCTTTCTCAATTGGTTGTGAACGATAGTACAATATTCCAGAGTCGGTCGTACTACGGTCTAGAGTGAATCAAGTCGTGCTTCAGGTCGGAAGAGAGTTCCGGTGATATATCCTCATAACTGCTTTGCTTTCGCGACCTGATAAGGTACATGTTCGCAGAAATTGAAAGAGTTGGAGTACCTAAGTTCCGAACTAAATCACACGTTGGGATCACGTTTTCGGCAAGCGTGATAAAACCTTCTGGGATGCGACATCTGTACCCAAGTACTTGGGAATTCCCTGCGAAGAACTTCATTAATAAACGTTCACTAGCTATATGTAGTGCGGATAGTTTTTCACAGATGTTTCCCAGCCATATTTGTAGTTGGTCTGGATAAAATGAGTAGACCAGTTTGACGTCATCTGCAAACAGAAATGGGTGTCCATGTTTGATTGGGTTGTTTACTTTGGCCAGGAAAAGTAGTGGTCCGAGCACACTTCCCTGGAAGACGCCGCTGGTTATTTGTTTCGGTGTAGAATATTGCTGACCTATTTTAACTACTTAGGTTCGACTGTTTAGATATAAGTCGAACCAGTTTAGCAGGGGATTTTCGATTCCATATGACTCTAGAGCAGACAGCATTGGCTTGTGCGGCACGCGGTCGAACGCCTTTTGCATGTCCAACAGAATTATAAAGATTGCCATTTTTCTGTCAATCATAGTTTGAGGTGATCGAGTAATTGTAGCTGGCAGATAAGGCAGGAGCATGTTGAGAGGAAGCCATGCTACGTGGGGTTGATCGTCTCCACTCTTGTAAGAAACTGAAGGAGGTTCTTTTTGACTATTCTCTTTAGGATTTGGAAGAAGCAGAGATGTGATTTATTTGGCGGTAGCTTGACGGTTTATTTTTGGGCCACCCTTGTGCTTAGGCATGAAAATGGATTGCTTCCATTGAGTTGGAAAGCAGCCGGTGGTGAGAGAAATTGTGAAGGCGTTTAGTAACAATAGAGCGAGGTTTTTTCCTCCGAGTTTTTTAACAGTTGGGGAGATGTCAACTGGGCCTGGACAGATTGATGGTTTTATGGCTGATATGGCACTTTGCACCTCTCTTAACGTCACAGGGATATCGCAGTATAGTTCGGTCGTTCTTTTTGGAAGTGGAGGATGAGGTGGCTGAGTGTTGGGGTCAAAAGAGGAGGCAAAACTAGAGTTCATGTCCTCGCATATACAGGAGATGTCGCGCTTTCTTGAACCATCGTCTAGAACCAACGTTTCAATTTCCTGAAGTGGTTTAGGGTTCCTTGTTTTGTGTAGATGCATCAATGTACGTACTTTCTCAGGATTTCTGAGTACACAAATTTCTTCTTTGATTTTGGCCGTTTTGGTTAGACGTTGTAAATTTAGGAAATTCTCGTGTATTTGTAGCAACGTTGCGAAGCTGTTGCTCCTGCAATATAGCTCTTTGAGTTTCTTTAGTTTGGTTTTGGCTTTGTACATAAGTTTGAGTTCACCACTATCTTCATGGGTATTTCTCCATACAGTAGGTGCCAGTTGATCCACACCAAGGGCAATATTGTTCGTAAACTCATTTATAGCCACAGTAGGGTTGTGAATTAGGAATGATGTATTCCAATTCATGGTACTGATAAGTTCATTAAAGTTGTTCATTAAAGTGTTCGGCCCAACTCTCCAAGCTTTTTGACAGACTGTGGATCGGTTGTACCCTGTCGCCGCGTATGGTCTCGCTAACAAGAGGTCCTCTGCTGCCTGTTTCCCATATCAGGCGGAACTACTTACGATGATTACCAACGCCCGCTGCTGGTTCCATTTTCAAGGCACGATGAGACTACCAGGCTTCACGGTCTCTCTTCAGGCTAGCATGTAGTTTTGCCCTGAGATTTGCGAGTCACATTGTATTCGCTTCCAGCCGGAATTCATCGGCGCATTCATAAGTTCCAAAGACTTTGTAGGGACCCAAAGTCTAGTTTGCTAATTTGATTTGCCACATGAAGACATGCCTGCTGATAGTAACTTTTGACCAATATGCAACCAATGATGTTTGACGGTGTTCCGTGGGCGGTTACTCAACCCGGATATCGGCGCACTTTCATACACATTCCGAACACCTGGCTTCACTAGCTGGCTAGTGTCAATCCATTCACATCGAAGTTGCAGACGTCCACCGAAAAGCACCCGGAGGTCGACGCAGACAAGTGCGTGGTCAGAGTCCACGCTCGTGCTCCAAATCGGGCGACAGTTTTGGACAGAGCCTCTCCAGCCGTAGCTGATCGCAATATGATCGATTTGCGTCCATGACTAGTGAGAAGCTGGTGGGTGCCAATTTACGCTTCTGCGGGTGCTGTGTCGAAAGTTTGTGCTCATGAGAAAGAGACCAGCATCTTCCCACAACTGTAGGAAGCGCTCACCGTCATTATTACGGGAGCCTACACCATGTTGGCCGCCCAGATGAAGCTCAACGGAGGACAATTTTCCGATTTGGGCGTTTAGACCGCCAGCCAACACCACATTATCCCTGCTCATTCTGTAATGAAGGAGACCGTGAAGTTGCTGACAGAAATCATCTTTCACCGAATCATTGCTACAGTTTGTAGATGCGTAGGCCGCCATGACAAACAGGCGCCGATTGTTCCCGTGCGACTTCGTAGCATAGAACGAACCAGCTAATCTAACGGCGCACGTCCGACTGTTGACTGGGATCCAGTCGATCATGGCAGCTTCAGCCCGGGAGCTCAAAACAATGCCGACGCCATCTTGACCGGCATTCGAAGCTGCATCATCACCAGACAGGCGCAATGAGAATATGCAGCCAGTGTCGCTTGTGCGGGATAGCACGATAAGCACGAAGCTCAAATCTTGTAGGCGCGTTTCCGATAAACAGCCCATATCGATCGATAAGGTCTTTAGTGTGCCGGCAAGTGCTGCCTGTTGGTCAATCTGAAGCTAACTGCGTACAGTGAAGCATGCCAGTCTTAGCGAGACTCGAGAACTCCAAAGGGAAATGGATCAACTGACATTGTCCATTTGGTTGAACTTGGACTTGTCGACTGGATTGGAGCGACGCCCTGCGACTGTGTGTGATTTGAAATTAGAAGACAAGTGACTATTGAAGCAAGGTGGGGGAGGGCCAAGAATTGGGGGATTGAAAATGGGGGATATAAGTAAAGTTGGAGCGGGACGATAAGGATGAAAAAGCTCAAGAAGGGGTATAAGAAGACAGGAAGGCCTGAGCAGTAGCACCTATACCCCTATCCACCATGTTCGAGGCAGTAGATAGGGCGCCGTTGGTTATCCTCTTCGACAGTCAGAGCATCAAAAAATCGTTAGAAGAGAGGTTCATTGTATTGCGTGGGCAGAATACTGTCAGGTTCTCCGGGCCTATACAGGAGAACGATTAGGGTTCTCAATCAAAGCCTTTGATTCAAAAACCTGACTGCAAGGCAGCGGGGTTTTGGCACTGGACTACAGAGAGCTAGTTTTGTGAAGTAAGGAGCCACCCTCACTTTAAATCCCAACCTGGAGGGCCAAGAGACTGAGTTTGTCTGGCCTCTAACCATTGACCAATTTGATATGAGTGGGTCTGAAGGTGCAAAAAGCACCACCCAGCATATCTCAATAGATCACTGAGGCACACAAACCATCGCACGAGATTGAGTTCCAGTCTCGTTACGATAAACCAACAAAAGAAGATGCGATTCAACAGAGAGCCCAAAACAACTAAAGTCTTTCGTTAAACCTCGGTAAATGGGTACCATTTTTAGTTGAAGCAACTAAACCACTCGAGTCACCCGAGTAGGATGAAGATTGGGATCAGGAAAGGAGTCGAAATCTATCTTCACTATAGCATACCATAGTGGAAAATCCGCATGATCCACTCTACCTTTGGCTACAGACCATGCAACACATGTGGCGTGTAATCGACCGCAGCATGTTTTGTTGTCAGGTTCTAAGACACGGATTGTTTAAACCGTAGTATTGAGTGAAGTACAGAAGGGGTGTGATTAAAAGGTGGCGCCATGAAATTTGCATGAAAGTAGTTTCGGCAGCACCATAGTATATTCCAAGGACAGCGAATGTTTTTGGAGATTCCACTTCGTTAGCCAGATGAAAGTGCTGTCGTAGAGAATATCTATTTAGAGTACAAAACGATCACCGTGGATCACTCGCCTCACTCTGTGTTACTGACCAGCAGAGTAATCTTCCAGTTTCTTGAATGTAGCGAATCAAAGCAGCATCTTAATGATGGCGGTATCAATTTGTACACAAAGACTGTCCAAGACAGTGGGCTGTGAAGGTGTCAGGATACTACCCCATTTCGCAGCCATCGTGATAAGCATGTAAAAAATTATAGTGTACATGAGCTGGTACACGATCTTACCACACTGCCACATTAAATAAACTGAATCAATCCAACAGCGCACAAAGTCTCCCTTAGTGAATGGATTTCTTTGGATTATGTACAATGACATCATCCTGGTATACTAAAATACCGGTCAAGCCGGTGGCCGCAGAAATCATAACATCTTGGAAAATCGACGGTGACACTGAGTCCAAATGGCAAAAGTTGTAGCGAAATAGGCCAAATGGCGTGTTCATGATTATGAGAGCACTGGACTGTACATTAAGAGGAATTTCCAAGTAAGAGTCCTTCAAGTCTAGCATTGAAAAACACTTGGATCCACCCAACTGTAAAAGAATATCCTCGGGTTTAGCAGTAGTGCAACACTTTCGTAACAGGCACTTGTTCAGTGTAACGCGGTAGTCGCCACCATCACGTTTGTTGTGGCCCAAGCGGAAGTATGAATTGGCGAAAATAAAACTTTTTCAGCCATCTTGTCTAGTGATCACAGACTCCCTAATACTGAACTGATTGGTTCGTCTCTCTATGTTCACCGGACTGCCCTGAATATCAAACGTGACAGGTTCAACACGCATGCTACCTGAGAATTTGGAACATTCTGTGACAATGGAGCGAAGTTTTGCTTGGTGTGTAAGAAAATATTGACAACTAAACAGGTAGCGCTTTCATGCTATTCAGGTCTATGATGGATGGACCAGATTCCATGACAAGAAATGTACATTTGATAGGATTAAAGTGACCATTTGAAAGAAATACTTCACAAAAACCAGGGAGAGAAATTCGATGTCCAATCCCTCTGACAGAAACAGTAATTGATCTTAGTTAAACTTCGGGATTTAGAATTTTAAAATAGAAATTGGGAATAAAACTCCACACCATCAATATCTATAATGAAGAAATATTGTGATACACCAATGACAACAACTGCTTTGGTAATTGTTGGACGGGCTAGCGCTTCACAGTTGCTCACAGCTAGATAGTTTGACATTACATACTCTTCCGTCACGTGATTGTGTTGGACATACGCACGACAGCCCTCCAGAGCTGGACCGTTCACCTTTCATAACTATGTCCTTTTATGTGGTTGGCTCATTGATCTATTGCTTTTTGCGTCCCGGTTGCTCAGATTTGTCAGTTTTTGAATACAGCTCGCCCAGCGCGGTGATGTTCTTGCTTCTCGTGCCTAGCGGGTTCTGTTACTGTCAGAGGTTTTATTAGCCTGGCTAGGAGGAACCATGACGGTTCCTTTGAAATTTCTTTAAGAGATGCTAGCCAGACAGCAAGTACAGTTTGAGGCGTCATAGCAACACTTAATTGAAACATCGGCAACACTAATGTCATTACAGTCCGCATCTACGGATTAAACGGTTGCCACTGCAGACAACCTGGTGCACAGTATGGTAGAATTTCATTACCAGCTGGACGATGACTTCATTTCGAACCATGGTTTTGCCGCTATGAAGACTTGTTAAAGATTGATGGGGAGAGCTAGGCGATTCAGCTCAGGAAATTAAGTCCACAAGAGTATGAAAAGTACTTTAATTAGATAATACCTAAGAACCCACGCGATATTTCATTGGACGACATTGTGAAACACTTGATCAGCATTTTCGGTCTTTAAACTTCAATTTTCAACGCACATTACCTACTTTCAAGTTGCAAAACACCATGAGGATGATTTTGTGACTTATGCAGCTATATTGTTAACAGGGAGTGTGAACGTTTTCAGCTTAGCGCACTCACAAGTAATCAGTTTAAAACGCTCGTTTTTGTTTGTGGATTACGTTCTCCATAAGGCGCAGTGATTCGAACGTTATCTCGGTTGGAGTCTAATGCAGAAGTCGCATTACAGGAGTTGGTACAGAAGTGTGAACGTATGTTGACAATGAAGCATGAAACGAAATGTTCCAACGTCACAACGGGTCTTGTGTGGTGGATGTTCATACCATTCCTACACGTCCTTTTCCATCGCACAATTCAGTACGTCTCTCCGACTTCGCACTCCGCGGCCGTCCGTCTAGTGCTTGTTGACATGGTGGTCAGTAGGATTTCACTCGATTTTTTGAATTTAGAACGTATATTCGCAAGCGTTATGGGAATTTGGGACATAAGCGAACCAGTTGTTTGCAAGGAGCCGCTGGAAGACCGTCACGAACGTTCGCCAAAACTGTGTTTTCAACTTTGCGTTTCAAATGTGTGGTTTGCAGCCACCTGCCCGAACTACCAGTCATAGATGAAACGTGTCATGATTATGATAAGCGGTCTTTCTGTTCCGCTTCAAGTGGACGCGGTTTCCGATATTAGAATAATCTCTGAGTCGTTATGGAGCAAGCTCGGTAAACCCGATTGTGTTCAAACTTCCCACGTCGCTCACGACGCGTTCGGCTCGGAATTACCCTTCCTTGAACAGTTCAATTGTGGGTTTGCACTTCGCAATTTGCATGCAAATGGTGGTTTCTACGTTACACATTATGCATATTTGAACTTGTTAGGCCTAGATTGGATAGCTAAAAGTAGGTTTTGGAACTTACCTTTGAACAGTATTTTGATGACCCAGCTAGTTTTTACTGCTTCCCACCAATTTTCAGTGTTTGGTTGCATCCGTAACCTTTAAAGACTGCAGAAGCTTTATGACATTTTGCCTCTAAATCCCGCAATGTTTATGCAGAAAGTCTTGAAATTTGTTCTAAGGTAAAAGCTGTTTTGTATCCGATGTACGTCTAGTATTTTGTCCCAAAAGTCCAGTACTGTACGCTGCTGTTGAGGCAGTTGATGCCGAAATTAGTCGACTGGAGTCCATGGGCACCATTATTTCTCTGAGCTACTCAGCTTGGGCCGCTCTTGTTGTAGTCATCCGAAAGGTTAATGGCATTTTGCGTATTTGTGCTGATATTTCTATCGGATGAAATAACATATCGGAAAAATATCAATACCCCTTAACTGTTCCAAAGTATTTATTCACAAATCTTAAAGGAGAAACAATCTATTCAAAAATAGATCTTTTTGATGTAGACTTGCAAGTAGTGGTGGAGGAGTGCCCAAAAGAACTGCTCTCTAGTAATATTCATCGAGGTTTGTATCGTTCCAAACGGTTAGATTTGGGAGCAAAATGTGCCCCAGCGATATTTCAATAAGTGATGGACGCTATGCTATCCGGATTACAGCCTGCCATGGCTTATTTGGACGACATAATAAGTGTAAGCTCCGCAAATGATGCTCATTACACCCACCTAAACGCAATATTCTCCGGGATATCTTCATATGGAATCCGTGTACGTCTAGAGAAATGCAAGCTCATTATGCCCAGTGGCGTAAACCTTGGCTCCGTTATAGACAGTTCTGGTCCTCGGTGAGACCCGAACAAAATAACAACCATCAAGCTAATGCCAAATCCAACGAACAAAGCTAGTTTGCAGTGTTCCTTGGGTCTAGTTAACTATTGTCACCTCTTTGTCCTCCAGATACACGAATACTGGGTTTCCCTAAATGCACTTTTGGCAAACGAGTCAGTGTGGCATTGGTCATCTCAGTGCCAGAAAGCCTTTGATGACATTAAACAGACATTGTCATCCCCTCTTTACATTCATTACGACCCAGGATTAGGAACACTTTTCGCTGCTGATGCTTCGTAAAACAGGACTCGGTGGCGTCTTGCTGTATCTGTTCCCAACTGGACATCAAAAGGTTGTGATTCATCTTTCTTGCACAATGATAGCACCGGTAAAGGAACTACAGAGAGAAAGACGGACTAGCTTTCGTTTTCGCGGTTAAGAAATTTCGTAAACTGGTACATGGACGCCAATTTACCTTGTACACAGATCATAAATCCGTGTTATCTATACATCAATGAACCCCCTAACTTTGCGATATGCTGAGGCCGTGGCTATCAAACAACTTGGCCCAACTCTGTGTGTGCAGAAAGACGCATTTGTGACCCTGGCCTTGCCGTGGTAGCAGGCCGGGCACAGATGACAAAGTGACATGAATGTAGGTGTGTATAGTTTGGTCAATTTGGCATTTTAACTGCGTTCCTTTCATGATGCTATAAATTCACACGTCTGTAGTACGCACTTGAAAATATGCAGAGAAATTATTCCGGAATTAAATCGTGCGGCACTCTTGTGTTAACTTTTCTGCTAAAAGTTTCCTCGGGATCTAATTGTTTCAATAAATCTTTGCATTCTACTTTTTGGCACCAAACGAGGAATCCGCGCTTACACGACGAACCGACAACGGCGTTAGGTAACCACCCTATTAGCATGCGATTTCTCTTTTTCGATTTAAAAGCACGTCCTCGCAGGGTCATGCTGACGCATTATCCAGATTGATTGCCGACTGCAGATCCAAAATACCGGAGCCAGACATAATTGTGCCCAGTATTAGATCTCGAGATTAAACAAGCATTTCAAATATCCGTACGTCAACCTTCAGTAACAGCAGACAAAGTCAGAACAGAAACAGAAAGAGATCCCCTGTTAGAACGTATAATGAGGTACCTCCACACTGGTTGGCCTGCACACCCCTTGTACAGCTATGCTGAACAGTTACGTAAAACGAAGTTTGCCTTAACCACCATTGATGGTTACTTGATGCTAGCTGACAAAAGTGTGATTCTTAAGATTCTACTGAAAGAGGTTCTCAGTCAGTTCCATGAAGGTCACCCGGGAATCAGTCGTATGAAATGCAAAACACGCAGCTATGCATATTAGCAATTTACAAACCAGGATACTAGAAATGTTCTTCGTTCCTGTAACAGCTGTGCTATGGCAGCAAAACTATCTGTCAAATGTGAGCTTCATTCTTGGCAAACTCCAAGTGGACCATGATCTCGCATTCATTTGATTTTGCCGGACACTTTGAGGGTTTCCACTATCTAGCAAGTGCCGATGCTTACTCAAAGTAATCCGAAATTTTTCAAATGAGATATGCAACCACTTCTGCTGTTTTGTTACAGCTACGCTATCTTATCTCAGAATTCAGTGTTCCAGAAAAGATTGTTTCGAAAAATGGTTCCAAATTCACTTCGCAAAATTTGCCGACTTTTACTAATCATTCCGCACCAAGTACATACCCACCCCAGCGTACCATCCACAGTCAAACGGGTAGGCTGAACGTTTTGTCGATACGTTTATGGCAGCATTGATTAAAATAGAGAGAGTGGTGAATATCCATGGAAGCATCGACATATTTTTACAGATGTACCGTACAAAGCCAGTTCTAGCAGTACCTCAAACTTATCTCCATTCAAAGCTTTTCTTGGTAGGCGTGTCAGAACGGTCCTTGATGATATGAAGCCATCGCTACGCAAGGGAGAGCGCAATGTTCAAATGGAATTGGCTTTTAATTGCCATCATAAAGCATGCCCCGGCATTTCATGCCTGAGGATATGATGTATGTAAAGAATTTTCGTCACGGAAGATCGTCTTCGATTCCGGGTAGTGTCGTTGAACGGCTTTAAGTATTTTGTACAAAATACAAGTGGCTTCCATCATGTGTACTAGACATGTAAATCATATATATTAGAATATACTGAAGAAGAATCAGAGCGCCAGTACAGAGACTCGAGGTGAACCGAAGATGTAAAGCATATCAATAAAACGTAGGGTTCTCTTCAGTTCAGTTTAAAGGTGGGAGGGGTTAGACGGGCTCTCGCTTCACAGTCGCTCACAGCTAGATAGTTTGACATCCGTGACTGTCCCGTCACGTAATAGTGTTGGACATACGCACGACAGCTGTTGGGAGCTAGAACGCTCACTATTCATGATTATGTCCTTTCAAGTGGTTAACTTATTGATCTATTGCGTTTTCCATCCCGGTTGCTCAGCTTTGTCAGGTTTTCAAAACAGTTTGCGCAGCGCGGTGGCATTCTTGTTTCGCGTTCGGAGTGGGTTTCGTTAAAGTCAGACGTTAGAATATTAATGTGGGAAGACTGATCAGGGGACACACATCAAGAGCAATGGACTGGAACACATCCGAGAGATGCTGCTCACTTGATGCTTCTTTTACCGAACAAGCACTTGTACTCCGACGAACACCTTGAGGATGACCAATATTGCCGCATTTATAACACGTGGAATTGAGGAATTAAAAGTTGGTGGAGAATGTTTATGCCCACAAGACTCACAGTTGTTCCATCGGTTCTCACAATAAGTAAAACTTTTAGTAGCTATGTCATTGTGAGTAGTAATCTTTTTAAATTGTCGCGGCTGTTGGTTACCAGGTTTCATCTTTCTGCCGGAATTGTATAACATGGCACATTCTTCTCTCAGTGCAGCTCCGACATCTTGAAATTGCCCTCAGTTGCCCTGACCGATTGAAAAGTTGGATCTGGAATAATTAATTATTTCTGTTGCAGGCTGGATTAGTTGATTCCGGCGACTGAAGGATCTCAAAATTTTATATCCAACTGGTCGCGAAAATTGCAGTGAGCAGCTTGCGTCTGAAGTTGCAGGACGAAATCACGAATATCCTGGTTATCCTTTCCCAAAAATGTGTAAAATTTACCCCGTTCAGCTGCTTCAAAGTGTAATGGTTGAACATGTTTAAGCAGCAGCTATTTTACTGCATCAGAGGGCAGCGAAATTGGTCAGCAGTGAACGACGGGTTCTTCAGAAGCAAATACGCATCTTGTCCAATAGCAGTAAGGAACTAGGCGGTTTTATTTTCATCTTTCAAAGCTTTCTTTTGAATGAGCCAAATTCCAATGCGTTCAAGATAATTTATTTTGCGAAAGCAAGAGTGGACATTCAGAATATCCACTTTGCATAGATCCAAGAGTAAAGCTGGCAGACCGCGACTTCAACGGTTATAATCTATGAACTTACAGTAATCGAAATGAATTAGACTTACTCCCAGAACTAGCAACGACGAAGAAGTAATGAGGAACAGCGAGCGCACGTGGAACTCATATTAATGCATTCGTAATTACGCTAAGTTCAAGAGTACAGTGAAACAAGACGGGTACAGTATTGTTCATCTAAAATCAACACAGTACCACTTCCATTCATTGATTCCGCATGATACAAACATCGGCAGCGTCCAAATTTCAAACAAATTCCAGCAATTATAAAGCCATCGACTAAGGTCTGTTCGCCAAATTAATGTGATCTGTTCAATGGGACGGGTATTTCCTTACCGAAGAATCACAAACCGCTCCAGATGTTCTCTACAACAACATTTATATTTGTGTACTGGTGCACTTGCTCCCATTGTGCATCGAAACTTTTAGCACAGTAGCAAAAGGCATATGTGACTTAAAACTACCATAAAGCTCAAAAAGTTGCTAACGGCATAGGGTAAAACAAATGAGTTCTCCATCTTGGCACAACACTGAAAGTTTACCACAGCGCTACAACTAGCATCTCATAATAAAGAGGTCGCTGACTAAAAAGAAGCCTCTGCAGCCAAAATGAAATTTGCGATCTAGTCAACATCTTAAAGTGTAGGAAAACCAAACGGAGTCAAGACACGATCTCACTGGTTACGGCAGATAACTACATACTACCTGACCCGACCCACACCAGTGTAACTTTTGGTCATTCATTCTGCACATCCTTTAATGTGGATAATGATCGCCCAAGATTGGACAGACCACCACCAACAATTGATGAACTCACAAGTGTCAATTTTGAACTCCGTGGCAAAAAGAGGTTGTAAAATACATAGAACTATCCTATCCCGACGGACCAGATGTTAAAACCCCATGCACTTACCAAACTCAGGGGTGTCGACATCCCCTTGCTTCTATTGTGTATCTTCATTATATCCATGAACTCTGGCACTGTGTAAAGTAGCCCTTGTCCTACCGCAACACAAATCAGACTCCCTGTTCGAAATAAAGAATTATCGTCCAATAAGTCGCACATCTATCTTTTTCAAATTGATACAGCGACATATAAATACTGCAACGGTCGACTTCCTACTGTCTGGTAAGTTAATCAACGGCTCTCAACATGACTTTCTTAATGCACGTTCGTGCAAAAGGTGCCAAGTTGATTTTCCACATAATCCAACTGCCTCACAGGATAACGGTGATTCTGCAATCGTTATTTACCGCGATATGCACGAAGTTTTCGATCGAGTGCCATAAGGAAAACCAATATTCAAATTGATGCCTTATGGAATCGGGGAACCCCTACTTTACTGATTCCAATAGCGTCTAACTAATCAAACTTATGTGGTACAAATTCTTGGACACAAATCTGAACCAATAACAGTCATGAGTAGTGTAGTGCAGGGTAGTATCACTGGTCCTACACTGTTTTGATGTATGTTAAGGATATATTTGACTCTGTAGAATTCGAAACACCATATGTGTTTGTCGACGGTATCAAAAGTTGGTACATGTTTCACCCAGCTACCATAAACGAAACTACCAATAGGATCCAGCTTGACCTCCATGCGCCCAGAATTTGGTGCTCAAAGTGAGGGAAGATATTGACGACAGACAAACTTTAAGTTACGTGGTACAAATGCGACTTAACATCTAGCAGTTCAACGATTTGTGAGAGGCGAATTCATCTATTTTTTACTGTTCGTGACCTGGGACTGAGATACTTATGCTCACGCAGCTTCTCTGCACAAGTAGCCTACGTCACTGCGAAGACCAGAAAAAGCATTGTCTTGTTATTTAGAAGTCCCAAAGTAAAAGAATCCATAATCTGCGATTATTCGACACTTTTATGTTCTCTTTTGGAATACTGCTCAATGGTGTACAGTAGCGAAAACAAACTAGATTGCATTGTAATAGAAAATGTACAACGAACATTCATAAAGCGCCTATTAGGAACCTCACCAAAATTAGAATATCTGAGCGATATGAAAAGCCCAAGCTTGATCCTACCTGGCTGAATCGAATGAAGCACAACCTCATTATATTTTATAACATTTTGCAAAATAAAATACGTGTTTTTACCTTAACGTGGCAGTAATAGAATCACCATCATACAATACACGAAATAAAGAACATCGGGTAGTGGATTGCAGGTCGAAGACCACCAGATCCGCTAACTTCTTCCTTGACAGATATGCACGAATCTGGAACCAATTGCCACCCGATATCCATGTTACAAATCAGAGCAAGAATTTCAAAAAACGATCAGCAAATACTTAGCTGTGCAATCTGTGATCCATCTATTGGCACATCACATAACGAACAAACAAGCCTACGAGCAAGGTCTAGGATATATATATTTGACCCAGAAACCAGTCTCCAGCCCAGGGCGAATATTGCAATAATAAGGTCCCTATACTCACCGTCTTCATCTTTCTTGCTACTTCTTACCTATGCCGACGACAAAATTGCCACTAACAAGTGTGTTATGAGGGAGGAAGTCATTCGAAAACACCTCTACATTTCAAGTCTTCAGAAGCGAAAGACGGTTAGGCGAACAAGCTTGTTTTCGGTGGTTCGCATCAGGCCAATACACCACAGAAAATAGGAATAAAACAAACACATGTATTTAAATACAATGCATCATTGTCGATATTCCTACTACTTGTATTGTAGTTGACACTCACGTTTATCTTTTATAGGTACTTCTGTTGCTCCGGTTTCATGTGAGTGTCAATACCAGAACAAAATACTACAAAATATTCATGAACAAAGCAGTCATAAAATGTGCTAAAATAAAATTGACAACTAGTTTATGCATTTCCGGATCAATACTGTCAAGCAACCTACTAATCCCGACAGAAATCTTGTACAACATCACATGACACATTGAAACAACAGGCAATTTAGATACCCTATCAAAATTGAAAAAGGATTTTCCTTACTGTTGTACATTTTTGATTATGCTTGGTCGTTGAATTGGAAATGCTTCATTTAACTGAACATGTAGACACAGGCATATCTCACCAAAAACGAGAATATACAATGTATATATATTTATATATACTTATATACATATAACGACAACCGTTATAATACATTCTTTTAGCCCCGGTCTTGACTAACAAATCTTTTCGTTTTAGCAAAATAGTACACTCAGTCGACGTGAGTGACAGATAGGTTGCCCTTAAGTGACCACATTGTGCCTTTAATATTCCCATGAGACATTTGGGACGAATGTCATTCAGGCAAAACCGTATACTTTCTGCTTCACTGCTGCGCTATGACGATTTGGGAACGGATTTCTGCTGAGCGTCGACAGTAGTTGAGACTAGTAAAATGCATTTACGGCAAATGTCATGGCTGCGCTGGGAAAGATTTTCTGAATGACAGAAATTCATGCTTACTGTGTCTCACTGACTGTCTCACTGAGCGTGCTCCGATGGTCACTGCAACGTACTTACAATCGGTCGGTCTAGTTGTGCGGGGGGATGGCTGACTATCCCACCAGCTATGGTTTTCGGTCGGGGAGACTTGCAGTTAGAGTGGATACAAATATAATTTTAACCTACTCCAATTTACTTATGTGGGGGCTTATATATATCCGGTTGTCTATTAGCTGTTAAAAAAGTGTTTAGGTAGTTTTGGTACCTGGAATACCGCAGGTTCGACAGCTGAATTCACGTCACTATCCTAATTTGACAAAACGAAATCCAAAACCTTCTGC
Organism: Dicrocoelium dendriticum; assembly: GCA_944474145.2. Classification (NCBI taxonomy): domain Eukaryota; kingdom Metazoa; phylum Platyhelminthes; class Trematoda; order Plagiorchiida; family Dicrocoeliidae; genus Dicrocoelium; species Dicrocoelium dendriticum. Next base: position 45,945,122 of record OX104071.1, read on the forward strand.
GTACTTGCTTTTTCCGGTTAGTCAATTTTTAGTCTATACACTACGCCTCGACCAATGCTGCCAACAGAAATAAGGCCACACGACAAAAATTATGAATGTTTCCTTGTTCCCCAGCTTTACTTGTCCAAAGTTATGTCTGAGGCAAAACTGAAGATCACTGTACACATTATGTGGTTGAATTGCTATCCGAGATCCTTCGGCTGGATGAGCTGTTTTGTTGCCTTTGAAACTAAAGCATTTTTCTTGTCAATCTACCGATTCCGTTAATAGTCAGCAGTTCCAGTCACCCGAAATGATATTTTCCACTAATAACAGAATTACAATTTCTCAATGTCCTTCCGCTTTTCCTGCACTTAAACAGCCTACGCCTGACATTCGTACTGTTAAACTTATTGCACACGATAGAAAAATACATGTTGACATCGAACTTAATTCAGCCTCTTCTATTACTATAGTACCAAGTTTTTTTTCAAAGGTAACCTACATGATATGCTCATACATCTTTTAGCCTATCGATTTGGCAGTTACCCAAAGGCCTCGATAGAAATGCCAGGGATTCTGGTGCTTGTTTTAAAAATTGGAGTCGTTAAACCAACAGTTGTTTTGTAAGTTACCCGTGGACGTAACCGTCCCTTACTCGGGCCTAATGCTATGTTTGCACTGAAGTTCACGCAGTGCCTATCTCGCTTGCGTATCATGGCGATTAACCTACCAAACCTAAAATAGTCCCCTAAACTGTTTGAACAAACAATAGGGCGCTTTCCCTCCTCCGTTCACCGCATATGTTTGGAGCAGAATGCAAGGCCGGTAGCTGTTACTCTGCCTCATCCAATTCTTTTGGACAGAATTGAGGCTGTTTCCTCAGCGTAACGACAAATGTTTGCAGATGTTCTCATTGAACCAATTAACTGTCCCGCATGAGCAAACACTATGGTTACCATACTTAGGAATCACGGTACTGTGAGAATATGCAATGACTTGCAGGATCAGAATCGTCAAACAGTGATCGAAAAGTTTGCGCTTTCAACAGCGGATTGGTCAAAATAGTCTGCAATCCTTTCTTTGAAATTGAAGCTGAATAAGTTTTTTCACCTACCCCTACTTAAGATGTCAAGGCCGCTGATAGCATTTCTTACAATCGAGTAGCTCTTTCAGTGCAAAGTTTTGCCGACGGGATTGAGTTCAGTCCCGGCAGCTTGGCGAAACCTTATGGTTCAATCATACGCTAATTTGTCTGGCCAAATAGATTCTATGGATGGCATCTGCGTATTCCATGGGAATCCAGATGAACCTGATTCACGACTGCATGCTGTGTTGCGTCTACTACCTCCGGTTAAAGCTGGAGAAGTGCAAATTTAATGCTGGTGAAATCGAGCTTTTGGGCTACAACGTAACAACTGACGGTATGAAGTCGTGTTGACAATGAGTGTGCCATCACTGAGGCTCCTCGTCCAAAGAACTCCATCGAAATAAAGAATTTTCAAGGTATGTGTTCTTACAACCCACGTTACCTGTAGGCTTTCGCTAACATTGTTGAGGCACCGAGTGGAGTGACAAAGGAAAAAAGTGCATGTGTTTGTAGTCACCCCCAACAAACGGCATCTTACGTGCTAAAACCCCGCATAGATCTCACACCAGTCATGGAGATTTTCGACAAGATTGGATTGAGTTCCATACTATCCCGAATGCGGAAAGGCATGAAAGAGTTATTGCAACCTTTCCATAAAATTATCGGCGGCAGAGCTTTAGCTTTTATACCCGCATAAATCCATTGTTCCATTGTTCTTCGGATATGGAAAAAGAAGCCGCTGCCTGCGTTTGGGTCCGTTAGTACTGAAATTGGTTCATTTTCGGAAGACCTTTCATTCTTTGTAGTGACCACGCAGCGTTTTTTACGCGTGTAACAAATGGTATTAGACCACTTCGGATAAATCGCTGTTGTATACGTTTGCGCACATAATCTTTTCAACCTAAATTCCGTCCCAGGCGTGAGAACCAGGAAACGGATTGGCTCTCTCGATTGCCACTTGAGGAAATTGAAAATATTGAGGATGCCAACGAGAGGTTACTGGTGCCTTCCCTGAGCAGGGAAACAACCTCAGCTCTGACAAAGGAAGAACTTCAGAAGGCGACGTAGGAAAACGACACACTCTGTTGCGTTTAGGGCTTTCAGCTAAACAGCGGGCCACAAAAGAACCAGATCAAAGGCGAGCTTTGTCCGCAACGCGTGATGTGTCCCAAATTTGCATTTATAGATGTATGTTTCATGACCGGTGAAAAAATCGTGGGCCCTTTGGAGCTTGATGCACTAGGTCATGCTATATGCTCACGGGGGCTACCCTGACATTGTTCGTATGAAACGGAAATTGTGCGAGTGCTTCTGATGGCACATAATGTCACATGAAGTAGCAGAACTTGTTGCTGACTGCTATTCCAGTCGAAGTGCAGGCAAGATTTCAAAGCCGCCTTCCCCCCTTATACAACCCATTGACTATCTTATGCCACCGTGGGTCAAGATAGCTCTTGACATCATGGGTCCATTCAACTCACCGCCTCAGCATCAAAGGAACTGTTTGGTGGCGAGATGATTTTACACTAACTGGTCGAAAGTGCATTTGTTCGGAGATTTGACTACCGCCAACATTATTCGATGGTTGAAATGCATGTTCTTCCGAATAGGAATACCGCAGGATATAGTGACGGAAATGGCACACAATTTACAAGCCGCACGCTTCTTTCGTTCCTCCCACTTCCCGCCATTTAACACTCACATACAACTCTTTATAATCCAGCGGAAAACGACATGGTAAAGCGTTTCAATCGATCTTTGAAAAAGCGTATCCAGTCTCTGCTTTTATCTGGTACAGGTTAAAAGGATGCAATTCTATAAGCACTGTATTCTTACTGAATCAAACACCGTCGAACCACCGACAAAACGCCAGCTAAACTAATGCTTGGACGTGCCCTTCGGACAAAGTTGAATGCCACACTAACAATTCCTGTAGCTAATAACAGACGATCTCGATCGTCACTATGGATATTAGGCCATTTGCCGGAAGCTTACTACTTTGCTCCAGCCCGGAACGGTATTGCGGGTTAAGTTAAACGCTACGTCAAAAGGACAGGCCACGTTACCACACCCGATAAAAATAACGCGTACATGTGAACCAGGCACTTACCAGTTGGAAGGTGACCGCACAGTCATCGCAAGGAAGTTAGCCACAAGTGGCGGACGAACGGAGCATGTGCCACTGTCCTGTACTGACTAGATTACCCACAGCACAGAGGTTAGCCGGACAGGCCGAGAAACAAGACCACCGAATCGATTTGACTTCGGCGCGCCACATGACTAAGCAGAGTGAGTATAACGTTTATACTAGTGCGCTGGTCTAGAGTGACACTTCCTAAGTGCACGTAACCCTAGACATGCACATACGGACGCGCTTAGCTGTTTCTTTATTGGTTCGTTCCCTACCTTTGTATTTTCTTATACTTACCGTAGCTAGAAACCCGTCAGACTACATTAGTTTGTTGACCAGAACGAACTTTCTTTCTTCGGCTCGTGCTTGTGCATTTTTGTATACAACAGGTAGGATGAATGTTTTTAAGTTGAAGTGGATGTATCTTTCGATGTCTGTGACTCAAACCCATCCGCGCAGGTTCATTTGCTTGTATATTCCCAACGATAAAGTTCGACAGTGACTTGAGCGGAGACATATGCTCTGTGCATGACCTCCATCATGTCTCCGTCGATTTGCTGATGAAACCTCGTATCTGATGAGATGGAGCAAATTCTCGATGGCTGTGATGTGGTGCTTCACCACTTGCTCCGGATTTCTCACGAGCGCCCACCTTTCAAAGAAACCCACAGCTATACGTTCTGTTGGCCGATGAAAGGCGCCGGCAAACCAAAAACATGTTGCCGGCGACAATCAGTATTGGCTTTTCAGTGAGTCTCTTTGGATAAAGATGTAGTTGGGATGCAACCGCGTACTCCAACGTAGACAACTGCAGTCTCCTGTGATTTAACATACGAGTAACCTGAAAATACTTAAGATTTACATATATAGTGAGCATTAAAATATCAATTTCTTACTTTCCTTAGATTAGCCACCTAAGTGCATGTTGACTTGAATTACAGCGCAAATTCTAGTGCTCCAACGTTCAACTCAGGAAAATACAAGCACGTAAATTGGCGTGTGAGAATAATTTACTTGTTTTGCGATAAGATCTCCCACGTAGTTCAGAAACACGAATATAGGAAACAACTGATTTTGATGGATAGATTAGACAAAGTCCCAGCTTTAACTGACTGCCATGAAAACAACTCAGGTGCACAGCCATGCAATATCGCAACCAAATTGCACACACTTATACACAACAAGGAGAAACTCAAAGAACTAAGAACTACTATTTGAGATTAAAAAAGAGAGAAGCAAGGGGAAGACCAACGTGGTTTTCAACCACCGCATACCTTAGTTCTACCATCAGGATTATATATATATATATATATGTATATATATATATATATATATATATATATATATATATATATATATTCACAGTCTGTTAACGGATATTGTGCCATCAGAACCATGGCAGAAGAAAAAGTGAAGAAGATGGGAACACGAACTGCGCTTAAAAAATGTTAAACAATCATTTTTGGTTTTACACGCCATTTTGTATGTTGTTGTTTTTGTTTTGTGAGCTTTTGTGTGTATTAAATGGCGGATATAATGGCAGAACATCATTGACGACACTGATGTCTGTTGCAGGCCATGACGTCTAATGTTTCCAACCACTGCGATTCAGCGTCCCGTGGTCCCCAACTTGGAAGACGGACTGGTCCGACTGCCGCCAAACTTGAGGTCTTCTTCATGCTCCATTTCTAAATCATTGGCTGTCCACCATGGCACTTTTCTAATCGCTCCCTGGGAGTGGAAATAGAGCTCGACGTAGAAGGCGATGGGCTGGCATGCGCAGAACTAGTCCGAGCCAACGCATGCGATGTCAGAGAATAACGTCCTGAAGGATGGCACTATTCGCTCCAGGCACGCGATCTCGCACTTCCGCGTTGCTTACCTGGTGTTGTCACCACACCCTAGCAATCCTTGGTAGACAGTGACTGTCGAAAACTGACAGCCGCTTCATGTCTTCCGAGTGAATAGGCCAAGTCTCATAACCGTACAAGAATACTGCACAGACGGAAGCATTGTGCACCTTGCCTTTGAGCTTGAGACTGACATCACGACGACGCCATAGATGTCTCAGTTTGATGAATGCAAGGCGGGCCTATGCAATCCGCTGCGAGACTTCATCCCCAACACCGCTACCAGCCGTGATGCAACTACCAAAATAAGTAAACCAAGGGACTTGATCCAGAAGATGTCCAGCAATGGTGAACGCGGGTTCAAGGCATCTGCTAGTCCTGGAGCAGCGTTTTACATTTTCCCGGAGTGAAGCATAAGCCGTACTTAGACGCCTCCATCACCAAGCGGTCCAAAGCGCTCTGGACAGTTTGTGGATCGTCCCCCAGCAAAGCGATATCATCGGCGTAGTCCAAATCCGTGACTCTGTCTCTAGGTTGGAGATCAACACCGCAGTTCTGGACACCTTTCAGTGCTCTATGGAAACATATTCGGTGGCGAAATTGAAGAGGATAGGTGAAATAGGGCAACCTTGGCGAACACCACTGGTCACAGCAAATGAAGAAGAGTGCGTGCCGTAAGCCCTGACTATGCGCGAGGTGTGACTGTAAAGTTCTTTCAAAATGGTTACAAACTTGTCGGGCACACCTTACTTTAGTAAACAGTTCCACAACGCAGATGCGTCTACTGAATCAAATGCCGCTCGAATGTCGAAAAGCACTACGATCGTTGGCCGCCGGTGGATGTGATGAAGTTCGAGAACTTGACGAAGCGTGATGATTTGGTCGATGCAGCCACGGCCTGGGCGAAATCCGGCCTGTTCTTCTCAGGAAAACTCCCCTTTAGTCGCTGAAAGCCTGCTAAGTAGGACCGACACGAACATTTTAGATGCGACAGAGATTAAGGAGGTTCCGCGGTAGTTGCAGCAGTCGGCGCGGGAGCGCTTCTTGTGAATCGGAACAATGACCGATTCTCCCCATGAGTTCGGAAAATTCTCCTCAGCGCGAACATTCGTGAACAGGTATGGCATTTCGCTGACAAGTTTACTTCATTTAAGTTGAATAAAAAGTTCAAACTGTGCATAAAAGTCCAAATTTTTCAAAACCTTGTACCAATCGCTAACCGCTCTGTGACAAGCCACCGTCCTCAAGTGTGTCCTCATTGACCGGATGCTAAGGTTTGGTGCGTCAGCCGCCGTTGACTAGGTGGGACTTGTGAATGAAACTTGGATAGCATGAACGTCGACAGTGCAACGACCTTGTCTGCGCCCGCCTTACGTCTGAAACGCTAAAGCACAATTGGTCTTAGAGCAATGAACAGCCGGAACAAAAGCGCACGATCGAATCCATGTCCATGATTCTAACGTTGTCGGCATGCATTGTCACGTTCGACAGATTATCTCATTAGATATTTGTGACCGAGTCGTGGGTTTCTGGGTCAACGGTGATGACTGGCAGCTCGTGACAACTGTGACCAACGTCAGTTAGCAAACAGCCTACTCCTGGATCCGTCGTTCAATTGAGCAGGAGCCGAGCAATACGCAGGCGCGCGGTCGTTAGCGGATTCCTTCGGAAGAAGACGTAGAGGACATCATGGATTGGATCGCACAGAACTCAACCGTTACACTACGGGAAATGCGAGCAAGAGTACGGGCAGAAATGGACAAAAACAGTTAAAACTCGACAATCGCAAGGCACGTGGATGGTTCTTGATTACCAGGAAGAATATGTATCAGGTTCCCGAAGGAATGAACAGTGATCAAACCAGATTGATACACAGGGAATTCGTTCAGCAGCTTTTCCTACTTGCAAGCCGTGGCACGTTCTTCGCGCGGATTGACAAAGCGAAATTAACGTTTGCTGCAAAGGTACTCTTGATCGAACGCCCAGAAGAGTGAGAGCCTGTTGCGAAGTTGCCAACAGTAGAGGCCTCAATTTACCTTTTATCGGTACAATCTCAATGGAAGGGAATGCATCGATGACCACGCGGATTGGCTCATTCACTGGTCACCTATCTCTCGAATGGCTAATTAGTTAGTTAGACAACCTAAAACAGAAGACGGCGCTCCGGCAGGTTGTTGTGCTATGTGATAATGAACCATGTCACACACTACTGGAAGTACTGTCGCCAGTAGATGGATATGAGGGAGTAACTATTCTGCGATTGAGCCCATACTCCCCGTTCCTTAGTCGAATCGGCAATATTTGGCAGGTGGTGAAGGCCAGACTGAAGAGTGAGATGAAACTACACTACGAGGAACTTCTGGCCGGAGATACCAGGAAACTCCTGACGCAGATGGGATGGAGTCCGCAGTTCCCTGAACATACTGCCAAAGCAGCCACCAGCGATATTAGCGTTGTGGGATGTCTTAATGCTATTCGAGATATTCGTATACATTTTCCTAATTGTTTATACAGCTTTTGACATGTTTTGATCATGTCGCTGGCCTATATTTAAGTGTCTGGTTGGATAGCACATTTCACTTGAAGGGCGTAGAGACACGTGGGTATTCAAAGCTTATTCGAAATATGTATGCACGTACGTAAGGTTATGCGTTCGTACAACGTTTGAAGCGATATCTGATGTCTATCGCAAGAGACTGACACGGGATCGGCTTTCAGTAGGCCATGCCCGAGTGCTTTGTTTACCGTATAGTAGCATTACTGGTGCTAGTATCCGCCGCGCCTTGCTTGTTCATGATCAGGCTGAGATAATGCAGATAGGGTTTCTTTATTTGGAAAACTAGGAGGTGCGGAGAGTACATTGTAGAACCTAGTGAATTTGCCGGTTGGAGTAGCCATCGGATATCAGACACTATGGGGTATCAGCGTAGATGGTTGATTAGTAGGGAATAGGAATTTACTCAGCACATCATGTTAGCCTTTTCTAAGAGTGTGAGTAACGGATTTACGCGCAGATTCGAGTTCGCAAACGCGTCCATTGCTAAACAAGATGTCGTCATGGAAGTTGATCGAATGAATCGCTTGTCTAATCAAAACAGTCTCTGTGAGATGTTTGTCCGAGTGTACTGGTGCGTTATTTCATTAACCGATTGGAGGTTGGTCTGTCAAGTTCGAAACCCACATCAACTGATTCGGAAGCTGTACTTTAGCTTGTAACTCAACCTTTCCTACAGCAAACGTAATTTAATTTACTTGATAGAAATGCACAGAACATTGTCCAGCACGACTTGCATATCGTTCTGCATGATTCATTTGGATGATCCATTGTTTGACCCGATAGCATGCGTAAACAACTGGGGTGCAGTTGGCGTGCATATATGGATGTTATCACTTTTCACACAGAGCTGTCTACCCTATTGCCTGATAGTAAGTAACTCATTAGCCGGGGTGGTTCATCTGACTACATGTTACACTGTAATACCGTGGACAAAATGATCCAGCGTCACGATAATTGACCATCGCTTGAATCCTGCTGCCATCTATGACGAATGTCATTGCCTGTCGTACAAGTGCAAAATACCGCCAAACAGCTGCCTAATGTACGGCACATATTTCTCTCAAAGCGACTTGGGTTTTTTCAACTTTTATGTTGCTCGCCAAAATGATTTTACGTTGTTAAACGTGGCATTAACAGAACGTCAGATTTAGATACGTAAAATGTTAAAGTCCTTACTACCATCTATCTGTACCCTGCAAATGCGCAAAATCATGACAACATGGGTTTTTAAACCGCAGTCGTACGAACATCGAATCGTTATAAACTACCCAGTCAGAAGAAATCTTCGACGCACATTCATCTTTTGATGCATTCCCTAGCTCGCACCATCGATCCCTGGGTTCACTGTGAATCGGTTGTTCCACTCACACAAGCCCCGCACACAGGACAGCGTCTCCATTAGCGACGTGTTCAGTTTTGTTATCGTTTCATTTGCAACATTTGACCTCAGGTTAGCCCGGACAGCCCAGCGCTCACATACCATTGGGCTCTAGGACATCGGTTTTTAATAGGTGGCACATTTGTCTGTGTGCGACGCGCACGTCTGTCAATCTGCTCCGCTCGTTGACGAGTGCAGTAACCCGCAGCGCGATGACCAAGACTGGTTCGATAGATTTTCAAGAAAAGGTTTGGACTAGGTAAATGAAACTGGGTTGAAAATTAAGCAACACATGGGGGCCCGACGCAAAGTAGAGTGAGCGATGTTCCTCGAATTAACGTTTCAGCTTAGTTTTGTACTCAGCAGCTTAGCAAATACTTAGAACCGATCGAGAAATCTGGCTAATCTGCAGTAGCGATGCACGCAAGTGATAGAGATGATGAGATCGACTTGGATAACGTCGAAATCGTTAGAAAGAGATTGCGTTTAAGTCCCCAGAGGCTGACTGCAGAGGCGGTTGTGATAAGCGAACATACGAATCATATCGTGAAAAAGGCTAAGCAGTCGGTCGGGCTCATATGCCACCTGCTAACCTTGAAAGAAACCAGACTAATTGCTTTCAAAATCAGTATCTGGCCTTTGCTTGAATATTGCTGAGCTGTGTTCAGTAACTTGCGAAAGGCTGACTTGAGAGCCATTGAAAACGTTCAACGCACCTTTACGAAGCGCATATTTGGCTATTCAAGCACACTTTCTTACAGTGATAGGTGCAAGCAGCTGAATCTTGAACCTCTGTGGTTAAGGAGAATGCAATTAAATCTGTGCTTCCTCTACAAACTCGCGTGGCGGAAAGCATATGCTGGAAATTATCAATTGCGCTTTCAGGAAAACACCATTTATGAACTGCGAGATGATGAATGCATATTCTATTTACCTAAATTCAAGACCAGCCTAAGGAGAAATTTCTATCTTCTTAAGTATGGCTACATTTGGAATAAGCTGCCAAAAGAGAACAAAAGAGATTAGATGTACTGAACATTTTGCTTGTTCAAGAAAATGTTAAAGGCTTATCTGTCAACGGATAGAGCGAAGTGGATCTTAAAAATTTAACTTGATGATGAAAAGCTGGATGAGCAAGGGCCGGTTCATGTATGATACCGGAGAACATCAACTCTACTGCACCAGAAAAAACTTGATCAGCTAGGATGAGCTGCTACAAACCGCTTCTTATGCTATTCCTTAACGCTACCTTCCATGCGGTTTTACTCCCTTTAAACTTAATTCATATCAACTGTCTTCTGTTTAAAACCGAGAGCAAAATTATTTACTGGTGGGGCGTCAGGAACTATTTTCGTAATTTTCCACCACAAATTGATTAATTCGTAATATTATTCTGCGATCCCTTTCGCTACATTTGGTCTCCATTGCTAATCATTTCCCCTTATTTTCTGAAGTTAACAGTCCAGAAACATATACTTGAATTCAGTGATGGCAACAACTGATTCCCTATGCGACTTTTGCCTATGGACAACTCGTACAGTCATCTGTCTCCGGCCGTCACGCTACGCAATTTATCGTATGGTCGGCTCGATCCATTTCTACGCCGATGTAAAAAACATACCTGCCTATTTTTTTACACTAACGATATAATTTTCACATAATTCCTATTTTCTATATTCTTCCTTATTTCATTATTGGCCACGACTGGGCTGATCTCCTGTGGTGACGGATTACAGCTTCCAGATTATAAAAGACTTCACCTATGCGAGGCAAATTACCATCAACTGACTGACGTATAAAAAAGTGCCATAATAGAATGATCCGCATGACGGACTGAGCTGAGGCTTCATGGCCCATAAAACATGTACAAAAGCAGCTCTAAAAAGTACAGAACATATGATAAACAGGTGATGGCTCATATGCTACTATGCCACACCGGCACACGGCCAGTTATTGCATGGAAGCGCGGGCGAAAACTTTCGAGGGAATACCTTGCATGGAAGCAGGTCCCCTGGGGATGGTTCCACGAGTGGCCGTATTACTTTAACTGGACATCTGTTTAAATCTGCATACGTTATTGTTCCAGCTTTTTAATTTCTTTAATGCCTTAATCCTGCCAATTAGTTTAGTACCTGTTTTGGATCCAATGTAAAAAGCGTGAACAAATTGATTATATTTTGCGATCCTGTTGTACACATTGATCAGACCACATAGTTGGACTGCACCTCGAAACACCGAGGAATATACCATTTATTTATTTATTTATTTATAACAGCTGAGTGAACAGAATGGACGAGGTAGAGCTTTCGAACGTGGAGCGAGCTATCTTAACCCGATAAGTCTGAGGAGAGCTGGTGGACGGATTCAGGGCCAAGAATGAACAACATATCATCCCCGCACCCATCGTTAACAGGGCTTACGTGTGCGACCATGTAACGAGGACCACTTTGCCCGTTCCATGCACTATACTATTTCTCACGTATGTTCGTGAATAATTCAAGTACATTCATTCGATCGCGAAGCGAAATCGTTTGTTACCCTCTCAAATTCTTGAAGTTAGCATCGGGCCTGATTGCGCGCAGTCGTATAGCTGCTCCTTGTTCGGCTGACCTCAGTCACTTGGAAATGCGGGGTGGGTGATATGAGGAATGTAGGCATGGGTAGCCGGACATTCTCACAGACGTGATGACAGGGTGAGAATGTTAATGTCTACGGACACCAACTGCTGGCTAGGATGTAAGCTGCGCCATTGACACGGCCGATAGTCAAGAAAGCATATCGGTCAAAGATTATGACGTAAATGGCCACGTCCAGGCGCTTGCCCGTGTTAACTATTGCGAGGGAAACAAAGTTGCGTTGCGCGTATATTGGCCGGCCACGGTTGTCTGTGGTGTGACAGAGAAGACGCAAGTGATTCACTGCGCATCACCAAGCTGACCGGTGCGAACTACCGTAATGAATCAGTGATTCGTATAGGTAGAAATTCGTCACATTTAGGATCATTCAGACAGCCAACATACACCGCATCAAACACTGTACGTGTGTTTCATCCTCTCGGGAATCGTCAGCAGTGCGCATTCCATCGGACCCTGGTAGGGCTGAAACCCGCAAGACGACTGTTGCCAGTCCGATTCCCGAAAGGTTGAAACGCGCTTACAGTGCTTTTCCAGGCTCGTAATGGCTGTCTGAGTGTGTCTAGCTATGACGAATTTCTACCTGTACCATTCAACTCCCCCTACTTCTCCTCTCGAATCAGTGCTTCCTTCATGTCTCGGCAGTGCGGGAGTCGCCTCGCGCCTAGTTACAGACCAAAAGATACACAGTTGTGTTTCACAAACGACATCTTCCAACATAGTATTATTGAGGATTCGCTGCAACAAGCGATGACTAGTGGAAGTAGTTGAGCATGCTTGGGAAATGAGCTGATTAAGGGGTTCCTCTTACTCATACAAGAGCATCTATAGAGCTGCTTCGGCATGCTACAAGCTTGGTTATTTTACTTTGATTCTTGCCTCATTGAGAAATATACGCATCTTGCAACGTGGAATGCGGTTACAATTTTCCAAAAGACAAAAGTTGACAATATAATTGCTTCATTATGTTCAACTGGAAGCAACCCTTTTACAGCCATTAACGAAATGTAAGGAATGACAAGTTTGCCCCTATTCGATATCGACGCCGTCGTTGAGTATGGTTTCCCGGAGCTGAGATAGCAGTAACAGAGGAATGATGTGGTGCAAAGTGAGATATTTATTGATAGACATTAGAAAACCTTGTTTTAGGGTAATTGGTTCCAAGGCTTGTGGTAAGCATTGATAGATTTTCTCTCATTCTTATTTTCGCCCTTGGAATTATGCTTTCGCAAATTACATTACGTAGAGAATATCTAACACACTGCGTCATAATCAAATGGACCCTTAAGTTGTGAGCCCTGTAATGTATGAATTTGAAAGGAAAACACAGGTTCGATATCCAAGTTCAAGGCTAGGATGATTGCGGTCCAAGAACAGTACAGCGTTTATTGTAAGCGTTGGGGATTAATCAAGTATCCATTTGGTAAACCGGAAATGATTCCGCTCAACAGCCATTTCGCATGAATTGGGTGTGTTTGGGCTCCGCAACCAGTAACGTAAATTGGTTGGCAGTGCGTATACATTGCGCGACCGGAGCCAAAGTCACAAACGGATTTGCAGTGAAAGATGCTCATACCATGCAGTTTCGTGTGACGCAAACAACATTTTCTGTAAACGACAGCAAGCTTCAAGAGATCTATGATCGTCTGTAATATCTTGTAAAAATTCCCGTATGTCCCCTTCTCTGTAACAGAGAAGTTGTGTGGTATTTCGTCTATAAAGAAAAATGTCGTACCATGCTTTATGATGTTGGAGATCTAATGCACGTAAATAAGAAATAGCAAATTACTCAGGACACTCCCTTGTATGACAGTTTTGGGGCGTAAAATATGGTTGCCTGTTTATATCACTTGTAACCTAGCCAAGAGGTATGCCGAATGAAAAGTGAGTTGTGTGAAATAGAAATAGCGCTTTGCATATCTACCGACAAGCGCTATACGATTCCTAGATCGGAGCAATCATTGGTAGGCAGAATCTGTGACATAGGTTACGTGTCTTAACAGAATCGGGAACCAGAAATATGCATGTACAAATATTCTCAAACAAAACATGCTAAAAGTAGATGATTCTTTGTTTGTTTCACAAGCCAAGGACGCATTGGTCAGAATTTCTGTTTGTCTATGTTTATGTACTATATTTTTCAAAGTGACTTCGTCGTGAACCTCAAAGGTACTCATTCGAGGAGCAGGAAGAAGGTGTGGCAGAAGCACAAGTTTAAGTAGCTGATACAGGAAGGATGCATTGTATGCCTGTTTCTAGCGTTTCAGTTGTTGCTACGATCCACTTTCACTAATGTATCCGGAGGTTGCTGTAAGATAAAGGTCTTTAATGCATTCGGTAAGGTGAGGAAATTTTCTGAGGCTAGTTGGACTGTGGCAAGAAAATCTCACTTAATCGGCTACAGATCTTGAATCCCGAAGGCTCCATCACTCTTGCTGGGACCATTATCAGAACATCCGAATCAGTTACGGGTTTTCGAAGTGAATATTCATTGTCCTTCCAACTTCTCTTCTCATATTCTATATCAAGTCGCAAAAGTCAGACAATTATCAGGCTAGATTTCTGGGACCTACTTCTTACCTGCAACCTAACTTGATATATTCACGCTCATAATGATGCATATCCTGGAGTATTCTACCGTCATTCCCAGCCAATTAAGAAGGAAAGACAGGATAGCTATAGAAAACATCCAACGATCATTTATCAAGCTGGCCATGGGTTACTGCTGAACCCTGAATCACCACGATTGATGTCATCACTTCCGACTGCACCACTTTTGGGTGCGACGACTTAAAAACCAGCTCCTGTTTACAGCCAGCTCCTCGCTTGAATTACCGAGAACCACAATGCATCCCACTAGTAATGGGACATTCTACTACACTCGCAACCTGCCCATAATAAAAGAACTCGAGTTTCTTCTTAATCCGATATGCCAATCTGTGGAGCAAACTGCCCCTACAGCAACGCGCATGTCCATACTTTGCCACAGTCCAACTAGCCTCAGAAAATTTCCTCACCTTACCGAATGCATTAAAGACCTTTATCTTACAGCAACCTCCGGATACATTAGTGAAAGTGGATCGTAGCAACAACTGAAACGCTAGAAACAGGCATACAATGCATCCTTCCTGTATCAGCTACTTAAACTTGTGCTTCTGCCACACCTTCTTCCTACTCCTCGAATGAGGATCTTTGAGGTTCACGACGAAGTCACTTTGAAAGATACAGTACATAAACATAGACAAACAGAAATTCTGACCAAGGCGTCCTTGGCTTGTGAAACAAACAAAGAATCATCTACTTTTAGCATGTTTTGTTTGAGAATATTTGTACATGCATAGTTCTGGTTCCCGATTCTGTTAAGACACGTAACCTATGTCACAGATTCTGCCTACCAATGATTGCTCCGATCTAGCAATCGTATAGCGCTTGTCGGTAGATATGCAAAGCGCTATTTCTATTTCACACAACTCACTTTTCATTCGGCATACCTCTTGGCTGGGTTACAAGTGATATAAACAGGCAACCATATTTTACGCCCCAAAACTGTCATACAAGGGAGTGTCCTGAGTAATTTGCTATTTCTTATTTACGTGCATTAGATCACCAACATCATAAAGCATGGTACGACATTTTTCTTTATAGACGAAATACCACACAACTTCTCTGTTACAGAGAAGGGGACATACGGGAATTTTTACAAGATATTACAGACGATCATAGATCTCTTGAAGCTTGCTGTCGTTTACAGAAAATGTTGTTTGCGTCACACGAAACTGCATGGTATGAGCATCTTTCACTGCAAATCCGTTTGTGACTTTGGCTCCGGTCGCACAATGTGAATGGGTTTTGTGATACTTTAGACTTATATCGCACAATTTTTGCATCTTTTGCAACATACATGAACTGCTTTAGCATTGAAGCTGACGATGTTGAGGAAATCCGCTGTTTTATATTCTTTACTGTTCGATAATTTTGGAAAACCCGCTTTGTTTCATCACATGGCTTTCCATCTCTATTGCAGTAGTAATCTGGCGCAGCAGATCATGTTGCACTGGTTTACGATGGTACGCTGATTAAGGAACTATCTCTATAATGTCTCTCATCATACACTCCACATGTTGGGTTTAAAACAAAGCTGGATGGCCGCCAATTGATAGTTAACAGCACTTTGTGTTCCCCAGATTCCTTCCTCCGTTCAGAACTATGCACTTCCTAGCTGGTATTGATCACCCACCTTTGCCCATGTAAACACCTTTAGTCAGTTTGGTTACCGTGTTGACTAATCCTAAGCTGGTTTTTTCACAATCTGCGTGTGTTGAACTCAGTGGCTAGCAGCTACTTTTGCCAGCAGTTCGTTCTTCAAATTTTCGCTAGCGTAGCACTGGTACATAAGTAAACCACTACAATTTCAGCTGGAAATGTGGTGATTTTCGTTGTGCAAATGTTGCAATCGCAGTTTTTAGGCTCTATGCTTGAGAAAATTATTGATAACACCATATTAATGCAGTTCTCTGACAGGTTCCCTCTCTATGGAGAAAAATGATTAGTCCGTGGTCCTCGTCCGATGTATTGATGATAAAATGTAGATCATAATAAGCTTGGGACTCGGGAAAGAGCGCTCATAGTTAGCAATGCTCAGGTAAGGAAGATGTGTAGCAATTTCACAACTTATTATTTTCGTAGGAAGATCAAAATTTTAAAGGGGTCCTTGGTATCGTCGCCTCCTGAAGCTTTCACAATGTACTACCATCTTCTTCCTTCGGCAAAGCATTCTTATTCTCTTTATGCTTTGCAGCTTTGCTAACGATACGATCACTATCATTAGGCAGATTTGACGGTGTATGAAAAGACTATTTGTTTGCAAGATCATACACCTTTTGAGAACGATGTCTTTATTCAAAAGTAAAACCTGCCTACGCCAGACAACATCCCCCTTTTCAAAGCGGCATAAAATTCTACTGATGTAACCAACAAATATTTACCCTCCATTTCTTACTTTTGCTGCATCATAAGCTCCATGCTTATTCCTAAGTAAATGCATAGTTTATGAATTAGTCCACTGCACTGTACACTTTATTCGGAAGAAAACTGACTCTTAACACTAAGTGTTTTACAGGACTTGGTAGCTGATTCAGTCATTTGTTTGAAGATATTTCTGTACACCATTGTTTTCTGGGGGGTCAGACAGATCTCTGGAGGCTCACCAACGAAATAAACGGAAATAACAGTACAGAGATGGGAATTGAAGATGCATCTGATCTCGCGGTTTGCATTTTCTCACTCTTCCGCTACCTGCTCCAGAGCAGTATCGATTTTCGATTACTGCTTCCCTACAACATTTACAGCGTCTGTTCGACTACTCCATCCTGTTTCCGCAGCCAGATTGATGCTTCGATCCGTCACTTGAATCAAGACGTTCCAACAATAGGTATATGAAGAGAACGGGAATAACTGATGCATTTACTAAAAATCGTAGCAGTACCGTCACAAAAACAGCATGTAAACGGCTTGGGCATTGCGCAAATGTAGCTTCTGCGTTGAGTTCGCAAGTGAGTCACTGGACACCCGGCCGATAGCCAGCAGTACGGCAGCAAGTTAAGTGTCTGGCCATGACGTTCATCGGTATAGATTCCGTGCTTCACATTTTCTCAAAAATTAGTCTAAAAACACCCCCTGCACTTTTGCTGTTGGTCTCAATAAAGCGGAGAAACTACTCCTCAACTGGTACTTCATTTTCATGCATGTTAATTTGGCGCAAAATTTAAGTTATCTGATTTTGGTGGGTACATTAGCTGTGCTTCCGAAAGTTAACAAAAAATGCTTGCATTTCTTGACATGATCGATCAGCTTCTTTCTCACCTGCTTCGCTAAAACGCTCACAAATTCATTTGGCACATTTGAAGACCAATAAGGAGTACTGGTTTTCTTTCCCCACTAAACTGTCTCCAAATGGTTACGAAGAACAGACTCATGTTTGCCAAACAAATTAAATATTCCAAAAATTTGATTCAACTTTTACGGCCTGCTTTATCATCGGTGATCGCGCTGTTTCATGTCTTGCTTGGCAAGAAACCAGACGATATCCACTAATCCTGCTGGAATTTCATGGCACTTATGTAGTTTCTTTTCTACAAGTGCATGCTACATGTTCTCAGTTGGCTTTCTTTCAGCCTGTCGGATCTCTAGTTCATTCCAGTTGAGAAATGCTTACGCATGTGAGGTGTTAAATTCGTGTCAATATACTTTCGGCTTTAATTTCTACCACTTCCTGAAACACACATTAGTCAAAATAACTAGACCAATCGTTTGCAAACATTCTACAGCCAAAGCAAAATAGGACCTCTGAAAGAAGAGTACGCTATCTGTGTGCTCCATCTTTGTTCTCTATTCCGAAAATCCGGAAAAAGTCAGTTGGTGGTCAACCTTTTAACTTCAAATATATTATTCGTTGAACGTCGCGCTACTTAGAATTAATGAGCGTGGTGTTGCTTAGCAGCTGCTCCCAGCCAGACAAGCATAGCGCGAATTGTAAGGCCAATCTTAACAGGTCACATATAGACCTTCCTAGAATCGTTTGATGTCATTGTTATCTTTCTAAGTATGGCTGTCTTCCCAATTCTGCAAATTAGAACGGAACTTCATCAGTATTACAAATTTTCCTGTTACGCAAACGCTACCAATATCTTCTACAATGACCCGGGTACCAACGTTTGCATCATCAGCTTACTCTTGGTCACAGCATGATCATAACATTTCACCTTTTCTACTTTAGTCAACGAAGTACTCTTGATGAATCTACACTTGGTACCTAAGGCACCTGGGTTTTCCGAGTTCACATGCTTCCTATAGTCTGGCCCGTAGCCTAGAGGGAACGAGCTTGTCTCGTGATTTCGCGGCGCGGGTTCGAATCCGCTTAGGGGTGGACGTCCTCTCGGTATGCTCAGCCCGCGTGCTACTGGTGGTGGTCACACGGTAGCGAAGCGCCGTTACGGCGTACAGCTGACACCTTATGTAGCGAGAACGACAAGACAGGGGGTAGACGTTTATTGCACACCGAAAATGGGCACATGAAGGTCTCGCGCGCCCCCTCGAATTTCGACTAGATTTCCGTCCCACCACGCAACACAGGTATGGATGTTAGAGGCGAGCCAGTCCTTTCGCCTCGGGAGCTCTGACTTGGAACATCCGCCTTCCTGTTTTCGCCTCGATCTCCGCTTCTCTGCACCCGATTTGGATCGGCCAGGAGTCGTTCGAGAGCTCTCGACTTGCTTGTTCTGGGCTGTGTCAATCGGCTCGGCCTCGGTCCTGTGGGCTGCGCTAGCGGCGTATTTGTCTGATTTATTGCACTGTCCACATATTCCCGCTCCGTAGTTCCGGGCCCAGGCTCGTCGCAAGCCGTCTTTCGCGATCCGCTCTCAGCTAGCTCCGAAGAGCTCCCCAGAGCCATTCTTGGAAGCGGCCCCTCTACACTTATAGTCTGGTCGATCTTATCGGAGTCGGTGAGTCAGTGTAACGCCAAACTAGTCATTAATCAAACCGTGTTCACTTGTTTCCTATCTGCTGGACTCATCGGTATCAGTGCTAGCCCACTTTACACCATGCTGACCATGAAACGGACCAATTTAAATTGTGCGAAGCGCTGTGTTTGATGTCTGACATAACACATTTAACTCACCGTCGTAATGGATGTGTTTTGCGGTCTTGCGCGACTAGCCGAATACTGCATTCTACCGAAAGTTATAGTTCTGTAAGAGCCGAGTTTTAAAAAATACCGAACACTCATCTGTACCAAAAATATTGCCCTTGTCACTTGCCGGCCATGGCGGACCGCACCCTAAGCCACGCCTCCGTTTAAACTTCTCAAGCTGTCGCTTTCATCAGACCAGTCATGTTTCCTGAAATGTGCAACACTGGGTACATGATCGTAACAGAAGTTTAACATGGTTTATTCCTTCATGTAATTCAAATGCCTACTCTGTCTGACAATCTCTGCTTCACAGAATTTAGACCCTGTGCTCGTAAATAGGTAATGAACCAATGGCTGGAGAGTGGACGCCCTAGACAATTAGGGAAACGCTAGTTACAGCATGATCTAAACCCACATCCACGGTATACAACGGAGTGGATTGGGACAGTATGGATTCTTTATACCAAGGAATTTAAGAGGCCATCCGGAGGGTACTAAACAGAACTGTAAGCGAGATTTTCCAAGGAAGACAGAGGCTCTGTTCGGCACTGGCGCAATTGAAGGACTCAATCTCATGCGACCAACTGCCTTTACAAGATTTGCTGCAAAGACTACGCACCAGCGTATATAAGGCAAGCAACTAAAGAACTGCACACAATGTTAGCAAAACACCAGAGCCTCATGTCACGGCCACCGAAGAACGAGTTTGTATACAGGGCTCTGCTATGATTTTCGGCGGTGGCGATACACACGTTGAACACAGGGCATGACATCAACCTAAATAATGTTGAGATGCTTTGAAGGGCGTGCGATCAATGCTCAAAACAATGATTGTTGAGGCGTTGGAAATTGAAGGACCTGACAGCTGTGTAAACAGAATGGATGGGATACAGTTATCGAATGGATGGCTGGCTGTCTTAACCTGACCAGTGTAAGGGTGTCGGTTGATAATCCTGGGGCAGAGGACGAATAGTAAACCACCACTACCACCTTTACTGGCAGGGACTTACGTGTGAGAACATCGTGCAGCGAAGCCCCTGGGATTTTACCATCTCTAATGTGCCATCTGAAATTACACTTTGACTTGTAACGTGATTGCCTTCCTATTTAGGTCTTGGTGGTCGCTAGTATTGTCCCAGTTTGCCATAAATGCTATGCCGATCCTCACAGGTCCACTTAGGCTGATGAAGCCATTGCAGCAAACGCGACATGTTGCCCTCCAAGTATCAACCAGTTGTTTTCAAAGCTTTCTGAATTCACGAATTCTGGATTGTTTCTAGGCATATTTCGAGAATATAAGTTATGCGCTTTTCGCAACAAACCGATAAGCTTAAACTCTGATCGGATACCGAATGAGGGTATTTTCACATGGCAGTTCAGTTGGCCCTTATGGATCACATATACCGTATGCTGATTTGAACCACGCGACAGATGTTCACAGAACTCCTGACAATTTTGTCATGGTATATGCAGTAGGTGATAGAGAAGGTGAAATAAACCGTACTTTCGGTGTGCTTGATCTTGTAATGAACTGCTCAAGCAATCACTACTTGAGTACACAGATTGTTCTTCCTAAACTGTTATGACTGTTTCTTGTTCAGAGGAAAATACATCGATATTCTCACCCTTTCCTTGAGGAAGTAAGGCTTATAACCACTACAATTCAGTTGGCGGGCGATAAAAGCCACGGACGATTAATCACAATGAATTTTTACATGGTGCGTATCCAAAAGAGTGGCAGGAGAGCCTATGGTGAGGGGAGGCTTCGGTGGCTAGATCCTGACCGAGGATCTACCCACTGCTGCTACTGTTGCGCCCTGAGCTCATGTTCTGAACACCACCTCGTGGCAACAGCTAGGTGGGAGTTGAAGTAAATCCCTTTTCCTAGCTAAGAGCCAAGACGTACCAATCCGCAGGAGTCGGTGTACTGACCATGTGCAACACTCGCTGCTTTCGGGCGTACATTTGATCGAAATCTTTGGCTGAGGACCCGAGTCGATCTCTCGTCAGGTGTGGGATCCCTGTCACTATCCCAGTCCAAACCCCATCCTCTTCGGAGATTAGTAAGTGGTCAGTGACCCACTTCCCATAAAACCTAACCATGGGAGACAACCGGTCCACAGGATTTAAGCTCACCGCTCGATTGGCATAGAGCACGAACGCCCTGCATTTTCTATGACGGTGGGAGGTCACCTCCTGATTTTCAATGATTTGTTACTGCCCGTCTCAAGCCAGGCAGCTCACTGGTCATATTGGTATCAACCCATCAAATCCCACCTTCGTCTGACCGCGTTCGCAGGTGCTAATCATACTACGGTCGCAAAACGTAGAAATTGTTCCAGGTCTTCAATGGTTGCGTGTGACCGACGTCAAGTGAATGATATTGATTATTTCCTGTTATCATAGTTGTACTGAGGAGATGATACGAAATGCGCGCATATACCAATATTCGTTTTCTTTTTGTATTATTCAGATCCCCATTTCTCCTTGCAATCCCTTTTCCGAGTTGGATCTGCTTCCCACTGTCTTGTGAGTCTGGCTATTTAGTCAAAGTTTCCAGGCTTAATCCCACTAGCAAACCTCCGAACCACCCAATGCCTTGGGGTTCAGGCTATTAAGCCAAAGACTCCGGGAGGAGTCAACCAAGCAAACCGCCGAAGCACGACCACCACGACGCGTGCGATTGCTTGCCAATGCATTCGTATGTCTGCACGCAAAGCACTCAGCATCGGGTGCTAGAACGTGTGCACCCCACTGGACCGGAACTCGAGTGAGCGGCCTGAGCATTTGGAGGCGTAAATTTAACGTCCTCTCTCTCTCTCGGTACTGTGGAGAAACGTATTGGGCCGGAGAAGGCGATGGTTGCATGCTTGTTTGATATGGAATGCACATCCAGAATGGGCAACCTGAGGCACCACATTCACGACAAGTTGACAGCTGCTGCTGAGGCGACCAGCAGCCGTGCAAACTGTAAGCGACCCGATTTGTTTGATGAAAACTATGTGACGATTGGTGCATTGGTATTTAAACAGAATGCTGCATTTGTTGTACATGTGGTGAACCCCAGTGATATGGGGAAGAAGAATCAGTTTCGCAATATTTGGCGTTGACTGACCCGAGAGCTCCATCGCATTAAAATGTGTGCTGAACTAAGAACGCGAAGCAGATGGAATGCTACGCAGAACGCCGCCAACACAAATAATTCTTCGACTCCTTGAAGACGGTGTATGGACCGAGGTTAGAGCCGCTGATGACGCTGTTTGATGTTTGTTCAGGCTTTGCGTACACTCAGACTGTATACGTAATGCGGATCTGGCGAAATCGCTCTGCTCGTATCTTAAAGAATGGTTCAGCCATTGATTGACCTACGTTGGACTGCCCGCATCTGCACGAGGTGAAGGTTAGTCTGGCAAGCACGCCGAAACTGGATGAGACCCCGAGAGCCCTTGCTCAGCTGCGTAACGGCAAGCGTGCCGGTGCCGACGGGATCCAGCCAGAAGTATTGAAACACGCGGACCCGCGTTGCTGACTACTCTTCACCAGTTGGAGCAACGCGTGTGAGTTGCGATGAATGTGCCTCCTGCACTGAAGGATGCACTTGTGCTACCACTGTACAAGGAAAATGTTGCAAAAGTTATCGTGATCTCAACTTACTGATTTGTGTAGGAAAGCTGATTGCCCGAATCCCGCTCAACCGCATCTCCAGTCAAATTGTGGAAGCGAACGTGGCGGGAGGGCAATGTGGATTCCATTTGGATCCTAGCATCCTTCGCTATGTTATTTTCGGCTCGTCAATTGCAGGAGAAGTGAGGAGAACGACACCAGCCGTTGTGCTCGCTGTTTGTTTATTGCACCAAAACATTTGATACGACGAAGCGCGAGGCATTGTTTCTGGTGTTGGGTACGTTTAGCTGCCTGAGTAATTTTGTAAGTTAAATTTAACGTCTACATAGTGGTCTGCGGGCTAGGGTGCAGCTGAGTGGAGAGATCTCGGATGACTGCTGTTGTCTCTGGCATGAAGCAAAGCTGTGTCTTAGCTCTTGCACTATTTAATATCTATCTTCATGCCATGATGTATTGTGCTATTGATGCGGCTTGTGCTTGCGGTGTGGGTGTGGAGCACCGTATTGATCGTGGGTTCCTGGACATCCTTCTTTTCGGTACGAGAACTCTAGTCTGTGAGACAACTATCCGTATGTTACTGTTTGCTGACAACTGTGCCTTGTTTGCACACAGCGCGGATGATTTGCATCACATGACTAGTGCTCTGGCTTCGACAGCGACCAAATTCGGGCTCACCATCAACACAAACAACACTGTCTCTCGCTTTTAGCCTTCTCCGTAAGTGCAATATTTAATAATGTCGTTAATCAGCAATGGTGTTGGAATATTGGACACCACCTCCCGCTTCTGCTACCTTGGGAGTATTCTTTCAACTGACCAGCAGATAAACAGTGAGCTGCACATCCGCGTATGCAAGGCAGTGGCCGCATTCGGGAAGCTAGTGTACCGAAGGTGGAACAACCACCAGCTTACCGTCTACACGAAATTGGTAGTGAAAAAACCATGCTGCTGTCTGTTCTACCATACGGCAGCGAAACGTAGACGACGTACTTGCGGAATGTGAGATATCTTGAGCGGTTCCATCAACCGTGTCTGCGAGGGATTCTGCGTATCGGTTGATGCTACAGAGTTGCAGACACTGATGTTGTGCGCCCAAGTGGAATGTATGCAGTGGACTGTACACCTTTGCTGAGACACCTTAGATGACTCGGTCATGTGTGACGTATGGATTCGACGTGGATACCGAAGGAGCAGTTGTATGGCCCACTGACTGCAGGGAAGCGGCACGTGGGAAAACCGGTGACGTTACCAGGACATGATCACATTGAGCCTATCACATTCTACCCTTGATTGTAGGTCATGAGAATTGAAGACGGTTTATCGAAATGCATGGCAAAGTCTGATAACCAAGGCAGTTGCCGAGGTGAAAGGGAAAGTCCTCGTGCTTGCGGAAATGAAGCGGCAAGTGCGGAAGCGACGGTCGCCTATTGGATGTACTCCAACGAAGTTGAGCGCATGATGCTGTAACGCTTACGATCACGAACACCTGATTCAGGCAGGCCTATTTAGTAACGAGCGAGACCAGTCAAGACCAGCATCTAAACGACAGCGGTGACTGCTTAGAAGGTAGGCATGAGCAGTGCAGTGTTTGTAGGTGCGCTGCATTCGATTTACTAACGGCGTGTTTGCGTGCTGTGTTTCTATATTTCAGGTGGCTTGTTTGCTATCTTTTTGCAAATGTTTACTTTGTAATGTCATCTATATGTCTGTCTGATTAGTCGTTATTTTAATCACGTTGCTTAAGTTAATTGTGCTTAACTTCGTTAGATTAATCACCTATGTGGTATGCTTTTATTATCTTTTACTGGCAGCTTGTGCTTATCGCAGATTTGTTGCTAACCTATTCATTATATGTGCCCATTCAGCGTAGAGTTATGTCAGCATTTCCGTATGCTTTACTCGATATATGTTATCTGTTGTTCGCATTTCAAATGATTGGCTGTTGTCTGACATCCCCGGTGTGGCTACGCTTTATATACATGTTGACATGGTGCCCACCTGTCTACTGCCCACTACCTCGTCCATACTGTCTCCAGGAGACAGTTGGTCGTTGCTAGATGGGTGGGGGGTGCACGGTCCTCGTGACTGTGCTAGGCTCGAAGACTGGTTCCATGCACTCAGTGTGGGGCGGACTGCGGTCCAGCCACCGCCTTGTTTGCGCTTGTTTTCCTAAATCCAGCGTGCTTGTTTATGTTTGTGAATGAGAGTAGGCAGGCTCCTTGGGTAAAACCTGGCTCCCATCCACATGCCTCCCGGGCTTATTCCTTCGGGTTTACACTGGATACTTGGTGTGCGCATGGAGCTGTGGGTGGTGCAACGCAAGTCACCCATGGTTCCCATGTATGCGCGAGCGTCCTGTGGTTGTATTATGTTGGTCAAAAGCATATCCGGAACCGGATGCTGCGAACCATCCGAAAGACCGCACTAAAATGGTCGGTGGAAATGGAGAAATTTTATGTGTGAGAGAGAAGCAACACATTACGTGTAATGTTAGCGAAATTAAGTTGATTCCCTGTAGCCCAAGTGGAGTGAATAAGTGGCAGTATAGATACTAGAAAGGATTGTCGAGCAGCTAATGTAGTCCGTGAAGTACAGTTTGCCAGGTATTTATCTGTATTCACCGAAAAATGTGTACATCAGTCCACCAAAGCTTTGATGAATGTAGCGAATAAGTGCCGTGATCGATATCTTGGAACATATTTGGAGCTTTGAAGCTTTTGGGTCAAAAATGAAAAGTTGTCTATCATCATAAATACATTAACCGGTCGTCTACCAAGTTTTCTAAAATGAAGTACCGTGATGTTTCATACAGATGCCGCAATACAGGATACGAAACTAGGAAAGCCACGCACAGGTGCGGAGAACAAATTCCACTGGCCTAAGTAGAACACCAACCCAGAAATTTGGCCAAAGCAACAAGGTGCCCGGACTGTTCAAGTGTCATCTATTTGCTGCGACAACCAGCCCCATTTGAAGGTTGTCCATGCAGATTGTACTCACCGCAAGTGGCTGCAAATTTCGTCCTGGCTGGTCACCTTGATAATTTTTATGCGCAGAATGATTCCTTACAATGCGATTATAGAGCACACATTAGCTGGATCTCCCGAATATCTCCGTTTCCCCACTTACTGAGGTTTCACTTGTATTGCCTAGCAATCAGCATGTTGGAGCCAAACCATCACGAAGGAGAACGGATTTTGTTGCACTTGAGCCGTTTGGAATGCATTAAGCTGTTGATTCCGGCTACGTTTACTGTGTTACTTGAAGTCATCCGAGTGTTATTATTCACAGTCTGCCCTGAGACACATAATCCTTAGCTTCTGGTGGCGAAATCATCTTGTTGTAAGCTTTCTCCTGCTTCGAAATACGGCTTGATTGTTTGCACTGATGAAACGCTTTCACAGCGTCACAATTAATGTATAATTTCGGTTGCTCAGTGATGAGTTAACAATTGATCCGAACGTATCACAATGTAAGCTACTTTACTTCTGTTATCTTGGTTTCATACTAGCTCGAACATAGTGGTTGTTGATTGTTAATGCCTAGCCAGAAAAGAACAGCAGGATTGTTACTCGTAGAATAGTAGGCCTGAGTTTTAACTGCCTTCACTGAATTGGAAGCAAAAGGCCAATGTATTCATTTTATCGCAGTAAAACGGTGGCAATTCCTTCATTAATCAGTTCGTTGTGCAAAAGTGTGTGCTTCTTTTCTGTGCACTTTTGAATACCTAAGATAGATCCTACCGCAACTTTGGAATCCGGGTGGGTCAATGGTCATTCCTGACTGGAACTAGTGGGCAAAAACAGTCATAAAACTTTAAGAACCAGACAAACCGTCTTCAAAGCAAAGAAGTTGCAAACCTACTGGGGCAGTCTGGTGCGTCTTTTTCAAAATTAAAAATACAAATTTGCTGTGCATGTTTATAAGACAAATCTTTTCAATTCAGGTCAAGAATGTGTTTTATGCACCCATGTAGAGTAAAAATGCAGCCCATTTTCAACTGGTACGTAACGTTTCATCTGCTCAGGCAACGTTTGATGTTCTGTTGATAGCATTATCACTAGGTGCACATTAATCAATAGGGTGAATATCCAGAAATAATTTGTTAACAACTCTGGGTGCTATGCAAGTTGACCCTGTTATAAAGCCTAATATGATAGAAGTAATTCTCTGTATGCTTTTCAGGTTATATCTTTTGGGTAAGCCAGCCATTTTTATGATGATGCCACCTATTCCCAAGACATCGCTTCGGTATCGAATCCTCCCAAGCTGATCAGCTATACTCATACAATTAATAAGCACTGTGGTTGAAAGAATGTACTGTTAAAAACGCGGTGTTATGTTGATCGAGTGTCGTTGACCTAGCTTAACCAGTACAATCAAAAGGAGTTATATAAGATTTCGATACACCGTATTGTCTAAATCTACTTTCTTTAGAGCCAGCTGGATGTTGAATGACGGAAAACAATGAATATATCTCCATTCTTTACAGCAGTTAAGTTGGTGGTTTAGGTAAATTGTGGTTCACTTGTGTCTTCGGGTAGAAATTTGATGGTTGGTGACCTACACAACGGGATTATGTTGATAATCCAGTCGCCTCATTTATGCTGCTGGGTATTTGAGACTGGACGTACAGCTATTCTTTACCAGTAGAGTAGTAGTGATTTTAAATTGCTACGCGGGAAAAGGCGGTATTTTAAATCAGAGCTACGCACGGTCTGCAGAATAAGTCTTGTAAAGGTGAGCTCTGTTGGTCTTGTAACCAAGTCCTACGGACTTGATTCAAGTACCGGTTTTATTCCTATTTACGAAACAAAGAAAATTACAAATCGATGAAATCCTGTGCTCCTATCAGTGGTAAAGAAACTCCTTTAAAACGAAAACTATCGGGACCAAAATATTAACCGCCAAACATTAAATAATTAAAATCACATTTGGGGACTCAATAGTTGAGGTAATTTAAGGAGTACCCTTAGGTGCTGTTTCCAATCTAGTGAATGCTGATTCCTGTGCTGACGCAGTCTTTTACGTTGTGGCTATTATACATTTATTAGCTAATAATAAGTCACGGAAAGAGGAAAAACAGACACCGTAAACCGAAGACTACAATGTTATTCTTATATCCTTGGGGCATTTCCTTTTCTAACTATGTTTCCAGAAGAAAACAGCACATGCGAGGATCGATATGAGTAGAAAACACAGATTCTTTCCATTCGGACGCTCTATTTTATCTAAATTTATCGCCAACGATTCACTTTGTTGCCTTGTCTGTTCTCTTATTATTAAATCAAGGCTTGTCTTTACCTGCTTCTGTCAAATTCCCACCTGTGTCGAAATCAACAATGGAGTCTGAGGACAGCCATGACTATTTTAGTCCCAAACACTGATCTATACGCTGGCATCAATGCTCATAGCAGATGAAGCATACGTACCTTAAAATGTTTACAATTATACAAAAACCTGGGCTTCATTTACATCATTTTGATCAGCTTCTGCTTAAATTGTTATTCATTCTTCGATCTGGCACTTCTATTCAGACGAGCATTCCCTCTTCAGTTTCTTGCCTTTTAAGTCATTATCCTACAGCCTGCTTAACTCTATCAACGTCATTTACCACCTAGCCAAACATTTACTGAGTCTGTAAGTAACACTGAATATGTATTACCAGAAAAAGCAAATTTTGGACCACTCAGTTGGGTTACACAATTCCCAAACTTAAACAACATTAAATGAAACTACTTTTATAACTTGAAATCCTTGGTACCTGGAGCTATTCCCAGAATCAATTGAGTTGACTGCCGTTCGGTTTACCATCAGAAGCAGAATTCATCCCCCACGCGATGGGTTTTGTCTCACTCACCGTAGCGCTTTGAGCTTTCTTTAAGTGAACAATCTGTCAACTGCATAAGTAATGACAGCCATGAGGTGAAACTGGAAGAGTTGTGAATAGGGGGCGCAGCCACTATGCTCAAGAAGAGTAGCAAGTGAAATCTTAATTGCAGCATTTCTGAGCATCATCACCTAAAATGTTGCTTATCCTAGGTTCGAGGGCTTTCCGAGATTATTAAAAATGCATTCGTTTCTTTGTGGGTTTAATTAAATACCCTTGCTACTTGTATTGGGTGATATAGGAAGTCCAAAACTGTACCGTAATTTGGTTTAAAATTAACGTTGGTCAGCTCAGCCAGAGGGACCGTATGTGAACATTTCATTGGTTATGGGCAATATGTGATATGAACCTCTGCCTCGTGTAATCCCTAACTATGGTTGAAACAACTAGTTCCATAAGAAAATTTTTGCAAAATAACTAACATAAAAATACTGCAACATTACATTACGGCAAAGTTATCTGCATAGTTTAAAGCAAGTATTACGGATCGTGTGACTTTTTCATCACGAAATTTGCGTTTTTGAAATATAGGTCAAAGATGCATCAAACTAAGCTTGCGCCACCTTTTGTTAACTTTTATCCATGAGATGGATAAGAAGCAAACCAGACTTTTACTTGTTGATTAACAAGTACAGTTACGTTCAAAGTAGTAGTAACGGGTTTTACACGGTTTTCGAATAATACATTTCTCATATATTGGAGGACAATTGGCAGGTTGCTGAGTGTTGAATAGGACTTCTGTCTGTGTCAAAGTTGTCCGGAGGTCATATCATAGCAAGAGGCTGTTGCAACATCGGGATGAGATGACTTATAGGTTAGGTCTCATTGACGACTATCGAATATGTGCATTGTTTCATTCATTCCGCTTCTGTCTATATCAACTGTACTATCGAATCTTCTGGTCATTAAGCAAACGATTAATTCTACAGTAGATAACTGTTATGCGTCTTTGTACTAGTCAAACCGGCTTACCAGTTGTTGGGGGGCGTCAAGCGCCTCTTCTCTTGTGTCGCTGATGACATTCGTTATAATTGCCTCTCCATTAACCATGATTGCTTGCCCATGTATAAATGTGAACTGCGGCCTCAGTATTTACCTATCAACCTAGCGGATGTGACGATGTAAGCCAAGCAGCTGTCTGATTTCGCATGTAAACAGCTTTCCGGGAGCGTAATGGAGTCCACATAGGCCGCAGCATTTGCCATTTGTTTATGACGCATTGTAGTAAACGCAGCTGTTTCTTAAAACTGGTCGACAGCGAAGATGACAGATATTGCAGTGGAACCTGTAGTCCGTCAGGCAACCAAAAGTTTCAAAAAGTGGCGTAGGAATACCCTACCTCTTTTAACGTGTATGCGCACATGGTTATGCCGTCAAAAGAAGCAGGACGGATAATTGGAAGTGAATAAAGTGGGAGCTAAGTGGCTTGGTGTTATATTATTTTACTGATTTATATACGTACAGAAATTTATGCGTCATACATTCAAAATCTTATTAAAACGGCGGTGTAAGCCAAATAATATATAAACACTCAGGCACGGTGAAAGCTCTTGCTTTATCAAGTCAACGATGCTTGGCCAATCACTAATCGCATTGAAGCTGTTGTATATCATCCATAGGCACTACATTTTCTATCCTCGAAGACAGACCTACTTCATTCTTATAGAATGATACCTCAGAGAGCAGCTACTTAAAGTGATCGATTTTGCCATTCTCTTTTATGGCTGCGGAGTAAAATCATGCAAGATAATTTAGCTACAGTAATAAGTATGAAAAACAAATGTAAACCTTTCGGTATTATCGACCAAGCAAAAGTTATAAGACCTGAAACAACAACGAATTTTTAACCTCCTAAAGAATGAACGACATTTTACATAATGCTCCAAAGGCAAACTTTTAAATATTCGCATAATTGATTTACCTATTTCCTATGAATGTTGGTATTGCTGCGAAATAAACGGTTTTGTAATTTATTCTTAAAAGTTCAGTGAGTTCACCAAGGCTATGTGAGCTAATCCTCGTAGCAGCCTGTTTGCGCAAATTAGGTTTAATCCACCGAATCGACGAAGCCTTGGCAAACTGAGGCTGACAGGCAGCAGTGGTTAAATAATCTTTAAAATATAGTGACTTGTAATTAAGGCCATACCAGTTTTCAGAAATCTACATGACCTCACAGAGACAGTTTGCCAGGACGGAAAGTTGCATCGGATACCCTAAAGTATAACAAGCTTCGTGCTTGCTGCATTAGATAAAAATCTTAATAATTGTACCATACACACTATTTGGTAAGGTTTCAGTTTCATTTCAAGCGTCAACGTAGCTAGCTAGTGCGCTGCTCCCATTCAGGTCCAGAATCCTTGATATCATTTACTGTGACGCCCATCGCATTATGACATGCAACAGGAGTTGCTCCTTCCAGTGATAACCACTATGGCCACAGGTTGTAGTAAGATAGAAAGAACATTATCGCAGATCCAGTTAGCATCTCGGCGCACAGACTAGGTCACGTAGGCCAGCTGTTTGTTTGTTAGCAAGAAATATATGAGTAATCAGATCAACATTATAACGGCAGCCTCAGCTGCTCTAAGTGCCTGGTACGCTTTATCACAGAATGTGAGACTGCCGTCGCCCATTTGATCAACAACATTTTAGAGGCAATTGTTCTCCTGCTAGGCTTGACTGCACAACCAGTACACGAACTCCATAGCTACTCGCTTCCATAGCTACCCACAGTTTCTAACAAAGCTAAACTTCTCTCAAGCTGAGCTGGATCCTGAAGTGACCCGGGATAGATATACTGCAGTTCAAACACCTAGATGAATTTTCTATAATTGTTTGATGAAGAAAAATACGACTCGTTCCATTACCTGGATGATCAGCCTTTTAATGTTGGTGGAATTGATGCGCCTCTAGCAACTAGCTCACCTTTCAGCAGAACCTCCTCCAGAGCCCATATACTATTTGTCAGACAGGAGAAAAACCTTTAGGTATCACTTCACTTGATTTGGAAAGTATCTCTAGCTTCGACTGATACTTTGGCCTAAATATCACTGATGGCCTCAGAGAAAAAGCTTGTTTCAACGGAATAGGCTGAACTAACCTGACGTATGATTCTGCTGGTCCACTTGGCAAGAGTGGAAGCAGCGAACAGGAAAACATTTTGATGATTTGTGCTTCATTGTATTTCATTATGTCTGCGTAAAATAACAAAAACCCACAAAGCCATTTTACCTAGACTTCTAAGTAAAGAAACTTGCCTAAACTTATCTTAGCCACATGATTACTGAAATTTCATCTGGAACGAACGACATAAATGCCGAATCGATACGCGCCTTTTGAAAAAAGGTGTGCCTCTCTTATCTACTTTCCGTTCTGATTATATCTGCCAGAAAAGTGGCAGAGCTCCAGTCTTCTCTTTCGGCCAGCATGATCACGTTTTGAGATTACATACCCACACCCTTCTAGTATCAATGGAACAATAGTGTATAATAGTCAACAAAAGCCAACGCTTAACATGTTCCTTTGGATGGCCAGAATAAGAAGCGCGAAGTGTAGACAAGAAAATATCGTGATAACATTAACCACTATGTAGTGGGCTCAACATCTTGTTCCCGTTGAGGTCTGCGTAAATGTGCTTACCTGACTGGGTGGGGCAAAGATGCACGGGGCATACTTTTACACGTTCTATCACCCGTCGATCTACATAGGCTATTTTTCGTAATTTAGCTCGGATAGGGCAGTGTCAAGTTGTGTTTTGAACAGGGAAAATGGGGGGCAGAAAAGACGCTTTTATGTAGGTGTTCCATGGCTGGCAAACGCCAAGAGAATAAAAGCTTTGGCGGCCTTCTACTCGGCCGTATTGCGTGTCCAAATTGAACTGGTGGCCCCTAGATTCTTGTTGTTGCTGAGTTGCAGTAGGTGGTGGCAGACGTGGATGGCGTTCTTTAGAATCTGGTGGATTACAAGTTGGTCGCCACCTAGGCACCGATATTGAGCGCTGTGCAGTTTTAGAGTCCTTGGAATAGTTTTACATGGAAAATGGAACAACCCTTTGACTTGATAGGTGGCTCTTCGTTGTGGAGTCTTGAGCACTGTTAAATCTTTCTTGTGCCATGACTGCTATGCCTGGATAGCATTTTCCACCTGAGGCCGTATGTGATCGTTAAGCATCTGAGGACAGTTGGGTGGATCAATCCGTCCAAATGCCCTCCGCAGGATACCATCTTATTTGTTCCCAGTATTTGACGCTTCTTAGGTTGTTCTGAGTGACTCATATCAGATTAACTTAGTATCCAAGATCGAGTTCCTGGAGGACTGTTTGCAGGACGTGGCCTCAAAGAATGCGTGTGTTGTTCTAATGCTGGCACATGTGGAAGACCTTACATTTTGATGAATTAAACAAGAGCAGATTATAGAAAATCAAATCATGCACATTCCAGTTCCTGTTGTTGAGTTACCTCGTGATCTCTTTCGCTGGGGACCGCCATCCATATTTTAAGAAACCCTAAGCATTCAGACGAATAGACTCCTTAACGAGCACAGAAAATAGACACGGCCCCAGCAGCGATTTTTGGAAATCCACATCCCATGCCACCAACTTCAGACACTAACATACAGTCGCCGTTATTGTAAAAAAGTCTTGACCGAATCAAGAAGCGAATCCATGTCTCCGAAGGCCTCGAAACAGTGAAGCAGAATGCTGCGACCCAGACGGTAAAAGACTGGTGAAGTCGATTTAAACGAGGTCGGCCCGACTGTCATTGTCGACCGTTTCGATCCAACTACCGTGAACAGTCAGTATGTTGGTTGGGCATAAACGAGCTTGATAAGCTCCGCGCTGCTCAAATGCTGTATGCCTGTAGCTGTCTATAGCGGTCTGTAGCTGTCTATAAGTTGGACTAAAACCTCAGGGCAGATTGACTCTACAAGCTTTGAGAATACAGGGAAGTGGAGCAATCGCCGGTCCCGGACGATCGTCACTGTTGAATGTTAGATTTATTAAACAATGTTTGAACGAACTAAAGGTCATTTGTTTATCCAAGCACGTTTGGAAATGCTTGGCTAGCCAACGTTGTTGCTGTTGTGTTCAGCGCCCTTGTGTGAATGTCACCGATACTAGGATAAATGTAGGTGCGCACTGGGAGCAGTTACCACAACGCAGTTGTGGCAGTAATCGTGATGTGGGTAAGTTCTAACAGCATGGCGATGGATGTGGTTACGTAACCTTCGCGAACATCTCGTTGGGAGGTTGGGATATAACCTGTAAAGTATCGGATGTTTCTTCAGCACACTGTGTCAATCTGGCTGTCGTGTTAAACGGATACCGCGCTTCTGTTTGAAAATAATCTTAATGTGCTCGTAGAGCACATCTATGTTGTTGGAAACTTTCAAGCAAGGTAATGCTAGTTAGCCCGCTTTGTCCTCACGGACACAGGTATTATAGCAGTTCTTGCCACTCCTCATCTATCTTCAAGCAAAAACCGATGTGGAAATAGTTCGCGGTAGAGTTGATATCATGCAAAAAGATGAAAGACATACTATTTTGGTGACGAAACAACGGTGTATACCACCACGTTTCACTTAAGTAACCGTAACGCCCTGAGCACTCCAGTCATCGTCACGCACCTAATAGTAGAGCAGAAATTGCAACATGGGACTGCATATATTTTGGTTCCTTGTCTTCAGGCAATGTAGCGCAAGTTAGATGCATCTGTGATGGAGATATTTACAGTGTGTCTTGTTGTTTGTCACTTTTGATGCGCCCAAGATCAACCTTATTTCAGGTGATGCATTCACAGCAAGCCATAGTTATGTGACCTTAATATTCCATTGTCAATACATTGGTCAAGGGAATCACGTCAGCCGAACACTTTTGCTTGCTTATTACGAGTATTTGCTAGTTCTCTGACTGAGGAGTTGTTGCAACGGAACCAATATCGAAGAAAGCAGTTACCAAGCAAACTCCAGCTGCTAAGCTTACAGTTAAGGTTGGCATTCATCTTATACATAGGACTCAGTGATATCTCGCTAATTTCAGCCCAGAAACAAACATCGAAGCTTTCTTCATGTTTTCTGTGCATAGTCTAACATTCCTACTAAATTTTATCGCTTTACAGAACGTACTGTTCCTGTCTAATTTAGGGTTAATACTGATAGTCGACTTTGGTCTAACATGTGATGTCATCTCTAACTTCGCGCAAGCGGCTGTGAGAAGTATTATATATAAAATTAAAACTTTTAAAACCCATAAGGAAGGTTTTCTCGACAATAACTGGTTGCAGGTTCAACAACGGTGACTACGTGAAGCCACTACACGGTTCAAAGCACGATTTTTGTTTTATGTTCGCCACCTCGGTTTAGATGTGCCCGCAAGTAACGCAGCGTGGGCTTGCTTCGCAATATTACACAGACGTGACTAATGACAGCATTCCGCGGTTGGAATACTTTACTTTCAACCATCAAATCGAGTAATATTTAGCTTTCAATGCATCAGCGTCTGGCTTCATCATCAGACGTATTTCTTGGTGAATGACTTCTACTACTCAGAGACCTCGCTCAATAAAGTTAAAGTGCTTAGCTCCAGTGGGGTTCAACCTGTTGTATTTTTGAAATTCTTTTTGCTCTGAACACTGAGTTGGGCTCTTACAGCGTCAGGCTAGGTTGCACATGGCTCCTGCTGCTGAAAGACGACACAAGTAGCAGAAATTTTAACGCTTGCGCTGCGGCGCGTAATTCAACGAGATGCAGGATTTAGGTGAATACCGACCAGCATCTGCTTCAAAATGACCTAGACACGGTATATCATTGGTCAACCAAATATTTACAACGTGAATGAATTCAAGGTACTTTCCATCAGACCTCAGAGCAACTACTCATACCTGCTCGGAATGAATGCTGTGCAACAATCAACTGTCGAACGTGACGTGGGCGTACTGGTTCAAGATGACTTGGTTTACTCCAGGCCATACGAAAGACCGCGAAGACTAGAAACCAAGGTGTTGGGCTGTTGCGACGGCAGTTCGGACAAATAAACAGCTCCATATTTCAAAAAAACTGTTCAGTGCGTATATTCGCCCCTATGTCGAATACGCAATTAAAGACTGGCATCCATGACTAAAACATGACCTTAATGCACTGGAACAGCCACAACGTCGGGCATCTAAGAACGTACTTGGAATGCGCAATCTTTCATAAGATGAGAGATTGAATTGACTGGTGGTATTCAGCGGACGCTATCGCAGACTACGTGGTGACCTGATTATTGGATACTTGATTTTGCGCGACCCACATCATGTGTGCCACCTTTTACTGCGACTCAGCACCAATACAACCCTGAGGGGCCATTCATTGAACCATGCTGTACAGCATAGCCGTCTGGAGTGCCGTAGAAATTTCTTTTTCATTCATCTATATCACCCTTGGAATGCTTTCCCAGAATCGGTCGTCTCTGCACCGAAACCAACAGTATTTAAAAGACGGTTGGGTGACGCACTCATCCATTTACAAGTTGTCAATTATCCTTAAGGCTCCATCCTACTCCTGGAGTTTACCACGGATTTATTTGAGGTTAACTGCGGGTGCTGTGAATTTAAGCGGATTGTAGGACTACAGCGGAGCAAACGATAAGTCCTTGTTTTCATATGTTAATTAATAACTCTTTTGTTGCTAGTACTATTATTATTGTTATTAGTATTATTATTATTACTTAGATATCCCACCAACTATCCAACGGGACTTGTAAAGCAACGCTTCTTAACGCGTATAAATTTCTTTCTCATTCTTCATTGAATGAATATCTATCAGCTCACGCGCCGACAAGCGGAATATTTCTTGAAGATGGAATCGCAGCTTTGCATGTCCATGTGTCTACACCATGGTTCCAACGCTCATTTACCCTGATGTCCTGCGTAAGCTAATAAAACCGTGTCAAGAATTTTCATCCACCTTAGAAAAGCGCTGTCACTGTTGACTGACATGATAAGCAATAAACGACAACTCTTGATTACCTCAAAATTGTCCACATTGAACGGAACTTGAATGAGTGCCCAGTTCTCTGTATTATGACAAACAAACGGTGTGTATGACGGAGGAGATCCTCATCTTAAATCTCAACGGATATACTGGAAAATAGTCGATAGGATACTGTGGCTTCTTTCTAAGGTACGAAGTTGCCATTCAACGTCACAGGATTCTCTATCTCTTGTGCTGCAGATGTTTTTAACCTTTGTGTTATTAGTAAATTAGAGAATATAAATTGGAAACAAATTAATTTACAGCGTAACGTGCTTCCCAAACTAATTGTGGTGCTTTGTTGTCTCTGTGTAGCACACCTTGTGTTTTCTATCTGAATGTCAATGCTTATAAT
The DNA here is from genome assembly GCA_944474145.2 of Dicrocoelium dendriticum. Lineage (NCBI taxonomy): Eukaryota > Metazoa > Platyhelminthes > Trematoda > Plagiorchiida > Dicrocoeliidae > Dicrocoelium > Dicrocoelium dendriticum. Next base: position 45,982,309 of record OX104071.1, read on the forward strand.
GTTTTTCGGCTTTCCCTTTCTCATGACTGGTACCATCGACCTATGTGTGAATAGCTCAGACATGCAATCCTTCGGTGTGATTCAGTTCTGCCATCTAATTGGTCCTCGCACTGCTTGGAAAGTGGCAGCAGAATTGTGACCGTTTGCATACTCATTCAGCAGATATTTTGGGCATCAAATATGGAGTAACAAGGGGTTGGTGTGTGCAGACAGCTTCACTTAAGTTGAAATATAATCCGTTACTCCTGCAGGTTGACGGGACTGTGCACGGGCTCACTAACTCCCTAGTTCGCAAGTGTCTCCATGACCTAATTATTCAAAAGCATCTGTTTTGCTACACAACCAGGAAATACAAAAGCCCCTCATTGTTTTGGTTAGTTCCAAACTAAGTTGCAAGTGGTTCAACCACTTCGATTTCAAATCACCCCACGTAATCGCGTGTAGACCTTTGGGATTAATCATATTCAGTAGCCTATCTCGTTGGATTCGAGCAACCTGTCTCAAGAATAGCCTGTATCATTAGCTAGCAAATATATTCGGTCTGTAAGAGGTCATGCACTTGCCTTGATAGGACCAGTTAGCAATCCATCAGTAGTTGAGTAACTCGAGCAGCTTTATCAGCGCTTGTGCGAGAAAAGACGAAGTCACGTACTGTACACCAAAGCTTGAGGTGCTTTAGTCAATCTTTCCCATTTGTGATGCATTCGCGACATCACTGTCACTCTAAAGTGCAAAGTCTACAATGTGACCCTCCGTTTAACACTACTGGACTTTTGTGAAACGGTCTATCCGAAACATATCAAGAGGTTAGTTGCGTTACACAACCGGTCCGTTCTCAGTTTGGCTCCCAGCCGGTAGGAACACCAAGTTATCAATAGGCGGGTTCGGGTGCATTATAGTTGTTGCAGGAAGAGTGAATTAACCAATCAGTAACACTTGTTCACGCACTAGGCTACGATGGCTTGGTCACGTGTTACCTACATATGCACACTGTCGCCCCGGATGTACGTTGTTTGCGCACTCGGATGTGAATGGGAGAATAGGAGGGAAGGCTAAGCGATTACTCTGTCAAGAGAAATGAATGCCATCACCTCGAAGTTAACATCAGTTAGAACCGCTGGAAAAATGTTGAACACATTAGGTTGGAGACAGTTGTTAAGCTGAAGAAAAACCGACCTCAGTGGCATCTGTGACGTGAGTTTGTTTACTTCGCTAGAGACTCGTGTACGCTACTCTACGCTACTGCACGTCACTCAACTACGTACTGATGATATCAAGTCGACTGGTAACGAAAACTTTGCAGCAAAATTGCCAAGCTCAGCGAACAGTTCAACTGCCAGCTGAACAACTTATACAACCAGTCTTTAATTCTATTATGCTTAATCTGTACGTCGAATTTTAATCCCATCGCCTGTGAATGATATATAGAAGAGCATACTATTAGTATTGTCTTGCTTTTGTTTTTCTTTTTTACTGCCAACTAATCGATTTATGTCACTACACAAGAGCTGAGTTTGCTTTTACTCATGGCTAACGTGCAGAATGATGGGGGTGTGAAAGTGCCATATGATTTTTACTTTCATTTTGACAAGACTATTAGCGCTTTTCTAATGCGATGAATGCTCCTATTAGTTATATCATTCGCACCGCTGACATAATTTTGGTAATACACGACAGCAAAGCAATCCCTTCACTTGGTTCAGAAATAAAAGTTTTATATCGTCCAAGCGTTTACTTTTATGAGACTTGACGAAACAGACTCACCAACTAACAGTAATGGTTCATTAAACGCCGAAACCATTTCTGACAATTTGCGCGACCAGTAAAAGTGCCCCGTGGGACAAGTACATTTGTATTACATGGTATTATATATTATTGGTATAAAGCGAAGGCTCGAGGAACCTCACAGGATAGTCTGGGTCAAATACATACATACGAAAAGAAAAAAATATTGTCAGCCAGGTCGTTTGTAGACCTGCCGTGTTGTTTATGTTTACTGACATGTAAATCAACCTCTGGTGGTTTTGTGTGGCTCGTGAGCACAATATTCTTCTGCGTCCTATTGACACTCGGTGCGCAATGGTGAAATGTATCATCAACTAATATCGTAGAAATTGCTAAAGTAGGGCGCAGAAATGACTACTGTTTGATGGTTGTTTCACTGCTGACAAATTCAGAGTAAAATGTCCCTTGACATTTCAAACTACTGTATTGTACGGTCAGCTTCATCTGGTGACATTGAGCAAACACTGTTTCGCCTTTTTATTGTCGACTTTCTGGGTTCAACTACGGTATCTTGGCGTTTAGTTTTGCGTCACTTCAAAAGAAGATGAATTGTAATGTTCTCAAGTGCGCTGGCAGTTAAAATGTTTTGGACTACATAAGCCAAAAAAACAATGTAGTTCTTTCAAAAATTTTGCAGATCGAGACGCTTCGAAAACATAGCAAACCCCACACATTCCGAATAATCTATATTATCTTCCATTTCCGGAACCTTGTCTGTAAAGTATTTTTGTGTTGCTGAATTTTGCATGTTCTACTCTAGAATGGACAGTCCGACTTGAAATAATATGAAGTAACTCCCTCATATATTAAGTACAGTTAATTACCGATATTTTGAAGCAGTCCAGCACATGGAGGTAGCAGAGAAGCACCGTTCTCCATTCCTTTTATCTCTATAAATTTTGGTACCATTTTCGGTGGTGGGATACGATGAAATCTAGCAGGAATTCAAACGGAAAGACGATGGATTGTAACATTTGCAAATGCATGTAGACAACAGTGAAGTGCTGAAGTGGGAAACAAGACCAGGCATCATCGTGAATAAGCTACGGAACCACACTGTGCCGAGTAAAGCGAGATCTCAAGGTTTTTTGCAACAGACACCACTTTGAGCTGAGGGTACAAGTGTTGGCAGCGGAAAAGATCGACGTCCGTGTGAAGGGCTTTTAATGTCGTGTAAGATCCTCAAGTGCCAACGCTTGTTGATCATTTATTGAGAGCCCACCAATTACCTGTTGGTAATGACACCGCAAGATATATTTTCCTGTTGGCCAATATTTGAATGTGGTTCAGACTAACGTCTTCATTCAACTTTCGTATCTGATTTGAGGATATAATAATTAGCCTACATTAAGAGGTTTGATCCGTGTTCACTTAGCTATGGTCTAGTGCAACCAAATGGAGTGCACATGTGGAAATTACACTGAGTCCACTGGCACGCAACATTCAATGGAGTAATCGAGCAACGATTTAGGACCGGTACCCAGGCGAATATCTGATATGTTCCGTAGGATAGTTAGGGTTTTAAGTGAACAATAAAAATTACAGAGCCACTAACAGAACGCGTGAAATACACGACCCACCAAGGGGGTGTGGAGTAACCCATGTGCATTAATGTCAACATTTGATGGCATATTTATCTTTTGGCATTTGTCTGTAATACTAGTTAAATATTTAATCTCGTATTATAAACTGAAACGTCGTTCCATTAGAAGATCAACGCTCAGGTGTATAGTCGCAGCTATACTGATCACACATTTGCACTTCAGATTGTAGCCTCACACTAAAAACAACCCTTTATCTTTCTCATTCTTGAGTGAACTGTGTTATAATTTCCCATTGTTCTGCGTTTATTGATGGATGCTGCCTTGATTACCTCCCTCATTTAGCTATCCAGCTGTGAAATTTAGAGGTCAGGCGAGCAAAAAACAACAATTCCTCCGTCGATGAATGGGCGCTGTAGGAACGCGTTTCGTTGCCGCATTCCATTTGACGATTTGCCCCAAATATTGATTACAAGTATAAGGCCAACCCAAACTCAGTAGTTTCTCATCTAGTTAAGTGTAGAGTTCGTGGTAGTAGCTTCCAAATTAAATAGTTTTCTACGTACCCGGAATAGCACTAGATGGCCGGTTCGACCTGTTGGATCTTATCAGTTATGCGCGTACGTCGCCTCTAGCAGGATCGGAAACACATGAGCAATAGCGGGTTTCACTGGCAGTCAGAATTGTGTGCCACTGTTCTGTGGAAGACGTGGGCGGATTGTCCTGGCTTACAAGCTAAATCCTATGTAGCTCCTGGGTATGTATACGGGTCCTGATGTGACTTTTGGGCAAGCACCACTGATGAGACACAAATGAGCGAAACGACCATCTAGCGCCACTCCGGTTATGTGGAGGACTACGTGGTTTTGTTGCCGCTATGATGACGCTCAAGTAACAACATTAAGAACCCCCACTAATGACTTTCTCAATCATTTACGATAAACTATCTACGGTCTATCAGACTGACTTCACATCCAACCAAAACGCAAAACATTGCTTGAACACAATAAAAGGTAGAAGAATGAAGCGTTGTCCTCTGAAATTGAAGACGCTTTCCTGCGATATCTTTTACAACTGTAACACACTGGCCCAGTAAATACAATTATAAAACAAAATAGAGGTTATTTTAGTGATATAATTTCAAAGAAAGATGCATCTAGCTTTACATAGGTTTATCAAACGGCTACAGCTGGGTGTGCGCTCTGATGAATTTTGCAACTCAGTACCAACTAATCATGTCGCAGCAATTTACTAGAACATTATGCCTGCATAACAGTATGAAATTAAGCCTCCATCGGTTCAGGTACCAAACGTGAGTATCTAAGCGCTACACTGTGCTGTTGTTGCCATCAAACCCGTTTATAATTGCATTTACAATTCTTCAGTCGGTTCGTCATGCTCTATTATACAAAAAGCCTGATCACTATCGAATGGCGAAGTAAAAGTGAGATTAAGAAGAGAAGCTCGTCGCATGTTTTGTCGCTTTGCTTATTTTAATTCTTTGCGGTCGATGCGCCATTCCACTCTGACTTCTAGTCATCCTAGACCGCATTTGGCCTGAACATTACCATTCTACGGGTTATTATGTAGATGACTTCTAGTGCAAAGATTAACGCAGTTATTGGCTTTGTTCTGTTCGGCAGCGACTTAACAGCTATGCTTTAGGCCAAGTCATAATCCAATTACAATGCAGAAAAACGCTTACTTGTTACATTTGAGAAGTTGAACAAAGTACGTCAAATATCTGCGGAAGCCTAAAGTAACCAAAGACGCTTATCATGTGGCAATTACGTTGCTAGTAGCAGCATGGTATTTAAAATTAGGTCAATCACCCCGAAAAGAAATAGGGTTTTCTCGGTGGAATTATTTGTAAAATGTTTTATATCGCCCTCTTCATCTAATTAAGATAATGTACCCCTATCACCAGACTTAATTATGTACACTCCATTGTAATGCGTCAGCGTAATCTGTTGCATCAACGCGATATTCCTCTTCATTAATTATACTTAGGTCACTCTACAGTCGCAAACCTAAAGTTTAAGTACAAAGTTTCTCAACTATCTCTAAGCAACGAATGATACTATGCTACTTCCATGACTAGATAGTTCTGTAACTGAAGGTAAAAGCTTAACAGCAATCTATCCCAATCAAGAGATAATTTATTTGGTGATTATAAGAGATTATCATAGACGGAAAATGCGAACCTAGGATCAGTGTACACTAAATCCACCGTTGCCTTCCAAGGTTTCCATAGAAGGCACACTTGCTGTGTTATTACGAGTGTGTAAACCGTTCTTAATGATGATGTGAACATCAAATTTTTTGATCCAAAAGATACTATCAGTCTAATTAATTCTTACATCCAAATCAGTATCGGTTGGATATGCATCCATCAAAACTTCAAGAAATTGACTTTCATACCTGTTTATATACAGCATCTTCAAATGGGAACTGAAGGCATCATACGCACATTATTGGATTTTTTATACGCATTATTAACGGTTAGGTTTCGGTCATTGTGTCGCAAGTCAATGATGACAAACACCACGACACCAGTTCGGGTTAGAGCAGTATTCTTGGGAGTTATGAACCATCACATCAAGGATGCAATAGTTAACTCTGGCAATAAAGCATTTTTAACACACTGCTTTCCCGCCTCCTTGAAATCGCTCTAGCGTCAATTGTAAGTAAGACAAGCTTTCTGTTTCAAAAAGTCAATTGACTACAGTATGTCCTTCGTTGTACTTTACCTAAGCCTGAACTGGGGTGGACCTAGTGTTCAAAGGTTGACGCCTTGACCGTTATGGCCCTAAGGCGCAGGCTATCTCCAACTGATGAGTCCGCAAGAGGACGAAACCGGTTATGGGTGTCAGGGTTGGGAAGAACAACACCGAAACCAGTTCGGATACGGTCCTTGTGATCATAATGACCGAGGCCTACTTCAAAGAAGACCGAGGTCTGAATAGAGATTGCATGTCGCAATCCAACCACACAGCGGGTACACCAAATGCCACTCCCAGATGGAGATTTTTCAAAACTTCAAACCACGCGCTTCGATCTAAGGGTACGGACGCTTCGAACGCTACGCATGGCCCAACGTCAACCGCGATGTCCGCATTTGGGCACTCACATGCTTAGAGTGTCAGCGCGCCAAGGTATACAGACACAACAAAAGCCCTCTTGGCGTGTTTCGCGCTACTGATTCTCGATGTGCACACTGGGTAGTTCAATTTGGTTGCAGAATCGTAGTCATCACCGACAGAGGAGCACACTCCGACGGATCTTTTAGCAAAGTTCTCAACGTTCATGGTTACCAACCCAACCGAACCACCGCATACCACCCGCAGCTAATGGGATGGTAGAAACGTTCCACCGGCAACTCAAAGCATTACTCTGTCCAATCAAGCACATCTTGACACGAAACACTTCCGCTCGTTCGCTTAGGCATAAGAAACACGAGTAAAGCGGACTTGCATGCCACTCCTTCTTCGCTATTCTTTGGATTCACACAACGCTTACCTTGTGAACTCGTCTCATTAATAACGCCAACAACCTTCGACTATGGCGACTACGCAGCTCACCTATCTCATCACATGCGACAGCTTCAGTCTGTGCAACCCAGAGCACAGAGCTTGAGTACCAATGTGGACAAACGCTTATTGACTTGCACGCGCGTATTCGTTCGCACTGATAGCGTACGCCGACGACTACAACCTCCTTATTCTGCCCCGTACCGTGTCGTGCGCAGAAGCGACAAGAAGTTTGCCATTGATTACAATGATAACACTGAGATGATCAAGGTCGATGGATTCAAGCCAGCAATCCTCGATAATTTTGACGCTTCGGTGCAACAAGCAGCTTCACAGCTCCCAGCGCAACCTCGGACCAGTCAATTAGCTCCAGCAGAACCGACAGCCCCAATCGACGTCAACCCTTCACGACCCATTATCAATCTATGTGGTAGGGAAGTGAAACCTCCAGTACGCTTCTCCGATTTCATTATCGTTTGCTACTTCCTATAGACCACTCCTTGCATGTCTTTCTGCTCTTACCAAACGTTCTCCAAAATCCACAAAAAACCAAAACGTCTTGAAACTATCAAAAAAGAGCAAAACCTTTCAAAAAGCCAAAAACAACTTTTTAGGTTTTTTGGCCTTGCACTCGTTTGTGAATTGCTAGGCATTTAGGCTGCTTTTTCCTTTTGCTTTCCATATACACCGTCAGTTGGTCGCACCACGGTCTCACTTTTTGCTGGATCCTCTCGTGTCAACTGGAAGTGGAACGAACTTCCTGCTCCACCACCTACGTTAAATCAAAAAATGTCCCCACAAAAAGTTTTTTTTACCGTTTTGACACCATACAGAGGACAAGTGTGGGAGCCCGCTAAGGTCCGATTGCATGATTCTCCCCCAGCAGCTGCATCTGGTTTCACAGCCTGGTCTCGCAGAAGGCTGGTCCGCGACGGACAGTCCTCACGTGGATCGAGGGACTACTTACACAGTCCATTCTGGGGCAACGCTATGTAGCAGTCTGAAGATTCCCCGGTTCACCTGTGTAAAATTCTAACTAGAATTATTTCCTTGCACACCTAGGCGAACGGTGTGGTTTGTTGAATTGATCGCTGAGTTCGAATGCTTGACTTGCTCATCGCCATTTTTGCCTGGCGCTGGTTTCACTTGCAAAGCGCGACTGCCATGTGTGCTGTGCATCCTCCGTTCCCCTAGCTAGAGTGTCAACCGTGTCGTTATTTATAGCTATGTAACAGGTAATGTTTTACTGTAGCAGTAAAAGTTTATTTGCAATCCGATCTGCCTTTTCGAATCGCTCACCGGGTTCCTGCTACAGGCAACCCGTTCAATGTCTGACGTCGTAAAATAAACGGGACACAATTACCCTTGATCCTTTCTAGCAATGTTCAATGATTACTAGGCAAAGTCGTGAATCTCACCGCGATCTTACATCGAAGGGAATATTTTAATGCCCACGTTTTCATGTTGCAGGAATGTTGGTTGCATTCTGATCCAGAAGACGATATTATTCAACTGACTGACTATCGTTCCGTCAAGTCCGAGCGACCAGGATTACCCCAGAATCGTGGAGGCAGTGTAATTATTTATATCAACCAACGCTGGCGAAATTCGGCAGCCTTACCGTTCACATACACAACAACCACTGTTAGCTGTTATTTGATTGAATGTAAGCTACGGTTCCTGTGCGCTTTCATTTCTGTTGTTATCAGGAACATACACATATCTCTTGACACACCAGCTTCCGAGCTGCAAGTTTTACTAACAAAACTCCAACGCTCAGTTTATGTGGTTCTTGGAGATTACAATAAAAGTGGTACCAATTTTATTCATGCCCTTAATTTGACGAACACATTGAAATTTCCAACTAGACTAAAAGCAAAATTAGTTCATGTGTTCACAAACCAAGTTCAACTATTTCGTTCGCAAAAATGACGATCCACGGCAGCTCACACTTTTGCATCATAAAGGCATGTCCTAGTAGTTACAGTAAGACCAACTCAAACCACATAGTTGCACTTTGTGTCGCATCGCCAAAAAGTATATCATTTATATATTTATTGACTCATATGCCATTGGAAACTATTAAGCGAGGTGAATGTGTCATGTCCCGCATTGCGAGACTTCAAACAATGTTGTCATCTAAGGATTTTACTGTTTTCATCAACGACATTTCGTCCCTTCAAGGTGAGCATCTTAGCGTCTATCTCAACTTCTAATTCGACCTATGCTGCCAAACCTGAAGCATTTATTTAAGGGCAGACCGGTTCTCTTTGCCATTACTCCAACAGGTTGTGAAGAAGAAAGAACGTGCAGATAGAATAAAACGTCTGCTCATGTCCAATTACTTTCTTCAACCATACTAACTGAGATAATGCTGCTGTATATTAAAGTCATTTTATCGTATAGCAACCACCGTGACCTGTGGCTGCTTTCAAAACAACTGTGTGATAAGGACTCTAATAAACCTCTAGGGCTGGGATGTTCAAAGTCCGACCGGCAAACCGCAAACGACCCACGTTAACATTCCAACTGACCGTCGGTCTCATCATGCAATAATAAATTCAGGCTTGGATACTTTTCCTACATGTGTACTTTTTGTTATTATCCTTATGTCAGACTGTATATGGCCCGACATATGTTTACCTCAAAAATGAGGCCCTCCATGCACAACGTTTGGACACCCCTGATCTAGGGTCGGTAGATGTAGATAAACTCAACTCTGAATACCCATCTGCGCATCAATATGCCTGTTCCCTGCCTTCATGTCACTCGATATCACAATCTGCAGCTAGACCAACATTTGTATTCCGACACCTCGACTTCTATTAGGAACTAGAAAGGCTGTATGTGAAGAAGGAGTGAGGATCTGCTACTTTGTCACCAATTGTTTTAAAGGCTTGCGCCGACTCCCTTAGCTTACTTTTAACATATCTGTTCAATCGTTGCTTAAACAGTTGCATTACTCCCGACCTTGGAAGATCCGTCAGAATAACGCTAGTCCCAAATAAAGAAGCTCAGAAGTTAAGCCCTATTGCTTGTACGTATGTCATGCTGAGAGTCTTAGAAAGTCTGCTTATTCCTTTGGTTTCTACAAACCCCCCAGCTAGTGATGCTCTTCAGTTTGCTTATAAACCTAAATGATCCATCTTGGAAGCAGTGGCCCATCTCCTTTACTCAATAAGATCTACGATAGATGATAAGTGCAAGGCAGTATGACTGATTTTTCTGGATTATCCAAACGCTTTTAGGAGGGTTGATAGGTTAGTGCTTCTCAACCTATTAGATACAAAAGACGTTCGACCTGCGATGTGAAAGCTAACTGCAAATTATTTTACAGATCACTTGCAATGCACCCAAATGAACAGCAAAACGTCCTCCAATCTTGGTAAGGACTGGGGTCTTTTTCAGGGGCAATCCTCTCTTCCCATTTGTTTCCTTCGTACATAAGAGAGACTTCCTATCCCAGCAGGTTTTATTGGATGCAAATACGCCGACGAGGTTGTTTTAAGCAGCGTCGTTTCCACTAACGGGTCAAACCCGACGAGCTTGAACGTGGGTCACTTTTCCGATCCCTTGTCTTCAACGGTTCAAAGAGCCGAGAAATAACATTTTCACTTCTTCACGCTGGCGATCATTAAAGTTTGCTCAGGGCTTCCAGCACCATTGTTGTAAATGAATGCATCAAATTTAGTCCACGCACTGTTAGGTCCCTTGGTCTATTGGTAGGAATAATTAACACGGTCTACACCTATAGACGAAACTATTTTCAAGCTAAGGAAAAGATCATTTTATGCCCTACGGCTCAAGTTGATTTCAATACCCCGTTTTTAATCTATAAATTAGTAGGTACCAGTACTCACTTTTACTAATTGTATTGCTCACCAGTTCTTTTCCCTGGACTTTTACAAACAGACTTTATAATTATTGTTTGTTTGATGAAGCTTGTCTCTAAATGCAGTGGATTTTCCCTAGCGTCACTTGTAGACTTCATTGTTACCAAGCATTTTGTTGCATGTCACAGATTTTCTTCACATATTTTATTTCACACAGATTTCAATTCACCATCTGCACAAAGAATTATGGAAAACTCGTTCTTTCCCATCTAAAGATTTAACATTTACGGTGCTGTATTCTTGCATGGCTTCGTATCAAAGCTCTGTTTTTTCATATTTTCACGTCTTCTACTGAATCCTACGAAAAGCATCCTTGCCACGCGTGAAGCATTGCTTGAGTGAATGTAGGCAATTTTTCACCATTTGCCTGTCCGTTTAAGTAGTTTTGTACACAATAACTTTACTCGCATTATTAGTGCAAAAAAGTGCAGTAAATGTGTTCAATCGGGTACATCGATTATCTTGACTTAACTTGTCCATATGATCAATTCTTTCTGTGCATTACTTTCGTACATTTGGACTCCCTTGACCTCCTATGATCCATGAAACGATAAAGCTCGCATAGTATTACACACTTGGTTTGCAACTACTGTTCTTGAAGCACTCGATTTTAACCCACTTCCTCTTGATTATCGACGCTACCAGCCTCGGTCCACATTTACACTTTGTTTTCTGGTTATGTATGGTTGAATAAGTAAAGATCATGGAAACCGAAGTATTATTGCACCGGTGCTTACCAGCCTCTTTTATTTGTGTTATTCTGTGAACATCAACTATACTCTGGCAGGCACTGCACGCGATTCTGCAATTCTGGTGGCCAGTCGCAATCTGAAAAGTGCCATTAAGTCTCTCCACATCCGATTGCGATTCAGTTCAATGGAATTTGCTTGACATCTTATTATCCAACTCCATGAATGACCTGTTAACTCAGCGCCCAACCTGAGCTAACAGTGCTTTAGATTAATTTAAGGTTTTCGCATTATATATAAGCTAAAATGGTTCTTTGATTTTTCTAGGATGTTACCTTTGGAGCTAATGGTAAGTGCTGTTGCCATGCGTTTGCTTTTAAGAAAGAATGCTAGCAAATTTTATGGGCAAATAACACACTGCAATCTTTCATTCTTTATAGCGCCATCTTTCCAATAAACGTGCCGTTGTCAGACGTCAGAGGCTCTTTCGCTCAGCCGTTAAATGGTTTTTATTGAAGCTTGATGTTCTGTGAACTTGACTTCCGTTTTTAATCTTTGCAAGTAAATGCGCGTGTACAAGTCTAACCATGTCTGGACACGGAAGTTTGCAAATCTGAGTATAGAGCGGAGTTTAAAACATAAATGCATTTTCTTGCATTCTTTCGAAATGGAATGCACCCTAGTCCAAACAACTGCTTTCTGTATACCCATGAACCACCTTCAAAAGGAAACGTGTGTTGCCTTGCTGAAAGTTTATCACTTTATTTTAATATGATAACAGAATATCAGATTGACATCCTGAAAGCATGCGATGTGTCTACTGCTTTAAACATCAACATAAACATTGAAAAATGAAAAATGAATTTAGGCCGGTTGCGAAACACTTCTTTGCAAGCCCCGTTGGGTGATCTGGTGGGTTATCGAAAAACTTTACGGAAAAAGCATTAAGCATTGTTGCTTTCAAAGGATGAAAAGTCTTTTATGTAATAATCACAATACGCGTAGCTTAGCGGCTCCAGTGGTTGGCAACTAACAGACCAATGGTTATTCCATTAGTATACATCAATACATATATGAAATCTTTATTTTAGCTGTACTTCCTAAAAGAAAGAAGCCGCTTGGGTTATGGTATGAAATAAATGTGTCCGTTTGTTAGACATTTTAATATGTAGAATAAATTTCTGTTGATGTTGCAAGTAACCTGGGTCAACCAAGATAACCTAATTGTTAATGTGATCTTGCTAAGCTGTGGCACTACGGCATGAAGTGAATCAAGGATGCGTTGCTTCAAATGCAAGTTAAAAGTATTCCATATTGAATAGGAATCAAATTGATAAATGGACAGCGTTCACACTTCATAGCCCCACGGACTGATGAAATTGGTTTCCCTCTATGTTAATTGTTGGTGGTTGTTTCATTCATCCAGTTAACTAGTCCGATTGTATGCGGTTCGAATGGCATGACATCCCGATACTTTTGTTTAATGGTGTAGTTTTCACGCGAATTATCGGGCGATATACGCTTATGCAGTTGAACTTACTCAGACGCCTAGTCTGTCACAAGTAGTGGCAGTCGGTGTTATCGGTTCCCAGTAGTGACAGTATATAGGATTTAGTGCAAACAGAGGACACATGCACATAGACATGGCTGATGAGACAGTTTGAAAACATTTTTGTATGAATGGAATGCGATACGCAATTTCAATGTGGATCACGATTTGCAGTGAAGTGAAACTTGTTCAGTCCGATCAATGTGGCCGTAACTGATGAAACAGATGAATATCACTTGGTTGAAACTGCATCAACCACACCGTAGACTCGATAGAATGTTGAGTAAATAGGGCCGAGAAACATGTGGATAGAAGTAACGACGAAGTTAAATCAACCCATTCAAAATGATGTTAAAATACGCAAACATCTTGTAAGGTGACAGGCTAATGTTCGCACTATGCACGAAGCACTATTTGGGCCTCGTGCTGTTGCATATATGTTGTGTCCGGTTTTCACAACAAGGATCAGCAGTTTCGTAGCACCAATAATTGAGGCAGTGAAAGACAGCTTGAACAATCGTAATAACTTGTGGTGTGTGCACTCAGTCGCACATCACGCACCAAGTCGACCGAAACGTCCAGCTACACCAAACCGCGTTACCAGCCCTAATTACAAACCACATAACAGTGCAACGGATTGTGACAGCGAGAATAAATCCCTAATAGCTGTGTCAATTTTTGCATTCCGATTGATGAAGCATCCTTAGTTACGTATGCATGGACCCATACTGCAAAAAATCGATGTATTAACGATGTCACCTCGATGGGTTCTAGAAAATGCGCCGAGCTCAAAAAGAGTTCGAAGATAATTGACTATTTTGCGCTCCCAACAATCACTTACATATCAAAACTAAGTGACCTGTTTACAATATGTTCAAGTTATGAGTGAAGTTTAACCATTATAGGAAGACGTTGGAAGAACACAGTGTGCTCATTCTGTAAGCGGAGTAGCGGCAGCCAAGCTGTTAGGAAATTATCAGTATGTATTGAGGCCTGAGGGTTAGGTGATCAAAGTGTCACCCGCAAAACCCCTAATTCCAGGGTTCCATTTCTAACTGTTGCGGTCTGGCTAGACATGCAGTGTACCGCCGAGAGCCAGTAACATCACAAAGCATATAGTTCAGTTGTGGTCCTATTGTTCAGAATAGCTGCAGTTTGGTTAAACTTAATGGAGCTCTAAAACTAGACTAGATATTACAATACAGGCAATCGATGAACGCTGTAAAGTCCAACAGAGAGTAAGTACGCAATTAGACTCATTTTTACATGTGCATACAACATGCAACTGTCTGGATACAGGTTCGATCCAACTCGTAACAACGTTTGTAGAAAACTGAACATCTGAACAGGGTGGATTTTCCCCAATAAAATCCAAGTAGTCTGTGCGATGAGCGGATGGGTCACGACGTATTACACAGAAGTCGCAGGACCACTAAATTGTTTCGGTGACACGTACCTGGGCGGTGATTCATATCCTACGTGCAGTGGCTGGCATAACCTGCATAGGCACAGACGGTGAAGCCCTGAATGCACCGGCTAAAACAATGGTCAGTGCTTATAAGCGTGTTCTCAACCCCATTTTAGTCAGTAACATGACTCTTGCAATTTCGGTGCGCTGACCTCTGTTTGCCGAGTGACAGTGTTTCGGCATTATCACACCTGCGTCGGTGGGATAAGACATTAGGCCAATTAGCGTTGAATGGACCAGGGGAAAACAATGTGCATAAGTAATCACAACGAATTGTCCAACTTCCTTTACTGGACGTAGTAATCCGACGGTCAGTAAATATTCGGACTGGGCGGAGCAACAAGCCATGATCTTAAGGCTAAGTTACAGTAGAGTAACGCGGTGTTGGTTTCAGTGACTGAACGTAACATGGGAAGGCACTATATGTTGCGTGGCTACCGTTCGCATTAGCAACACGTAGTCCACCAGCTAAGCCAATTATTTTTGGCGCCGCACACGTGCTCGATGGCGTCCGCTTCGAATGCGTTCACCTGTTCTACAATAGTGGTTTACGCAAACAAATTTCGGCATATCCAGTGGCTTACTAGTCGTACTACTTTGCCTCATCAATTCGTTAGCGTTCCCGATGCAGGCAGTGACAGTGGACTGATGGCTGGCTTATTGGACCACGTGATAGAAAAGTGGTCAGTAAATGATTTACCGGCGTGGTTTATGTGCCTGATCCAAGAGAAGAATTCGCTCAGATTGCTTCGTTTTGGATGGAGGAAAAATTTCAACAGGTTTTAGACCACAGTGACCAGTTGCAACCAGCGAACTGGCCTCTAACTGCAAGACAGCCGATCACCGACTAATTCTTGATTACGTTCTATGAAACGCGTTAGCGGGGATCCTATCTTCCAAGTTTAGACAATTCACACTTTAGATCCACTGTGGTTTGGCGTTGCCACTAGCCTCCATTCACTGAATCAGCTGGACGCTGTTATCTGCCTGGGTCTGCCAGAGACGTCACGGGGAAGAAAACACACCGGCTCGGCACACAAGCGTTCTATTCAAAAGTCCTAGGTAAGGTATAACTAATTGTGTTTTGAACAACACATCTGCCCCCACGATCAATCGCGTGATCGACCACACTGAGGCAGGCGATTCCCTTCGCCCCAGCTTTCAGCCACCATCACAGACGCGACAGTGTTACACGTTATGTAGTATTCCTCCAAGCTATAAGCGGACTCTGGGAAGCGCAGAGACTGAGCTCATTTTGCTTGCCTCTAAAACGTCTAAATGCGCTGGTATGTAATGATTAATACCTAGTATTAAACGTCTAATAGCATAACCAGTTGTTCAATATTTTAACTGAGCGGCGCAGCCAAAAGTAGTTTCTAAGCACCTAGATTCAACCAAATGCTCAGTTGGCTACCGTGTCATAAAACAGTCAATACAAAAGCACAGCTGTGGCAGTTAAAATAGTTGAGTCCCTTTCGTTACAGGCGGAAAGTCAACGTTTATCCTCAAAAAGGAACCAAACGGATTGTCTTGGAAGTCACCGAATGTCATACATTCTCCTAACATTAAATGGTACGGTATATCTAGCCTATTCGACTATGATGAAACTTTCTTGTTGGATTTCACGGTGCATTGGAGTCAATCGGTGAAAATTTCAATTTCATTCATTCTCATTTTAACCATCGAATTGCATTTAGATAGATTTCACAGTTCCATTTTACTAAGGTTACCGTCACATTCCACTTCACTTTCTTGTCATTTCTCAACAGAACTAATGATGTGCCCTTGCGTTTCCTGTTTGAAGATTGTTGGACATAGGACAAATGCTAGTCGTCTGTGTTTTGATTTCAGTCCTGGTCTTCCTGCAGAATGTGTTAACTTGCTTGATTATTTGAATCTTCGCTTACGTTCTATACAACACGAACTCACTCAAATTTTGGCAATGAATGCTGCAGCCTAAATCAACGAGAAAAGGGGAAAATCTACCGATACAGGTTGTAGACTAAGACGTCCAAGCATAAGCAAGTCTAGAGAAAACGTCGCATACAATTGCCAAGATGTCATCTGAAGTTCCATTAGGGCTTCCTCTCTCCTCCCTGAAATGCCATTACGTCGGCTTCCGAGGGTTTGTGGAAGCCTGATATAAACTGATGCAACTGGTTTCACAGGGTTGTGGTCTGCTTACTTCATAATTCAGGTGATTGCCTGAGGACTGAGTAACCGTACAGAACTCATCGAACGTGAAAACCTCAACACGTGGAGAAGCCTCTCTCTAGAGGTAGACAACGAGCCAGGTCCAGCAACGCTCGAGGCCTTTTTCCCATCACAGGACCAAATGGGCAGAAAAACGGCGGTCTAATCTTTTATTTTGCACGTGCCTGAGTCCACCAATCCAAGTCCATAGGCAAGCAGTGATCAGGAGGTTGATTTTCAGCAGCATCTGGTATATAAACTCCTTGACGATTGTGACGACGGCGTGAAATTGTGGCAAGTAACCTGTAACAGGAGGCTGGTCTAAGTGGCAACTTTGTTCACATCCTATTGAGTGAGCTAATAGGTGAGAAGATGCATGTTTAACCTAATATGAATCCATTTATTCCGTTGCGTATCAACTCTGCATTCATCGAACTAAAGCGGCCAAAATTAGTGTGATCAGCAGGCTTGGGTTTTGTAAATATTTGGGTGTCTACCATACGAAGTTGAATTTAGATGAACTGGCCGCTCACTCTACAAACCCACACGTTGTGTTCCTACCCTGGCTTGCGTGTAGCTTTTATCCGTGTCCGTAGCCTTATCCCAACTGAGACGTGCTGCTTCTTTAGCTGTCAGCTGCCAGACGTAATGGGATTTGCGGAAACGTGGTTGAATTCTGAGGCAATAGCCTAGTTATCTGGGATTAGTGGTCGTACTTTCTTATTTTCTTTATCTGTGATATGCTATCAAATGATCGCAGCTGCGCCTTGCTGATCATCCCATCTCTGTGCAAGAAAATTGCGAGGGCCTACCAAAGCAGCGATGGTATGTGCGAGTAGTGTGGTGAGCGATCCACATCAGGCACGCAGAGCTGTTCGTGGTTGGGTTTACATATAGACTCGTGGACCGTTGCTGGATTAGCAGTCGCATCTCCAAAATTGCCTGCGTCGTTCCCGTATGTGTAGTCATTTGTCCTTGAGCACAATGGTTTTAAGCTCAGATCATGCCCGAAGACTGGGGGGTCGTAGAAAAATGCATGGATGTAATACCTGCAGCTGGGTAGCACAACCAGTCTGTTAGCTGGCAAACAACGCACTATGAGATACAAACGTGTGTATGATATTTGAGTCTGGAATCCCTGATTGCCAGTGGCCACACAATGCCAGTACCCAGCCTAGGATTGCCTCTACTGTATTCCTTTCTATTGTTGCCAACTTGCAAATACTGAAAAATGGACTTCGAAGGCCTGTCTCAAGTTGCAAACCGAATGGATTTGTCTCTAAGGAAGGCCGCATCTGTGAAGGAGTTTTGTGCAGTTAAAAAGTAGAACGCATATTTATTGTGCTCTTCGCGTGCTCCTCAAGTGCAAGGATGGCTAACCTATCACGGCACATCGATTTGACAGAGATTATGATAAATTCTATGAGTGGCGGTGCAGACTGTTGGACGCACTTCCCTTTCTATATCGATTGATGATTAGGAGGCATATAAGAGGCAGCGGTAAATTTGCTACATAGCAAAAAAGAGTGAGTACCGACTATTCGAACAAGGAATTGCGACAATCGTTCCAATTACCCTCGAAAAGACTTGCTGTTTGAGTGCTTAGCGAATGAAGCGCCATTGTCATTGGCTTCAAACTGACAGCTCTTCACTTCTACCAATGAATGTGTTTCCCAGTTGTCGGAGTACTCTCTCAAATGACTAAGTGCCTGGACCGGGTTCAACATATACCAACCCAACCGGAGTTGATAGTCTAGCTTTCGAGGCTGAAAGAGTGCAGCAACTAGCCGCAAATCTTGATGGCACCGAGTGTGCTGGGCATGTCGCGTTTCACTCATTAATTCTTAAGTCCCTATCAGTTATCATTGAAGCCATACCTCACCGGCATTCATTAAGTGGCTGTCTGAAGATTTTGTCGAGCGATCTGAAATATTCTGTACTAAAACCGGATCTGAAAGGTTGTGATCGGGACATGGTGGAAAGTGTCGACAAAGTTAAATTATACTTCGTTTGACCAGAGACGCCAAGAAAGTTGTGAGGAAGTGTTTGTTACGCCTCTTCCGATTAAAAGACCACTTGACGCCTTGCGGCACAGCTTCATGCTCTACTGTTCATGTAGTATCACCTCGCTGTTGATGAGGTATGACTGGTTGCAAGCATTAAACCGATAGAAGTTCGTCACAGTGTTATACATCGGTTTTAACAAAGAATGTAACACGATGATCTATGAGGTCATTCCTTACAGGCTGGATGCACGGTGTTGATGGGTCTCGGTAATATGGAATCCAAGAGTCTCTGTTTAGACGAAGGTGGAGAGTATAATTTGGTTGCCTTCTGACCTACCAATATCCCTTGACCCCTGTTGCAACTCGATGTAGGACGCTTTGGTCGACTTTGTTTTTGATCCAAATCGTCGATTTACCTCAGGTTCTCCGTCTGCCTTGTGTTTAGGTTTCGAGCAGCCTGGTAAATTAGCGAAGACTAAGCGCACCTTACGACTGCGGTGCATCTCAAAATGAGCTCAAAAGTACCTAGCTGTACTATGTAGAGGTCCGCCTGCAGGTCACCCCAGTCATGTTGGTATACAGGAGTCTGAGGATGAGCTGTGACCGTCGAACCAATACCGTCGACGTCTAAGCACTGCATCTCACACCTTCAGTGAAAGATCATGCTATAACCTTACACTTAAACTCGCTTTCACGTATAAATCGTTCACGCTACACAGAAACTTACCGCGTATGCCTTGGGTTCTCAGACGCGGCTTCTTCGTCATCATACAACAGCTACTTGAGTACGGATCACCCGTCTCCTGTCTGATGAGCAGATGCAAGGCGCAAAATGCGAACTAGCCCAGCAAATTATTACTAGGCCTTCTCTACGTAGATCAATGCGCGAAATTCTGACTGCACACCTTAGCATATTGTCGGGTGAGTGCCGACCTATGCATGACCCACCCTAATTCTTTGCTCGCTGAGTATCCAATGCTGAGGCCTTATTGAACCTGCAAACACTTTAGATAAGCACCCACACACGGACACCATCACCAGTTTTCAGTAATGGATCTGAGGCAAGCTCTCCACTATATGTGCTTAGAAGTGAGAGAAACCAATTATAGTAGACAGCTGTAAGAACGCATGGTGAAGAATAGGTTTGGGCAGCATCTTAAAGTATTGTTAAATCTACATTTTTCAAGATGTTATATAGTGAATGATGAACTATTAAAAATGATACGTCGTGTTTTTAAACATGATATTATTGTGGATAAGATACATCTGCACCTCACCAGAAACTTTAAATATAATAGGCACTGACAGGTGACGGACACATAATATCCAAATTTTTGATCAACGTTGTTGGGTTTGTATACGGTTACTTAGTTATCTGTTTCCCGGCGGGAGAGACTATAGTGTTATGAGGTTTATGATGATTAGATCCTGACAGATGATCTACTTACTGCTGCTACTGTTGCGACGTGGGCTCATGTCTTGAACAACATCTGGCGTTGGCTGGGTGGGAGTTGAAGTATCCCCTTCTCCTAGCTAAGAGCCAGGACACACCAATCCGCATGAGTCAGTGTAGTGAACATGTGCACGATCCGCTGCTTTCGGGCGTACATTTAATCGAAGGCTTTGGCTGAGATTTGGAAGTGGTCGGTTGCCCTCTTCCCATAATACCTAGCCATGGGAGACAACAGGTCCACAGGTTTTAAGACCACCGCTCGATTGGCGTAGAGCACGAACACCATGCATTTTCGCTAACGGTGGAAGGGCAACTCCGGGTGCTCAAAGGTTTAATACTGCCCGTCTCAATCCAGGCAGCCACTTGGTCACATTGGTACAAACCTGCCTAAACCCACCTGCATCTGGCCTTGCTCGCAGTTACTAATCTTACAACGGTCACAAAACATATGAATTGTTCCAAGTCTTCAAAGGCTGCGTGTGACGGCCGTCAAGCAGATCCCAATCTGTCTCTGCAATCACATTCCCTAGCTGTATCTGCTCCGCACTGCCTTGTGGTTCAGGCTATTGAACCAAAGGCTGCGGGCGGAGTCAACCAAACAAACGGCCGAAGTACAACCGCCAGCACGCGTGCGATTGCCCACCAATGCAATCGTATGCCTGCGAGCAAAGCACTCAACCTCGGATGCTGGAACCCGCGCACACTACTGGATCGGAACTTGCGTGAGCGCTCAGAGAAACGCACTGCACTAGTCGCGTTGGAACTGGCGCGCTACAAGCTCAATATTTCGGCGCTCAGTGAAACCCGGCTAGCTGAGCAAGGTAAGTTGCATGAACCTGGTGAAGGCTATGCTTTCTACTGGGTGGGTAACGCCACCTCAGCACCAAGTGAAAATGAGGTCGGATTTGCACTATCCAATTGCCTAAATCACCAGCTGGTGGGTGAGCCCAGTTGCATCAGCTAGCGGCTGATGACTGTTCGCCTACGATTCGGAAGTGAGAAGTCTTCCACTTTCATAAGCACGTACGATCCGACAATGTGTTATACTGATGACACACATGATCATTTCCACACTCATTTATCCTCCGTGATACGACCTGTGCCGAGGAGCGACCGACTATTTCTGCGTGGGGATTTCAACGCACGCGTTGGGCGTGATTCATCGGTGTGGGCAGATGACATCGGTCTGCAAGGCATTGGTTCAGCGAATACGATCGGTGGCAGGCTGCTCTCTCTGTGTGCCACTAACTGCCAGACGATCACGAACACTCGGTTTGCACTGATTGCGAGTGATATAACGGAGTGGTCAAGCCCACCTACTCGGCTGTCATCGTACGTCAGCTTGACATGCTTGAAGTGCGCATGACACTGGTAAGATGTGGATCTGAGTGTGGCACTGACCACAACTTGGTGCTGACCGAATTGTACATCTACATGCGGAAAAGTACGTACTGTGTGCCTGCTGTGAATCGGAGGCGTAACTTGAAACTTCTCTCCCTCGGTACTGTAGAGAAACGTATTGAGCTGGGGCAGGCGATGGCTGCGCGCCTGTGTTGTGGAATGCATATCCACAATGGTCGACCTACGGCACCACCTTTGCGACCACGTGACAGCTGCTGTCGAGGTGACTAGCTAGCGCACAAACTGTAAGCGACCCGATTGGTTCGATGAGTCTCACATCCCTCCTCAATTATCCAATTCCATCCCCTCTATCCCCAACACCATCCCCCCTACTTTTCCCCCCCCCCCCATATCCATATCCTCAACAATAAACACCTACAACCTCCTTCACCCATCAATCTCTCCCCATAATCCCCAACCCCCATCTATTTATTCCTTCTCCTCCTCCCCCTAATTCCCTACCACTCCTCCTCCCAC
Organism: Dicrocoelium dendriticum; assembly: GCA_944474145.2. Lineage (NCBI taxonomy): Eukaryota > Metazoa > Platyhelminthes > Trematoda > Plagiorchiida > Dicrocoeliidae > Dicrocoelium > Dicrocoelium dendriticum. The sequence goes on from OX104071.1 coordinate 46,004,294, forward strand.
CCCCTCCTCCCAAAAAATCCACCAACCTTCTGATACACCCCATTTTAACCTCCCCATATATTCAATCATAATAACTAACCCCCATCATCCATCCCCCCCCTTCCATCCCCTCCCCCAACATCCCCTCAATCCCCCCCCCCCCCTCCCCCCCCCCCCAAATAAACTCCCAAATCCCCCCCACCCTTCACAACCCCCCTTCCCCTTTCCCCCCCATAAACCCTTTTCATCCCCCCCCCCCTCTCATCCTTCCTATCATACCCAATCCTCCCCACTTTCATTCATCTCCTCTTCTATCACCCACTCCACATAATCCCCCCCCTCTCCCATCCCCCTCATCCTTATCCCTCCTTTCTAACCTACCTTCTCCACCCCAACTTCTACCCCCACAAATTATCCATCCAATCCCTCCCCCCACAATATACCACACATCTATATCCAATCCTCAATTTATCCCCCCCATCTACCTCTTTATCCCCCACCTCCTCCCATTCATAACACCCACCTACCCACCCCCCTTCACATGCGTTCACCCTCATACACACCTCACCGCTCTATCCCAACCCTGTCACATCTATCCATGCTCGTTCACCCCCCACCTCTCCTTTTATCTACCCCTTACGGTGTCACATATCACCGTCCATCCTTCCATTGATCTAGTCCGAGATACATACCTCCCCTCCACCCCATCTCCTATGTACCCCACCACCACCCTCACGTCCACTGTTCCTACACGATTACGCTCGTATATAGTGCAGTGAGTCCATGAACATGTGTACTATCCCGTGCACCTACATCACCTCTTCCCACCCATCTCTCACACACACATCGCGGCATAATAATCTACAGTTCCACCCCCCGTTCCCAATTCTCTACATCCCACACCGGTACATCCCAGTGTCTTGTGTCTCACGACCCCACCTCTTCTCTCTCGCACCAATACAGTTAACTTCTATATTCCACTCTTAGAGAGATTTGCACTCCCTACACCCTCCGCTTACCCCCCTCGTCTCACAGTCAAGTTCTCATACACCACTCTACACCCCATCCCCATGCTAACCACTATCATGCACGCGCCGGCGACGGCCTATCATATCCGGCTGTATCTCCCTAACTACCTTCTCTGACTGACCAGCGCATATAATCCCACACCTATATCTTTCATCACACCACAGCTCTCTCTCTCGCTCCCACCACATGCTCATCTCCAGTCTCGCACGCACCCCTATTACTCAAGCGCGTATACACGCCAGCTAAGAGTGCGACATACGCTCCCATACGTCCATTAGGCTCACGCGGCTCACCCACGTTCAATATTGAAAACTCTTCGGCGCGCCTCTTGCTCTGATACTATCCTGCTTGCATACACGCACAGCACATCTGACACACCAAGTACGTCGCACACACACTACTAATTTGCACAGTATACCATCATCACGAATGTCGTGAACACCACTCGGCCAGCCCTGTCATAATTGGATACCCCCACACCCCCTAGTCTCTTTATCCTTCTTCGGAGCACAACTAGACCTCCTTAGTTCACGGACTGTCGAGACTGCACATCATGTCCACTGCGATCATCACCGCACCTCGCTATACACTCGACTCGCGTCTACGCCGCGATGACTACTCATCGTGCCGCCCTCTTAGATCAGATCACTTGTCCACTCTAGGGTAGTTCACAGGATCTAGTCCTGGCTACTAGTCCGTGAGATTCACTCACCTACCGTGCTCGCAGCCATGACACGATCCCTCGCATCTCGTGTGTCACGACACACGCGCTGCCAGGTCACATCACCGCTAGAGATATCCTGTCCGACCGCCATCACTCGCCCACACTGCGCTCGTCTGCCTGCATTCCACACACTCACGGTCCCAAGCGCCGCACACATCTCGCGTGCCGAGCGCACTCGGCCCTCTGAGCTAGAGACACTGCGATATACTACAGCGAGTGTGTGTCACACTATGCTCAGAATCTCACACACTACGACGCTACCATCCCATATCGACGTGTCTGCGCTATAGGTGAGTTTGTGGACTCTGAGCTCTCGCGATACAAGACACGATTCTAGAAACTCTCACTCTTACGCGCCTCTACACCGCTGCCGTGCTCGTCGCTGTTGATCACTTCCATTCTCATGCAGCGCCCCGCACGTCGACCCGCATCCATGACCCATCTCCTCACGCACACTCCGTCTGCCCCCGCAATACAGCTCGCGCTCGCTACAGTTCCCCCACCCCTATCCCACTACATCCACCACACGCGGCCCCCACCGCCGCTCAAACCACACCGCGATCTCCACCCAGACATGCTACCGGTCATCAGTCTGATGTAATCTCTCACGGCACTCCCTCCGCCCCGTGTGACATCTCCTTGAGTCCCACCGCTGCCCGGCGTCTCCTCCCACACTTGTCCAACTCTCTGTCATATTCAGCCTTGTCTCTCTCTATCCACCTACTTGAGCTGCGCTCATCGCCAATCCCTATCACTACCTCGCCTCACCCCGCCCACAGCTGCACCCACGACCCTCCGCGTCCGTCCGCGCTCTATCAGCGGCTTGCACACCCCCCCCCCACCCCACCCTCTCTCTTCTGTCATCCTACCATCCAGCACCTGCTATGACGCCGCTCTCGCGCTCGTCTTGCGCCCTACAGCCTCCACCCGCCTAGATATCAGACGTCCATCGTCATCATCACTCGTCTTGCCCTGCTACGCTCTCCGTCTCTGACCTTAGCAATCGTCCTGTCATCTCACGCACACTACTGAGGGCAGCACCACGTCGCGCTCCGCTTCGGTCATGCCGATCCATAGTCTGCTCCAGCGATGCGAGACGACGAGATGCAACGCACGCTGTGCCTCGGTCACGAGTCACATACGCGATACCGCTGTCGTCATCGCCTGGCTCGCTACCGCTAGCGCTGCTGCCATAACCCGGGCATATCAGCATCGCCCCACATCCTCTTGTCACGAGCCAGATGCGCTCTATTGACGCGGCGATACCGAGATATGGCGCAGAAGTCACATCCTACGCCACTCACCTCACTATAGTCACGTAACTCTCCAGGGTCGTTATCACGTGCGTGCTACTCACCCCGATCGAGTTGCGCGCTTCTATATCGACAATCCACTTGACGTTTGAGACTGACTCCAAGATCGCGTCTCCGCCACCGACCTCCCTCACTGATCAGAGACATCCTTGTCACCCACAAACATTCTCGACTGTCTGGCCGTCGCCGGCTCTGACATGCGAGCCGCCTGTAGAGGCGCTCAGCACCAGCGCCCGAGCGAGACGCTACTCGACCACACCCTATATCTCATCATCCCCTCTAGAGCAGGACCAGCTCGATAGCGAGATCTAGACGCCCAGGCTGCGCATATATAGAATACTGCGCATCGCGATAGCGCGTGCTACTAGCAAGCTCACTCTATACACCTTCCCAGCACACTCTACGGCCGTATCTGCCACTGTCGCATAGCTCGCCATCATACCACTCTGATACCATAAACCCCTCCACTCACCGCCGCTAGATAGTTTCCTCATCACACTAACCTCACTGACGACTAGTACTGGACGATAGCGGCTCCACGAGACGCCCTGGCAGGACAGCATCTCATCACGACTTTGTATCAGCTAGAGCCTACATTCGCCGTCTCGATAACAGTGCGAGCATCATCTTATGTGCTCATATACCACAATCTCATATTACAACGATAAGCGTATCCCACCTTTTTGCACTCTCGCCGTGATGTACTTCACACCCACCCCACCCACCACACACACCATACCCCACCCCCCCCCATGTCTACTGCAACCATCTGCCAGGGCTCGCGCTACACGCGCTTCATCTGGACCGCTAGACCACACAGTCACTCACTCACGAGACCCGTCACAATGCGTCAGGGACCACTAGACTAGATGACGTGCCCGTGTGTCACCAGCACTAGACACCACTCGTGCACACATGCCTATCCACTTCACTGATACGCTTTGCGACAACGCTATCATCATGCTATCACTAGCGTGCATCGTGCGTCCCTCTCGGCTTAGATATGCCATCGTCGCTCACTCTCATCTAACACCTACGTCTCTGCTCCTGCTCGACGCGCTCGCGCACACACCTCACCGACTACCACCAGAGATAACGCGGCGTCGTGCCGACTTATCACTAACATTGACTCGACGTGCCTAGTGGCCTCCTAGATAACGATAGCGGTGCTCTACATACAGCCGACGCTGCTATCAACCCGCCACACAGCTTCCTCGCGCGGTCCAACGTCTCAGAGCACCGTCTCTCTTCGCACACAGGCGCTTCATCTGTGCTATCCGACACCATATACCACACCTCTAGACACCCCGCTCGGACTCCTGCCGTGAAGATAACTACAAGACCACGATTCCAATATATCAGGATACATCCCATCCTCACGCAGGCCACCCGCCAAGATCACGCATACTCCCCGCAGAGAGAAGCTCATAGTCTTCTATAGAGAGTGTCTCACAAGATAGAGGCTCACCCGCCTACATACCTCTATGCAGTCTCTCGCCAGTCACGCGATACTCACACGTAGCACTTGCATACTCCATACTTTCCTCTGTGATAGCTGCTGAGACTACGCATGCGGCATCTCACTCTTAGCTCTCCCGTCCAGGTCTCTCTTTAAATCCCCCTGCTCACACGATAATAGAATAGAGATCTACTTCTGTGTTGTGCATGCGTATAGCGTACGCGCTCGTGTACATCTGACTCTTTTCTATACTCACACACTAAAACATCACGTTGCCTCGCTTGTGTTGAGTATGTATTATTGTGTGTGTGTGTTTGCTGCGTTCTACATCCCCCTGCCATGATGTGTAGCTGGGCGGTTCTGACACATTGCAATTTAATTGCCTGGTGATGTGAAGTCGTTCGGGTGGACGATTGCTCAATTCGTCCCCGCGGGCTCTATTAGGAGCAGCACCTGATATCACACACATAATTCCGTGGAGAAGAGAGTGTTGGTTGTAGCTGCGTGTGTTCCCGCATGAACGGTGGAGATATTCACGTAATGGCTCTGCTACACTCGTAGTCAAACACTCTACCGGCTGATGGGAAAGATACACATCACAGACACTGATCGGGCTATCGCCCCGCTGGCGTGCCCCAGCCATACGGTCTCTCTACACTCTAGCGCTTCGAGAGACGATATGTACACTATGCGTGTGTGCCTCAATACCCTCACATGACCCTCGCCCTAAGCCGTCCCTCCTGCCGGCCCCACACTTCCAATTGCTATCTCGTCACCTCCCTATATCACCCGTTCGGACGGCCCCCCGTAAAACCCCCAACCGCCGCCAAGCATCTCCTTTTTCCTCCCCCACCCCCCTCTGCCGCGCGTAACGACGCTCGGTCTCTGTCAACGTCCTACTGCGAAAATCGATGGGTTTCCCATTCTGCATGAGTACGGCCCCGATACCAAATTGACTGCTGTCGCATTGAATCTCGAGGGAGAGTTGCGGATTATAGTAGGCGAGAACAGGTGCGTTAGTGATGAGTTCCTTGATTGCCTGGAAGGCCTCTTCTTGTTCTGCACCCCAGTGCCAGCTTTCGCCCTTATGAGTCAACTTCCTGATCGGTGTCATAACATCAGCTAACTTGGGCAGGAACCGGCTCAGATAATTGATCATCCCATTTAGCCTGCCAACCGCTTTCACATCTGTGGGGGACGGCATATCTCTTATAGCTCTTACTTTCTCAGGGTCTGGTTTTAGCCCTTCCGCGCTTAACACATGCCCATGAAATATAACCTCTGTACTGCGTAGTTCGATCTTTTCACGTTTCAGTTTGATGTTTCTTTCAACACAACGTTGTAAAAAGCTACGAAGGTTCTGATCGTGCTCTTCACGAGTAGCGCCAAAAACCAACACATCGTCCGCTACGCAGAATACTCCCTGTAGATCGTCCAACGCTTGCATTAGTCGCTTCTGGAAGATTTCGCTAGACACTTTCAGTCCAAACGGTAAACGAAGCCAACGGTACCGCCCGAATGGTGTTCCGAAAGTTGTCATGTAGCTTGACTCATCATCTAGTGATACGTGCCAGAACGCAGAGGCGAGGTCGACTTTCGTGAACACTTTAGAATTGCATAACACCGGCAGCATGTCGTCTAGTGTCGGTAACGTAAAATACTCTCTTTTGAGTGCGGCATTAAGCGGTTTCGGATCAATGCATATACGCAGCTCGCCTGACTTTTTTGTAATAATCGCCACCTGGCTGACCCAATCAGTCGGTTCGTCAACTTTAGCTATCACTCCCAGACTACAGAGACGTTGCAACTCACTCAAGAATTTTTCGCGCAAAGCAATTGGCACCTTCCTAGCTGGTAACGCCACCGGTGTTGCTAGCTCGTTTAACGATAAGTGAGCGGGTCCCTCGAACATCCCTACTCCGCCATCAAACACACTCGAGTACTTATCAAAAATATCTGCCTCGATGTCACACGCATGAACAAAACGTTCGTGGTTAAAAGAAACAAAACCAAAACGCTGGATAGAATCAATGCCCAGAATGGGCATAAGGTCTTCCGAAACAATCAGGAACTCCAGCGGGTGCTCTGTTCCTTCCTTTGGATTGACCGTCTCCAAAATGACGATGCCCTTCGGGTTGTAGCCTTGAGCCGTTCCACATTTTGAGACACTTTTGAGTTTCTTCACATCGCACCCCCCTTGCAGTATTTTTCAGGCAAGATGTTAACCGCAGGCCCGGAGTCTAGCTGAAAACGTACCGGTGTCCTCGAACCAAAAGTGTTGCAAACACACACTTGCTTTTCACCCGGCCATCCATGTTGTTTATCAACAATTCTTGTTCCCGTTCTCTGGCATCGTCGGCAACCGAACTCACTCTGTATGATCTACAGCAACGAGCAAAGTGACCTTTCTTGGAGCACTTCATGCACGTCCGACCCCACGCTGGACAACTCTCCTTCTTCTTTTGGTGCCTGCGGCCGCAAAACTGGCAATCAGTTACCTTTTCATCGGGTGATCTCGGGATACGTCCCCTCGGTTCGGATACTGCAAACAACTCCGTATTCTTTTCGGCGCGCAGAGGTTCGACTTGCTGATCTGTTCTGGCCTCACTGAGGCAGATGTCGACACACTGTTCCAGTGACAAGTTCCTTTGTCGCAGAAACCGGCGTGTGAGTTCATCGTTCCTTATCCTAATAACGATGCGATCCCGTATCAGTGACTCCTTCATGCACTCACAGAAATTGCAAGTTCGTGCCAGGAGCTTCAGTTCTGTGACGTATCTCTCGAACGACTCCCCGGTAAACGATCGCGTCCAAAAAACAGATATCGTTGGTAGGTCTCGTTCACACGCGCTTCGCAGAACTCGCCAAATGTCCGCATCACTTCGGATAGATCCGCCTTCTGGTCGCCAAACTTCAGTGTTTCAAGAACCCTCCTTGCATCGTCACAAATAGCGTGCCTAAACATTGCAAGTTGGTAGTTCATCGGCTGGGCGTCCAGCTGAGTCAGTGTTGCGAAATTCACCCACTTGCTCTTCCAAATCCGCTAACTGCCTGGTAAAGAACTCTCAGTCATCTGCGAAGGGGATAGAAACGGGATCGCCGATTGACCTCCAACTGCAAGCTGCATCTTGAACATCGGTTGCTTCTTCTCCTCTTTCACCATGTTAAGTGACACGGACACGATCAAAAAGTCACGATGGCGGCGGGCGGAAAACAGGCGTTTATTCAGTATAGGGTAGCCTATTTAAAAGAAATAAACACTGTTAATCTTCGAGCCTTCTCAGTGGGTCTTCTGTTTTTCGGTTCACTTCATTGGTCGCGTTCCCCCTTTTATTTCATTGGGTTATGCTATTCCTCTTCGGTCGCTGTCTTCCTGTCTCGCGCAATGATCACATCTTTCGTGCTTGGCATCTGATTGGCCGTATTTCTTTGGACCGCTCATATTTGGCTTTGCCCTCTGAAACTTGCCGGTAATAGCGATTCTCGAGTTGCCAGTGCGCCCTCTATGTTCTATTGTCCAATCCGGTTTGTCGGTTTCTGGATACGTGTGCCACTCGTGATTCGCTGTCCAGCCATCGCTGTGTCTCCCGGTGGGTTCACGCGTTCTCTCGATCGAACTGATCTGCTGACTCCGGTAACCTGCACTTAGGTGGTAACGTCGAGCATACTGGACCGGTTTCCTAAACCCCGTTACAAGGTCTCGCGTGGAATATGTGATCCAGGCCTGGCGTTCTTGGCGCAAGCGCGACATCGATGCACTTGACGCTTCACAATCTGGAGCGACCAAATTCGTTATAGGATTGTTTCATCTCTCTTACCAACGCAGACTGCAGTCCCTGAGATTGTACAGTGGTGAATATCGGCGTCAGTGAGGAGATCTAATCATGCTTTACCTAATACTGAAGAACCCAACTTACCCATGTCGCAATCTGTTGCAACTGAGCCAAAATACCGACCTGAGAGACCATTGGCTCAAACTGGCTACGCACTATGGTCGATTTGATTGTCGACGAAACGTTTTCTACCACCGCGTTTCCCGTGCCTGGAACGTCCTTCCGACTCACGTTATCGTTGTCCCTGCATTAACGCTTTTCAACAAACGTGTTGATGAAACGCTTCTCAACTTTCATCACTTGATATAGCCCGTTCCACTTGGAGGACGAAATAACGCAAACTTAACCATGTGCTTAACGACCCTGTCCGCAACGCGGCGGTGAGGATACATGCGGAAGTGTCCATGTGAGTAGTCTGAATGCATATAACCTGGATTAACATACCACATCTGTCAAATGAAGAAACAAACGAGTGAGCGTTATCGTTTCCTTTTTTATTTTCCACACACTTACTGAACTATCATAGCTCTCCATAATATTTTGCATGTGCACATCCCATTCCCACTTCAAACT
>OX104071.1:46013303-46239009 GCA_944474145.2 Dicrocoelium dendriticum
ACAGTGTGGTATATTGAGCGAAGTCCGATGCAGTAGTTTCACAATTTTCTACATGTAGTGCATCCTAATGTCGCTGGCCTTCATCTCCCAGCACTTGTCTGAATAGTCGTATTTTGTGGGACTCCGAAAGTGAAATCATGGGATTTAAAACGGACGGCGGTTTCAAGTAGTTAATAAATGCTTTCTCCCACCACATCCAGTATGATAAGGTTGGTTGGTCCTCAGCGGAAGACCGAAAGTTAGCAAGTGGATTAATGGTAGGGTTCATCTGGATCCCATTGTCACTAATACGTAGTAACAAATTTAAGCAAAGCTCGCCTCCAGACCGCAATTAGGCAAGTAGAAGTCACAGTGAGAAACAAAGTGTATCGGGCGAAGCAGTACGACATGGCTCACATGACACACAAGTTAAAGGATGAGTGAGGAATTTTGATTGGTCAAAGCGTGGATTACCAATAAGAACGCGGGGTGGCTGAACTAACTAACCAATATCATTGACGGATATAAAACCATATAACTAGCAATCCAAGTATACTAAGCGGCGGTTTTAATAATTGCTTTTGTTCTACTTTTAACACCGCTGCTGAGGTTATCTCGCAAATCCTTCTTCTACTTACTGATGACAAACTTCCGTGATATCAATCGACTTATTTCCTCTACTAAATTTGTATGGTATGATGGGCCTGACAATTTACCTCCAACACTGATAAAAACGATGTATCCGACATCCCTGTACTAGTTCTGAATCTTTTTTCTCTATGTGTGAAAGCCGGTACTGTGCCATCACAATGGGAGAAAGCTGTAGTCATTCCTTGCTAGAAGTCAGATTCTGCGCATGAAATGAGCAATTACCTCCCAATAAGCCATACTTCTATACTCCCTAAAATTATGGAGCGTCTCATGAAGTCCAAAACTGTTGACTTCATGATGACACGAAATCTTATCGACACCTCATAAAACGGTTTCCTAAGTGCGCGATGGTGCATCACATGACAGATCGACTTTCTCAATCTCCTGACTAGTGCGTTGGATGGCGGTTTATCAGCAATGGCCATCTATCTCGAAATGCACAAGGCAGTTGATCGTGTCCGGCATAACTATCTCTTAACCAAACTAACTGCTATCATGGTTTGATTCGTATCGCACAAATAGAACTAAGATTCTTCAGATTCAACACGAAACATGCACGACAAAGCCTGTCACCATTGGCGTGATACAATGTAGTGTTCTGGGACCGTTTATCCCTACAATATGTAAACCATAGTTTTGACATTTTTAACTCCGGCAAACCTTTCCTATTTACCGATGACATAAAAATGCTTACACTTTTAATCCCACTGAGGTCAATGTAATGTTAAGCGAAATCCAGCATGACTTAAGTGCACTCGATCATGAAACTCCAAATGGATTATGACATTCTCTGATGTTAAATGGCACGTAGTATCCTACAGATGTGACATCGTACCAGGTTCGCTTACGATTGATGGTAAACCATTGTCTCACTACCACACTATCCGTGACCTTGGTCTGCACATTATCTTGTGATTTCCACTTGCCTTCCGATGATTCGGTTCAGGTATTGTGAGAAGAAAGGTTATCTGACTGCACTGTTGCGAACAAAGGAATATTTTAAGCTATAAGCCACAGTTGATCAAAGATAGAAGTTAAGAGCATTGTGCATGGATGAGCTGATGATGTATCTTTTTCCCTAAGTAGGCACGGCGCGAAATCTGGTGCAGTGACCTTGTTAAACTGAAAGTGTTATTGCGTAAGAGACCCCGGGTGCTTCACAGAGTAACACGCATTATGATAGCACAGCCATGCTGGCATCCATCAGTTATGCGAGCGTATGAGAGAACATTACAATTCAGCAACTTGCAGTTTCGTACCGCCAGTACCTTTGACAAATAAGTCTTAATGCCATAACTCCTTGATGTTGAGATATACTGTTCATCTATGTGTGCTGAATAATCGACTATCGTTCTGGTCATCGGTCTATCTTGTAAACTCTAGTACTATGCCGGGCGCACACTGAACACACTTCTCCAGTCACAAGGATGCACTAAAAGTTGGAATACGTCACCTCACCTTACCTGGGATATGGAGACAAGCATGGTGTACATGTCGGTCTCACGTCGGAATGTTGAGTCGAATAGCAGCCGTAGAATGACAGTTAACTTTTTCGTTTTCATTGCTACAATTACCCAACAATATACACTGCCCGCAGCCAACTGTACAACGAGCAGTATGGTTAATTTATGGCACTTGAAATAATAGCATCAATAAAGTATAAATGAAAAATCACGAACAAAACTGTCCGGCAAATGTTTCCCTAGCCGTTACTCCGTAGTATGGAACAGAATTCCATCTTAAATACGTAAAATCTAGTCAGGGAGAAAGTTCGGACACGCTATACATTTATTACTTGACGTCAAAACAGCGATTGGTTTACTGCGACCTATCATGACAAATGAATCCCCGTACAAAAGTGGTGCAAGATGGATACAGCCTCAATACTTGGGCATTGTATCTCTGCTGTTGCCAGACATTGCTACCCTCCCCATGTCTTTCAATAGATAAAGGCTGTTTTCTATAGAAACGAATATCCAGATTAGCATGAAGTCTACGCTTATCAAATCGGAAATATGTCATAGAGCTTCTCATTAGCAAACTGCTCTACATTCGTTCTGCAATACTAATCAATTTTTACTTTTCCTGGAGCACGTGTTGCAGTTCTCCCTGCTCCGCGAAAACAATATGGATATTATCTCCGCTTTTGATTGAATTAATCTGAGGGACCTACCTAAAAACCTACCAAGATCATCCATGTTTACGAACATTCTGAAAGCATACTTTTTTCAAAAGTAACTTCTCCTCTTACCGAACGCAGCTAAATTATTTGAACGAGAGTTAACTTGCTTTGGATTGTATAGAGTTTTTTCTTCTTCCCTGAAGCGAATATGTTGTATGCCTACAACATTTCTCGGGGCTATACAAGTTGATTTCACATCACCAATCTCCCAAATTTGATCACGTACAATTCTTCCTTCAAAAACATGCGCATTTCTGAAGGTATGTTTACAGTGATAAGTTATGCAATCTAAATAGGACATGGGACAAAACCCATCTTTTATAGTTACTTTCCATCTTCCCTTTTCTATTTGTTTATTTCTCTCCTACCACTGTTCGCCACCATTAAGCCGATCTCCTGAGGTGATGCATAAAATCTTCCAAAAAATGTGATACACTCATGAAGTGCGAGTTGTCACGAACTCACTGACAAATATTACAAGTGTTGGACTTGAGTCAACACGATGACAAAACAGCATATGACAACAGCCAAAAAGAAGTCAAAACGTGTTAAGATAATCTTTGGCTACTTGCTTTAAGCCAAAATAGCATATTGCCAGATATGTGTAAGTGAATTACAGAAGCAGGTCTCCAGTAGGCGGTTCCATGACCAGTCGTATTACTTTATTTAAACTGACGGCTATATCTACTTTTGTTCCTAATCTCAAATTCTCCATATTTTACTACTTTTAACTGATTGAGTACCTAAAGCACTTCATAGAGAACATAACGGATTCTCAAAAAATCTCTCCAATATCCGACTGTTGTACCAATTCATCAGGCTCCTATATTGCCGGTGTCTCGCAAGTCGACGAATAGACCGTTTAGTTAGTTGTTTGTTTATTTATTTAATGCCAGTTGCTTCCTCAATGTATTGGATTTGTGTGAAACCTTTGTACTTGGGATTTCTAATACGATAAGCCACGCTGCATTGATAACAGCAATAGTAAACCATGAACTGACATCGTTTACCTGAGCATTTGCACAACTTTCGATCGCAAAGCTACGAATTGGGGCGCACGAACCTTGAGTGAATCGGTAAATTCATCGCCAACGAAGACCACAACTGCCTGTTCGGGGATTACTCTACAGTCCGACTGAATCAGAAGTAAGTGTTACACATGGTTCAGGGGAGTGAAAGTGCAACTTTTCCTAGTGTTCTCTTACAACCTTCCAACCGTCCTTATCGGAATTTTCTTCGTTTCCTCGATGACAGAAACTTTTGACGAGCAATTACTAACAAAAACAAAGACAATTTCCTTCAACGTGCCCTGCATTGTATTAATTACTAGTTTAAGGAGAATCTCATCCACTGTAATGTCGTTGTGTGCATGGAGGTTCTTGTACACTTTCAGCTGGCGTGCGGGATGACCATTACTTGCAGAACTCCTTACATGAGTGTGACTCCGGTACACTGAGTTGAGAGGACTGGCTGTTCAAAACTATCCAAGTAGTCTCCAAGTACCAGTGCTCAACATGTTGGACTGCTGCGCAGTGGTCTTGGCCGGTTGGAATGTTCGAAAAATATACAACTGCCTAACATCTTTGTGGACCCTGCGAAGATTACACCATCTAGTCTTAGCATTTTTGGCACTGTATTTGAGACCCAACAAAGAAGGGCATAGTAGTACTTAGGAGTGACTCCCATCTGTTCATTCAAGTTAGGCTGAAATCCCGAGAATGTAAATCATTTGGCATGGGCATCTTCAGTGGACGCCTTGATGGGTTGCAAAATGCTGAAGAACTCCATTCTCATCTGTAGCCCACCTTTATAATTCAGGTGCTAATTTAACTTGAGCGAAATTTCATTAAAGATGCACACCCAGCAATCAGTTAGTGCTGTCAAAAAGTTTTATCCATTCGAGTGTGTCATCCACAGGACGCACGTCTGGAGTATGTTGTTTCCCACTCAATCTAACAGTACTTAAAAATGCCTTCGGGGCGCAGTGCGCTACTTGCATTTCATTGTATACATATTGTTAATCAGGAAGTTAAAAAAGGAACCTAAGCGATTTACTTCAAATTCGAAATAAATGTGCCGATATTTTGCATCTTTCGACTATCTCGGTGGGTTCGATAGTGCTCTTACAATTTCGTTTAATCATTCATTGATAATTTTGCCAATTTCAATTCGTCCGTCATACGTCACCTGTTAAGCTGTAACTTTTACCCGTCTTAAACCATTGAAGAATTAAGTTTCATCTCCGGAGTTTGTGGATTTTTCGAGCTGATTGCAAATTACTGGTTTTGTTTAGAGACCAACGGTCTCAAAACACAAGTGAAGTATTTGCAAAAGACAGTGGCTAGTGAGAAAAAGCGACAATTGGGGAGAAGCAACCGAAACTTTTCTAACTGATCGACAATTAGTAAGCTCAATTGCCATGAAACACCGCTCCATTTGACGCGTAGCTAACCACTCCGTGCTTCGTGATATGGTCAAACTGACTGAGAATAAGCAGGAAGTTAGTAAAATGAAGGCTGAGATTGCCTGAGATAGGAGGATGATTGTTTGGGAGATAGATTTTTGAGGCAGCAGGAAAGTTGTACGGCAGTGGTAAACAGACATCGGTTGAGTATGTTTTGGAGACAAGGTGGCTGCTTTCAAACTGTAGGAGCTCGCAGTATTTGCCACCGTTGAAGACTTGTGCGAACCTTAGCGGGACACAGAGAGCAATGACGATTGCATACCAGCCACCAAATAATTGTTGTAAAGATAAGAAGGAATAAGCGTTGTTCGACTATGAAGAACCACAAGATTTGTTGAGGGGTTATCAGGCCTGTGTTGTTTTAACAAAAACTTAACGCCGCCACTCTAGGTGGTATCCTTAGTTGGTGAAATAAATGGTTTGCTTGCAAGTATAAATCCATAAAAGTTCAACGATGTCTGTTGAAGTCTTTGGGGCACCCCCATATATGCACGTTAAGCGTAAACAGCCAAGATTCCGCTAGGTCAATTTTCTCACATGTTTAAGCCCTACAGTGTTCTGGTAATCCTGTTTGCGGATAGGTAATGTACGAATATCAAAATGGATAAAAAAGACAATATAAAGTGTGATGGAAATATGAAGGACCCAACATTCTGTAGACGTATGGAAAGCGATCCAGCAATACGGTTATCCAATAAGGTGATTCGGACTCTGAAATTGTTCGTGGATTCGAATTATCCAACTACACGATAGAAAAATGGCTTTTGGTTCAAATTTTACGGACTTTTCTAGGTACACACTGACGTTGTGCAAATATGGCCATTCCTGTCACTTTTTCCCAGAAAAAAGTAAAACTTAAGATAGGAAAGGGTGCATTGAAGAACTAGGAAATGGAGGTGTCGAACTGCCAAAAATGGGTGCGATTTGTTCACACGGAAGTTGTCCGAATGACAACTGGCCATGGTTAAGCCAAATCCTTCAAGAACTACTCATGCACACAAAACAGGGTTCTTGAAACAAATCGCCATAACCAATGTAACGATTCGGCATCTGATTAGCTTGGTATTAACGTCCCTCACACGGTAGATCGGTCTTTTGTGATAATGACGGGATGGTTCGTTTTGACTAAGTGCGTGACTATTGAGGTGTTATAAGTTTTGTTCAATTCTCGGCTTGGCCACCCTGAGTAGTGCTCGCGGACGCCTTCAGACAAACGTCTTGTGGTGCGACCAGTCGAGCAGCATGAACAAATCACACCCATTTGGAGTATTTTGATACCTTAATTTGCCAGTTACTCGATCCATCCTTTCTTATATTAGTTATTTACATGTGCTCTATTTGACTTGACGATGAAAGGATATCTTAGCCAAAGGATTATGGAATCGTCTAAAACATTTGACCAATGGATAGCTGCCTGGAGCTATCAAGGCCAAAGTTGAATGGACAACTGAAATGCCATCCTTTCAAAAAATTGTAGGTACTGATCTCAGCACGGCCGATGTTTCATCGCAGGAACGAAGAGCTCCTGATAGATATCGGAATCATCTTTCTTCATTAGCAAGTATGCACGCCTACTAGGGCAAGAACATTCTTGACCTAAGTCACGTCCGGCATATCCAGTGCGAAAACAGACTCAGCAATCTCCCTGGAAGCGATCATAACGTTACCCAACTAACCTTTAAATTTGCCCAAATGACAGCAACGAGTCAATATCAACCATATCACAAATTGGACTAGAGCAGCTTCCGTCTGACTAGTAGATCCTCGACTGCAGTGACTTCTTCCTTGCAGACAGTCCAGATTTCGTTGCTGATGAATGCTACCAGCATCAGATCTACGGCATCCATCTGCTTGCACCGCTGTCACATTTTCAAAATCCTATTGCTAAGGTTATGGGGACGCGTTTAAAATGCTTGCGCTCTAAATTTAATAAATTGTTTGATATAAGTGCAATCACGCAAAAAATCCTCCAGGACTTGCAAAGTCAACATGAAAAAACACTCACATCTTGAGGGGCGCAAGCACTAGCCGCTCCCAACGGCAAAGACATTTTTCATCGCATAGTGAAAGCCAAGTACGAAACACAAAGTTATCTATCGATAAGGATTACCTCAGCAGACTGAAGTTTCATTATTGACCCCGAAAGGATGTTATTTATTATTTCTCCTCCCTGTTTAATGCAGGCGCAGTTGTTGCACAAGAACGGCTGTCTTTGATTGCTAATGCGAATATAGCTACAATTGATTTTAACCTGTATGGCATTAGAAAGCAAATAACAGTCCCAAAGCATTCGTTTCACCCTGGGCCAGACAGCATATCACTAGCAGGGCTTAAAGTTGCCGGACCCGATATCCATCTGTACGTGCTAAATATATTCACCTTGTCAATTAAGGCTGGTGTATACCTTGCTAGGTGGAAACGGGCCACAGTCTTACACCGACGCAAAGGGGATCACGTCACGAGCTAGCAAAGTACCGCGCCGTTAGCCAAACATGAATATTGACTGGCACTATGGAAAGAATAATGAAAAGAAAAAGTATCATGCAGTTCCTAAATTCCCAAAATTTGATCGAGAGTTCGCAACACGGATTCTTCCGTGGTCGTTCATGTCGAAGTTGGCAATCTGAATGCTGGACTACATAACCATTCGGTTGACTCCAGACACTCGATGGTTATTCTTTTCCTAAACATGCAAAAAGCATTCGACCGTGTATCCCAAGCAGATCTTATAACAATATTTACTCATATGGGTTTGCTAACTCATTACTAGCATAGCTGTCATCATTATCGTCTACACGCACCTAACTTGTCAGAGTTGGAAACTGCGCATCTAAACCTACTGCAGTAACCAGCGGCGTCATACAGGGGACCGTTTTAGGCACACTGCCATTTCTAATTTAGATGAATGACACTTTCCGAATCTGGCAACTTGTCAGACTCTTTATTTTCGCGTTTGATAGTAAAAATGATTCAGCATGCTCCCAAACAATACAGTTGGTGCTCTGCGTCTTTAAGCGGGTGTGCCAAGAGTGTGAAAGAACATTCTCTGTTGGTAAATGTAAACTTTTATTCTTTCGAGACAAGATTATTGATGCCCAACTGACGTTAGATGACAGGTCAGTTACCTGTAGCCCAAAAATTCGTGACCTCGAAGTTCGCTACTCGAAAGCTTTCACTTCCTCTGAACAGGTACACTATGTCACTGCTAAAGCGAGATTTGCCCTAAGACGTATCTTCAATAGATGTTGCTTGAAGGACTCTAGTTTGGCCAGGTAGAAAACACGCTCGGCCAGTTTTATAATATTATCCATTAGTATCCACAACCTCAAAAAAGTGTGACAAAATCCATCTTGTAAAAGTGTCACAATCTTTTATAGAAATCTTACTAGGGTTAGGCTACTTGATTTACCAACAACGGTGAAAACTGCTGAAGCCTGAACCGCTACTGTTGAGAAGGATTGAGATCAAAATGCTCTTCCTGTTTGTTGTAGCTCATGTTAGTTTTGTGGAACCAGATACTGTGCAGTTTGTCACTTTTCATCAATATCCAGCTACAAATATATTATCTGGTTTTTGCGTATCTGGCATCCGTATAAGGCTGCGTTCCAAATTCCTTCCCATAAGATAGCCTGCCCAAACTCATTAGATACAACAATACTAAGTATGCAGTTTATGCTAAAGTGTTCAAACATCTAATCATGGAGGAGATATTACGTATACTGGGCGAATCAGTAGCAACAAACGATATTTATGAGAAAGGACCAATACAACTTTCAATGTCATGCCTCACATCTACCGCATTATGCTCGCAGTGTGCCCGACTTAGTTCTCACGTTGTACAATTATTTAGTGACCTTGCTTATCTAGCTCTTTCATTTTTTCTACGTTCAATGTTTTATTTGTACCACTTGGACTACCGGGTTGCGTAAGGTTGACAGGTTTCAATCAGATTAACTTCACTGGTATTTCTAACCATCATGTAGTAGTCACTATCCATTTGCCTTTCTTTATTGTCTATGCAATCATCCTGGCTTCTCTTGATTCGTAACAAATTACCTCGATAAACCACAATAAAATGGTCCAGCTAACTTGTTAACTATTTCGCTGATGGGAACACAAAAGTAGCCCAGCCCTTGGTCACTCCATTCTATCTCATCTTTGCCCTTATTATCTTTTAACTTTCCTTAGACCTGAGCGTGCACCATCCAATAATGACAAAACTGTCAAAATGAAAATCAAGATCCTTTTTCGGACATTATTATCATCTTGCCCTTCACCATTTCATAATCAATTAACCTTACCTGAAAGTCAACCGTGCGTCCAAGTGGCCCCTGTCATCTCGGATAGCCGGACTTCTAGGGCTATTGACCAGCATTTAACCTTACCTTAGTCAGGTCCATGAAATTCTATTTTGCCTCCCCACATTCCTCACCATGAGTCTGTTGAGTCATAGGATCAGTGAGGGGTGGAAACCAGCTCTTGTTTTTCCCACAAACCTTCTTTTCCTTGCTTGTATTATTTTTCCTATTTTCTCCCTGGCGTAAAAAATAGCATCGTTCAGAATAAACACAGATGTGATGGCAGATGAGGCACACAAGCCCTACTGAACGCCGTAATGCTCCGTAGCGAATCAGGCATAAAATTCTCAACTACAGCGCATGACCACATTTGCAGCAGAACCCTGAAATAGCAAGATGAGCCGAAATAAGAGCATTGATTTAAATGCTACTATGACCAAAAACGTGAGGATAAATAACCATCCATCCTTATGGAGCCTGACGACGTGATCCGCAATAATCCGGATCCAACCTGTATTCCTATAATGTTATCCTATCCTCATCTGCACATCAGTAACCATTGGCGTTTGCGTAGCAGCTGGGGACTTGATTCACCTCTGAAGCTACATGCAATATAGTCAAGATGTTGACTTGCAGCTTCACATCTATGATTCCTGACGGATGTGCACATTTGAGCCCGTAAATTTCCACTTTTTCTGGGTCCGCATCATTGCAGATTATAAGTAATGTTGATATTTCGATATAACACGTCTTTTAAGACTTCGTTAGACAAGTTAGAAATTATCCTTCGTCATTATCTATGTTGCATTTCGTAATACATCTGCGTTACACGTTGACAGTTTGACGTTTGCAGAATAATGCATATTTTGCCCTCATTTTACATAGCATCGGAGCTTGTTCCTATCAGTTTGTTCGTTTTCATTCTAGAACAATTTTTATAAAAGGTAAGGCTTTCTGCTCGATCCGTGTTTTTAAGTGTCCCAACTCAACTAATAAGAAAACTAACAGAGCATTTCCAAAATTCTTGAATTATTCTTTGCTAGACATTGATACACCAATTATTTTACTGGTACAAATTGTACAGCCGTTTCTTGCCTACTTTGATACCACAGTTGTTTTGTCCCCTTCCAAAGTCCACTATGAACTGAAATCTTTGAATATGTTTCAATCAATTGATGAAGTTGCGGTGCGCGTCAGAGGGAGAGGAAAAGCCTGACTCTGTAATGAAGTCGAAACCAAAATGAGTAATTCAAACTTACCGCCTCATGACTGTTTATTTTGACTGCCTTTATTATTGCTTGTTTACAGGAGCTCGTTGATTCACCTTCTTGTAAATTAGTTTCGCTCCGTTTGCCCGATTACCTAGGTTAATTCTAACTTTTTGGCTGAACTCGTAGCGTGGTCTGATGACCGAACAAACGTCTCGTGCCGACTTGCTTGTTCTCCTTTTGCTCGTCGGAGCACCGTCGCTTGATTGTGTCACTGACTGCACTCACCGTGTGCGTCGTTTCTCTTTTAGCTCGACTGTTCGTCTACATCCGGAACCCGAAATAACGAAAACAACAAACTGAATTAGCCCTAAAATTTCATTTCCGCCTACGGGTTAGACTGTCCCGGTCAAGATGGACGGGAGGTCAGATAATCAAGAATCTAACCGCAGTACATTCTTCTGCACTTCTCCATGAACAACCTGCACATGCCAAACTGTAATGAATAAAACATTTACATATTTCAATCCCGTAATTCTGGAGATTTAAAAAATATCTGTATAAATGTTGATCTTTCCCTGTATGGGAACAGTGTTCGCTACTGTCAAGAAATACAAGTTGTTTATTTATTACTGCATAGACAATGCTCAGCAAAGTTTACAGAAACTCAAAATGCTACTAATAGAGCAGAAACATAATGTACTCCTTTACTTGTCATCGCACGTTTTACATCTGCCTAACTAAAATTGATGAACGAAGCTATCAAGAAACGTTTAACCGATACATGTAAAACAGGAAACAGGAGGGCAACATGAAGCAGCTGGACCCCCAGAAAAAATATTATACTTTGCTCATTTAAGCACTAAAAGCATCTTTTATAACTGCAATGGAAAAAGTAATCCGTTTACGAAGAAACTATATGCTTTCTTGATTAAGCATGTTTTTGGCATTTCAAAATTGTCAAGTATCTTTTAATCGATTTCAAAAGAACAACATAAAGATGAATGCAGATGTGAGGGATGCGAGTTATGATTGCTAAAAGTCGATATCATGTTATCATCTACGCTTCACATGAATGCTGCAAACACGTCCTTATCATGCATAGCTCTTCGGGACTTTGTGGTTTTTGGCAGCGCACGCATTGTTCTAGGTGCGGCGACTATGTGTGTGATACCTCCTAACAGGCAGTCTACCTGCAAACCCATATCACCTTCCTCTAGTTGTTGTTGTTTATTATGGTTGTTGTCGTTTATTATCATTGTTGTTGTTTATTATCATGTGTTGGGAACGGTTTACTTATGATATAGTGAGCACTGTACAGATTCTCCATAATACTTATAATGAATAGGGCTCTTCCAGATATGAGAAAATGAACAGTGAACACATGGAGAATGTTTCAAAAATTGGAATTACAACAGTAAATGGAAACATGTAATGTGTGTTTTGAAACAATTGCATTCTTACATCAAAAGGGTATAGCTCAAAAAGGCATTATGAAACCAAACATCGGTATTTCGATAAGCATGAAGATGCAATGCGTGACTCGAAATCCAATGTATCGGAGAGCAACTTGATTTAGCACCCGATCTGTTTTATAAGAATGTAGAAAGGGACTGTGTTTTCCGTTAGTGTAAGCTATGAACTCAGTAGAATGATCGCCATGCGTATGATATATGGCAGTTATAACGAATTCCTCGAGCAATGTCAGGTAAACACGGCTGGAATTGTGTGTCCATTGAAATCCCAATTGTTCATACACATATTGCTTCAATCAGGAACACTGTTGCTGAACTGGTTGAGGAAATGTCAAGTGATTTGTAACACCAGTTGTAGACCACATTATCAAGCGGTGAAGAGTATTTGCTATTGTTGAGACCGTTAACATCACAAAATTATTTCTGAAGAACTGATAACATTGATCTTCAATCACGACACTGCAACAAGGCAGGACATCATGCAGGAAGTTGAGCAGGTTCTGCATGCTTATGGTTGGAATTTGAGGAACATTGCCGGATTATCTACCGCTTGCAATGCAAATGTGTCTGGCAAACATAGTAGTGCTGCTACTATTTTACGAATAAAAATAGAAAAGTGGTACCTAAATTCATTATTTGAACATTTTCAACACATTATTCATCGGTATAATTTGTGTTCAAGTACTTTAAAATTAGATAAAAGGCTTAGTTCGTTGACAAACACACTGAACCTCATCAAATGCTATGCTGCCAACCACTTTCAGTTCAACCAGTTTTCGGAAGTTTTGAATACTCCGTTTATCGATATTTCCTTCCATCCAGAAGTCCGCTGGTTCTCATCTCACAAAATGTTGAAAAGATTCTAGTTGATTAGACAAGAAATAAGCATGTTTGGAGAAATGAAAGGTCAAAGCACAAATAAAATAAAGTTGAAACTTGCCTCCAGGATATGTTCCTTGCTTTGCGCATTACTGCATGACTGGCTGGTCTTAATTTGAAATGGCATTGCAGAAACAAAATGATCACTCAGTTGTATGGTGATCTCAAGGGATTCAGTTCAAAACTAAGTTATAAGAAGTCGTGGTTTTCTAAGAAGTGATAGACACTGTTAATTTCGGTTGGCTGTGGTCGCAGATGCGTAAGATAATACGGTCGTAAAACACGTCTGCACTGTATAAATCTTCCAAGGCTGTGTCTGCGGATCCCAATGGGTCTCCGCAATTATACTCCTGAGCCGGTTTTGCTCCCCACTATCTTGTTGGTCGGGGTATTGAGCTAAATCCACCAGGTGGAGTTCCTCAAGAGAACCTCCGTTTACCCCACAGCCTTGTAGGTCAGTCCCGATAGTCAAACGCTAGAGGCAAGACATCTAGGACACAATCCTCTCTCGGAAAGAGCATCCAGAAAGTATCATCTGCCCTTTTCACCACGTCGACAATACTTCCACTTCTTCTACTTTTTACTCTCCTCTCTTCACTGCTTCTCTTTTAATTAAGTGAGAGGCTGCCGCAGACCTAGCTGCTGCTGCTATCAATACTCGTAACTCGTTCAGCAAACCTAGAGTTTCATTTTGCATTGGTTCTTTTAACGTCAGAAATATGGGCCAGCTCGGTCAAAAACCAGCACTAACTCCCATTCATCACTGTCTTGGTATTGGTGTTTGCTGTGTCCCCCAAACTTGCATACAACATAACAGTGTCATGACTTCTTCTTCGACTCCCTGGTTCTGAATCTGATAACCATGGCTGCACTCTTCGCATCTTTGGTGATGTTTAGTCAATGGCTCAATTTATTTATGATGATGGCATTGCCCTCAGCAAATATGTCGAAGGCAATCTGCTTGATTGGATGCACGTGAACAGCCACATCTGTGCGGTTTGACTTCAAAACTCTATTGGAGTTAATAAACGGCGTCTGAAGACAGGGTGCCTTTTTAACACCTCAGTTTATGCCCTAAACTGTAAGTAGTTCATATGGTATCAAAGACGACTTCTATCAACATCTCTAAACTCATCTTCACATTTCGAAGACTACTTGGAACTTGAGCGTTGCGGATAACATGAATGCCCAAGTTCGTCGTCCTTAGGACAATAAAAAACACCTACGTGGCCGCCTTGTTGTCCATGAACACCGAAAAGACAGTGGTGGTTTATTCCTGCAATTTTGCGCCTACCACAACCTTCGCAGTACGGGATATCAGCACAAACGTTTACACCGCGTTACCTGGCGCCAACCAAATTTCTCAATGACCTCGATTCAAAATGACCATGTTGCCATCAGCTACAGATGGTGCTCATCAGTTCAAGACTGTCAACCAATTTGTAGCATGTGCCTGCCTTCCGATCATACTCTGGTGTGCGCACGCATGGCACTCACCCTTCCCGCTTTAAGGAAACACCCACAGTGTGCACTTCACTAATATACTGACAAATTGGCCCATCAGTTGTCGGTGATAAATGATGGTGAGTCAAAAACTAATTAGGATCCTCTCAAGCGTGCGATGAAAACGCCTTCAATGTATTCTGTGCATCCAATTCGAGAAGGCGTACCTGTGAATAAATCTCTGAGACAATGAGCACCTTGATGGAAGCAAGAAAATGTGGTTCGTTGGACACAGAGTTGTAGTATGTGCTTAAATCCTTGAAGCAATATCTGGCAATGAGTCTTCATTTCAATTGGGAATCTTTGTGGGTGGCAAAGGCCCGTGAGGTAGAAAAAGCCAGTGCTCTTGGGAATGGCCGAGTACTACTCCAGCTCATTTGGAACAAAGGTCCAGGAAAGTCCTCAACTACCGATGCAATATCTTAGAAAGATGGAACGTTGATCCATTCTCATGGTCGTCGACTAAACCGTTCGGCGGAACATTTTGAAGAACTGTTCAGCAGGCTAACTAGTTCATTGTCGCTTGAAAAATCATCTGCAGCGACTTGGGAAGTACCTGTCACACCTTTCATCATGGAAGAGAATGGAGCTATGCTTGTTGAAATGTAGCACGGCTCATAGACCAAGGACCATTTCCAATCTTTGCTGAAAGATGCTAGTCACTCTGCTGATTTGACTTACTTCTATTTTACACAAGAATTAGACCACTGAAGAGTTACCTTCAGACTGGCAATTGTCAACGGTCGTTCCCATCTTCAAGTAGAGTCAGCGTAATTTGTGCAACAAATATCAAGACATTAGCCATCCTTTCTGTTGCCTCCAAACTTTTACAGGCATCATTCTCTGATGACTTACTGGTTCTTCTGAGAACCAATTCATTGAATGTCAAGCTGGCTTCCACCCTGGTCGTGGTTGTATTGATCATATCTTTACTGCTCGCCATTTGGCAGAGCAGCTGCACACATGTAGACGACAGACTATAGTGGTTTTCCTTGTGTTGAAAGCTGCCTTCGACTCTGTGAATCGGGCCAGCATGTGGCACTGCCGGCCAAATTCCTTTCCACGGTGCAGTCACTCTATCCTGACTCCCGAGGCTGTGTAAGGGCTTACAATAAACCGTCTCCTGATTTTCCCAGGACAAGTACGGTTTGGTAGCGTTATCCTCCTTCTCCTTTCCACTTGGCATTGTTACGGAAACACAAATGAGTGACTAGGTTCGTGCAGAATACTTCAAAGTGAAACTTCTGCCAGGTGACCGACTTACAAACCTGGAGTATGCGAACGACAGCTTTTCTTGGGTCTAACGCAGTGGCTATGCAAACACCAATGGACAAAGGGAGGTGTAGCCCTGTCCGCTTCGGCGTGTGCTTTGTACCTGCAGTACTAGACCGACACATTTTCTGTTCTAGCTATCAGGGACCAGCCATTGGAAGTGGGGGATCGGTTCGCTTACCTTTTGAGTTGTGGCACCTTGGGCGGTCACATTACTGAAGAAGTTACTTCGGGTTTGATCAAGGCACGTGCGGATTTCCAGAAATCTAGCCACCGTCTCTATAGAGACGGTGTGATGTGGGGTGTATAATGCTGCAATCAGAAACCTGGCCGGTTCACATTGGTGACACTAGGCTGTTGGCCGTGTTTGACCACCAGTGTTTGCGAAATATTGCTCAATTCTGTTGGAAATACCGGGTGAGAAATGCTGAGGTCGGTCAGTTGATGTTTGACAAGAAAACCACTGGTGGCTCACTTGTGCGGTTACTACAGCTTAATCTCTTACGTTGGCTAGGTTGTGTCCTCCGTATGCCCGTTAACCGGCTTTCTCGGCAGACATTATAGCAGTGGCCGCACCATGTTAGGTGAATCAGCGAAGCGACAGGCGTATGACCTGACGCAGGAGCATGAAGAAATGGACTGAGAGAATTGGTCGGGACCGTGAGTAACTTCACTGTAGATGGCCTGCCTCGGGATGGTCCACACGAATGGTTTGAGATGGTATCAGACATGGCACTGTCAAAAGATCCGTGGCGTTCCAGCATTTGTTTGTTACTTCTTTCCATTCTGGTTAGTCCAATGCACTTCCTTCTTGCTTCCATTTTAATTACATTCTATTTGCCTTCAAGCACGTTATCTTGCTGTTGTTATTTGTTGTTATTCTTACGATGTGGGCATTCGCAACTGGATAAACCACACTTCGGTGATCGGATAAGATTTGTCCAACTGAACCGAGTTCAACAAATTAAGTACTCACTTCTAGTTACGGAGTGGTCAGGGTCCCTATAGCTTTGATCTGACAAGACGCCGTACAAGCCTTCATGATATTTAATAACGAACAAAGTAAACACCCATGAGGTTCTCAATCACAGAGATACTTCTGTTAACTACACAAAACTGTGGATCGCATTCTCATGGGAAATATAGAAAAAACTTACACAGTTAACTCTGTAAGAATAACGTTTCCTGATCCGCAAAATTAGGGCCCGTCCGTAGCATGCAGCTCCATTATGGGAAAATAGGGAATTACTTTGCCTATTAGCATACAGAAGCTTTAAAAGGCCAGCGAAATCTGCACCCGTAATCTCTGAAATTAATGCACATTTGTGAGTACGAAATGCAATTGAACTAAACGACCTTCGAAAAGAAATCGAATTCCCGGAATTCTGGTTATCAAAAACGAATTCAATAGACTTGCAGACTGGCCTTGATCCAGTGTACCGATTAAGGAGAAAGAATGGAGATAGACGAATTAGATACCTAGACTTGAACCAACGCAGGTCCTAGACCGAACTACTTAAAATTACACAGTTATTACGATTTCTTTTATGCAGTATGGAAATTGCTTCGGTGAAGTTACAAGCTGCCATTATAAGTTAAATTAGCCTCCTAAAACCGACGGAAGTCGTTGAAGTATGTTGAAAGATACAGGAGGCAGCTTGGTTAGTACAGGTCAAAATGACCCCGCACACCACAGCATCCGTCTCTACGTTTATAAGGATAAACAGATGTTGAGAAGCCATTTATGATTGCACACTAAAAATGTCATCTCGATTGGTATCTAAACATCTCCAATTACAATAAATGTTAAGAAAGGTATTTACATTTTCATTCGCCAGAATAACCTAGAAATATTTCTAAGTATTCCCGAATATAGATCACTCGTTCCGTTATTTGGAGAAAAGCTTCTATTTTGCTGTGACCTCATCCGTGCACTCATCATGATGGTCTCTTGCAAATCCATATACGAGGGGTGTTCAGAAAGAAACCGAACTTTTGTAATAGGGCGGAAACCGGAAAGGGGAGCGCGCTGCGTCTACTGAGCACATACGTAGACTAGCTTAGACAAAAATATGCCGTTAGCCGAATGTCGCTCGAACTGTTAGTCGGAGAGCCTCAGCAGCTGAATTGAGAACATGCATAAGCTATTCGTCGGATTAGGGTCCAAGAGGCAGTGAAAGTGCTTGAAAAACAAAGCGTGTGTGTGAAATTTTGCTACAAACAGCAAAACTATTGCAGGCATTTGTTGCTTAGCCAAGCATACGGGGAGGATTGCATGAGTCAACGCAATGCGACGAGTAGTTTAAGTGTTTTCAACACGGAAGAATTTCTGTCGGTGACGATTTGAAGCTTGAACGATCTTCCACCTCAACAGAGGATGACCATGTCGACAGAGTTTAGGCTATGATGCGTGGAAATAGCCGATAAACGGTTAGAATATCTGCCAACGGACAGGGCATCAGGGTAGGACCATGCCAATAAATTCTGTCGTCTTGCGCGGGAAAAATAGACATAGATGTTGACTCATGAGAATGAGCCGGCATACGCTTTACTCGTGGTCGGCAGCTAGTTAGCGAAACTACACACTCCCGCTGTGCCTCATCCACAGGATTATCCGGAACAAGCGATTACATGATTTTTCCTGTTAGAAAAGCGCCATAATAAATCAAAGTTTGGATAATACAAGCATTTCGTATTGTCTCATCATTGTCTTTAAAAATAACGCAATAATATGTATTTAGTAAAGGGTGTGACCAAACATGGCTAGCGGCATCCGGTTTCCGATTGGCCTGTCACTGTTGCTAGCCACAGGACTACTGCGCCTACAGATGGACCATGGGTGGTTTTCGCTGCACCAATCACAGATCCATCCACACACCCCATATCCAGTGTAAACCCGGAGGAATAAGACCGGGAGGCATGTGGATGGGACTTACGTTTCATCAACGGAGTCGGCCCAAACACCTTCACAGAAAACACAAGCACGCTGTATTTGGGGAACCAAGCGCACACAAGGCGGTGGCTGGACCGTAGTCCGCTCCACACTGAGTGCATGGAACCACTCTTTGATCCTAACACGGCTAAAAGAACCGTGCACCCCGTCTGCTCTAGCAACGGCCAACTGTTTCCTAGAGCCAGTATGGACGAGGTAGTTGGTAGTAGGCTGTTAGGCACCTTGTCAACACGGACATCTAGCGCAGCCACACCGGGGATTTCAAGCAACAGACAAACACTTGAGCTAAAGATAACGAAGAAAATAAATCGTGTTGCATAATGAAACTTTACAAAAACCTTAAATTAATGAGCATGTGAAGTAAGCTGTTAACAAACGAATCCTAGATAAGTTCACGAGGTCAGAAAGTATATTTTACGGAAATGCCACAAACACGAAAATCTGATCGAAATTAGCTACATTTGGCTTAAGCGACGTGTGCAAGTTTATGTAAGAGAATATAAGTAGGCCTGTATATGAAAAACAAAAGCGTTAGGACCAAATTGAAAACCCACCCCCTGAAGTAAAGAGAATTAGCATGCAAGCACGCGGTTAGTAAATCGAATGCAGCGTACCTACAAACGCTGCGCAGGTTCTGCCTACGTTTTCTGCAAGACCTATCGTCGCTTCAGTAGTGTTCCCGAGTGGCCTCACTCATGGCTCACTAAGCTTGCCTGACCCAGGCACTCGCGACCGCATATGCTACAGCACCATGCACTCGATGTCGGTTGAGTACAACCCATCGGTGCTTGCCGATTCCGCATTTGCCGCTTCTTCTCTGCATGCATGAGGGCTTTCTCCCGCACTTCGGCAACTGCCTTCGGGATTAGATCGCGCCATGCAGGCAGATCAAGCGCCTTCGATTCACCTGATCTGCAATCAAGCTTAGAACGTGAGAGGCTCACTTTGATCATGTCTTGGTAACGTAACATTGGTTTCCCCAGGTACCACTTCCCAGTACTTAGCTGACCATATAAGAGTTGCTTCGGTATCCGCGTTGAATCCATACGTCTCACATGACCGATCCACCTCAGGTACCGCAGCAAACGTATGCAGTCCACTGCATACATCCCACTACGGTGCAACACTTCCGTGTCTGCAACTCTGTAGCCCCAATCGATGTGCAAAACCCATCGCAAACACTGTTGTTGGAACCGCTCGAGATATCGCACATGGTGTCGTTACATCGTCCAATTTATACTGCCGTATAGAAGAACGGACAGCACCATGGATTAGTACACCATATGCTTCGTGCCAATGGTAAGCTGATGGTTGTTCCACACTCGGTACTCAAGCTTCCCAAATGCCGCCGCTGCCTTCGCCACGCGGAACACAGCTCACTGTGAAGCTACTGTTCAGTCGACATCATACTCCCAAGGTAGCAGAAGCGGGAGGTGGTTTCCAATACTTCAGCATCAATGCCGATTAGCGGCAATATTGAAGGTTGCACCTCCGGTGAAGGCTGAAAGAGACAGACAGTTTTGCTTGTGTTGATGACGAGCCCGAATTTAGCCGCTGTCGAAGGCAGAGCACTAGTCATATGCTGCCACTCATCCGCGCTGTGTGCAAACGACGCACAGTCGTCAGCAAACAGCAACATACCGATAGCTGCCGCACAGATTAGAGTTCCGGCACCGAAACGACGGCTGTGCAGCAACCCACCATCAACATGGTGCTCCACACGAACACCGTAAGCACAAGCAGCATCAAAAGCACAGGACAACATTGCATGGAGATATATATTACCCTGGCCAGGAACAAAGACACAGCCTTGCTTCACACCAGTGACAACTGCAGAGTCACCTGAGGTCTTTCCACTCAGCTGCACCCTCGCTCGCATACCCCTGTGCAGACATACAGTTAAAATTACAAACTTACGCGGGCAACCAAACTTACCCAACAACAGCCAAAATGCCTCACGTTTTACGGTATCGAATGCCTTGGTGAAACCAATAAAGCCGTCTGCAAGGGTTGATGCCGTTCTCCGCACTTCTCCTGCAACTGACGAGCCGCAAACACTATATGTACAGCATTTTGACCCGAGCAGAATCCACACTGCTCTTCCGGCACGTTCGGTTCCACAACCTGACTGACGACGCGGTTGGGCAGTATTCGGGCAATCACCTTGCCCAAAAAACGCAACAAGTTTATGCCACGATAATTCGTGCATCGTCGCTTGCTTCCTTTGTCCTTGTACAGTAGTAGCACTAGGGCATAATTCAGCTCAGGAGGCACCTCCTCCTCAATCCGTACGCGTTACACCAAGTGGTGCAGCGTAGTCAACAACGCGGGTCCGCCGTGTTTCAATACTTCAGGCGGATCCCTGTCGGCGCCTACACACTTGCCGTTTCGCAGCTGAGCAAGTGCTCTCTGCGTCTCATCCAATGTCAGTGTCGCCAGATTCGCCTTCACATCGTGCTGCTTGCGGCCGTTCCATGTAGGCCAGTCGATCTCTGAACGGTTGTTCAAATGACAGTCAAAGTATTTTCGCCAGATCTGCTTTATGTCTGCATTCTCTGTGCAGGTGGCGCCTGAACTACCATTCATCAACGTCCTCAGCGGCTCCAATCTCTGTCGAGACACCACCTTCAATGAGTCAAATAATTCCTTGTGTAGGCGGCGTAAGGCGTAGCATTCCATCTGCCTCGCCTTCTCCGTCCACCATGCACATTATATGCGACGGCGCTCTAGAGTCAGTCGCCGTCGAAGTTTGCGAAACTGACTCTTCTTCCCCCAGTCACTGGGGTCTGTGACATGTGCAACAGATGCTGCATTCTTCTCCGACACCAATGCACCGATCTTCGCATTGTTGTCATCAAACCAATCAGGCCGCTTACAGTGTGCGCGGCCGATGGTCTCCTCGGCAGCAGCTGTCACCTGGTCGCGAATGTGGTCGCCCAGGTCGCCCACTGTGCCTATGCAGTCCACATCACACAGGCGTGCAGCCATCGCCTTCTCCAGCTCAGTACGTTTCGCCACAGTACCGAGGGAGAGAGTGCTAAATTTACACCGATTCACGGATGTAGCGAGATACATCGATTTACGAAAATATATGTACAGTTTGGTTTTCACCAATTTGTGACCAGTGCCACACTCAGCTCCACGCAGTACGCGTGTCATGCGCACTTCATGCATATCATGCTGACGTACGATGACATAGTCGAGCAGGTGAGCGTGACCACTCCGTGTGTGCATTCAATTTGCTGTCACTCGCACTCACTGCAAACCGAGTGTTCGTGATCAGCAGGCCGTGAGTGGCACACAGTGAGAGCAGCCAATCACCGTTCGCATTCGCTGAACCAGATGTCATGCGAACCGATAACATTTGCCCACACGGATGCATCACGCCCAAAGCGCTCGTAAAAATCACTCAGCAGAAATAGCCGGTCGCTCCTCGGCACAGACCGTATCACAGAGGATAGCTGAGTGAAGAATTGGTCATGTGTGTCCTCAGAATAACACATGGTCGGCCCGTATGTGCTTATAAAGGTGACAAACGTACCTCTTCCGAGTCGTGTTCGAATAGTCATCAGTCGCGCGCTGATGCCTGTTAGTTCACCCACTTGCAGGCCATGGAGACGATCAGATATTGCAAATCCGACCCCATGTTCACGTGGTGCTGAGGCGGCGTTGCCCACCCAGTAGAATGTTTAGCCAGCACCTGCTTCATGCAACTTACCTTGTTCAGCGAGCCGAGTTTCACTGAGCGCCGCAATCTCGATGTGGTAACGCGCAGATCCGCGGCGAACAGCGCAGTGCGTCGCTCCGGGCGCTCGCTGGAGTTCCGGTGCAGTAGTATGGTCACGTTCCAGCACCCGACGCTGAGTGCATTGCGCGAAGGCTATTGGATTGGTGGGTAATCGCACGCGAGATGGTCGTTGTGCTTTGGAGGTTTACTTGAGGGACTCCACCCGGAGCCTTTGGCTTAATAGCCTGACCC
Source organism: Dicrocoelium dendriticum (assembly GCA_944474145.2). Lineage (NCBI taxonomy): Eukaryota > Metazoa > Platyhelminthes > Trematoda > Plagiorchiida > Dicrocoeliidae > Dicrocoelium > Dicrocoelium dendriticum. Next base: position 46,036,147 of record OX104071.1, read on the forward strand.
ACAAGGCAGTAGGTTGTTTGGAGTTTTGCTTGAAGGATTAAGCCCGAAGCTTTTGGCTCAATAGCCTGACCCACAAGGCAGTGGGTGGTTTGGAGGTTTGCTTGAGGGTCTCCGCCAGGAGCATTTGGCTAACTAGCCTGACACACGAGGCAGTGGAGAGCAAATCCAGCTCGGGAATATGTTTGCAGGGACAGATGGGATCTGATTACTGCCAACACACCCAGTCTTTGAGGTAGTGGAACGAATTATATGCGTTTTGCGAACGTTGTAGGATACGCGCCTGCTACCACGGCCAGACGAATGTGGGTTTTGGCGGGTTTGCACCAATTTGACCAGGGGCTGCCTGGCTTGAGGCAGGCAGTACAAAACATTGGACATCCGGAGGTGTCCTCCCCCCGTCAAGGCCAATACGTGGCGCTCGTGCTCTACGCCAATCGAGCTGTGAGCTTCTAACCCGTAGACCTGTTGTCTCCTATGGTCAGGTTTTACGGGAGAGGGCCATCGACCACTTCCTAACCTCCGAAGAGGATGGACTAGAATAGTTCAGGGCGCCCCTTCCTGACAGGAGAATAACTCGGGTCCTCAGCCAAAGCCTTCGGTTAAATGAACACTCGAAAAGCAGCGGGTCTAGCACCTCCTCAGTTCACTGACTCATGCGGATTGGTGTCCTGGATCTTAGCAAAGAGAAGGGCGAAACCCAACTCCCACCCAGCGGTCGTCACGAGGAGGCATCCAGAACATGAGCCTATGGCGCAACAGTAGCAGCAGTGGGTAAATCATCTTTCAGGATCTAGTCACAACCAACCTAAGCGCACCAAAGGCGGAAGTACGCACCTTGCTACTCACGCTCCAACGTTTTTGAGTCCCAGGCAAACTGCGTAATGGGCAAACAGCAGAAAGTTTTAAAACAGTTGAATTTCTTCCTGATCGAATCAGGGTTTAGGCCAGGTGGACTAATCTAACGCGCATCACTTGAAGGCTTTCCGACGCCATATATGTAACTAGCCTACATCTAAGCTACAACTCAGTGTCGACTCTGAATCAACAAATTGAGAACAGAATTCCATGTCAACTACTTACTATGTGTAATCATTCTCTTACTCGTGTCGATAAAGGTATATCGGAAGGAACTTCCAGGTGACTGTCCAAAACAGCCAGTGAACATAGTCCAGCTTCGCTGTATAGCGGTGTAATTAGATCAGTAGAAATCACACTGTCTGCACACCTGGTCGATTCGAACCACCAGGTCAAAGCGTATGAGGCGTTCCCGCCCAGCTATCGCCCACCCAGATGCCACACTAGAGCGGTTACATGTCGTTTGCTGGTAGCTGCTGAGGCAATCGCTATTAGGCTTCGTGACTCTGATTTATATGGGCACAGGAAATTTGTCCAACATTCACACTAACCTGGTCTCCTGTATCACTTACACATCTTGTGGATAATGCCACAAACACCTAAACACCCACACCCACGCAAACACAAGCTTTATCGCCATGGGGCCAGTCACCTAGCTTGGTCATTCAGACCATCAGAACATAGGAACCTGTAACCTTAACTGATGTTTACATTCATGTCATTTATTTGTGGGGTGGTGGCTTGACGAAGAACCACTGAAATCAAGCTTGTTCACTAGATATCTAACCTCGCTGGACTACGGTGAGTTCCGGCCAAAATGAGTGACAATGGGATCCACGGTGGATGTCAAAATGATGCATTTGTCGGCACGCTGATTGCAAGCTAAAAACAGGCAAATACTCATTTTCCATAAAATCCATGGAGCGAACGCCAGAGAGACAAAATGAAATCCGATGATTACCACGCGGGCAAGGGCAGAAGAAACATATTCGTTCATGGCGTGTTTGAGCTACTGAAGTCTAGCGACACAGAAGCCCGTGCTCTTTACCCTGAAATATGTCATTACCTACATGAAGACCTCTACGCTGTTGACATTATACTACAGTCAATTACACGTTTAACCGTGTCGCCTCACTAAAATGGCGATGGTCCGAGGATACTGAAAATTATGGTCCAGTTATAACAGATGGCGATGAACTTAATATGCAGTTAGTAGATGTAGCGCAACAAACTTCTTTCGGAACTACAACTAAAGACAGCAGTTAGAATACCACAGCAGCTCGCCGTCCTTGCGTAAGCTGCACGACTCGCGACTAAGTATAACACCAACAGCAACTCAGTATCTATCAAGCAAGCTACCAATGGACTAGATGTCGCCTGTGCTTGTGAGTCCAAAAACGGATCGCAGTTACTTCGTGATTTTTTGATTTTTCTGAAAAGTTATTGCTCGTTGGCTTCTCACCCGTCGGCACAAGTTCATCGCACTCACACGCTTCTCGTCAGCAGTTTCTGACATCCTAGAAGCTTACCTTTACGCACACTGATGCACAGGGTCCATTTAATCAAATTTCTGAACTGTGACATCGTCAAGAATCACTACAACCAAGACATGGTAACGCGCCGACATAAGTGATTTTGAGATCACACTGCCAGGTTTGTCCGATTTTCTACATGACCTGCCCAGCAAAGGTGGTTGGGTGCATCTGTACTTCCGCTGTGACTTCTAATATGAGCTGCTAAATGGTCCAGTCAAGACGGTATAGGATTCGCTTTCGTGACGTCTACCTTTAAGAGGCGACGACACCTGCTGGCTGACGGTCGTTGAACGCCCCCGCTCGTCCAAGCCTGATATGCGCTTCTATCAGTCGTCCGCACTAAGGCTGGTGATAAAGAAGCCATACAACTATATTCTTATTACTAGCGATTTAAATATCCACCTTCTGGAAGCCCAAGCCGCTCCTGGAGAACAGTTCAAGGTGGATCTGCAATGGGTTTTTTCCGCTATCCTATTGCATGGCAACATCAACACTCCCTCCAGGTTCAGAGAAACAAATAGGCTGTCTATACTAGATCGGATATTCAACAGCGAAGGACTGATGTTCCAGACGGTGATTGTCAACTTCCCATTGCGCCGCAGTGCTCACGTGGCCCTAGTCTATACAAACAAATTTTAAGCAGTCTATCCACTGGAAATTGCCGACGCAACGAAAAGAATTATATGCTACAACGTATTAGCTCGACTAGGTAAGACATCCAACTGGAGGTTTGTGACATGAGGGTCATCAGCCTTGTCATGACAACAGTTCATCACCCATTTTAACACCGCTTGCAAAGGTATCAGGAACTAAAACTCTCCACCCGCAAAACTTGGTCCCGTTTCTACAAAGTAAGAAGCGCAACTTATAGCCGTGTGTAACTCAGCCTGGCATATCTGTAAGCTGTCTCTGAGCACCGATACCTTGATGACCTATGCAACCCACTGTCCTCAGATTGTTCGCGAGTATGAAATGGCACAACGGCAGAAGTCGGCAGTGGTATTGCTACAAGCCACAGTCTTATGTAGCAACACGTAAACAGTCTAAGTAACTTGAATTGGGGAATCCCTCCTCTTTAAAAAGAGAACCGGCTCACACGAATCCCGAAGGATGTAGCGAATACGCTGTGCCTACAATGCCCTGCAACATTTTAGTAACATCACTGGCCACAAAACCCTATGCTAAGCTTTATCACGCCCAAAACCTGTACTAAAATGCCATTGAGTAGGCGTGAGCACGGCTCTTCTGGAGTTATTAACGTACACCCGAAGTAGCTGGCGGCGGTGGGAGAAAGATAAGCCAAGCCTTTGGCTCGATAATGTCAACAGTTATGGAGAAATCTACGTGTCTGTCATGCAAAAACACAGGATGATTACTCCAATGCACCAACATCTCATCGTTCTGATACGGCCAATTATCGTCCAGTAATCTTACTACCGGTACATTTGGGTGTCATGTGTTAACGGCCAACTTGAAAGAATTCAACTGCTTGCACCTGAACATTATGGGTTCCGCCATATCCATCGTGCCCTACAAATCTGCTGCTGGCACGGTCTAGCTGGACCAAGGTATTAGACACTGACATAGGAGTTGATGTAGTTTTTCGCAACTTCTCAAAGGCGTCTGACTGGTCAGACCATGGCATACTGATCTACAGACTGTAGCAGTTTGGTATTGGTGATCCGAGTGAATTCTTCTCAAGGTTAGCTTCATAGTACCACAGGAGTCCGTACTGGCACCACCGTTATTTTGAACCTATGTCAAAAATATCGCCAAACTCATGAGCTGGAACTGGGTGCGCTATGCCTATGACATCAAGTTGTGTAGAGCTATCAATACACCAGATGATTTTATCGTATTTCAAACCAACCTGCAGTGATGTGAGACTTGGCCAATCCAGAATCTACTTTGATTCAAAGTGGATAATCCTAGAGCACCGAACTTATGGAAGCAGTTGGTTTACTCCCACAAACTAGGAAACCACAGGCTTCAAAAATTCTCTGATGCAAAGGATCTAGATGTTGTATCCAGGCCGGCCTTGGATATTCGAATTCGACTGAAATGGCTTCAATAATGAGCATCCAACAGGTGGACATCCTGATTTAAACTTCCAAAAGATCCGACTAGCCGCCTTTTCAGTAGCATTGCGGCTCATGTCCACACGTGGAATACGCATGACAGTTCTGACAGCAATGGCAGTTGAGAAATCTCACCGCCTTGGAGCTACGCCAACGCTACAACCTAGCATGCCAGTGGTTTGTATACATTACGTTATGAATAAAGCCTGCATGTGCTCGATGTCTGCAGTGGACAATACCGGAAATTGTTTGCGAACCTCTTTTTGACCTCATTTTGATCGATCCCAACCACACATGTCGTCATTTGCTAGAACACAGTCATGAAGGTAATTCAAGAGGTCACCACTTCCATCTGTGAGAATAGTACAGTGGTTTTTAATGCACTCGGAAGTTTTGTTCTGTACGAGTTGGCAAAAGCTGGAATTCTCTCCTGGAATCTATCTTCTGGGCTTCTAGGATGGTAGAGTTCAATGGCCGAGTTGAACGCGCACTCATTATCCTACAGCATCCAAATTGCCAATAGATAAACAGGATTCTCTGTTAGAGATTTCACTGCTCTTCAAATTCCAGTGTGTATTTCCATTTTTTTACCTCTACGTGTACAAAAGAAGACAGCACAAACTTCACTAACGTCCTACTTGTCGTCAATAACTATGGAATTCCAGTCGATTTATCGTTTTGATATATTTCGGTAAGTTTACTAGATTGTACAAACTTTTGCTGGCAAATTTTCTATCTTTGGCGTTGTTCATTATGATCATCCTACTGAACCTGTTAATCCTTAAAGTGTTTACCTATATTAAACTGTTGTTCCTGCGTATATTACGATGATAATCGATCCACTCTAGTTAAGTGGGATAGTCTGTTTACTTCAGACCTGTTCGAATAAGGAGGTCACTGAATTCAGAGCACCACACCACCATCCTTATATAATGTGGGGTAAAAGGAATCCGGGCCATCAGTTGGAAAACTATTAAGGATTCTGATAGCGTTTCGGACATCAGCTTCAGATTTGTACTCTAAACAAAGCAGTCATGGCTCAGTTTGCAACACCTGCACAGGAAGAAGTCCTGGATTAAGTGTACAACTAAACTGATCTCGGAAATTTTCCCTCCCAAAGATGTATATGGCGTACTTTATTGTGGATCAAAGCACACGCGCTGTTTCTGTTTGTCTCAATGACATCTGGTTTCCAGAGACCAGTAGCGTGGATCAGCTGCAAGAGCATTCGATAATTGCCTAGTGCTCCCACCTCCTTCATTTCTTGAGCCAGACTGATCCATCAGGCTTCCTTGTTAACACACAGGCTCCGCTTTATTTCGCGCCCTACGGTCCCTTTGTTCGCATTGTGCTTAGAGCCAGCCTAGAACACTCTTCTGGATTCCAACAGGTTCATGGACCTCTCGCATTTCCAGCGGCTAGTGAGGTAACGATATTTGGTGCCACAAGCAGATGAGTCTGCATCGTGCATAGTGGTCGACATCCTACTCCACTAAACCTCCGTGTCGTTAGGACAAGACAGCAAGAGTTTGGTGCATATGGCATCTTTGTTGATTTGCCTGACCGAGGATTAAGAAAACGTTTCCTTTGCTAATCGATGCAATAACATGGTACGATTCCCTATAAAGTTCATCGAAAGTAACAACGTATCAAAGCATGAACGGACTCGACGCACGTATTGCAAAAAGAGCTACAGTCTAGGATAGTGTTATGCCGTTTGAAATTTATGGCAAAGTGATAAGTTTTGGTCTATCGCTTGTCAGCTGTAAGTGGACGATAGGTGGCACTTTACCCTCCCATTGTGCCTAAATCGGTGCTCCCAAGAAACAGGTGGTACTACACACCCAGCTGTAATAGACGCTGGCTGTTTTCCGTAGGGTCAGATAGGTTCATACATACCAGCCAAATGCGCTTCGGTAGAGACCAGACAACCTAGTTACTCATTCATAGCCCTCGTAAGAACTATCTTTGCTTTCTGAAATGGTAATACTTTGCAATAGCGTGTTAGTTCATGGTCGAAGACAAACTTGGCAGCATCGGAAGTGCAGTACGTAGGGGCGTAGGCGGAACCCATAGCGAAAAAGTCTACTACTGAAGAAAGCTTTGTTGACATCGTCAAACGGGCTGTATACACACAACTGTTAACTAGAATCTAGTCAACACACCATGACTCGGCCTTGGAGCTGAGTACGATGCCTACTACAGCCTGACCATTGACTACTGCATCATCATCTTCGGATGCATGCAACCAATAGCGAGAGGACCAGACTGGTGTAGTTATTGCAATAACCCCGTGAAGGTCGTTGATGCTAGTTTTGGACACTAAATATGCGTCAGTGGCCATGGTGTCCAACGTACTCTGGTGTGCAGCTATTGATATATTTGATGGTCATGGGTTCGAATCTTGACGGATCCGACGGATGCGCACTACTGACGATGCGCAATAGGCTGAAACTGCAGTCTAGTGCTTTTCCCGGCATGTGGACGACTATCTGATTTGGAAACTGGCAGCGATGGACCTCACATATTGATATATTTCTCTGATAGTGCGAAGCACGAATGTCGCCAGGGAAACAGAACAGTATGACCTTATCAGAGACTGCTGCTGACAGATTTCCAATGCGTGGTAGCTGCAGATGGTGTAACTATAGAGGCACTGCGGCGGTTTTCATTAAGTCTCGGCAATATAGAAGGTAGTTTTGCAATGGGGTTGGAAGGTAGAGAAACAAATAGAACTAAAGAAGTGTAGTGCCAGCATCAGCGTGTTCTCAGTCATCCGCCTTGTTGTGTGCAGCAGATAAGGCCACCCATGCTAAGCTACTCGACGGCCGATGCATGACGTGCCCAAAGTTTTAGGGAATAAACTTGGTTGTACGTAGGCTGAAACACTGCTACGGTGCCCAGTCCAAGACACAAGAACGATTGAGGTCATCAATCAAAGCTTTTGATTCGAAAACTTCTCCGCAAGGCGGTGAGGAGGTGGCAGTGGTTTTTCTGTACATAAATGGATACCATCCAATTTCAATCCAACTCAGGAAGACCAAATGACCTAGTTCCTCAGATCTCTGACCACTGACCAAGTTGGAACAGCCCCCAACTGATCTGAGGACCTCAACCCCTAGAGCTCATTTGGTCGACGAAGTACACAAACCGTCGCGTCAATTTAAGATATAGTCTCGTTGTGACGGTGCTTTTGACTTAGTATCTATGACACGAATTATCTATAAAAATCAATGACTGGGTGTCGCCATATGAAGTAACCTAACTGGAACACAAAAGAGGGAATACAATTTTATCATGTAATTACACCTACATTAAATCTGTTGCAGCATTACTTCTTCTATGAGAGGTGTTTACGTTATTTAGGTGGTATCTTGCTACTAGTAACCTTTGCTGTCCTAATTAAAGAATATTAGTGAAAAAGTAGCAATCGTGTTAAATTTTCCTGCTTTATTTACTTGTCTAATGGCGCTTTACCGTCTGCAAAGTAACTATGCTGTTTTGCGTTACTCTAATATTTTCAAGTTTCTCCTGTAATCAGTGTGGTGTTGCCTTAAATAAACAAATCATGTAGGTCTTCAACCAAACACCCTTCGACCTTGCCTTACGTGAACTGTGAACACGCTGTACGGAAGCACTTTAACACTGCTCTCACTTTGTCGTCTGTGTTCCCTCTAATTCTCCCTACACAATAATGTGCGTGCGCACCTTCGAAGCAGTTCGACGAGCTCTACTCAATGCTTACCACCTCTTGAATCTAATTTGTGTGGATAATACTCTTGCTTCAGTTCTCAATTTTTTGGTATAGTCATTACCGAGTGCTACGTGTGTAAACAAATCAAACCGGATTTCTTCGGGAACGAGTTGGATTTTATTCAGAATAAGAAGCTGAGGACTCACAAACTACGCGGCAACCATCTATACAAGTTGCAGTCATTTCGCTTTGCACACCATCTGAACAGCTCTAGGGACGCTTATCAGCGCTCCACCTGCATCGTCGCTTAAAGCAGGCCGATCAACACACGCTGCCGCTTTGTGTGGGTATTTGTGTTCAACTGCAAGCTCTTTGATCTCTGAATGCGACAGTCGGCACGTTAGGTCCTGTCTGAACCGACTGACCTTTGTCCGGTTGAACAACTCTCAATTCCTATGTGTGTTTCGACATGCCTGTGCCTCACGCCTGGCGCATAGTACATTCATCAAGGTGAGCGCTCAGCTAGTCCTTGCTGCAAACGATAAGAGGACTACAAGCATTCCAATGGCTTAAGGTCGCAGACAGTTGCGGTAAACTCCTTAAGATCGGGGTGACCTGTTGTAGCTGTATTAGATAGTTCTGTCCGCAATGTGTAGTCAAATCAGCCGAAGAAATGAGACAGGGAAACAAAGCTGCTGACGCACATTGGTTTTGTCCAACGGGTCAACTTATTCCAGTTGTTCACTGTTTATCCTTGCTCATGAAAAAGTGCGATGATGACTGAGATAATCACGCATTTTGCAAATACTAAGATTGATTATAAGGAGGCAAATATGGTCACTCTAATACCACAACCAGCCCTAGTAAGCTCCGACTTTAAGCCGAAGAAGGGAGTTAGATGCTCTGAGCGCACTGAAGCGTCTGTGTCTCTTAATCCGCTGGGTCACCTCACTTTCATAAGTAGACAAGCCTCAAACATGTCTGCTTCCACTCCAGCCATGGATGCTTCACCTGGAGATTCAGCAATGACACCGACAGCGCAGAGCCGGAAGCAATCCGATGCAGATAACAAGCAGGTAACGTGCGCATCTATTGATTCGACAAGCACACCGGGAGTGACACACGTAGGTCCATCTTCCGTACCGAGCACACGTGGAAGAACGCAGCTTTCACCGTCAACTCCAATGGCACCTACTAAACAGCCCAAATTAACAGCAAACGCTATAAAGCCAACAGTCGCTAGACAAACCACGCTGCATTACCTCTTGTGTGCACCAATTTTTCCCAGTCATCAGCTGGCATAATAAAAGGCAAGTTACAAGACGATCGCAACCAGTGGAGTTCCACCTGCGATAAGATTGTTATTCGGGTTTGGCCTGCAATGCTGCAACCCGTAACGCGTCACCCGAGTTCAGTTCACGCAGGTGAACTTCGATTTCTTTGAGCGACAATAAACTCAGCAGATGAAGCAGATAAGGTTTTGCCCTCAGCAGTTTGTCTTCACAACTCACCGAGTGGAGTGCGCATATTACCCGATCTCCCTTGGTAAGATTGCTTAAAACAAAACAGATTATCAAAGCGGCATTCACTAGTAATGAAAGCAAGAAAACAATATTTGTTCATGGTTTCCCGTTCTTATGGATTCTCCTGATCAAGATGCGCAAGCATATGACGGAAACCAGTGGTGCTATATCCGCGAAGCACGCTCTCTGGACAATGTTATCTTCATGTCGTTGACGGGAATTTCTTCATTACCTAGTAACAAGCGATGCGATTCCGGATTAATGAAAATAGTAGCAAGCTTTGATGGAATGACACAAGTTTGACTGGACAACTGGTCAAAGTTTCGAGCGAGGTTGCCAACGGAAATCGGGCTAAAGGCAGCAGGCGCACAACCAGAAGTTGTAAGTAGTTCTATAGAACTTACAAATGCCGTAAAGTGTTTATCTAAATAGTCCGACCGACACAACAACACCCACAGCACAACAGGAGAGAGTGCAGCATCAGCGTAACTTCTGTCCAAGAACCCTCAACGATGCCATGCAAATCGACTAAAATTCATAAACCAACGACGATTAAAGGCCGATCACCTAACGGTCGGTTAAAAAGAACACAAAGTTTACATATATCAAAGTACTGAAAGAAACGCAGAATGAAAGAACACCAATCGCTTTTATCTGTCATTTTGTCCCGTTCGCATAAAATATTCAGAGGCGTTACCTTAGAATTGATTTCTAATAAAGTTATTCAAGGAAGCACATATCACTCCTCCTTGTTTGAAGAATATTTGCAAAAGGTATTCACTCGTTAGAATATTACTTTTTATTACTTTATAGAACTTCAGCAATTTCCTAAGTGGGGAAGTCTTAGTATGAATGAAACCAAAAAACTAACTGAACTTACAACATCTCAAATGATTATCCGCTTAAGTTGTTAGGATTCGACGCAGAGCCGGAGTAGTGTGACCTTCGCTGGTTAAAAAGCTGATTAAACAACCACAAAACCTCTAGTAAACAGACCTTTTGTGAGCCAACTTCAATTGTGGGAAACGCACTCACTGGTTTTTCATCGCCTAAAATTATACTGGCCTTAAGATACTCCAGTAGTGAGCAAAACCTTTTCACATATTCCAATCAGTAGCGTTAAAATTTTAGTTTTTTTTAATGATAAAGCAACAGTTAGTAAAACTACTGCTCCGACTTTTGATCAGTTAGTACTCTTAGATTATGCTTTCCCATTCAATGCGTCCGAATGTTATCAAAACTCATTTAATTAATGAGTTCAGAAAAGTTAGAAAACAACCGGCTGGTATATTTTGTGGAAAACGTTTCGCTTTTGGCAATAATGATAACTATTGTAAAATAAGTCAAACATTTTGGGCCTGTGGGTAAAATCTGCTCGATAAACAACTTGTAGCTTCTTTCGAACCCAGTTATTGTTCTCGTTGCTAAAGTCTCACACCGGAACTTCATAAGCTACCTAGAATAAGAAAATATTTCATTCCGTTTCCACTTATAATTAATCCTATCTTTAACAGCAACTGTGCCTGTCACTTGATTAACATGGCCTTCCACTGCCTACTGATGAAGAATTGTTCGCGCATACTATTTATGGCTCATGATATTATTCGTTGTGGATTATTGATTTATTAAGACGCACTCTCATATAATAGGTTACTAATTAACATTAGGTAAGTTGGCGGTATTGGTACAGTTTGCGTCTTTATAAACAGAATCCTTAACATCACTTCAGGAAATTGCACATTCGATGATGAAATATGGTTGATGGGTCTTACCTTTCCAAATAGAGTAAACTTACAAGTGCAATATGTGTCAAATATCATAGATACCTCTCTTCCTCGACTACTTTTCATGTTACATTACAATAAACACATCGGAAACCTTTGTGCCTAGCGTTTCTATATATGGCAGCACAGAAACGATAGAATTGCCTTGACTAGGTTTGAGTGTTCTGTAGTTTACGTTTTTCTTAATAAGTAGATACAGGGAAGCAAATGCATAGTTATAGCACTTAGTTTATCGACCAGCATGCAGGTGATTGATAAGCATGTAAGAATAGGCTGTGATCGCACAAACAGATTCTGATCTTCTCTCATGGAAATTTACAAACGCTGGACCAACTGTTATGAACTATTTGTGAATCCCAACATGTGATCCCAGGCATCCGTCAATTCAACTAAGCCCATGCTCAATTGATTAAAGTTAAGTTCTCGAAGGGACGATCCAGGTTTGCCGGAGAGTAGTTGTAACCTGCGATGAATCTGATCTTTGTCTTAAACAGTGGCCACATAAAATGGGTGTTTCCGATGTTTACGTAATTGACTGGGTATCCAGTATCAACAGACAAGCAGGCCCCGAATTTGGACTTTCAACGGATCCAAGACTTTCGAGTCCCACAAATTTACAACTAGTGAATAGTTTGCATTCTAATTTAGGTGTAGGCAAAATGCGGTCATATTTTTGAAGAGATATTTGGTAGCTGCAAGTGTTGATAAATGTCGGCGTCCGTTATGCCTTGACCGTAGACTGAATACATCACTGGGCCAGGGCGATATTTAGATCAACTTTATGTTAGCTATGCTGGGTTATGCAAAAACATTAATGCGGATTCAATGTGCTATTTATCCCTCTGTAATTAAGAAATACCACATTCTGGGTTAATATATTTATGTATCTTAACTCACGCTTGTGTTTCACTTTAATCCCCAAACCACACAAACATGGTAGGTGGCATTTAACCTTTAAATCATTAATTATAAGCCATCGCATAATACGCGTATATCAGCAACCGAATTGCAGTGATTTTCCGCAAAATGACAAAGGCAACTTATAAGCCTGTTCCTATTAGTTTCATACAAACAAATCATCAAATATCTTCCTTCTATATCGCAGTGATTTACTCCGTGAATCAGTTGCCTATAGCAGCATCTCTTGTTTTGCATGTAATCACATTTAATCACATGTCATCACGAGATTGTTCTGACTAGTGTCTCGCCCTGGAGACATGCATGTTTCGGCTTAATTTACACTTCTCTGACATGGTTCACTAAACATGAGTTAAATTTCCTGATGCGTTAGATGTAACAAGCTGAATTCTTTTCACTCCGGTATCTGTCAATTAATGATAGACCCGCGATGCATCGAACAAGACATGACACGAAAAAGCAGTTGCTAATACGCAAGCCGTGCGAGTGGTTTTAGAGCTGTCTGTTTTATATAGAGGTTTTGATAGCCTGTGTAAAGCAGTACCTCTCGCAAAAATTGTGGGCTAATACTGCTAACGATAATTTAATTATTAAATTTCCGAGCATGGGCTAACATTCTCCCAAAATCCATACAGTTGAGCTCTCGGTTAAACAGCTTAGCAAAACAATATTTCTTCGCGGCCCAAGCTTTCGATGCACTTTGCCAGTAGTGACTGTTTATCCCTGCCAGTTTTTAAGAGACACGGTGTCTGTGCTTGTCCTTCGTTGCTTGACTCCATAATACTTATAATCACTAGGTTACTCATTGGAGGCCTAATCTGTGCTTTCACAGTGCGATCAATTCAACACTAGAAGTAAACTTAGATTCCATGTTTAGGTCCGTTGCTATCTGCAATCCCTTGAGTGGGTGAATAACTTAAATACAATGTTGGTTATCATTCAGTCTGTTGCGCGTCGTTTAGTGCCAGGTATAACGCCGTGGGTCACATGCTTGGATGGCGTTCACCTCAGCTGTGTGAACGCCACTCAGCGTACAAACACATCTAGCAACAGCAGTCGTCTTCTGTCCGTAATTCCTGACAAGATAAAAGAATTATATTCAATGTTAGTGTCCTTAAGTAAAACGGTTGTTAATATGAATATCAACGGTGAGTTAGGAGCCAGTGATTTCAATGCATTTACGGCTAATAAGACACAGAAAGTCAAGAAAAATGAGCATGTAAAATGTAAAGGGCTGTCTTGTATATTAAACTAAAAATAGCTAAGGCACTTACCGGTACAGTGATGCTGGTTCAAACTGGCTGTTGTTCAAATAAATTGGGGATTTGACTTAGCCAAACCTTCGGAATGACAAACCCTTAATTTTTGACGTTCTTTGAGAATAACACCACGAGGCCTCCATTAATGGGATGTTACTCCAACGTTAGTTCTTGCAAATTGTGCGACAGATTTCGCTGCGACAGGTTTTGTAGCAAGCGAACAAAAATATCTGGGTAGTCTATTCGGATTACTTTAGCTGCAATCAAGCTGGACAATAAACACTGTTTTCTTGTGATTAATTCGAGAGTTACATCTGTACAAATTCATTACATTATGATCTAAAACGTTAAAAGAGCAAACTTTCTATGAGTTCTTTATACGTTATGCTTTTGTACGTTCTCATGTGCTAACTCAAGGCAAATTAAATATCATGGATTTTAGAAGTTAGTGGGTAATCTTTTCCGGAATCTAACATTGAAAAATTGCATATCCAGCAAGAGGTTGAACTTCTGCACTGAATTTGCGTCCGATATGTGATGTTCCGGGCATTTATTCCTTTTCCTTCAAAGCACAAGGGATGGGAAACTTGCTTCAGCTCTGGGCTGATTGTAATTATTCCCACCATTAACAGGTTAACTTAATACATCTCAATTAGGTGCGAATAGGTTCTCCTAATGAGAACACGCCCTAATTTCAGTCAAGCTTGTGGCGTGATGAGAGATAGTTTGATGTTTCTTTCTCGGTAACATACGCTGGGACGACATTGTCACTTGTATGAGCTCGCGTCAATATCCAATGAATCATTAACAGGTGCATAATATAAATTAATTGAGTAAACTGTTAGTATTATCGAGAGGAAGCGCTTCTGATTTGTGCTGTTGGTCGGATGACTATAAGAAACAAAATGTTATTACAAATCAGTGTATCTGAAATAATTGACATGAAGTATACGGGCCAGTAGATTTGCTGCAATTTTAATCGCATTCACATTCATAACCTGTCACGTTTGCTGGGAAAGTTTTCCACAGGTAATTCCTCTGCAAACTGATTTATTTGGTTCCGAAGTGTGAACATTATAAACGCAAGCTCATCCATTAATGTTCATTGAAATAGTTGTGATGAGTACAAATATCAAAACTTCAAAAAGGAATGTTTTGTGACCGCAGTGACATCGACGTTTCGGATGAAGAACTTCTGTCCATCAATTCATTTCAGATAAAGTTACCGGTTTGCCTGACGATTGTTCGGCGACTTTTTCGGATTATTTTGCGCACGAATTTGATTGACAAAACAAACTACTAGGGGGATTCATAGAAATTTATTTAATTTCCTGAAACTTACAAGCAAGTTGGTGGTTGGGATATTAGTAGCACACCTTTTCAACGTAAAATATAATAAGCAGTTTCCACATTTTGATTATAATAATATACGCAGCCAGATGCTATTATATGTGGTTCACATATGACTTTTTGGGAAATCTGATCACAAAAAGTGCTCCGTTATAACTAAAGGCATGATAGTTGCCTCGGTCGCACGCAAATATAAGTGTTTCACTGGGGTACAAGTGCAGTGGTTTTCCTTCTATCCGTGATGTGGCAGTGTGCGCAGAGGAAGAGAAATTTGGTAGAATACTGTATCAGGGGACACCATAGGAATCAAACTTCTCATAACCATCAAAACGATCAAAAACCTTATTAAAAACCATATATATTACATCTCAATACGGTGGCCGCGTTTCACGTTCGGACGTGATATCGTAAAAGTAAATTAGTATCCACATATGCAAGGTGTTAGTGGGTATTGGTTCAAGTAATCTAACACAGATGTAATGCACGTCCGACAATCTTTTGAACTTCTACCATGAATTAGCTTCTAATACACATTACGGAAAATTGTTTCTGTCATTTACTACTCGCCGCTCAATGCACGGAGGTATGAAACGCACCTCAGATATGGAACCAAAGAAATCACTGGTGTTCACACGCCCTGCATGTGTTCACAAATGTATCCGTGACCTCAGAATGAGGAAAAGCCCTAGATACAGCTTATGGGAGGTCAGGATGAGGTCAACTCGCAACCGACGACAGGCCAGGGCGCATAGTTCCGGTTGCTTGTGCATGTCTTCGTACCTTAAGCCACTCAAACTGTGGATGAAGGTTGTTGCCACGTGTTGGGCCCATTCGATATTCTACGCCTCGCCTCGAGTGGTTAAACATCCCTGTTCCCTGAATCTTCCGGCTCGCAAAGCCGCCAACTTCCTCATCTGGTCACGCGTCACCAGATACAGTTCAGACCATGGTCCACAATCGTGTGACGTCAATCGAATCCCCGCTTCCTCCGTTTCGAAGCGCCTGTAGCAATAAACCGGATGAAGCCAAACATATGTGTTCACAAACAATTATTCGTGAGCTTGACTGTCATGGACATAGGGGGAAACTTCCGTCATTCATTTTGCACCTCAATCTTGTTTGGTCACGTTCTTGGTTATCTAAATACTTGCATATCTGGTATTGTTAATGATACTGACGAGGCAATAGCAAATGCATGCATCTACCAGCTTTCCCCTATTTGCCGCATTACTTAAATAGGTAGATAATCCGTCCTCCAGCGTTATTTTTCTGATGGAGGAGAGCAAGCAAGTAGCCTACTCATCAGACCAGTCCAGATGCAGAATATGCGTTGCAGCGCCCAGAGCTTGCGTAGGCTGTTTCGGTCTAGCCTCTTCATGTTGTCCACGGACTTCAAATCGCAAGGTGAGTGTACGCCTAGGTCCTTCAAGGAATGTGTGTGATGTAGCAGTTGGCCGTCAGCAGTGTAAGTTCGGTTATCACCAACTTCCTCCAGACTCACGAATACCGATTTGGATGAGTTGCTCGGGAGGTGGAATTTTGCAGACTACATAGAAAGGCAGACGAGGTTATTCTGAAGTAGGTCGCAAGTGCTAATTACACTCTACATGAAGGTTTTCGGTGTTGCTCCTCTCAATGCTTTAAAGTGAACCGAAATCTCAAAAGGGATTGCGTGTCGTAATCCAACCACACGGCGGTTCCTCCAAATCCATCTTCAACTATCCACCTCTTCAGGTCGACTGCAAACAAGGGCGATAGTGACCGCAGAATCTTAGATAGATCTTTGATATATAGTAGGAACAATGTAGGCCCAGCATCCTGCCTTGAGGTTTGAACTCCCTTATCTTATGTAGCGCTTTGGAGGGAGCAGATGCTTAATATTGTCCTTGTTGAATGAGTAATGTTTGGTTGAACTCACATCAGTTATCAATCAGAAGTCTTATTTAAAACATCGTGGTTTGAAATAAGACTTTGCAAAGAATCAATTTCTAAATGTATTTTTGGCTGCCGCTATAGTATGCTTTGTAAGTTAGTTACCATTTGAGCGAAAATGCGCGAGCAGATTCCAGGAGGATTAGTTGGAGTGCAGGCAAGTAAAGTGTCGTGTTAACTTGTACAATAAAGTTTTGTAGATTCTGATTTGGAATTAGAATAACCATCTGACTTGCTGTTCACTTTTACTTTACTGTGTATATCAATCATTATTCCATTTTCGTCTATTAGTCCAACAATATGCGCAACAGTAAGGCATTTGCATTTTTGCGGCGAATTTTAACCGCACTCTATAGGGATGATGTACTGAAATTAGAAGGACTATCTTGAGATCACCAATTATTTACATCTTCCCACAAACGGTTTCATGGTACATTAAGCTAATGCAGATTGAAATTTGTGTGATGCCTGAGTGCACAAGATCTTTGACAGAGTCCATCATTAAAGTCCATACTGGCACGCGCACATGACCGGACTATGTATGGTATATACACTGAGACCCTTTAAGTGAATGCTATTTTCCTCATCAGCTTGCAGACAAGTTCCAATTTGTTGAAGATGCTGCAAACATCGACTTGCTAGCCTGTCAAATGTTTTCCGCAGGAGTTGGGTAGCTGTTTGTCAAAGTCTCGTTGCCAGAAATCGTCAATTTTCTTTTCCCATTAATTATCGGCTTACAATAAGTACCGAAATACAAGACTGTTTTCTAATGCAACCGTTGCTTATATGACCCTACAACAACTAAATTCAGGTTTACAGGAAAATTATACATACAAGTGGATGGAGTGACAATTGGGGTTATTCTCGAGTCAATCTGGACTGATGTCCATGATGGAAGTTAGAAGATTGCACTCTAACCGTTATCGGTTTCACCTTCATGTCCTACAAACGTTCCATGGACGACATAATCTACCGAATGCAGTGAAGTTTTTAATAAGGTACATTTCACTATTGCCTTTACGCTTGCAGATAGAGTAACAACCAAGTAAATATTTTAAACGAAAGAAGAAAAGTACACCATGCGGCAACTCTGCATCACAAGTGCCTTACACTACGATGGTGCCACTTTGGACAGTCTTATTTTCACGTTCTGTGTAGATGCAGAACTAATTTGTGAGCATTCTGCACAGTTGGTAATTCATCATCATAGGAATTCATGAGCAGTTGACAACGGTAGCTTTACAATAAACTGCTCGGTACTCAAATATCGTTGTTTTGACCCTTATTGATAAAATAAATTTCCCTTAACTATTGCCTGTAATGTCTATGCGACTAAACATAATCCAAGTAATTTGTATACCTTTGCAAACACTCTGCTTTGAAAAGCTATTCTTCCAGAATTGATTTATACTTTTCTAGTAAGGGTTATGGTCATATGGTTTACAATGGGGATCGAACGGCCACCGACACTGCCATCTCCGCATATCTTGCGGATACGCGTCACGTCACCAAGTCGGCTGCTTTGTTCAAAGTAATATATCAAGCCCCAAAAAATAGAAGAAAGTAATGCCGTAAGCGGATATTAGACGCCGTTTAATCTCTGCTACACAGAGAAGTTACTGTGCTGCTCAGGGTGTGGTCCTCAGTAGTACCGTTAAGTTGCCGGTGCATCCAACGAAGAAAGCGCAACCGATAGCGGCCAACTCACACGGCATATACAAATTCATGTGCGACTGCGGAGACAGTTACTTTGGCAGAACCAATCGGTCTTCGACTTCCCGAATAAAGGAACACGCACCAAGGTGGATTCAACGTGAAGTTGAACAGCATCCCTGTCCCACTGAAGTTTTGTGTTCGCGCAAGCCGCCAGGTTCCTCAATAGGTAAACACCTACTAACTACACGTCACAGGATAGAGCTTGGATCAGCGTTCAAACTTGTATTACGTCACCTTATCCCCGCTTCCTCCCTTTCGCCGAGGCCGTTGCGATAAGCCGGATGTAGTCTGCCCAGTGTATTCAAAAGCAAATATTTATCAGCTTAAGACTGCCGTGGACATAGGAGCGGTGCTTCCGTCATTCCTTTTGCAGCTGATGCTTATTCCGTCACACGCATGTTTAAGTATATATTTGCATACCGGTTATTGTTAATGGTACTGAGGAGACAACACGAAGTGCATGCATCTACCAGCTTTCGTCTTCTTACCGTACTTTTCAAATTGTTGAAGGGAACTAACTGCTTTAAATATCCATGAATGGCGATTAAACTGTTCGCTGAGCTTGGCAATTTGGTTACGAACGTTTTGTCACCAATCGCGGTGACGCCATCAGTGCGTAGCGTAGATGAGCCTCGGTGAGCATGGTATGCTTGCGTTTGTATACTGCCTTAGCTGCCCGTGGAGACGCGCAACCCTATTGGTTGGGATTGCGATCCACGTTCAGCTTGCTTGTTGGACAGATGACCTTTGACCTTGACTCCTTGTGTTTCGTGGCCTTTGTCTGTTTGAGCTTATAAGCGAGTCTGTCGTCAGTTCTGGTTGACTAGTCACAAGTTCCACCGGGTTGAATCAATCGCTTTGACGGTCGTTCGTCAGTAGTGTTGCGTATGCTGCGTCCACTTCCATGTATCGATTGATTGAGTTCGTCATGGGATGCCAGGCTGAATGCGGATCGAAATCCCAACCAATAGGGTTGCTTGTCTCCATGGGCAAAAACAGCGGTAGAAAAACACACGCATACTACGCTCAGCGCACGCTCACCGAGGCTCCTCTACCCTACTCTACGCTATTGCGCGCCACTCAACTAAGCACTAATGAGGTCACTTCGATTGGTGAAAGGTTCGCAACAAAATTGCCAAGCTCAGCGAACGGTTCAATCGCCATCTGAACAACTTGAGTTACCAGTCTTATATTTCGTAGCCATACCCATGGATCTTGACGTAGACTCCCCGGTGGGGTTAAACTTTGTTTCCTACCTACATTTCTCTGCTGTGTTTGATTGATACTATTATGATATTGTGTGCCCCGGAAATTAACTTATTTTCACAGCTGATAAAATGAGAGAACGAAAGAAGGATGAGCTTTTGTAGGTTTACCTAGTGTAATTGTGAGTTAATAAACGTAGGAGGCCTATTAGTTTAGTATCAGGTGTACTGCTACATAGCTTTTATGGACAAGCCTTTGTTCGTGCATTCTATATAACTTTTGCACCAGCCACATGCGCCGGATTATGTCCGTGAGTTCAACAAACTTCTCTTTAATTGTTGAAATGCCGCACTTACTTAAACAAAGAAACCATTAAAATGCTGCGCATTGTGATGTGGCTGTAAAATTCTGTTTCTTGAAGAATATGGTTTCCTAAGCCGGGAACAAAAGGTTATCAGAAAATGATTCAATTAAACCCGGTATATGGATTCAAGGAACCTTTAGTATGCAGAAATAGTTTTCCTTTGTACCAGCGTTAATTAGAAAACTAGGGTTATCTGACTGATTTTTTACTAAATGAGCGTCGACTCGCCACCCAGCGTTTCCTTGAAATTTTCTAAAAACTAGCACCCTTTCATAGTTTCAACCAATAAGTTGTTTAGAAGCTGTTTCTATGAACTGTACCTAGGAGACCTTTTCCAATCATTGAAAGAAGTCAGTAAGTTAACGGACTGCTGATGAATGTGATTCTCCTGAAATTACTGGAAAGCGAGTGATTATAATCATCTGCACTAGGTGAGTTCAGAAGCAGCCTTAAATACCACACAAACTTGAAGATGAAATAATTTACATCCACTATGTCCAGAATATACAGAATTTGTGCTCAGAGCTACCGCGTATTTTTAGAAACAACTTCTTTCGCTGTGACATACCACACTTTTATAAGTGCGTTTCCATATCATAGGGGTAACTGTTATTTACTCCTGTTTATTTATTCCTGTTTATGCAGAGTGTTCATGCAACACGCACTTGAACTGAAGGGAGGCCAGTTTTACCAATTGACAGGGATCGCTCAGGGTACCAGCTTAATATTACATCAAATCATGCAACAGTCCTAACCAGAGCTATGCGTAGGACTGCATTTACTCAATACAACCAAATGAAGGCAAGCAAATAACAGTAAACATACACTTCTTTCACAACGACTTTGGACCTTAACGTCATAAGACAGCTTGCCTGACTCTTAGATCTAATGGGCTGTACATTGTGGTGACATCGGATCCACTGAGAGCTGTTCGTATCAGGTTAATCAGGGGTTACAGGCGAAGCAGACTCGGTTTTCTGGTCTTATTGGTCAGAGGATGGAAATGAAATGTCGTATATTTCCATTGAACTGAGTCCGTGTCATCTCTTCTTCGCCTTGCGTGGATGATTTGTGCCAAATTCTTTCTTTAAGGACCCTAATCGTCCTGTTGTCTAAATTTAGGTGTCCTGACACCAACCATGATCTTTTCATCAAACCAACGACATCCTGCACACATCGTAGCGCAACTTACCAAGGGTCATCTTACCTGCTGCATACGGATGGCGGAGAGGTGAAAACATGCTACTGCTGTCCTCACTGAAACAACACTCCTCTGTTTTTAGATAAACCTCTCGCACTTCCCGAGGTACATTACAATGCTTACATTTATCTAAATCGGCTTTATCGGGCTACTCAGTGGCTCTGCCACAGAAGGAATATCCAGCACACATCTTCGTTGCATCCTTTCCGGCAATTTCACCGAGATTTTCACAGAAATCCAGGAGCGTGTCAACCTACTTTTCAAATGTGTATATCATTATTTTTACCCTCATTCGACAGAGTGCTCATCGCGTTATCAATTGATTCCTGCACTAATCTAAACATCGGACACACCGTTTTAGAGCTTTAACTCATTTAGCAACCATTATCCTAATACTATCAAAACTATGATGGGTTCGACCAAGCCCAGAAAAATTTACCTTCCTACCAAACCCAAGTTCGGCCTGAGTGATAGCCAACTGGCCACAGCACATGATAGAAATTTTGTGTTTTGATCTCCACCCCTTTGTTTGCAACTGTGATTTTACTCCCAGTACATTATCAACCGGCAGCTTGTGCCTGTCCCAACGCACTCGGCGACCAACAGCAACCAGCCCCACTGCGTCTGTTAAGGACGTAGACATTTTACCCCCAAGAATAAGTCTGACGCATTCAATCCTATCTGATCTGCACGTCGATATCATTGACGATCCAGAAATGCAAGTTGCCGTTTTCGCCTGGTGCAGCCTGCAACTGGAATGAGGTGATATGTGCTTAGTTTCAAAATCCATCCTGGAAATGGATCACCGCCTGGCGTCTGCTATGAAGCGAATCCTAGCACGGTCACATAGTCACAAACTTTTGGAGGGAAATTCAACCTGCACGCAATCCAAATCCCAGCTTCACTCTGCAAATAATTCAAAGCAAACTTGCAAGAAGTGAATGGTAATTGACTCCCATACAACTACGTAACTGCTCGCACGAGTTTCGGAACTGGAAACGAATCACCTGTCTTAGGCCTTGTGTTCACCAACGAGGAGTTAATGCTTGGTGATGTAAACCTAAGGGCGATATTTGGCAGTAGCCATCAAGCGACACTTCTCTTCCGTTACATGTTCTACACAGAATACATCTCTGAAACCAGCGAGGAAGTTCATGCCGTCACTCTTGAACCTCGTTCCACAAACCAACTGGTTCTTCCTAACTGAACAATCCCCCGATGTCGACTGAAAATAGCTTGTCAGTCTGTCCAGCGGGCTAGTGGCAAAAGCTTCCGAAACCAGTCTTTTGCCCGAAAAAATGAAAACATTACTGAGGAGCTGGACACAAAATGGATGGCCTTAATTGTTTCGGTTTGGTGCGCTTTTAAAGTCGGTTTGAATGCGCAAGCAAAAACGCCTGTATAACTGCGAAAGCACGGTGTCAAATTAGTCCGCAAAGGAAAACACGCATCAACAGGACTTAGCAACGAAATTCACTACTAATTCTATGGTGCTCTTCAGGTAACTGAACAAGCTCCGAGGTGTGCAGCACAGGATCCAAATTCCAAGTGCATCAAATAGTCTGGCGCTCACAATGCATGAGGCGGCGAATGCGCGTCGGCAACAGGTTACCCTCACTTACGGAAGTGTATCGTCTCCTCACCAATACATGACACAGCTCAATTCGCCACGTATTTTTCAGTGCTTCAGATGTGATGAAAATGTCACGAAACTTGGGCGTGCACAACTCTCCTGGTGTGGACAATAACAGACCGCAAGCCTTAGAAATAGTCTCCATGAGCAATGCCGAAACGTTGGTCTGGTTCTTTCAACGGAGCTTTAAAGAAATGCAGGTTCCGGCCATGCGGAAAATTCGAGAATGAGGTTCGTGTGGAGCCTTCTGATTACCGTCCAGTCAACTTCCTCACAGTGTTATCCAAACTTAGGAAAGGAATAATTGCAGAAGCGATCATGGGATACTTTGTGAGCAACAACATCATATTGTCAAAGCAGCATGCATTCAGACAAAATCGGTCCTGCACCACAAATTTGTTTCTAGACCGAGCAAGGCAGGCGAAGTCAAAAGACTCCAAACAAAGATCTGACGTCATATACCTGGACTTCTCTAAAGATTTCGTTCGCCTGGACTACCCATTTCTCCTTCATACACTTTGAAGCAATGGAACCGGTGACCCTGTGTTAGGCTGAATACACAACTTACTAATTCAACGTCAGCTGAATGTAAGAGTCAGCCGATTCATGGCCGACCCGATTGAAGTTCAGTATATATTGCCCCAAGGATCAGTACTGGATCCACATTCGTTCCTAGTATTCATCAACATAGGGTGCTACCGTCAGACTTTTACTGATTGCAGACGACATCATGATCTGGCATGATCTCTAAGCAGTGGACGATCACGCTGCAATACAAATAGATCTCGATAGGGCCTATACATGGTGGTTCGAAAAACGGCTTCAGTATAATTTGGCAAAATACAAAGTTCTTGGCATACGCCGTCATGAATATAGATTGGGACAGCAGCTGTTGCAACATGGTACGCAGTCAAGTGACCTAGAAAAGTCCTGTAGCAGTACCTTAGCTGCTCGAAACAAGTCGAAAAGGCATTGGGAGGAACCAGTTAGGAACTTGAGTGCCTACGAAGGCCGTTCGGGATGGTCGAGCTATCAATTTTTCCACAAATATTGTATGTCTTCGCGAGGCCCCACGTGTAATACACGATACATGTCTGGCGAAATGGAACAAACACAATGCTGCTGGGCTCGCAGCTTCACAACATAGAGCGAGGATGATTGTTAGGGGACGGTTTCACCTCCCCTATCAAGGCAGACTGCAAGCACTAGGTTTGTACATCGGCGAATACCAACGTGTACGAGAAGCACTGGTCAAGGTTTACCGAATACTGACTAACCCCAATCACCGTAAGCGGCAAAATTACCGAGAAACCTGGATGTTGGATGCCAAGATCATGTTGAAGATAAGCACACCATCTGCAACATCTGCCGAGGCTCTGGATACCAATTATTTATCCATCACCATGCGGTTCACTATGTGAGGCTCTACGTTTTCATTGCAACTCGCACCATGAGTACTGCGACTTAATATGGATACACTTATCTGACACCTGCCTCTACAGACTATTGTGCAAGTGATTTCTTTCTAACCATGTTACTTCGTCTCATAACAACTCTTGCTGTCAAACATGGTCGCTTCCATACTGTGTAACATGCCTAGATGTCCCACCACATATCAACTTGAGCCATTCTTCACTCACAGGTGGTCATATCCCATAGCATTCCCGGCCTAGCTTCATCTTGCTGGCTTATCCGGACACGTCTGAACGGTCTACTACTTTCTGACTCACCTCGGACTTCTGAGATCTAAGTGACTTAGGCTCTGCCGACGTACCGCCATGTAACCTTCACTTCAAAAGCATTGTTGGGCATGATTCATCATTATTATTACATCCCCCTTTCATCCTTAACACTTCTCTTTATGCCGATGCTCTCTTTCAGTATTTAGATATAAATTATACGGCTTTTTTTCTATGCGCTGACATTCTATTCTCGTCTTAATGGTCTCTTTTCTTTGGACTACTATGTTCCTTAGGATTAGGATTTAACAGACCCAACGGCCTGTTCACATCACTCTGAGGTTAACTGCCGTTTCGTTTAGCCATTTTCGTCCCAAACTTCTTCTTTTAGGATGACACTCATTACCTTATACTTAGCTATATTTGGCGGCCTAGCTACAACTTGCTGACTTACCTGGTTTTGTCTGAACGGTCTCTTGTTTTCTGACCTCTCTCGGCATTCTGAGGTATAACTGATCTAGTTACAGCTGACGCAACGCGCTGTTACCCTCACTTTAATTACACCACTAGGCATTATTCCTCCTTATTTTTATTAACAATGGTGAGTCATCACCTGAAGAAGGTCGGCAACTTTTCCACTTCTCCTCAATAGAACCTGTTTTATCTACCCTTTCTTTCCTTCCTGTACTTTCTGTTGCATTCCACATTCATTCGACGCTAACTTACATACGTCTGTCCTCTCTGCCTTCTTATATTACTACCAATTTAAGACTGAGGCAACGCGTCCCTGTCGCTCTTTCTGAGTGATATTGTAGCGAGAACGACACGACAGGGGGGTAGACGTTTATTGCACACCGAAAATGGGCACATAAGGGTCTCACGCGCGCCATCGAATATCGACTAGATTTCCGTCCCACAACGCAACACAGGTACGGATGTTAGAGACGAGCCAGTCCTTTCGCCTCGGGAGCTCTGACTTGGAAGACCCGCCTTCCTGTTTTCGCCTCGATCTCCACTTCTCTGTACCCGATTTGGATCGGCTAGGAGTCATTCGAGAGCTCTCGACTTGCTTGTTTTGGGCTGTGTCAATCGGCTCGGCCTCGGTCCTGTGGGTTGCGCTAGCGGCGTATATGTCTGATTTATTGCGCTGTCCACATATTCCCGCTCCGTAGTTCCGGGTCCAGGCTCGTCGCTAGCCGTCCTTCTCGATCCGCTCACAGCTAGCTCTGAAGAGCTCCCCCGAGGCATTCCTGGAAGCGGCCCCTCTACACCTGCCCCTCTTTGAGGACCTTTCTTCCTCTCGTACCTTGGTCGCAGGAGAGCAGCATTCAACCAACGTTTCATTCCTCCGCAGTCGATAAGGAAGTTGCCCGCTTTCTGGTCGATAATGGTGTAGGGGCCTTTCCAGCGTTCTCTGAACTTGCTTGCGCCCGGCTCGTCCTGATCCGGCCGATCGTTGTTTCGTAACTTGACTCGTTCTTCAATCCTGAATGGCCTCCACTAGTGAGCCTCATGCCTGGCGTCGTAATTTCGCTTATTCCGCGCTTGTCGAGCTTTGGTTTCACTTCTAGCTTTCCCTCGCAGTCGCTCTTGATGCCCAGCTGGATGTTTCCGCTCACCCTGTTTCGGTAGGCAAGTATCGAGCGCAATCCGTGGTTCTCTGCCGAACAGTAATTCGAATGGCGAGACCTTGGTGGTTGATTGCATGCTGGTCCGATACGCGATCAGAACCTGAGGCAAAGCATCTTCCCATGCCAACTTCGTGCAGTTTATCCACGTCTTCAATGTCCGGTTGAATCGCTCGGTCATGCCGTTGGTTTGTGGGTGGTACGGTGAAGTTCGCCGTCTCTGGATGCCCCACTTGTCCAACACTGACTTAAACGCTCTTGACTCGAAGCAGGGCCCTTGGTCCGTGATGATATACTGTGGGATCCCATACCTTGCAGGCACATTGAATTCGAATACTTGCGACACTGTCTCGCCTGTTTGGTCCTTGATTGGTATGGCTTCCACCCAGCGGGTGAAGTGGTCAATCATCACTAGAATGTATCTGTATCCTGTTCGACTCACTGGTAAGGGCCCAAAGACGTCCAGTCCCCAACACTTAAGCGGCTGACCAACCTCCATCGAACGCAACGGCGGTCTCGGGGACTCTATCTCCTGACTCGTTTAGCAGTTTGGGCACCCCCGAATGTATGCCGCGACGTCCTTCCTCATGGTTGGCCAAAACACTCGCCTCCGCAGCAATTCAAAGAGCCGCTCGAATCCCATATGGGCGCCATCATGAGTTATACGCATCACACGTCCTCGCTGATTTGGTGGAACAAAAGGCACTTTCCGTCCGTCTATCGCCACCACCACGTTATCGTTTTCGACCTTCAACCTGTCCCAGATCTTGAGGAGTTCCTCCACCTCTTCCGATGTGGCCACCGGTTTGGTGCCAGCCTGTAAGTGAGAGCACCACACATTCACGAATTCATCCGCCCTTTGATCTCCCAGCAGGTTCTTCTCCCCCATCGCGATCGCACGCACCGGTATGGCATTGTCTGGCATGATGTCGTCCAAACACGGGCGTGACAACATATCTGGCAATACATTCTGCGTTCCATCCACGTGCTCAATGGTGAAGTTTAATTCCTGCAATCGGTAGGCCCAGCGCGCAAGCCGTGCCCGCGGGTCTTTCGCCGTCATCAACCACGAGAGCGGTTTGTGGTCAGTGACGACCCGGAATTCATTCGCCAGTAAGTAATTTCTCCACTTCTCTAACGCCCACACGATGGCCAAGCATTCTTTCTCCGTTGTTGAATACTTCTGCTCCGCCCCCGTCAGCACTCTGCTCGCGTACTCCACCACCCCAGCCGGTTGAGACAAAACCGCACCGATTGCCACGTTGCTTGCGTCGACAGCTACAGTGAACCTCTCACCAGGATTGGGTAGCCGTAGACATGTCGGGGCTTCTGCTATGCATGCCTTTAGATGGTCAAAGGCTTGATCCGCTTCAGCTGTCCACACGAACGGCACGTCCTTGCGAAGCAGCTTTAACAACGGGCTGACCTTCTCTGCGAACTGGGGCACAAACTTTGATACATATGCCACCACTCCCAAGAACGAACAGAGCTGACGCTTGGATTTTGGTTTTGCGAAGCACTTGATCGTCTCGCGTTTCTCCGGAAGTGGATGGACTTGATCATTGCCCGCGATGTGACCCAAGCATACAATTGACTTTTGGGCAATCTGCGACTTTTTACGACTGAGTTTCAGACCCGCTTCGTCCAGTCTCTGCAGTACTGCTCCAAGTTTGGTCACATGTTCCTGTTCCGTCTCAGAGAAGACGATGATGTCATCACCATAAACAACCACGCCTTGCAGGTTCGCCAGGACCATCAGCAACAAACGCCTGAATGTAGCTGGGGCGTTACACAATCCAAACGGCATTCTCAAAATCTCATACTGCTGGCCATTGACACTGAAAGCCGTCTTGTGGCGATCTTCTTCTGCGATCGGCAGTTGCCAATATCCCGAGCGGAGATCAATCAGAGATATCTGCTGGGCACTGTGAAGGCTTGAGAAAATTTCTTCCATCTGAGGCATCGGGAATGCATCCTTCACAGTCACCCGGTTTAGTTCTCTGAAATCGATGCAAAATCGATAGGTTTCGTCGGCCTACTTCGTCAGTAGCACGGGTGATGAATACGAGCTGTGCGTTCGCCTGATGATTCCTTTCGATTCCATCTGGGTCACCTGCTTCTGTATCTCAACCAGGGTGTTCTGTGGAATTCGTCTGAACATTGGCTTGCATTGTCCTCCTGGGATCAACGGTATTCGGTGTTCAACCCAATTGCGAAATCCGTAATCATCTTCCGCGTCTGTGAATAAGTGGGCATACCTGCTCAGTACGTTGCGTATTGCACGGTTCTGACAATCAGGCACGGCTTTGAGGGCACCCACCCGGTCGGTTCTCTCCTTGTCTATCTCGATCGTATCGTTAGCCACGATCACCACATCGTTTTTCAGGTCAATTGTGACACCGAGCCGTTTCAGGATGTCGGCTCCGAGGATGGTTTCGGTCGTCTCCTCCACGATGAACATGTCATGGCGGATGAGCGTTTCTCCTATCCTGATTCGTAACCGCTGCGTGCCCGTCACTTTCAAAGAATGCCCGCCGACCGTCTGCATCGTGATTGAAGATGGGTTTACTGGAACCCCGTAGAACGTTTTCGTAATTGACACTGCCGCTCCCGTGTCTACTATAGCTCGGACAGACACACCTTCTATAGTTACATGGAGGACTGGTACTCGCCACCGACTCGGCATGGATAGAGTGAAACAATGGGGCACATTGACGTTGGTGCAGAATCTCACCACATGACCACTCTGGTTGCATCGGAAACAGCGGCGACCGTTCCGGATTACCCGTACATTGCGTTGTGAAGTGGTGCTTGAAGGCTCTATCGACAACAGCTGTTCCACCATTTCGGATAGGCGATTTACTTTCTGTGCCAACTCAGCATGCTGGATGCTTCTCACGGTCACTCGTTCCGACAAATTCTGAGCGACCGTCACCAGATCCAACGCTTTGTTGTCTCCCACCATCGACGCCAATTTTACCTGATCACGGAGTGGATCGGGCAGACTTCGGATAAACTGCTGGTCCAGTAGGCGCCCTCTTGCGTTGCCCTCTAACTCGGGGAGCTCAATCGTTAGATGTCTGTCCAGCTGCTGGAAAAACACCATCAAATCCACCTGTTCGTCCCATCTGGCTGCGTGAAGTCGTTGCAGTGCTCGTTCTCTCTCCAGATCCTTCCCAAATTTTGCACACAAGGCAGCCCTCATCTCAGCGAACGAACAGCCGGGTTTTGCCTACCGAGTGAGCAGATACACCGCCTTGGCTCGTCCATTCAACCGTGTGCCCAAAGCAATTAGCAAATTTGCATCCCCCTCACCCCCGTGCAAGCCGCAATTCCGTCGAACTCATCGAGCCACGCCTCCACGTCACCGGCCGCAAATTGCTCCAACCGGGTCAACTCCATCGCGAATGGTCACGGCACCAGTGTAGCGAGAACGACACGACAGGGGGGTAGACGTTTATTGCACACCGAAAATGGGCACATAAGGGTCTCACGCGCGCCATCGAATATCGACTAGATTTCCGTCCCACAACGCAACACAGGTACGGATGTTAGAGACGAGCCAGTCCTTTCGCCTCGGGAGCTCTGACTTGGAAGACCCGCCTTCCTGTTTTCGCCTCGATCTCCACTTCTCTGTACCCGATTTGGATCGGCTAGGAGTCATTCGAGAGCTCTCGACTTGCTTGTTTTGGGCTGTGTCAATCGGCTCGGCCTCGGTCCTGTGGGTTGCGCTAGCGGCGTATATGTCTGATTTATTGCGCTGTCCACATATTCCCGCTCCGTAGTTCCGGGTCCAGGCTCGTCGCTAGCCGTCCTTCTCGATCCGCTCACAGCTAGCTCTGAAGAGCCCCCCCGTGGCATTCCTGGAAGCGGCCCCTCTACAATATTACTTCCCATAATCTGCACACCTCGTCCTCCTCTCTCTGGTTCCAAATGATTGAGCATATTCGCATCAAGATCTCGCAAACTCTTCTTCATTATCATTCCTATTTTGGAACAATCTTTCATTCTCTACGGATCCGTGTTCTGCTTGCTTTTCTTCGTATTTCACCACTTATGATACACAAGTATATACCATAGGTAAATAACAATTACATGTATAGGGGTACAATGGTTCAGTTATCGCCGCAATTGATCGATTGCATTCCAGGCGCATCCATTTCTTCTGTCTTTGTGGCTGTTTTTGTTCGTTTCCTTTCTTTCCCGAGTTTGTCTTAGGTACGGCGACAAGCACCGAAGGAATTGTCCATCGTTGCGACAGCAAAACAAGCCACACAGTTCCTTTATCTGGACATGAGCGGAGGATTATCAACCCTTTTACAACTTACTAACCGGATAACTCATTTATTATCATGCATGGATACAAAGTTTCCGAGGCTTGAACCTTTGGGTTCAGTTTTCCCTAACGTTATCTCTTCCACATTACTCTTGCTTAAAGAACTACTTTTGACATCGGAAGGCACGTTCCCCTGCTATACAAAGTCAGAACAATTGATCATTATGAGCTCTTCAATCCGCGTTGACCGCTCAATTGGCCTTGGTTTTCTATATTTCTAATCAATTTTATTACATACCCCGGGGGACCTGCGATTCTTTCTTCTTAACCATATTTTATCCTTCAAGGATTCAACAACAATTCAACATATTTCAATGTATATCCCTCGGAGACCTCACGTGGTTCTGCAGAGGATCAAGACAGCAGATTCAAAAAGCATGTTTAGTTCCCGACCTACAAATCGGGCACAGGACAGGACTCAGGAACACAATAGGCACCCGGCTAAAGCATCAGCCGGCAAAAAATGGGACGCAAGCTGACTGCGAATAACCGAGCAAACAAAAGTTCAACCAGAAACTTAGCCCGTTACAACTTGCAATTCAATGGATTGGCGGCAGTGTTTCAGGACGTGGTGGGTTTTCGCCTGGCAAGCATTCTCTCTATAAAGAGCTACAAATGCCGTTTAACGACACTGCAACGTGGCGAATGTGACTCGCCACCGAATAAAGTTACAGCCCATAACTTCACGCTGGCAGGTCAACGAGCGTCACCATTCTAGATAAGTTCGTTACACTGGAACTTCTACATCTGCATATACTGTCGTCTTTTTGCTTTATACGATATCACCGTTGACCTTTGCGTTACTTGTGCACGAACTCACTGTATTGTAATATCTCTCTTGAGGGTGCTCTTCAATTATCTTCCAATGGATCATTCAGGATTATCAATCTGTTATTAGCCGAGGTCCCGGTTTCACGACAGCTAAATTATTATTTGGCATTTTTACCATTGTACAGTTCCAATCATGGACATATGAACAATTTTCTACTGTCACTGTTACAGTTGCCATAAAATGTCTGTACAGTTGTACATATCTGATCATGCCTCCATGTGCGTGCCTCGCATAGTCGAGAATAAAATTTTTTATTTTTATTTATTTATTTATTCATCCTCCATTTTCCTCGAGACACATGACATCCACCATTCTATGCGTGGTAAGGAGAACCAATCGCGTAGGGTTATCGGATTCATTAAAAAAAGCCGAGCCAAGTCCTCCCAGGATTCTGTAACAAGATTGAGTTGTACGGTGGCAAACGGCGTGCGTTTCATTCTTTCTGTGTCGGTTGTTTGGGGGACTGAACGGGTACTGCTGAGGTGTAACCATATTGCACCATAATTTCTATTTGAATAGGACCGTAGTAAACATCTCGGTTACCTTCCTTGCTTGGATCCACGGGTTTTACGTGTCATTCAAATCCTAAGTGAACCTGTTGCTTACAATCACGCATATCGCGGTCTGTTGCAAGTCAGCCGAATACTAAACTGGAAGCCACTAGCTCCAATTGATCACACATCACAATCGATTTGATTACCAACGAAATTTATTCTCTCTTTGGGTATACAGAAGCTGAAACTCTATTCCTTCCCAAGTTATTTTCACCTATATATTAAGGTTTTTTAATAAACGAGTGGATCACACTACATCTCATTTACATTTAGGGATATGGTTCGTTTCCATCAAAGAACTAATTTAAACACCATGTGTACGCAAGCCCGCTTCGTTACTTAGCGGTGAACAGACGAGAAGGTGGTCAAGTCAGTGCTAGTTGAATCATCTCAAACCAAAAGATTTTTCGTTGTATTAAACAAGCATTACAAAATCACCACTCCACTCATCTACGGGATCTGTTTAAAATTGTTATATTGTTCATAGCTAATATCGCCTTTCTTTTACAACTGTTTCTCTTATCCCTTCCGGTCGCCATCACAAAATTTTCTTCCATACATCCCAACTGAATTGGTAACAGAGCCGATACCACTGCAGCTTTACCAAGTGCCGGTATTTTTTCTGCTTCACCAACTGAACAAGCTGCCACCTTTCCGTTGCGACGTTTAAAGTTTGCACTTTAGGACAAATATGTCAACATAGTGCACCCGAACGCAATTTGGACATACTGGGTATTAACATGTGTTGTGTGTCCGAAATTAAAATCAATGAGTCGCAAGTGGTTATTGAACTAAGCGTGCCTGACTTTTCACACATTATTGATTGCACGAAACCGGAGACGCTGACACGGTAAGCGCTAGTCAAACCGAGGTTGTCGTTTTATTCTTCTTTAAGGTGCAGGCATTTTTGCTTGATAGTATTTCCGTGAGCAGCCGTTAGTTTGCAGTCTTTTGACAACATCAATTATAGTTTACCCAAGAAGCATTACTGTAAGCAGTTTGTTTGTGGTTTCCGCTTATGCCTCAACTTACCACAGTTTTGATACATTGTAACATGTTTTTGACACACTACTACAGTGTTACCATTTCAAATATCATAGTTATTATTGGATGAATGAAGGTGCAAGTGGGTCACCTTGACTTGTCAGAATACTGTCTGGGCGGTGTGAACTCGATCCAATCTGTGCAACTGTGTGGATCAGATACTGTTTCTAATAACTGCTTTTAGACACCGTGGGTGCCGAAGTGTCATATATCGTCCACTTTAGAACTAACTAACGATGGACCCAAATGTATCACGTTGCTAAATATTTCAGATGGCGTGTTTCTATCCTGGACTGTCGCTCCCGTTGGAATACTTGCGTCGACTTTGATCATGCCTTGGCACCATGTCGCTTTTCCATGGACTATACAGGGAGGCTTTCAAATCGACTATATCGATTGGCAACCGTTATATTAGCTGCACCCTGCTAGGCCAGACCACTAGGATATTCTGCATATGAAACGTTCTCTATCACAACCCAATAACATCTAGGATCAGTGAAATAACTACTCGGCTTCAGCGTACGGTGTAGAAGCTTCTGCTTGCGGCATATTCAGTCGCCACCGCACCATCCACAGGATATCGGAGATGTTGATGAACCTGTTTAAATCCAGAATAAACTCCCGGCTGTTTTTGAGCGCAACGTTAACAGATGGACTCTTACGCGTGAACTAAAGCGGCGCCTACGTGCTGACACGGAAGTCTGGTGAATCAGTTTGACTTAAGAAATAGAGGAGGTGGGAACAGAAAGCAATAATCGCAAGCTTTTCCAGCAGATCCGTAGCTAGACTATCAAGGACAATGCGGGGACTGTGATTCATAATAACGAGCGCAGTATAACTCCTTGTTTGGAGAACTTCAGAGAAGTTCATTTGGCCTATTGCTCCAGGACTTATCCTACTGAAGTGATACAGCCTGAACCATGACTGTTTTGTCTAGAGAATAAATCTGAGGCTAAGGTCTGAAACGCGATCACAGTTCTTACTCGTTTCCCAGCTAATGGCTCGGATCCAGCAGATGGATGGTTGTGAGGTATTCTTCAAATCACTAACTTTCCTGCTCGAACAAGTCTGTCACAAACACACCATCCAAGCTAACTGGAGTAAATCATGTACTGTGGCAATTTGCAAGATGGATAGTCGCACCGACTGTTCTAACCACAAGGATTTTAGACTAAAACCTGTAGTGACAAAACTATTAGCCTCCATTGTTGCTTCTCGCTTTAATGCGGTGCGAGAATCTTGGATTAGGGAAAAGCTGGTAGGTTTCAGATCAGACCAGCGCTGTTCAGATCACAGATTCACTCTGCGGGAGGTGTTAGGGCAACGTCACAAGCACCGCAAACAGAAAATAGCTATGTTCCTGGACTTTATTAGTACGTACGACTAAGTCGATTGATGCATGCTGTCAGAAATACCTTTACGGGACAGTGTTTGCATGAGACTTGTGCATATTTTACACCCCTTGTCTCGAACATCACATGCCTCGTCAAGGTGTACTGTGACTTGTCGGATATGTCTCAATCAACAAATTTCCTTCTTCAGGACTGTCGAACTTCCTCACTCTTCTTCCACTTCCTGTTGGTGTGTTTTCTTTCGAGATCTCAAGATGTGGGCATTGGATTGCTACCGGGTCGGAAGCTTGTCGATCGTGATAATGTGGACGATATTGTCTCCTGTTTGACGATGTTAGAGATTCCAAGTTAACGCGGAATAACGTCTCTGAGGCGGTCTTATTCTTTGACATATGCTTAACTTATATACTGCTAGTTGAGCATCCATTGAGTTTTACTAGCGAGGAAATTTTGACACTTGTACTAGCGATGAAGGATATACAACCACTGAAGTCAGTTAACGTATTGCAAAGCTTAGAACTTCATTTTTGAGTCAGCGGCATCTGCGGTATGAAAAGGTAATTTCATTCGGTCAGAAATGATGCTTTTATGAAACTGCAGTAACAGCCGTCCTACCCTTCAGGAGTGAGGCTTAGCCACTTCGATCTAAGGATTAGCGGCGGTGCCTGCAAAGCATTGCTGTTGTCGGATGGCACCAGCGTGTTCGCAGACATGGTGTGCGTAGACCAGTGCTAGTGTATGATAATTATTTCAGTTTCTTGGAACAATGGATAGCACAGTATAATTTGTTGTGACGAGCAAATGCTATGTATGCTCGGTCACCGCTTATCGAGGAGGACGTTGTTTTGTTTTGACGTCAATCCATGTTGGAATCCACTGGAACCATCTTGTGCTTGGCTCAGGCCATTACAAAACATGGCTTGTAGTCAGCACTAGTGGAACATCTGCCGTCGTATCCCAGTCGGACTGCCTGTTTATAGTTTGTCTGTTGCCGCCTTGTCCGCGGGATAATGGCCGATTATTATGCTAGGCAGCAAAACCCGCAATGAATCTCTCTCGTTGTTGCCACCTTATCTTTGCATGATAGCAAACTGTTTGTGACGACAAGCTGTCGCAAAGATCTAGGCGTCTTGAGTATACATCCTTTTTAATGCATTGGTGTGTTAGGCAAGATCCACCTTCTCTACCTTTTATTACTCTTCGTTCCGTAGGTCGCTATGTTTGTACGGCAACGGAGCCTCGGTTCAAAGATCTTATGCTGTTATGATTATGAACAATGCTGTTAATTCATAAGGAGAAACATAGCAACTTTCTGAGGTTGAAAGATATTTCCTTAGTTGCCTAATTGACTTAGTGGATAAACTTTACAAATAATTTGGCGAACCGTGCTGCCTTTTGTTCCGCTGCAATACCAAAAGAATTATACGCTACTGGCTTTATACTAAATTGTTATAAAGATAACGTATCATGGTTAAATATTTCTATAACACGCAGAGTATTGAAGTCATTTAGAGGGCATTCTGTGTATATTTTTTGACTTATTGTCGTATAATTGAATTCGATATATTCTTGAAAAACCTGAAATTGTTGACATTATTGGGGAACTTTGAACGTTTTGCTTTTTATATTGCTTAACCCCAACATTAACATTATTCTCGGAAAAACCAGTCGGCTCTACATAAGCCGCTCCCCCGTTAGCTTAGCATTTGCAATGAATTTGATTAGAGGTCAGCCTTGAAATATTTCCTTGCTACTGGTTGCTGTGATCGTATTACACTTGGTGTTTTTGCCTTGCTCGAAAACAATATGGCAGTTAAAATGACCTTCTCGCTTTTGCGATCACTAATGTTGTAATTGTGGGGCCATCATGTTCTTTACAATTTACTAAGATAGTTTCTGGGAAATCAAGCTTTGATACATGTGGCAAGTTCACATATTGTGTTTACTATGAGTTTAACCTTTGGTGGTTCATGTGTTCTAGGTCACCTTAAACTATCCTTCTCGCTTACCATTATTTTGGTAATGTAGAAAAATCTGGTTTCATCGCAACCAACTCACTTGGTACTGGTAATCTATGCTGCGTGTTCCTTTTCCAGGCAAGTAGTCTGGAGCATCTACACCAATGGCGATGCATCAGCCACAGCTGCCAGAATGTTTTCAATCGCTTTTACTTCAACAGCTAGTGGGGATGCCCAACACAGAGGTAATCAAAATTGGGTTACAATTTACTAGCTGCGCAGCGATAACCTAGTCGGCCTGATCCATTTAGGCACGGTCACATCAGAAATCCGAACCATATCGTTTGCTTGCCAGTGAAAATGGAATTGAATACTTG
This sequence comes from Dicrocoelium dendriticum, assembly GCA_944474145.2. Taxonomy (NCBI): domain Eukaryota; kingdom Metazoa; phylum Platyhelminthes; class Trematoda; order Plagiorchiida; family Dicrocoeliidae; genus Dicrocoelium; species Dicrocoelium dendriticum. The sequence continues at coordinate 46,072,955 of OX104071.1, forward strand.
CTCGGAGAAAATGAAAGTGCCAAGACCTATTGATTATGAAACGCATACCTATTGCATAAGTTTATTAAACATGGCGGACCGGTAGATTTTCATCCAGGGGAGTAAGCGATTGCATCCGCCAAAAGTGGTTGAAGGGAGGCTTCAAAGAGTTCCAGATTTGATAGGCTACAGAATATCCACGAGTTTACTTTCAACTGGCCACTGCTGAATTTGACAGAATATATCAAAACTCATAATAATAAATAGTGCGAATTTTTTCAAAAGTATAGATCAACACTCAGTCCTTCCTAAACCACTTTACACTGCGGAAGATTCCTGTCTTAGATATATATCTGGAAATTTTGGAGACACATTTAGTTGAGTTCGTCCCCCCATGGTTTTACAGCTTCTATTTTACTGACCACAAATCTCATCGCGATGATTGTAACCACTCACGTTAATTTTTATCATCGTGTGCAGTTGAACTAACTGGCTTTTACAAGATTATTTCTCCAAATTACATGGCCTTTTTCTAAGTTTGATCTTTCAGTGGTCGTGAGTTAATTCTGAACAAGTAAGAGAAGCGTTCCACCCGTCTTAGTAGCATTACATTGATTCAAATTTTTTCAGGCAACAGACCGTTTTTAGAAGTACCATAACTTTAGTGAAACTTCAAATGTTAATTGTAGTTCGCGTTGGATACAGACCACAACAGACTAGCAGTTGTTTGGTTTCGGGGAACTCGGATGTTCCTGTAAGCAACTCTACAGAAAATCTGCAGAGGTGAAAACTATGATTTACGGAATATGAAAGGTAGCACATAAAGTATTTCGTCGAACTATATGCGGATTTTATTCATACTACAAACAACAGTCTACTTCTAACCACTGTGTCAAACACTGCTCGCAGAGCTCAATGGCGTAGTGATCATGGCGATAGCCACCAATCACTATGCGCCGCGTTCCACTCCCAGCTCGGCTATCTCTAAATGATGAGTCTAAACAAAGACGAAACCGTCGGTCGTGGAGTGCAGAGATGGGAGAGAGCCACACCGAAACCCTCCACTTCGGTGACGGTCCTAGTGACCATATTGGCAGAGGCTGACTTCAAAGTCAACCGACGCCACGAGTGAGCTTGTGCGTCGCAATCCAAGAAGCACGGCAGGTGCTGTAAAACAGGGAAATACATTACGTATTCTTGCGACAATATTCCTTGGGATAGCCGTTTTAGTTTATAGGTAGCAAAGCTAGGATAGGTTATATTACTAACGGAAGTAGATACTAGTTTGTCTACTTCGATGGTGCACAAACGGGAACACTAAGCAATTTAGTGGATCTGTGCGTTTTGTATTGTCTAGTAGGCACATAAACCACCACCATAATGCATATATGTACACCATCGGGAGCATTATCAAGCAAACTCGAAGTGAAAGGTGGAAACCGCAGTTCATTCCTTGAGGACAACAACAAGTTGGTTATATACTCACAGATGTGAAACCACCAAGCTCACCGTCACAGCCTCAGCTGGATGATGTAAAAAGGGTTTAGCGCAGTTCCATATAATTATTAGCCCCGAACCGATCATTAGTAAGGGAAAGCTGGACAGTCATTTGCTTGCAATAAGAAGAAAACAGACCACACTTGCTCCGTAAACAAGTGTACTCGCTTTTATTGGCGCTCTCTGATTAGATTGTTTAGTTTGGACTAAACATTACTGATATTCCGCGAAGTTTATTAAGGTGTGGTGAAAGTTCGCGAACTTTTTGCCTGACAACTTCAGATGTAATGTCAACCGCATGGGACGTACGCACTTGCAGTCAGTTTAGATATTAACACTCATGCGATGCACATGAGCAAAGCTAATGTTTTAAAAAATCTTATAATTGATAGCCATCAACTTTTAACAAAGGTGTGAGGACTACTTAATGTTAAAATCAACCGAAACAGGTATATCCTTAGTTGTGTGAATTACTTATCAATTATATCTCAAATGGCCGAATCGATATTTGTAAACACCGTCTAACTGACTGCTTGTCAAGCCCGGTTGTGGGAATTATTAGTAAGCAGTAACATAAAATACACAAACAATTTTTGTTGCTTTCCACGTATTTATGATTGTATATGAATTTTATGCGGAATGTGGCCACAACTTACTGTTCAAAGAACAGAAGGAGAAAACTATTTTACCTTTCATTCAAGGGTTCACCCAGCTCTGTTGGTGCGTCACTCTGAAGCAGGAAACTGAGATTGTAAGACATTTTCTTACGTCTGCTAGGTGTGTAAATTGGCATCATATATCTAACACGTACCTAAAGCTACATGTATATAACTTAGATTTAGAATTGTGGTTCTATATTCTGATTAGTCCGTACACGCTGCAATTAATTACGGCTTATTAAATAAGTAATTGCGCACCACTAAGGGATTATATCAACATAATATATGGGCATTATCTCATCACTGCTCTTTGCCTACAGACATATTCTGTTTCCTGGTAGCTCTGCTAACCTAATGGTACTACTAGGTTTTTCAGGACTAGGATAAGAACGATGCATTCTGTAATCTCACTGATACTTGTAATGAGCTATTCGCAGATTATCTCTAAAAACTCTTTCGATCCAGAAACCAGCCTGGTAAAACAGTCTCTCTAAGCCCCACTCAAGATTGGCGTGCTTAGATGCAGAATATCAATAAATAATCTCATGATATCCATAGATGGCACATTACTTGCATGCAATTTTGTTAGATACCATTCAGGATATCCATGCGCCTGTCACTAGAACATTAAGGCTGAATACTATACTAAAATTCTCTGTCAAGTACACTGAAGAAGCAGGAAATGGATAGGATATTATCTTGATGGCTTCTTACCTCATGATTTTGATTGAAATGTTTTCCCCATCTGATGTGAGTCAGGAGATGGTTTCAAGACTGTTTGTATGTTTCCCAGTAACGCAGTTCACATAGTACTAACAAGGATGTTGTTACTGTTGTTGTTTCATTAACGAAAATTCTGCTTTTACTTTCCGAATTCATCTGATTTCTAAAGGAATATGAGCGAAACCGGCAAAGACTGGTTGCATTTGAGGTATTTGGTCACGAATTTAGTGATTTTTGTTTTATCGATTGGAGACAGCTTTATTACCGCAACACCGTTCATTCCCTAGCCTGTGAATTACGTACACCATTTGCCATGCCACAGCTTACCGAAAACTCCTTTATTTTCGCAACTGATGGCATATCGTTATTTGATGAAAATTGTCAGCAGGTAATGGCGGTTGCATTTAGGCTGCTCAAAATTACATTTACTATAGTTGACTTTGTTCTTCCAGATCTACCTGCATAAGAAGCCACCCGAAAGCCGAAGAGCACTATGCATACGGCAGTAATAGATCAGTCCAACCAGGGTGAGGAAAATAGAAGCACTACTTGGTTTAAAGTTGCATCGACTTTTGGGATGATTTTGTACTTTCACGTGGTATGATCCACTAAGGGGGTCAGTTGTAGTTGAAAACGGCTTGGTGGGTTTTGTTTAGGACACATCTGGCCCCAGATCTACTGCGTGGTGCATGAACCCTAACTTTAGTGCAAAAAAAACAGCAAACTGACATATTAGGACTATGCTGCCTTAACAATTCTGCTAAATACTAAACACAACTGCAGTCATCAAATTTGCACAAGGCTTAGGCAAAATTTAAAGATGTTCAACTATTGATAGTGCTATTTTAATTATGGAAAATCAAAGTAGGACACGTCGTGTCTACAAGAAACAGGTGTAATTATATTTGTGATTGCCACATTCTACCTTGAAACTAAACAGTCAAATTCTGAGAAAACTGTTGCTATTATAATAGAGCAGTGCTATTTCCAGATAATCTAATTGCACATATTAAATGGGGGTCTACAAATCAGAATCACATTGGGATAATCATTATTGGACTGGTAACCAAACAAGGGAATAATTAAGAGCAACCTCAGCCAGTGCAGACAACAACCTCGGTGTGCACTTAGTAAAAATTATGCCACCGATTTGCATTGGTTTGCTGAGTGACACACGGACGTTTTTGTGATGATTACCTAAAGAATTGTGAATTTAATAATTGTTTGTACAACTTGGTTGTATAAACGCTGTTCGAGTTAGTATATCAGCAACCGCAGTTGAATAGCGAATTAAAGCAAAGCGCCAAGCAACATCTGATCTGAATTTTAGAACTTTCAATACTCCGAATTTAATATTTTTGAAACAGGCCAACCTAACTTATAACAGGAAATTAATCCTTTGAGTTTTTGTGAAACAACACATTGTGTTGTTAAATGCCGTTCTGCTGTCAGCTCGTACCACCGCACTCAAGTATTGATTTTTTTAGTATTCCCACTCCCTAGAGCTAGAAAATAGGATCACAGTTCAAATACGCGACTTTGTGATGTATGCTGAAAACCCTACTCCTAATACCTGTGTACAGTAGCTGCTCCTTAAGCTTTGATATTAGAACCGATTTATTATAGATTTTGTGCAAGGTTTAAGTTAGATATTCAGAAGTTGGTCCATATCTTGCATATCTGCTTATCAGAGGTGCCTTTCATTCTTACATAATTGGTATATATATATATATATATAGGGTCTTGTGTAACAACTTCCTGAAAATGTTACCTTCGATGAGTAAAAAATATCTGGCGTATATAGAAAGATTCCCCTGAAGTAAAATATGAAGTACGTTCGACGTAACTACTAATTTGTCGTAGATCCAAACTTGACGAGTGAACCTGTCACTGTATTGTCTAATACCTATGCAGGTGGTCTCATTATGAAAGCTTCTATTGAGTAAAACTTTACCGTCAAGCAACGCTATATTGCTCATCTGATTTCGTTGCGGTGTGGGAAAGGTGGCCCCAGGTAACTTTTCGTTCTACTCCCGGACAATGTCGCTAGGCGACCTACGATTACCACTTCACTTATGCAGCATTTTCGCTAGTTCATTGTTAACGTGCATCTTTATTAATGAGCATTTCTGCAACTGCAGGATAACGGAGAATATTTGCTTAATAGCGAAACATGCTTGCCCGATATGGCTGGTTGAAGTTACTCGCCTATAATAAGAAACTACGGGGTTCTTTCGGGGGCTATTCCATCACCATATCTATTTTTCTTTTATGTGAACTCAATATGAGTTCCAGAGGAGGCAACCCCGCTGAAATACGTAGATGACATTGGTTTGGGCGTCAATCAATTGCCCACTTCCTCTCAGTCAGATTGAAAGATATTCTTTGGTCGCAATCCCGTGAGCTGCCACTTAAGGTGTCAAAGTGGAAGGCTGTCCTTTTTTACTGTACAGGGGCGATCGATATCAATAGCTTCTCCAGCAATGTCCGGAACTCAACAGCGATGGCGGGACATCGCACATTTTCACGGCAGTAAAGTACTCGGTTGTTACGCTTGGGTACGAATTATCTTGATCAGACCATATAAATGAAACGTTCAAAAACGTTCCGAGGTTATTTTTCAAAGCCTCAAGCCTGCGAGCTTCCTCTGTCCCCACTGATTTGTTATTTCGCTTTATAACTGCTTGTGTTCCTCTGCACTAGACTTACTGCGAACCCGTGATTTTTTTCGGTATATTGAGCAAGAACAGTAGATTAATCTTCAGGTCGTTAAAACAATTGTCGTGGTACAGTGGTGTATGGAAACTGACATCCGTCGATATACTTATATCCACTCATGTGGGTTTTTGCAAGAGGCTAACATCAACAGCACTTGCGGAAACAAGCCGCGCTCATCACTGTGTATTGTATGAATGTGTGTCAATCTCATCAACCAGGTAGAAGTTCAAATCCATATATGATGTTACAAGAGCTTCCAGTTCGTTCATTATCACATACCTAACGCGGTTTTTGCTAAATCATAAGAAAGTTGTGCAATAACTAACAGACCGTTTTGTGCTAGGATAGTATTATTCTTTTGCAATTATTGATCCACCTTTTTGCATTTGTAACACACCTATGCAATATACCTTTTTGACTAGTTCTTATATGGTGGATGTACCTCAGAAAAAACATGTGTATATTTCCAAAAACACATGATAAATTATTTTGGCAAAAAGTTTATGCAACTCAGGGGTGAGTGGATTCATGTGCTTCGTGCAACTGGTGATTTAGTCTAAGAGAATTCGCTTTGTTTCGAGAATTGAAAACCATATGTGTACTATGGAAAACAGCAGCTGGCTTACTTTACTGCTTTTAGAAATGAATAGACGTGAGTTTTATTCCAGTGCCACTGATAATAGCCTGACAGAAAGCAAAACTCAGTGCCGCTTTTACAATTTTACTTCTAAAGCTGAATTTAAACTTCAGCCGGCAGTCTACTACCAAAAAATCCAGACATCAGCTATCTACCGGCCTGTTGGTTACTTTCATTCGACGGAAGACATCTTGGTTGTATAAGGTGTGCACAATTGAAATATCAAACCCTCCGGTTATTGTCTATGGTCAGCAATTATTTTGGTCAGTCCAATTCTTTGTGGACTACGGACTATTTCGAGTGATATTTTACATTTAAGCCGTGGTTGTGGTCTGGCCAGGAATACAGAGCTCATAGGAATAAACGTGTCTGAAAACATCTACGCTATTGTCAAAATACACTTTGACTGTTACCAAAGATCTCAAAGTTCTGCTAACCTGGTAAGTAAAAGTTTTCCACAACTGTCCGTGATGTATTTTGTCATCCGTTTGCTATCCAGGTAAACTGACAGGATTTTTTGACCTTAAGCTTGCAGAAAAATGTGGTTCGCAAATTTATCTAAAGATATGTGAACTTAAGCACGACCTGAAGTCAGCTTAGAGCTACGGTTAACCACATAGAAATGTTTAGAAAAGATGAAACGATGGTGTGACATTTGATTCAGTACCACAAGTACATTAACAAACATTCTTCCGCTATTAGGAAACACACTAAACCACGCATCTCTACACGGATAATCAATCATAAACAAATGGCGGAATCTAACATAACATACTTGGTGTAAGTAGCACATTAGATTTTTAGGCAAAAAATACTGGGCATGATGCCAGCAATTACGTTAGAGTATTAGTTGTTTCTCAAAGGCTGTGCTTTTCGGCTGTAAATCATGAGAAAATGTATATTGAAGCCAATCGTAACGCACAAAAGCAGATGCTACCGTCCAGGATCAGGTAATTGACAATGCTAACTAACTGGTTTGCGCAATAGTTATGTTTTTGCCCGTCCATTCATTAGCTGATCGCTTTATGATGTTGAGTAATGTGGTTCATATCATTCAGAATTTGGTCAAAAAGCCGCTACTGAAGCAAGTAGACTTAATATCGAAACATTACCGGCGTTACATTTTGATTGCCAAATGAAATTCGAATCCTGAAGAGTCAAACAAATTGACAACTGAATTGCTAATCTTGCAGGGATGCCTTTACTGGGTTGTCATAACTCTACACTAATCAAGAGGTGGATAAATCCTTCTTAATTAAATTAGCAACCAGTTTTGGTTTAAGAACGACAGGTTACGAGGAGAAATATTTCGATACTTCTCATCAGACAGACAGCTACAAGGATACAAAAGCAACACTACGCTGTATGCCAGTGAAGGCCGGAATGACAATAAATGAACCGGGAGCATTTGAACGATGCTGCCCCATTCGATCGATAGCTTTATTAATCAATTGAAGACAAGTGATACAGCAGCCGATGGCGAGTAGGAGATGGCAATTGGCTGCCGCCATTATCTGACTCTGATGAGTTTGCGCCTGGCCATTGCAAAAAAAGCGCTTGCACAAGGGCCCTTTGCTTGCAAAACCGGCTGCCTCACGCTACTGACAATAGCCTAAGCCGTCCTCAGGAGTCGTTTTCTGGGCATTTTCGGTACATTTTGGACAAAGTATAGAATGAATTGAATTGGTCGGCTGGTCGGATTTCATGTTCACTTTGATACAAGTGCTCTATGATAACATTCTTGAATCCTACGACAATAAAATGTTCAACAAACGAATAATGAAGACGGCTGAGATTATTACCATCAAAGTGATGCAGCCGGTTGTGCAAGCAAATGGCAACTGTGCAAGCGCTTTTCTTGAAATGGCCAGGCGCCAACTCTTTAGCGTCGGATAATGGCGAGAGCCAAGTGCCATTTCCTACTAGCCATCGGCTGCTTTATTGCCTGTCTTCAGTTGCTTAACAAAACTATCGATCGAAGATGGCAGCATAGTTCAAGTGCTCCCGGCTCATTTATTCTCAGTCCGGCATTCACTGGCATGCTGCGTTGTCTTGTTTTTGTATTCATCTAACTGTATTTGCCTGATGAGAAATATCGAAAAGAGTGTTGTTCGTTTGCTTGTGTTTTTAATTTAGCTATCGTTTAGGTGCGTTAGTTATGAATTGAAAAATGTTGATTTAGTTGCAACATCTGCAACGGTGTCATCCGACTTGTGATGGCGCTACAGCAATACTAAGAAGATAGAATACTGACGAATATTCACTTAGAAATGTTTCGCTATCAGGATTTGTCCATTATGCATATATATATTTCGCGTTCTCTAATTTAATAAAGCAAATGACACAACCTAAGACCATCCTTTTTCAAGTTAATCTCAAATGCTTTATCAAACATATTCATTGTTGTGTTGGATTTCCAGTTATATAATGTAGGTACTTAAACACCGATGTTACTTCGATGGTTTTGGGTGAAGCTTAACATGAATACATAAAGTGTATCGCAGTAAGAGTTGGTGCATTCAATCGTTAACAAACAAATCACATTTCAAGCCATACATTGGCCGAATTCATTCACACAGAGCATGGTAGGGTGAGTTCTCAAGAGAGGGACAAAAAGGCAGATGTCAATCAGAAGTTGGAAAAAGCAGAAATGTGTTCAGTCACCATTTTGCGCTCACTTGACTCGCATCGACGCCCAAGTGAAAGATTTCAACTGCAGCTGAGCAGATTATGGCTTGCTTTTCCAATGGTCAGCTTTAAGTACCGTGCTGATAATTTACTGCTAGCCCTTCTGTCACAGCGTCTCCTTAGGTATTTCATTCATGGAAACTTAGCCAGCCGTCAAATACAGGCTTAAACGTATCGTAAATGTCTTCTATTTCCTTACATTGTAAAACTCATTGGGTGTTCTTCAAACCTGCCAAATAGCAAATATCTGACAGATCTTATAATCCTATTTATCGATGAAGGGGAGAAAGACGATTCAACTCGTCCAGTTGGAGTTTTGTCATATTAGCTGATTCCTAAATTCATATCTTCTTTTTAATTATACCCTTGAGTTTTTATATTACCAGATGTATAGTTTAACGTATTTGTTCAGTTTTTGCTTCCAAAATGTGCCCGGCTACGTGTATTTCGGCCTGGATGAATTTTGAGATCAACTGCTGAAGAAAGTTAGATAATTATTAGAAGGATATTCAGTTAGAGGCAATTTTAGTTCCGTTTGACCTTAGGATTCCATTACAGGGCGCGTCTAATGGCCTGGTATTCGTTTTTATTCACGTGATGTCAGCACAGAGGTGATTCCAAAGGACTAACTTAACAGTGGGACAGTGATTGCACGGTTACGTGTGCAATGTACAACCGGTTTGGTATTTGCTCTCAATGCTTCGCATTAATGCATCTGTTAAGAGGATTGAAGCTTTTAATTTTTAATATGAAAAGGAAAATTGTGTCCTGGATTCAGATAAGTTTCCATTGATTGACATGATCGTGGTTCGCCTTAATGGAACTCGTCTTCCTAATTTAGCTTGCGTGTCACTCTAGGTACATATAGTAGGCCTACCAGTATTCAGTTAAGCTCTGAGTAGCCGTGGGAAAGAGATCCAAACTCATTCGTACTGTAACTGACACAAAGACATATCCAAGAATGCTGGAAACTGGATTTTAATTCTACAAGTAAACTCCATATGCCAGTATAATCACATCATGACACTGATTAGAATATTAAGTGAAAACTTCAGTGTCACAACTAATATATCACCTAATCTTCTCAGGAGGTGCACTTCTAGCTCATTTTATTGCAAAGTGTAAAAATATGTAACAGTTTTCTACGTATCCAGCGCGAAGCTTAACCAACTAATCACTAATTGTGGCAGATGGAGTTTTCCACTTGCGCCACTTAACATAACCCGTCATCAAAGCGTTTGCATTATGCAACTATAGGCTTCCATAATGTGAAACTAAACGCTAAGTCAGGTTTCGGACTGTCCGACATGCAGACGAACCAGCATAGAGTCTCTATACCTTATCATAAAGTGACAACTTTCTGGAAGAGAAAGTTTTGGAGATGACCTCCGATTTAGTGAGTCTGTCAAATATCTTCCTGCTATATATAAAGTTTACTATTTGAATCTAGAAAATTTGCAACTCACGTAAAGCAGATTCACTTGGTACCCCAAAAGGTACCCTGCGTTGTTAGTTTGCAAAATGGCTAGACTAAACAACCGTCATAAATGTTCCTTTTGGATTAGCGAATGATGAAAACCGTGCGAAATACCAAGCGCATATACCCACTTGATCTTGAGAATTATGTGAATGCATAAAATAGCACACATTAGCCCGGCAGCAAAAGCGTAAACTCTTGCTCATCATTGTGCACTGTAGTGTCGAATGGGTTTTTGTACATGCAGGAAAAGGTTAGCCGCAGCGAAATCGAACATCTATATTTTATTACAGAGAGTGACCGCTTTGTCACAGCATTATTACGTACTTTCAAATCAAACATAACAAAAGGATTTTATCTATCTTAGCTGTGAAATATTTGTATGGTCTCCAGAAATATAGCTAGAATACCAAACACTGCAACGAGCGCAGTCCTTATATCTAGCGGGTTCGCCTTCAAGGACCTCAGAGACAAGCAACTGCTATCCGCGTTGAAGTCGACGGAATGACTACTTCTGTCTACTACGTTTAAATAGAAACGTACGTTGTGCGCAATTTGAACACCACTGTCACCAGCTAAGCAATATATGTAGTATTTTAGGAGCATTGTTTAACGGATGTGCAATGATCATAACTAAAGAACATTAATAAAAAGCTGTTTCTGTATTTGTTGCACACTTATTGATTGTATTGTTGGTGTACGAATGCTTGGATCTGGCCAGGTAAATTCCGTTGTCGAATTCTTTACAGCCTTGGAAAATTAACCATTGCACTTCTCAAAAATCTATTTACTATTCCTTTTTAATTCCCGGTTGCGCTATGTGCGTGTTTTCAATCCATCTGTGGTTTAACTACGTTTGTCGGTTACATAGTGAAGTGTCCTGGATTGGTGAAAAACGTGGCTTACAGACTCACTGTTCCATCTATATTAACCACGTCGTTTGGTTAGCTATAGGTATTACTCACAGGTTCATAGTCATACTTTAGACGCAGCGCCGCAGAAATTATCAGAGATAACCTTTTTCATCCTCTGGCATATCGTTTTATGAATTACATCAAAGCAGTAACAGAAAATGAATTTAGCATGCTGCATTAAATTCTATCAATCTTCGTCAATGTAATTTGTAAGTGGCAGTCCCACTGATTCAACGTAGCCGCTTGATCAATTGCAGAAGTTTGTGTAGCATGGTTGCGAACGACAGAACGCGAATTAACTGCTTATGGTGTAATAAAAACGTGCTAACGGCACCTGCGTTATTGTTACTCATGTAACATAGACTTAATGGTATATATTATTGTCATGGGTAGCAGTTATAATGACACCCAGCTATGCTCTACAAATACTAATGATCCCATGATATATTTGTATTAAGCGTAAAACTTCAGTCTCAGAAAATATGTTTCTACATAAATGTATTATGATTCAAAGCATCAGGACGTGTTAAACATGCCGAAGCACTTTCTGAAAAACTTCTATTGGCTATTCGCTGCTATCTACATTCAGATTTGTGACAATAAAATTTCTGACTGATATCTACACTCAAGGCGTTTGATATTTCAAGATTTTTGATTTCGTTGTATGCTTCATTTACTTAAAGATTACAAAATCCATCATTTCGCGTAATGGAGTTGCTAATTATGCAAACATTTGGTTTGAGGGCTTCAGAAATTTCGACTTCTATTTAATGGAGGCAGCATCGAGTCTATGTAAAGCAACGGCATTTCTTCTAAACCCACGAGATATTTTCTGGAGTTATAGCATCGGATGATTTGAATGCAAGGAATTGAAAATCAGTTCCAATGATAAATGCCAAAACAGGCGCAAACCACCAAGGAACCCATGCATTTACCTTCATTTTGGAGTAGTCCAACTTTACTTGCTTAACATTCAATATTATCAATCGTCCTTTGATCTAGCATGCAAATGGTACTGATGGAGATACGCTCAGTCTAGGTCAAGGCTACTGTGGTGTTTAAATGGAGGTAAAAAACGGTAAAATGTTTTTACAATAGTTCATAACCACGCATAATCACTGAAGTTTGACTGACGCAGTCGTGGGTAGCTTAATTTGATAGGAGATATTTGGCCAATTTATTTATACAACTTTCAAACCGCTAATTTTGAAGTCACACGATCATGGTTGGATTACATGATGTTTGTTTCGGTTATGATATTAAGATAATTTGGTAATCTTGTTAGTTTAATTGGAAATTTATTACGCTTATACTCGCCCAAACTGCCATCATACTCCCTTAAACGCGCTGTACGGCCATTACATCGTTTTAGGAATCGTTAGCAGTGCGAATTTCTTCTGACCATAATGAGTCACGAACCAGCAACTCGACTTTTGCGAATCCGTGGTTTAGACCACTAAGTTACGGCAAGCGGCAACGATTGTCATGCCAAAATTGCTAGATGTAACATAGCACCGGCCGCTATGCACTGCTGACTTGCACATTACTAGAGTGCAGGGAACAGAATAGCACCTCACCTAACGATGAAATTTAAAATACTTAGGCTAACAAGTAACTTTTGGCGATATAAGTAGCTTGGTGTGTGCACTGATTACAACAGAGCAGTAGTAGGAGCCAAATGACATAAAATGTTCATCACATTTAGGCTTAGTCAGACACCCAGAAATGGTCCGGAAAAACATAGTACAATTGTTTCATAATTTCTGGAATCATCTACGGTGGTTAGTGGGCTACCGTGTCATCTGTACGGTAGTAACGTACCAGTCAGTGAATAGTGTGCAAAGTCATATCACGTGTCTTAACTTTATTTGACCCTCCTTACCGTCCTCCGTAGCCCAGTGTTATTAACCGCAGACTAGCAACAGTGCAGTTGCTACTTCCAACCTCATAGTTTTACATGGAATGGGAAAGGCTGACGATTCCCGAACTAATGCAACAGCCGTGCAGTGACTTTCAGACATGTGATGGCTGTCTGAGTAAGTCTGAATTTGGTGAGTCTCCACCTGTACCATCCAAATTTTCTCTTAATCCCTTGTAGGTGTAGAGTTTACCGAAGAAACAGAGATAGTCGATACAAATAAGGACGTTATGTAAGTGTATTTTCACCACTCAGGGCACTAAATCGGTAGCGGAATAGTCTTCACTTCCACTCCCACATAATTTGCTTTGATATAATAAACAAAAATAGCAGTGAAATTGTCGTAACTTGTTATAGTGTATACAGAAAGTGCCGTTTAACAATCGAATGTACAGATTGTACAGCATTTTGAGACGGCAAGTAAATAAAAGTTTAACTGTTGCAGGTAATCCGGTTGTAGAAACTCTGCAAATCACCACTGCAGCGTAGTCAGCTACCTACAAGGTATATTTTTGTACATAGGCCATTAGTATCAAAAGTAGCTTAAAGGAAGCCTTCCGGGTAGTTACGTTTTTAAAATGTAGGCCATCATTCGTGCATGTGAATCCTTGATCAATCTCTAATGGATATTCAGCACACGGAAACATAAAGTTTTGGGCAAAGATGGCTGCTGGCACGTTTCTTCTGCAATCCTGTTAGACTTCTCCGATCGGTGGTAACGATGACCTCCAAAGGATGTGCAAAAGGTTAGCCTTTAAACAGATGCCTAAATTACAAAGGCCGGAGGGACGCGTAGAGGACTGAAGCAGGATCCTTAATTCAAAAACAATGTTGATGCAAGCATTCGACATATCATAAGGCATCGTTGTTATTTTGAGCGGTTCTTGAGAATGATAGAAAAAGGAATTACGTAGTACTTTTACATCACAGAACACAAATAGCTGTCTCCCAACGGTTACTTTCTGCGTAGCAATTGCTGAAAGGTTATACAGCTCCAGACGGACCGCGGTTCACGTTCTCTAAAAAGCGATTTATATCTTCCTCTGTACCCGTGATTTTAGCATGTCTGTAATTGCCCCATAGTGTAGCAGTTACGTCTAGAGCTATTAAATCGCTGGATACACGTGATACGACTTGCAGAATCAGCACTCCGTCTGGTCCGAGGTTGTTATCAACAAATCGGGTGCAGTCGCGTTCTTCCGTGTTTGAGAGTTGTCGAATCGCCCGGATGTATTGCTTGATATAGGCTACACGACGCACAGGGAGCAGAGTGTTGAAAGCCCAGTGAACCGTGCTCAGCAGAGTGACACACGTCAAAATCGCAAACCAGAACCACAAGAAAACGTACACTTTCTCGACGAAGTAGTTGATTGGAAGAACGCATTGTATCGTGTAGCTGTAGGTATGGAAAGAGATAGATGTTGATGTGAAATTCATTCAAATACTACTAAGACAAGATAGCAAACGGTGGGTGGTAACAGTACCTGATGTGACCAACATACCAACTATTTTGAAATATTGTTAGCGAAATTCTAAACGTTTGAGATTATTTGCCATATATCTAAACATTCGAAGTTTACCCACAGTGACCTAATTATAATAACATTTTCGTCTAGCCTAAAAACTGATAGTTTAATTTAATCAAAATCAAGTGCGCGTAATAAGATCTTTCAAATGAAGTCTGTTTGATCTTCCGGTAAGACCAGATTACTTTGTTGGGTAGACAAATGATGAATCAACGCACTTTCAGTACGCACTTCCTAATCCGGTACATCTGACCAGCTTTCACTGCTGTCTGTGACTAGTTACTAGCGGAGTTTGATGTGCGGCGATCTTATCGCCCATGACATTTGAGGTATCCCACTATGACGTGATTGGATAAGTACACGATATCATTGCCTATAGTTTCGTCAAAATTCAAAGCTAATCAAAGTCGCTTTCGTGTCCGAAATGTCTAATTTTCTATTTTCTTGTTCATCAATTAAGTTAAACTCGCACAATGGGTGACAGTACTTCCACCGTAATTCAACAAACATATCAAAAATTGCAGTTAAGAACAGTATACCATGTAACAATATATAGTACTGATTAGTAAGGAAATAAGGCGGCGAAATTTTAGGTTCTTTTTTACTTATTTTGGTCAGCATTTTAAAAGCATTTACCAAATATTACATTACCAGCTTTTCAATGAGAAAACATATCACATATGCTACAAACGCTGCATAATTGATAAACATTGAACCCAAGTTTATTAACCAAATGTTTATGAAATTCGTTGTACAAATGTTATTTTCACAAAAGTGTTCAATACAGCACGTCGGAAAAAAATACAGTGAGACTGGACCTAACCGTGTTGCCATGATTTGCGTGCCTCAGAGATCATAGCTTGGGAGTGCATTTTTGCACCTTAAGAACCACTTATACCATGTTGGTTAATGATTAGAGAGCAGATAAACCCAGTCTCCTGCCTATCCAGGTTGGGGTTTGGAGTAAGGTAGCTACTTAGCCCCTAAAACGGTCTGCTTGTAGTCCATTGCAAATCCTGTTGCCTTGCGGTCAGGTTTTTGAAACTAAGGCTTTGGTTTAGAACCCTAATCCTTCTGCTGTCTAGATCCGGCCAACTTGACAGTATCCTGTCTACGCAACACTATGAATCTTTCTTCAAATTATTTTCTGATGTTCTGGCCAGCGCAGAGGATAATCAACTGTGCTCTGTCTGCTGCATCCCGCTAGGAGGATAGAAGTTTGGATGCTACAACTCTATCCTTCCCGTCCTCTTATTCCCCATATCCGCTTTTTTACCCTTATCGTCCCGCAGCAAATTCACTTTTCTCCCACGTCTTCGACCCCCCAAATCTTGACCCTCTTCTACCATGTTTTGATATGCGTTCATCTTCTAGTTTCAACTCACATGTAAACGCGGAGTGTCACTCCTGCCCTGTCTACAAGCCCATGTCTAATCAAGCTGTCCACCCCAGTTCCTCGGCTTCATTAGGAGCCCTCGATCCTCCTTCAGAATGGCATGCCTCAAGGTACGCATATTGCTACAGATAGGTCAACAGGCTGCACGTACCCGAATAGTAGAGGCACTCTCCATCGTCATCCGCTGCTTATCGGAGACCAGCCTGCCAGACTCGACCTCTGTGCTCACTCCGCGATCCCCTTCAGGTGACACTAGTAACACTTTCTCATTGCGCCTATTCGATGACGATGCAGCTTCGAGCACCGGACAAGCCGGTGTTGGTATTGCCGTTAGTCTCCGGGCTGAAGCTTCTCTGGTTGATTGGATTCCTATCAATAGCCGGATGTGTGCGGTGGGACTGGCTGGCGCGCTCAAAGCTTCGGGGTCTTGCGGGACTAGTGGTGTCCGTATGTGATCGACACTTAACCGCCAACAAACTCTAGCGATGCTTTGTTAAAAGACGATTTTTCTCGTCAACTGTACATGCTCCAACGCCACAGAAATAGCACGGACAAAGCCGTGCTGGTGGGGATCTGAATGCTCAAACTGCAATATTGTCCACTGCTGAACTGCATCTGGGCGGCCAACATGGTGAAAGTTACCAAAATGATAACGGCGAGTGGTTACCTCGTTTGTGTGAAGATGCCCGATTATGTCTTGCGAGCATTAACTTCCGACATAGCGCCCTCCGGAGGGTGACTTGCCGCCCACCAGCATAGAACCAGCCATGGACGCAACTCGATCTCGACGTAATCAGTTACCGGTGGAGAGGCTGCTTCCAAACCTGTCGCTCGATTTGGAGCACATGTGTGGACACTGATTGTACTTTGTGTACTGATCGGCGGGTACGTTTCGGCGGTCGCGCTCGACGAACCAGTGTGCGCATAGACACCAGCTAACTGGCGAAGCCAGCTGTTCTGAACGCGGATAGAAGTACACTGACATGCAGCATGAGCGACCGCGGACTCAATATAGTTCTAGATCACTGGTCGCATGTTCATCAGAACTTACTTGAAGCAGGTAAGTCATCATCTGGTAAACGCAATAGTCAAAATAGATATTAGATCTCTTCGCAGTGTCTGGAACTTATCGATGCTCCCCGAGACATTCCAGCTGCAAGCGAACACAGTGAGACCCGTAAAGTTCTCAGAGCAAATCTACTTGCAAGACAAAAGACAGACCGTGAATTCAGGTGGTCTCATCGTGCTTCAGAGATGCAAGTGGCCGATGCTCTTGGTAACCACTGGAAGTGGTTCCGTCTGATACAAGAAACGGCAGCATGAGACTTGTTGTTAGTGAAACTATACGTGAATACAGTGGACAGCCTATCCATAGCTTGCCCACACGTTTGGAGCGTTGGGATGAGCATTTTGAGAAGCAAGTTAAACGGCCGGAATTGATGGATCCCACACGAGCCAGTGATCTCCATGCTCCTTGAGCTGCCCTTTAGATCCACCCTCTAGCTCAAAAACCGAATATGAGATCGAGCTGTTCAAGTTGTATGTAGCTGCGAGACCACAGGATTTTCCCCCAGCCCTCATAAAATTTGGGGGCCCTGCTATGCTTGCTGACGTACACGAATAACTAGTGAAGCTGTAGGAGAAGCAAAGTGTCCCAACCATCTGGAGCCGCTCGGTTATTGTCCCGATCTTCAATGGTGGCTTGCTTTCCTAATGCGGCAATCATAGAGGAATCTGTATAGTCCTCATCGCCACCAAATTGGTTGCCTCCGTAAATTTTCAGACTGACTGGCGATCTTATATCCAGATTCGTGAGGAGCAACCCGGTTTCGTCGGAACGAGGCTGCATCCATCACATCTTCAGGTCGTGTCAGCTGTCGGAGCCCTCGTTGTCGTGTTCCACGATTTCAAAGCTGCATTCGATTCGGCTGCTCGATGTACCCTTTGGGATTGTCTGTCGCTTTACGCGCCTAGCTCAGGCAGAATGAGGGCTAACGGAAAGCTGTCGCCGCCCTTCAGTGATCCCAGCTGTGTGAGACAAGGATGCCTGCTATCACAATTCCTCCTCAACTTCGCTCTTGGCGGATTCATGGCAATCGTGTTCATATGGCGCGACTTAGAATGTGTGAATCTGCTTCCACGGGAACGACTTCTTGACTTGGAGTATGCTGACGATATTGCCCTCATCTGCGACATCTCCGAGACGTGCCAAGCTGCAATGAACAAATTAGCAGTTGCTGTCAGTCGCTTCGCGATTGACTTTGTACCATCGAAATGCAGGCTTTCCTTCAAGGTTGGCCTGGACCCCTACCTCCGCTGACCGTTGATGGAAATCGGTTAGAAGTCCCACAAATATTCATCTATCTGGATAGTTATGTCAGCGCCCTTGGGATCAAAGATGAGATCACGAACCGTAAGGCTAAAGCACTAGACACTTTTACCAGTCTCCGCAACCTATGGCGTAAGCACGATATCACCCACGCCCTGAACGGTACAGTTGCAGTGCAACGGTAAGTTTGACCCTACTATACGATTACGGAACCTGACCCCTTAGATCAGCTGACATAAAGATTCTAGTTGTTTTCGACCATCGGTTTCTTCGCAGCTTGACTCACATCTGGTGGGATCACCGCGTGAGCAACGAGCGTGTTCGACGCCATGTTTACGGCACTGGAAAAGAAAATGAACCGCTCAGCACCGCCATTGCACGCACCAGGCTCCGACGGCGCTGCTATGTGATAGGCATGCCAGTCCACCGGTTACTGCGAAGTGCTTGGTTTGAGCACCTGGAGTGTGGATGGAAGAAGAGGAGGAGTGGCAATAGTATGACTTGGTCAAGTGGAATGTAGGTCCTCACTTCGAAGCTGACCGCAGTTGGAGCTTCTTGAGTCCCTGGTTGGGAACATAAAAATATTAACACGTTTGACAGGATGCACTTGCTGATGTGGCTAGGATCCGACCTCAGTGGTGTTCATGCTGTGAGTTTCTTTGTCCCACCTCATCCCTCTTAGCCTCCCCTCCAACCATCATCTCATTTCTTAGCATAATATAATTTAAATAATAGGTTTTTGCCGCCTATTAGCCGGATGATATCTTCCTGAAACAATGCCCATCCGTTATTGTTTGCCCAGTTGACATGCACCTGTTGCAGGTTATTCCTTTATCTTCTTTTATATATTGTGGCACAGTAGCTGAGGTGTTTTCCACCTCCAGCTAACGTGTGTAATGAGGACTGATTTCTAATTGCACATTTTTGGTCCCCAAGTAGTTTGTGCAATATTCATACTGTAAATGTCCTAATATTGGTCTTAGAATACGTCACCGCTGTCGATCAATTTATAAATTGAATGTGATTATGGAGATAAGATGTGGCGGCATCAACCTATTATTCTTGCACACGTGGATATTTATCGAGTTTTTCTAATTTATAAGTAGTAAATGAAACTATGCGTGTGTGTCTAGCTATTAGCTTATCCTTCCTGTAAAGGACAACACAAGATTTTTCCTCATAGTTGCAGACATTGCGATTCAAGCAGTTTAAGGTTCTGTAAGATAAAATTGTTGCTTTGGTCATTTTGTTTCATCTTGCTACCCACCATGCCGAAACATGGTTTTTACTCACACTTCCGACAAAAGGCTGAAAGAAATTCCCTACTCTGCTTTTGAGCAGAAGATACTGATACTGATTAGAAGCAGCGGGTAGAGCATACTCTGTGTAGCTGCATCAATTGTCGCTCCTGGACATTAACGTATTAATTATCATTTCGCTCTTTATATTTTGCCTCCGCAAAATGTTTGTCTAGAAGCTTCTTAAATTCGGTCACTGAATTCGCCTCTATTACCGGCTGCGGCAGGTTGTTCCAGGTATTCACCACTCTACGTTCGAAGCAGAGTTGGTGAGCTACCCCCTTCAACTGCGGTACGATAAGTTTATACCGGTGTCCTCGCGTGCTACTTTGTGTGCACAGATGAAGCAGCTGTCTCAACATGGGGTAATCACTTAGATGTAATATCCGGTGCGTCATGATTAGGTCAACCCTCAGCCGACGATATGCTAGGGTGTACAGCCCTAGTTTCTTACATCGGTCTTCATATGGCATACCTCGTAAGTTGGGAATCAGCCTAGTGGCTACATGCTGCACCCGCTCAAGCTTTTCTACCTCGCCCAGCGTGATGGGACAATATGCGGGAGAGCCGTATTTTAGCTTTGGTCGTATTATCGAGACGAAGAGGCGAGTGGCAATCTCTTCGGACCAGGTGCTGAAGCTGCGCCTGAGCGCCCAAAGCATCCGAAGGCTGTTTTGGTACAGCCTATTCGTGTTGTCAATGGACTTTCGGTCGCAGCGAAAGAGCACACCGAGGTCTCGCACGTAAGACATGGGATGCAGCGGTTGACCAGCCACTGTGTACGTTCGGCTCTGATCGCATTTACCCAACCTCATGAATTGCGACTTAGCAGGGTTGATCGGAAGGCTAACCTCTGCAGACCATGTTGAGAGGCTGTTGAGATTCTGCTGAAGTAAATCACAATCATTGAGCTTGCGGATTACTCTCCACACCTTCAAGTCATCTGCGAACAACGCACATGATGATTGGAGTAGCTTAGGCACATCGTTTACATGGATCAGAAACAATATCGGCCCCAGTACAGTGCCTTGGGGCACGCCGCTGCTCGATGGATACCAGTCCGTTAGATGGTTGCCACCTGGACTCTCCACTTCCGATCCCCAAGGAAATTTCTGATCCATTTGTGTAGCGAACCACCAACACCGTACATCCTCAGCCCGTCAAGGAGCACTGCATGGTTGACCTTGTCAAAAGCCTTACTGAAGTCAATGTAAATGACATCGACCGAATGACCTTGGTTCATCGCTTGTTACCACTCGTGCGTTGTCAACAGTAGGTTGGTGATTCACGAGCGACCTTTCATGAAACCATACTGTGCGGAGGTCAACAGGGTTTTCGACTCGAGAAGCTGCAGAAGGTTCTTCTTCACGATCTTCTCGAGCGTCTTTGCCAAAACAGCAGTCAGGCAGATCGGCCGGTAGTTATCCACTTTACTTGGGTTACCACCTTTCTGTATAGGCATTACGACTGAGCATTTCCAGTCGTCTGGTAACAGTCCAGTAGATAGTGACCTCTTAAACAGTTCAGTTATAGAAGGCGCGATGATGGCCTATAGGGACTTGAGGAGCAGTGGGTGTATACCATCTGGCTCAGCAGGTATTGTCCCGTCAAGATTTGCTAGAAGCTTGCGCACATCCTCAATATTGCAGTCCAGGCTGTTAAGTTCGGCTAGAGCGGTACTCGTCGAACTCGTTACAGACACCTGGCCACTTGCAAATACGGAGGCAAAGTGCGTCGCTAATGCGGACGCACGAGCTGCACTCGAGGTTAGGGGCTGTACTTCGAAGCCTTCTAACAAGGGGACATTGGCTACAGGCCTCAGGCGGCGTTTCACGTAAGCAAAGATCCTCTTGGGAGCAGTTTTTGCGGCGGCTGCAAGCTCCTCTTCGAAGCTCCTGCGTTTTCTTGTTTTCGCATCGTTGCAGCGATTTTGCTGTACGTTATACGCATGTAGTCCTCATCAGAGCCAGATAACACGAACTTGTTCCATGGTGTGCGTCGTCGTCGGGCCAGTTTGTTGTACTCTTTGTCAAACCAATGTGGTTTGACTGGCCCAACTTTCCAAAATTTGAGGGTACAAATCGGGCGTACAACGATTTCACTCCCTCTTTATTGATAGTCCAACAGGTTTCAATAGGTGAATCCTGTGGTAAAGACCAGTCCATCTGGCTCTCTGCTCTAATGAGGCCATTAAAGTCCGCCTTCCAATAGTTGAAAGTTGGCTCCAGTGATGGAGAATACGGCAGTGGTAGTTCCAAGCTGCCTATGATCATCGAGTGGTCGCTCGCCCCCAGAGGCTCCATGACTTGAATGTTATGCACACGCTGCTCACAGCTAGTCAAAAGTAGGTCCAAGCATGATGGAGCCGCGGGCGCAGTAATGCGTGTTGGTTGGTTGATGTGCTGTGTGGCCCCAGTTTCAAATAGCAACTCCGTACACTTCCTCTCGACTTCACAGTGGCCGGGGAGAAACTCAGCTTCAGGCAACTGTATTCGGGGCAAACTGAAATCGCCCTTGAGTAGGAATATCTGACGACTCATGTGACTGCGGACATGCGGCAACCAGTCCAAACTGTGGCTCAGTGGGCTGCGATGTACCACGCTCACGAGCAACTCGCAGAGTCTGAGGTGAATCGAACACCATAACTGCTCACATTGACCATCAGCGCTTTGGTAGGCGCTCACTAGTCTCCCACACAAGGATGACTTGATGTAAAGTAGAAGGCCACCGCGATCATTTGATGGTCTATCACAGCGAAAGCATGAGTAGCCGGTGCTTTCCACTTCGTGGATGGTTACCTCGGAGTTTCACCATGTCTCAGCAAGGCCTAATACTTCTAGTCGCTGAGAGCTTACAAAGTCGTACAGCACATCGTTTATTTTAGTGAACTTTCCATGTTAACATAGTTGAATTGCTGCCATACATGTGAGAAAGCTATATGATCGTCCTAACGTATTCACCATATTGTGAAAATGTTTCTGCGAAAATTCGCTTTTTATCTAAAATCACGTTTTAATGTGAAAATATCATAAATTTTGCTTCGCAGCTATTTCTTAGCATGGATATACCCAAAAATTCAAGTTCGCTTACGTGTAAGTCAGTGGATAGTGAGCAGCGTTATATCACATCTAGTAACTTATTCACGATGGTCGTTGCTGTCCCCCGTAGCTCAGTGGTCTCAACCACGGACTGGCAACAATCGAGTTGCGGATTCGAGCCCTACCAGGTGTCCGATGGAATGCGCACTGCTGATAATTCCCGAAAGGATGAAACGCGCGTACAGTGCTTCTCCGGGCGTGTGGCGGCTGTCTGAGTGAGTCTAAATGTGACGAATTTCTACCTATATCAAGTTCACTATCTTGCGGATATGCACATATTGACACGGAAAATAAAGTTAGTTAACTGATGGTAACCCCATAAATGATAACGAAGAACACTTCTACTCCTCGTGTTAAATAAGCCTGTGCCGAAACATCTGCACAGTGTAGGGTCTAACACTTCCATTAGATGTTATTTGCTAGAGAATTCAAAGTGCATTCTATTGGTAAATGCTGCTGTTTGTGTTTGGGATACAGTCTCTTCTGTTAAAAAGAAAAGAAAAGAAAAGAAAGAGAAAATGAATGGGGGTCAATTTTGGAGTGCACGTTGTTTCATTGGATTGCAATCAAAAATTGACCTTCCAATTAGTCATTCGCTGTTGTGACAAGCGTTGCCAGCCATAACTCGGTAGGCAAATGGGTAGAGGTTTATGCTACTACTCCATTGGTCGCGGGTTCGAGGCATGCTGTCTCCACCTGATGAGATGAAATTACATCGAAACGCGTCGTGCTTTTGCAGTGTTTCCGGGCGAGCAATACCCAATTTCCGACTGATTAAAACTGGGATGTTGCTAACCCATAAAACGTTGATTTCTAAGCACTGATAACAATATGAATGATCATGGCACAGCATTATCGAAGGCAATTAACACCGGGAATCTGCAATTTTCTGAACATTTTGGACGTAATATTTACGGAAACAAGATATAAACAGTATAACTCTTTTCGCAACCACCAATTATGTCAATGTCTGTTCACTAAGTTCTAAACTTCATACTGCTTTTCAATTAATCTTTGCCAAAAGCGTTCACTTTGATCTGTCTCGCACGTGAGTTATGAAATCTAAGTTACAATTTGGTGGCAGTTCACGCTTCCAAAGGTTGTATGTTTCCTATCCAAATCGTCACCGTTTTACATCGATTTCAATTGTTATGCATCGATCTATCTTAATGGGCTTGTGGGATGGAAAAGAACACTGGAAACGGCCCGCTTAATCTGTTCAGCTGCTCCAACGACAGAGTGTTTCATCTGCCTGGACAGTCACTTTGATGAATATGCAGTGTTTAGTGAATAGCTCCTATGGCACGGCTATAACACGGTTGACCGAATTTGTTCACCTAATTTGGGTCATATAAACGCAGTTGGTCTCAGGAAACCAAATAGTAGCTTGCCTAAATTTAATGTGCCGGTTATGGTGCTTGAAAGTAATACAACTGATAACCGTAGAACAAATGTTCGTGAACAGAACTCTAAACGTGTTATAGCAATAAAGACACTTGCCACTATTGGCTTATATGTTCTGGGATCATTTCACTCAGTTCAGAGTTCAATTACAGAATAAACTCTACATGGTGAATACCAAACAGTACACCTCGGTCTACTTAGCTTTTAAAAATATAACGTTGGTAGACTTTGGGAAGTTTTTGCTTTTATTATGAAAGTTCAAATTCGAGTTTCAGGTCAGCGCTGACTAAAGAATTTTATTCTACAACGAAAGCACTACTTAGATATTTAGCGCTGTTGGACCATGCATAACGACATGACATCATTTTAGGTTGACAGGTATTTGAAAACGAACCTGACAATAACCCTGTCAGTCAAAATGATAATGCTAATAAGAAAATATCAAATGACATGGACCAAGTCACGGTAATATTGTTATCAGCGGTTGAAAATATTGGGGCCAAAGAAAAACTACAGGGCCATTACCTAGTAGATCTTAAACATAAGTTACTTTTTCGAATTGAGCATAAATCTCTATTTACTCAGTTACACTTTCTAACTGTTTTAACGTCACAAACCAAATCAAAACGCAAACTGACCTAGCTGGTTTAATTTGCCCCATTTTGCGCACGCGAACCGTACAGAAAGTGACTCGTGGGAATTTCCCAGACGTTTCCCAATCCTTGCCTGTCACGATGTCATTTAGCACCTCGATTCCGAACATGGTGCTGTTGGTCCCGATGAAATGCTTCATGAGGTAAATTTGACCGACTGAATTCCCGATAAAACAAAATCGTACAATAAAGAAGAGAAAAGTAATTCGCGTATTGGGTCGAATGTGACAAAGAAGACGCCGGATATTACTAGTCATTCTCCTGTAACGTGCAGTGGATTCGGCTTGTTCTTCCAAGGTAGCTACTAAGCATGATATTGCTTTTTGACGCAATTCTCTATCTGGTACAGATGCTTCTTTGGCGGATCTAATGAGAACGGGCAATCGACGTGAGCCTACCCTCCAGAGAAGGTACGGAATCCAGCTGAGCATAACTTGACCAGCAAGAACTATAGCTATCCATTGGTAGTAGCCGATATGTTTAACTTTCGTCAGTTCATAATCATCCTCCGGAACTTGGTCACTTGGATGAAGGAAATAAGTGTTTTGGACCCAGCAAAGGTTTTCCGCATATTCTTCCCAAGAATGTGTGAATTCTTGCGGAACCCAGCATTGAATAGATTTCCCTGCAGAATGGAACAAATTTATGCAATTAGCTGCGGAATAAATAATTCATGCAAAAAGTTAACGTCTCTTTACCTTGGTGGAAACCGATTACTCCTTCGACAATTTGACAAAACTCCAGCCCTTTGGGAATTCCTAAGACGAGACTCAAAAACAAATGGAATGGAAAAAGCACCAGGTGGTATTCACTGCCAAAACAAACCACGTAAGTTTCTCTTATGGAGTGCATGCGAGGCTTCAAATTTTATCTTACTGGCGGCCGGTAGCTGTGTGCAATTGCACATAGAGTAAAATTCGATTTATACTTCAAAGATTCTGCTCTGATCCATATCCGATGAGTACAACTGCACAAAGCCTCAAAATCAAACACCATCTGAAATGATTCTGTTAAAATTGTCAAACCCATATTGCTTGTTACGCTATCAATAGCTGATGTATACGAACAATGGCAGAAAGCTTTGTCGGCGGCATGCACTTAAATGCATTCGTGTATTGTGTCCTTTGCGAAAGCGTACACATTCCCCTGAATTGCAGTCAAATCACATACTCGTTATTGGTGTAAACAAATCCAGCTGAGGTTGTAACGTGTGTAGATGCAGCATCAGCGATTACTTGTACCGAAAAAATCTATGTGCATATGTATATATGCGTATATATCCAAAAAGCCGTTTCAATTAGTTGCAAAACCAATTAACTCACATCAACGGTTGGCTAGTTAACTCGAATTTCTCCCTTCACTTAGAATGCACAAAATTCCAAAAAATGTGCAATCGCTTTTAATTGCATTGTTTTGGAGTTTCAGCTGGTGTAGAAGATATCTGTCGTCCTAGTTTCAACAACCAAACATAAACTTGTACTTATTGTTGAAATATCAACTAGGTGCAGTTGCATTTCAAGTTCTCACCAATGAGCCACATATTTTATTTTATTTTTCATAACTGTTAGGTATATCAAGCACCAGTATGTTTAATGAGAACTCGGTTGTCATCTTGTTAATAGCACGTAGAATAAGTAATGAAAGCTCGGAATGCATAGAGATCATGAACTAAAGTGACAGCTCTCTAAAGTCTGTTTTCAGTAAAGCGTTACACGAAACTTCAGATTGTCGTATGATTTCTAATTAGATTGTATAGCAATATCCTTTGTAGTTCTCGGTTAAATGGGGTTCCAATCAAAGAATTTCGTAACCCCCTTCAAGAAGCTAACGTTGACGTAGTAAACTCATCCACCCAGTTAGTTTACAATTTACCTAAGGCGAAATGCTTAATTATTTTTACAAGCATGTTTTCAACACAGTGAATGTGAAATTACTCCTGTCAGGCCATGAAATTTGGCAAATTAATTGTCGCTGGGCAGTTCAAATACGAACATGTGTGGGCCAGCTTACAAGACTTGGTTGTCAAATTGCTCGTTATAAAGTCATTGTCACAAACGCGTCCCTAAGATTTAGCGTCAGACAACGTTACCCTACGACTTAAAGCTTAAGTCGTCCACTTGGGCTTGCTTACAATGTCCACAGCATGTTACTATCCCTGTTGTTAACTCTAGCATCAAGTATTTTCTAGCATAATAACAGCTTAGATTTTTACTCTTACGCAATATTTCATAGTGCACAAATGTTTTTCTACGCGTGTTGTTCCAACAGCAAACTTGCGTTTCTGGATGAGCGCTACTGAATTAGTCTACCAAAACATGTTAAACCGACTAATTTCTGTTTTGTATTTCTGAAAAATCCCCATAAAACCACAGGGGACAATACTAAAATGCCCACCGTCTAAACCTTTCCAACGGAAAATAATATTTTAATGTTACACACGTGCATTAAGTCACACATCTCAGATCAAAATACATTGAATGCAATTCTACGCTATTTTGGTTTACTCCAGTACAGTTCAACGATGTTGGCATAGCTTTGAAATGAGCATGCTTAAACACTGCTAGGATGTCTGTTTGGTTTCCTTACTTCCTTGCAGCCCTACTTAATCCGTGCTCTACCGCGTCAAACAGGATGTCGTAAACTTACACCAAACGTGATAAAGTACCACCCAATTCTCAAGAGTTACGTTATATTATGCTAAGACAGATGGTACTTCATGATACTACCGGAAGGATATTGGGTTGTACATTTTGCTCCCTCTGCTAAACTACGCAAATTTCCCAATTAGGAGAGAAGTATGTGTACCAGTTAAACTTGCTTAGCGAAAAGTGTGCACGACTTGCTAACCATTTTAAACACAGCTGCACCAAGGTTGCTTCAGAGGGTAATGGTTCCTATTCTTTACCTAAATATAGGCAAGATCTCTTAGCTAAGAAAAGGCTGTAATACCCTGCAATTTTTTCAATGCTAGTTGTCCCAAATAGAGTAACAAAACAGCCGGGGATACAAAGTTCAGCATGCGATACCCTTTTGTTAACTTATAAAATAGTGCATCAAATAAGTCCACAATATAATTACAATAATTTGCAGTCCAACGGTTGTGATGTGAAGTGTATCTTTTTCTACAATACCCAAAAGGAGCAGGCCAGTTAAACAGAGACTGCGGCAAGGTTCTAAAGTTATTCTAGCATGAAATATTTGCTACACCGTCTCATAAATTTACAACAGCCTAGATATGCCACATGCCACGTTCCACCTCGGTAACCTCCACCAAAAGTTTTGGCAAAGAAACGCAAGCTTGACAGACAGTATGCAGCTACATTATTGCAATTTCTAACTGAGGCCAAGTAAAGTGTACTACATTTTACACGCCGTAATTAGAGGTTGTATTCTGCCAAGCAAACCAAATATACAGTGGTTAGCTTGACTTCTTCAGAAACGAACGCTCGACAGACACGATATGTTGTGGCTATAAGTTCCCACAAAAATGCCTACGAAACAAAATTTACATAGTATTCCACTAAATAAAACGTTACACGCAAAACAGCTTGCCGTGGGTCCTACGGTCTAATAACTTTAGTTCAATTTATATTTTAGCTGAAATTATTTTGAATGATGAAATGGCATGGGAACCATGGCATAAATTGTATAGAGAGCATTTTGTAAGTCGTGCTATGATAAGATTTAACAATAGAGAAACACTTACTCAACATCCGTGCTGTTATACGCATTCGATGTTACTCTCCACATCCTCTTTTTATTTACTGGGAAAACTATGTAAGGGTGATCAAAAACTTTGATCCAAAGTTTTAAACCTTAAGCAGGTTTACTGGCCTAAAGTGTACTGACCAATTAGACAACAGCTGGCTTGCTATTTTAAATCAAAAGTTTAGATCTTTCCAGGCGTGTGTCAACTAGAAGCAGCAACCCTGTCGTGGCTATCAAGTAGGCTAAGTGCAACCTACACACAAAATTAGCTGTTTTTAACCGCAACAACAACAGTAAGATATGTCCACCGATCAATAAAGCCTAAGCTTTGTTTACATATTTGAAGTCATTCATAAATGGTGATGTTTTAATTGTCTACTTGTGTTCGTGATATATTAATTTGCTTATTCATCATGCTGCAAGACAATGTAATTTGGAAAATAAACGGACCAACTGAATTGATGGTACAGCTTATTAGTTAAAAGTACCCTTGTTAATTTCTACAAAAGAACTGGGGTTTCCGCCCTGTGTTCAAGGAATGCAGTCGGATTAATGTTTAAAATATACGAACATTTCGGTGTGCTCAGACTTTCATAATATAATAACTTACGTGCGTAACTACGGGATAATTAAAAGTGTTGAAATAAACCTTCACATAATTCTAACGCCATCCACAGGACCTCACTTGATGGTAACTATGAATGGCGGTTTCTGTTGGAAAGCAGCCACGCAGTTCGAATATTTTCCAACAAGCAAATTCGCTTCACATTAGTAGGGAGTAAATTTCAAATCTTTTTATACGTCAGGCTAAATAACAGGCAATCTTAGGCTACATATGATAGTTCTCTGATAGATTGCCAACCGTTTAACTGTTTACAAGTTTTGATTCCTTATAATGTGCCACACCCTGACTTAATGCTGTAATTGCGCTGTAACCCAGCCTATAATTAAGTATTTCGCGTCCACCTGACCTTATCCTACTCCATCCCTCGTAGAAATCAATCCACGCACCCGAGTTCGAGGAATAAAGTGCTGGTAAGAGAACAATGATTTCATCCGGTTAACCTGATCTCAGGTTATAGATAGGTGACTTCATCTGACGCAAAATTAACCTACCTTAAAAATATACCTAGCTAAAACACTGCTACAAACGCCTGTCACATAAACACCAAAATCTCATTCAGTATAAAAGAATGAGCAACTTAATTAGCCGATATTTTTCACCCTATTTCCATCTACTTTAGCATATAAAGCCGCTGTGTTCTGTTCAGGAATTCATCTCACATATTGCTTGTTCGGTAGTCAGGGGTGGTGAAACTAATGAAAGATTCCATTTTTTCTCATTATAGGCCGGGCCATACATGGTCGTAATTGTGGTGATGCAAAATAAAGGCAGACCAAAGGAATTTAAATACGTCTAGATTTCACTCATAAGTTTAAATGCAAGCAAATACGATTCTAAGTTAGTCCAGCGCAACGCTGTATGTTAAATTTTACTTAGGCGTTTCATTTACTGCTGCAGTCTAAGACGTACTGGTACGCATCATATTCATTCACTTTTTTAATACACACATAATTTTATTTCTGAATCTTATTTTATCGGATATGATTTACAAGACATGTAGATTGCATGTATTGACATTAAAAGGGAATCATTAGTGAGATGGTGGTTGTAGGTCAGGCGAAGCCCACGGCGCGCTTAAAACATACATCTTTGAGCATAATGGCAGATTTCTGACCCTTGCGCATAATTTGTGTTTATTCTACAGGGGATAATGTATATGGTGACGGAGGAAAGAATTTAGTCTTGGATACATACAATCCTCTTTAGCGGTTAGCATCCGTCGATTGCGGAGTCGGTTCCGCTACAATTGACGGAGTTCTTGCTAATGACGATTAGATAGAGCAGTGTTTGCAATTCAGATAATTGAGAAAGTCGAACATCCAGACAGCGGCTTAGCAATTAACAACGTTTCGCTATACTGTTGTGGGTGAGACCGGAAAGTACCGTAGACAAGTGAATTCTGCGGTGTTCGTCAAGCTTCTGTTATAGGCCTCAGTTATTTGAATAATTTTTGTGTAAAATGGAAGCAGAAAAATGGAGCTTATTAATGTCGCCGATGCTTTAAATGCGAAGTACTCTCTGATAAAGTAATTGTTAACCACGTTACCAATCGGGCAAGTAAGTGCTGCTTTTGAAACCACCTATAACTTTCATTGATAAGTGGTTGAATATAGAACGAAGTTCAAAGCAAAATGCTTTTTCAACAGATGTTTCTCCTTTAAGCAAGGTAGGATTTTGGCAATCGCGAGTTGATGATTTCATCAAATTTCCTTGGGTGACATAAACGAAAACACCGAATAAAGCGCATGTTGTAACCATTAGACCAAACGTCTTAAGCTATTGCAGTAATTGAACTAATATATCGATATTGCTACATTAGCCATCCTCCAAAAATGTCCAGCCAGGGAAACATTTGGTGTAAATTGAATGAGGAACAAACCCTTGACGTGACGCTTCGATCGACCAAAGTCAGCTCAATGGGCCAGGATTATTAGCAGTTGCTTAGGATTTCTACGTAACAGGGAACATAGAAACGAAAACCTGAGTGTCTGTGCACCATTTAAGGTTGGAAATAACCCATTAATTCTACATTTGAATCTTAGGGGCCAAAATTGAATGTCGGACTTGAGAATCACTGCACTGGAACATAGCTGAAGAGAACGCGACATTAACTAACAATATGTACTGACTGAACACATTAGCGGAAGGACAATGAAAGCATTTATAAGCTTGAGTTAATGATTGTCGCAAAAGAGAAAACACCAATCCTAGGCGGTTATTTTAACCAGCAGCTGGGTTACTCTTCTTTGAACCGTGACTGTTTTTTCCATTCGTATGAGAACAAAACATGTCTTCGCGATTTTAATCTTGTGGTGTTTGACGGCGTTGTTCGAAAATTCTTCTCAACTGTTGATAAAACACTTCGTTGTCAGGGGATTTTTCTGATGTAAATGTGTCTATGGGCTTGAGCGATAAGATTTCACATAAGTTGCGGCATCTGAACCGCTTGTGAGCTGCATCCCAGGTTGATGAGTCGATAACTCAAGTTAGTCAAATAGTATTAGCCGCTAAGTAGTCCGGCGATCTGCGCGTGTCCATCGACACGAAGCCATTTAATGCCACCCGCAGAATAGACTATCAATTGCTACAGAGACCAGATGGAATTTATGTGTGCCAGGCAAAGCAAATATGCTCACAAAGTTGGTAATAATTCCACCCTTTAATACTTACTATGCGAAGAGGAGTTTGACTACCTGACCACACTTGAACCACTTTAGGGGTATTAGACGACTGTGGTTATCAACTGTTTTTAAAGTTTAAGGTGAGGTATCAGAAGCGATTGCTCCGCGCACTAGATAATCTACCAGGAGCATATATGTAGTGGACAACGTGTTAAATTTTGTTAATAATTTGATTTAAATGTTTAAATATGCGGATTCTCACAGCACTGCCCTGAAAGGAGCATTCGACTAATATGTAATATGATGGGATTGATTAAAACAGAGGTGCTGATTCATGGATACAAATTATGTTCGGGAAGACTAAAACCAAGGTCAAGAAAAACGAGAACTGTAGAAAGTTACTGTTTCTTTATGTTAGTGAAGCCGTCAGTAGGCAAATGAGGTGTAAACGATCTGAGCCAACTTTTAGCTATCCTAGCTGCTTACTGAGAACTGTTTAGAAGCAGCAGAAAGTATTACCTCTGTGTAGTTGCATCCAATGTCACAGGTACATTTTGCTGTGCGCTTGATATATTTTATATTGACAAAGTGTTTGTCCTAGCGGTTCTTACATTCCGACCCCGACTTGGCCTCAACTCCGTGCTGCAGCTGGTTGTCCCATGCATTCACCACTCTCCGTTCGAAAGTGAGTTGGTGAGGCGATCAGCTACAAATCCGGTGCTACAAGCTTCCATCGGCGTCCTCGTGTGCAGCTTGGTGTGCACGGATGCAGCAGCGGCCTTAATCTTAGGGATTCACCGAGATGTAATATATGATGCGTCACGATGAGGTCAACCCGCAGTCGACGATAAGCTAGTGGGTATAGACCTAGTTACTAATACCGTACTTGGTGCTGCACGCCTCGTAAATTGGGAATCATCTTGGTGCCCACATACTGCACACGCTCAGTCTATTCTATCTCTCCCCGGGTGATAGGACAATACGCGGGAGAGCCATACTCCGCCGTTGGTCGCATTATCGAACGAAGAGTTGAGTGACAATCTCTGAGACGAAGCTACGCCTGAGTGCCTAAAGCATGCGAAGGCTGTTTTGGTAAATCCCGTTCCTGTTTTTCTTGAACTTTAAGTCGTTATGTGAGAGTACACGAAAAGTTTGGAATGCAACCTTTGAGCGTCCACAGTGTAGGTTCGACTGTGCTCACATTTATCCGGCCTCTTGCATCGCGACTTGACCAGGTTGATAAGAATCCTGACCTCTACAGACAACATGGAGAGGCGCTTGAGGTCCTGTTGAAGCAGGTTACACTCGTTGGTTGAGCAGATTACTCCCCACACCAACAAGGAAGTTCCTGATCCTTCGGTGCAGCAAGCCGCCGACATCGCACATACTCAATCCGTCGATGAGCACTTCCTGAGTCACATTGTCAAAAGTCTTACTGAAGTCAATGTAAATGAGGTCGACTGACTTGGCTAAGCGTTTGCAACCATTCGTGTCTTGTTAATAATAGGTCGGTGATACACGAGCGACCTTTCCCGTAACCCTACTTTGGGGGCCTCAAGTGGCTTTTCGCCTCGGGAAGCTGCAGATGATCCTTCTTCACCATCTTCTCAAGTGTTTTTGCCAAAACATCAGTCAGGCAGTTCGGCCGGTAGTTATCCACTTAGCTTGGGTCACCAACTTTCGGTATTAGCTTTACGACTGAGCATTCCCAGTCTCTCTGTAAGAAAAAAGTAGATAGTGACCTGTTGAATAACTGTTAAAGAAAGAGTGATGATGGCTGATAGGGACTTGATGATCAGTAGATGTATTCCACCTGGCTCGGCAGGCTTCGTTCTGTCAAGAATTGCCAGTACCTTGCGTACTTCTTTAATGCTGCGTTCCACGCTGACTAGTCCAGCGGGAGCGGTACCTGTCGAACCCGATACAATCACCTGGTCACTTGAAAATACTGAAGCAAAGTGCACTGCCAATGCGGAAGCACGACCTGTGCTCAGGGTTAGAGGCTGTTCATCTGAGCGTTCCAACATTGATAGGTTGCATGCAGACCTCAGGCGCCGCTTCATTTAGGAGAACATCTCCTTGGAAACAGTTTCTTCGACATCTGCAAGTTGCTCTTTGAAGCTTCTGCGCTTTTGGTTTTTGTATTATGGCAGAGATTTTGCTACACCAGTTACTCCTTATAATCCTCCTCAGATCCAGATAGCAAGAATTTGATCCATAGGTTTCGTCGGTCTAGTTCGCTGTGCTCCTTTTCGAACCAATGGGGCTAGACTGGCCCATATTTCCAATACTTGTGGAGTAAAAATCGGGAGCACGACGAATTCATTCATGGTTTAATAATACTCAGGCAGCTTTCAACAGACGAATCTTCTGTTAACGGCCAGTCCATCTGACTCGCTGCTCGATTGAGGCCATTAAAGTCGGCTTTTTAAATGGTTGAAGACTGGCTCAAGCTGGGAAAATACTTCAGAGGTAGTTCCAAGGTGGCGAGTGGTCACTCGCTCCCTGAGGCTCCTAGAACTGAACGTTAAGCACACGTTGCTCACACTAGTCAAATGCACGATGGAGTCGTGTGTGCACTTATTTGCGTTGATTGGTTGATTGCTGTGTGGCCCAGTTTCAATAATCAACTCTGAAAAGTTTCTCTCGACTTCATAATGGCAGGGAAGAACTTCAACCTTTCTTCTCTTTCTGAGACTGACAAATATTTTACTTCCAGCTCATCTTCAACCACGTTGAGCAATCTATCAATCATACTACAAAAGTAACGTCATATTCAAAGCGCACCTGAGGATTGCAATCACAGAATTCAGGTGCGTTAAAAACCATTAGGCTGCGGCATCTCATGTTGCTGGACATTGTTCTCGGTTTCTTTGGCATGTGCGTTCTCCATTCCTTATCGCCAATTTGATTTTTGAACATCGGACCTTTAGCGTGAACCGAAGAAATTGTAGGTGGTGAAGCCGAGCTTACTCTAGGAATGGAGCCGTTGGCATACTGTTTGGTAGCTGTTACTGGGATTTTAAAGAAGAGCAAATCGAGATGCGCGCTTCCGCGATCTTCGTTCTACTGCTACGCATTTCGGGCTTTACTGCTTTATTCAACCCAAGCATAGGCTGACATTGCTTACAAATGGTCTTCAAAAGTTGTGCTAAACCCCTTGAATTACACGAAATCGGTCGATTGAATGACCAATTTACGAAATATGAAAATTCATCTTGCATAACTTGCATAGAAACGCATTTGCGCGATGTCCAACGACTTTGGAGCAACTACTGTAAGGTGTCATCATAAGGGGTCACTACCTATTTCGGTGCCGATCGATAAGACTAACTCAGCGTAATGTGGAATCACAGTTAAAACACTTATTACTAACACACTTATTTATGATAAAGTAATTCTAAATCACTAATGTGTGAATTAGACAAATATTTGGGAGATGAATGGACTTTAACGTTGTAACGAAGGAAGTAAACTGAACTGACAGAGACAAGAGCAGAATGTGATCAGGACGGCGCAATCAGTAGTTTTTCTACGCTTGAATTTGGCACGTAATGACATATTACTTTATATCCCCGCGACTTCTAACATTCAGAAACAGGAACAAGTCACGTACTCTAGCCCACATGTCTACTAACGAGCAACGTTTGAT
This sequence comes from Dicrocoelium dendriticum, assembly GCA_944474145.2. Lineage (NCBI taxonomy): Eukaryota > Metazoa > Platyhelminthes > Trematoda > Plagiorchiida > Dicrocoeliidae > Dicrocoelium > Dicrocoelium dendriticum. The sequence goes on from OX104071.1 coordinate 46,108,475, forward strand.
CAACACAGTAACATTAGGTGACTCCATGTGTCACAGCGATCATGAAACAATGCCTTTATATTCAGTATATAAAGCGAAACATACAATGATTTCAAGGATACCCATGTCGACGGTTTTCACAGCAACAAATTCGATCCCATCAAAGTCCCTGACCGGTTCTTACTAGCTGATCTAAACTCACTGTCACTTGTAAAGAATTAGTTATAACTTTTGATAAGCTAATAAAACACACAGCTCAATTTATTTAACCTTGATTACGGAACCAAAAGCGGACACGTATGACTTTGGCAGATTTGCTTTTGCGATCATACCAAGCTATTACAAAAACCGAGGACCGGATAGGCTATATAACGGAGTGGAACCATTGTGTCAGACTGGTTCGTGGGGATAAATTCTAACATCACCAGGATCTAGCGAATAGGTTCTGCTCCATACTGATCCTGCATTTCAGGTAGGTCACCAAATCCATATCGTGCGGCGAAGCGGCCTTGAGCTAAACACTACATGCTGGCCAGCACAAACTGTGCAAGAAACAGCCAAAGATTTTAGACAACATCTTATGTTTTTTTCCGAAAACAACCAGCCGTTTCATACAATTTTCGCAGACTACAACACAATTAGGATTAACCATATCCCCTTCAATGTCGCAGATTTGCTAAATCGACTGACATCTTTTCTGTACACAATTTTCCAGGCAAGTTTAATATACACATAAATACATTGAATGTAGCGACCAGAAGTTCGGCTGAATAGCTTTATCGGTTTTTCTAACAATTTGATTATATGCAAGTTCTCATTGTACCTACGCTTGTAGTGTGCACCTTAGTTACAAGGAAGAAATTGCACGTAAGTCGCAAACTACCATCTAAACAATAATATCTCAAGAACTAGTAAAGAGTCGTTTTGAATCTGTAGTTACGACCGAAATCTTAATGTTGACTACGATTTGCATTGCTGTGCATCTCAGCCAAGTCGAACCCTTGGCAATTAACCGGCGGGCAACAGCTAACGTCTATCGCTTTCGAGTTCCGATGCATTTTAAATCTATGGAACTGTCGTTGTAGAACAAATCACGGCATTCCCGGAAACGGGTAATATCACTCTTAGAAAAGCACGGCCTCTACCAAAACCTCCTATGCCACAGAGCGTTTGTCCGGCTGTCAACTGGACAGAGTCTGTTGTTGCTGAGGAAGCATTTGTGGCTGCCTGTCATGATTGTACGTAAACGTTCTCTTTGCTATCGTCGTATTCTATTTTACATGCTTCAAAAATGTGGAATTGATGGCCCGATTTTAGACTAAACACATGCATTACCATGCCAACGCCAAATAAATGAGTGTATAGCGCCCTCAGTGACTCAGTAGAGGGAAAACGTGCTGCCACGCAGGACTCGGTATTAAGATCACGACTATCAATATAGTTCATAAACGACCTCGCAAAATTTCTGATCTAAATTTTCCTAAATTTTATAGACTATCTCAAATTTGGCAGGACTTCAGGACGGTGGACAAAAGCGCAACATTGCAAGATGGCGTTAACAGTGTTTATTACTAGTCAGCTCATGAAATGCTCGGGTTTAGCGCTATCAACTTTAATGCATTGAGCAGACGCCACCAGAGAACCTAGGAATATCGCATATGAGTGCATGTTTTTTGGTGCGCTTCCGGTGAAATTGCTATTCATACGCTTATGTAGAACCATCTCAGTTGATAAAACTAGTCAAAAAGAGCGGCGAATATAGCTAGTCAACACAGGTTCCATGCGCAGGGCGTTTGTCCAGTCTGATTCTGTTTTCGTTTCGCAAATGCTCAAAGGTCGTATGAGACAATAGGCAGAATATGACATCCATGTCTGGAATACTTAAATGAAACATTATGTCGCTGCTCTTGTGACTCCATGACAATAGGAAAATCAATATGTTAAGAAGACATTATATTCCATTTATCAGTTTAAATTAAATGCCTTAGGAGATTTTCTCGGACAATATCTACTGATACGGATCGATCGCATATCGGTGTATCAGACAATCAAAGACCTAAACTGTTCATGTCAGTATTGACCGAATATAAGTCAGTATGCCTCACTTGGTGTTCACCAAGTTAATTTGGCCAAGCATTATAGCCATATTGGACGCTAAATGAACGTTCGCTTCTTTCGTGTATCCTGGTCGTCAGCCTTTCTCAGAATTTAGTCATTTTACAATTTGATTAACCGAAATTCCACTCAAATAGATGATGCATTTAACCATCTGATTACTGTATTACATGATTTTATTAGTTTAAAATAAGCATTGCAAACTTGCCAAGATCTTGTCAACAGAACCCGGTTATAAACCATACATTAGTAAAAATGATTCATCGCATTTATTTCAGCACGGTACTTTTATGAAAATCCCTTACTGTGGACAAGATTCGCTACATATGTATAAAATGTTATGCGTGAAAGCACGTTTGTCTACGGTTCATTGTCGTTTATGCTAATTTTACTGTTTCAAGTCGTCTGTGCTTGCTAGTCGGGACTCTAATTATTTGTGCTTTCCTAGGTAAAAGAGGAATACGTCGCTTCTGCACCCTTTTTGTCTGCGACAAATTAATTCAGTCTGCTAAATGGCTTGATTTTTGTGTACATTGCGAAATACTTGAGGCTTGCAGATGTAGGGAATTCAAATATTATAAAAATTGCTATTTCACTCTATCCTTGATCAAAAAAGGTGTAATTATAATCCACGTTGACTGATTTGTTACACTGAAGGATAGACAAGCATACTGATAACAGAAATATGATATCCGTGCAGCGTTTGGGAGAAACTCCAAATCTCTATGAACGGAATGTTCTTTTTCAACCAATTCATTCAGCGAAAATCATCTACCACACAAACAATTGAACAGCTTGTTATCGCTTCCGGCTTGTTGTTTAGTCAAGTCATTTTGAATGATTTAACAGCAGAATTGAATGATTCAATGCGCACGCAAGATTAGCACAAACTGATTTTTGTAAAGGAAGCGGTGGTTTGTCTGTCAGCACTCAATGAGCTTTTCGCTTGACTTATTCAGAAAGGATGCTCAAGACCAAATATACATTCATCAAGCTAGTTTGTTAACTAACGCATTGGTTGTGTGACAACTTGAATGAGGCAAAGAATTATTCCCCCAAACAACACTAAGCAGTAGGCTATGCGAGAAAAGTATTTGATTTTAGAAGTTTCTTGTTCACCGTACTCTGTTGGTCGGAGCGATTACTAGCAAGTTACAGCACCAAAGCACTTTTAAAATTGGTAAACTTTGGAGCTGCTTACAGTAGATAAGAGCTGCTGACGACCAGTTGATATTCTCATAATCTAGAATTGCGGTTTCTAATCAGTGGCATAGGGTTAGCCGATTTTCCGAATTACATAAACGCAAACCAAACTCGCTTCAGGATAAAAGGAGCAGACTTGTTACGAGTTGCATTATAGGATGGATACGAGATGAGTTTTTAAATGAACGCTCGGGGTTATTAAATGAAAGGCACTATAATCCACAACTCAGTTCACTTCTCTTGAAATGAAATTTCTTCTAATCTTCTCCAGTAACAAAAACCATATTACAGCCTGGTCAAAATGCAGAAGATGTACAGAGCTCACGAAATCTAAACAGAGGGAGGAACATCAAGTACTGTTAATCAATAATTTGTAGTGTTTACGAACAAACTACGATAACTAAATTACTTGTCTACGCCTCAAAAATAAACATCTCTCATTTGAAGGGGAATAAACGACACAAGACTAATAATAGTTGTAAGGATATATAATTAGCGAGCTTCCAATTAAATGGAAGTTTTTGATTAAAATTACTCATTTCTCGCTGAAGAAAGAAATACTAGGTAATAGTTGATGCCTTTGCTTAGTAACGAGTAGTGCTGCAAATGATAGGCGGTTTTATTGCTTTTAGTTGAAGCAAACTCAGTATCGACTTCAGTCGATAGAATATTCAGCGTTTATAATTCGTTACCTCCTTTTCACTACCCCAGATATTGGGTCAACAGCTTTTTGTGCAAGTGATAACATAGGTCGGATTTATTTATTGCTATGAACATTGAAATATCAATCCCTGAATTTTCGCAACAACTGACGTTGATGCTCCTTATAAAAAACCCCGACTACCTTGTCGCCATCAAGGTACTTTGTTAAGTAAATATATCAATAACAACACTGCACGTGTAGTACCTCCGACATGTACCAAATTTTATCTAGTCGACAATTTCTACAGTTTAATTGACTCCAAGAAGCGAGATAATGGAAGGTTTGTTTCGTATGAACCACACTTTTTCGTTTATAGTTATGTATTCCAAGCGCTTTGGATGCCGATAAATTGACAATAAATTAAGAAAATGGCGATGATTATAATCGGTACATATAGCACAACCGAGCCAGCGAAGGTGGAGGGTTGGCTCTATAAATCTACAAGGAGTTCTAAGGTAAGCCCATGGAGAATCCGGTATGCACCGTACATGGTATATTTTGGTTCCAACTAGCTTCAAAAGGTGAAGTAGCATGCTTAGTGGCAGTCTTTTACCGTCCTTTTTCCCGCATGCCCAAGATAGACGCTTAGTTGGCAGCCGCAATAAGGCAGGGGATTAACTAGAAATACAGTCACATTCGTATTATTGGCGATTCAAAATCCGTGCTTTGGAATCCCACAAGGCCCTGGAAAAAAGTTTAAGGCGGATCTACAAGAGGTTATTTCCAGTTATTCCATGTAAGGCCACATCAACACACTACCCGGGAAACAGATAAGCGATCTATACTAGATCGGATACTCAACAATAAAGAACTGATGATGCAGAGAGTGTTAGTTGACGTCCAGTTGGGCCGCAGCGTGCAACTGGTATTTCTCTTTGAATACTTATTTTATGCAGAATATCCAGTGGAAAATGCCAACGCAACGAGAACGACTATACACTATGAGGCCATAAATCGACTATATGAGACAATCAATCGGACCTTTCTGCTAGACGGGTTACCATGCTTGTCATGGCAACAGTTTATCAGTCATTTTAGCACTATGGTTGCTGATGCATCACGGAGTAACAATTTCCACCCGAGAAACATGGTCTCCATTTCGCGAAGCTGCACACGCAAGTGTATGTCGATGCGAAACTCAGCCTGGCTTATCTATAAGCTGTTTCCGAGCACCGAAATCTGGATGGACTATGCGACTTAAGGTAAGCACTGTACTTGGCATGTTTGCGAGAAAAAGTTGGCAAAGCCTATGGCTTCAAATTACAAACTTCTCTACCAGCACGTAAACAGTCTATGTAAGCTGAAACGCGAAACTCCCTTCTTCAAACAGCCGACGGATTTACACGCATACCAAAAGATGGGGCAAATATTCTGCGCTTGCAATACGCTGCAACATTTTTGTTTGATCACTGGCTACCTAACCTTATTAAAAGGGCAGCCGCACCCCAAAACACTCTCCCATATAGTAATTGCGGAAGCTTTATTAAAAGCTGTCTTGCATGCGTAAGCACAGATCTTCTGGATTCGGTAACGTACAATCGAAGGCTATAACGGCGGTAGGAGAGAAAGAGTAACTAAGCCTTTGGCTGCATTCTTTTAACACTGTTCCGACAACATGTACGTGCCCAACCTGTGGACAAACGAAATGATAACTCCAATTCACAGTGGAAGTAGTTGTAACGATCCAGCCACCTATCGTCCCCTAATCTTAGTACTGACACTTTTGTTTATGATGCGCCAAACACCAACTTGGAAGAACTTAAATATCTTGCACCGAACAGCATGACTTCTGAGCAACTCATGACTTGACTACAAATCCGCTGCCAGCACCATTCAGCTGGACCGAAGCAGCAGATACTGGCACATGAGTTGCTGTATTTTTCTTGATTTCTCAATGACTTCGACCGGTTAGAACGTGACATCCTGCTATCCAACTCCAGACCTTTGACATGGTGGTCCTCTTCTCCTACACCGCAGCTTAGAGCTGAGAGTGCGTACATTCCTCCCATACCTATTAAAGTGGAGTGCGAATACTACTGTTATCATTACCAGGATCGCGGTTATTTTTGACCTAAAGCAACGACAGTACGCACCTCGTAAGCATGAGCTGCACGCTATATGCAGATAAGATATAGGGGTGCAGGACGATCAATACACAAATGATATTAAAGCACTTCTAGTCGACCTGGATAGTGTATGCGAGTGATGAATGTGAACAAATGTAGACTACTGCATTTAAAGATCCAGGTGGTTTGCACCTACAAACTCTGCAAATAGGAGTTTCGTACACGTTCTGACGAAATAGCTTTGGGCGTTTTGGTACAGGCCAAACTTGGATGTTTGAATCAGGCTGAAACGGCTCAAAGAATCTGCCACCCATCCGTGGGCCTCCTTAGGCTTGCGTTCAATCTATACGGCCCGCCAAATTTTAACAGCTTATCGGTTACACATTTTGAAGGAGGTAATACAGATTCGGCAGAAATAGATTAGAAAAGATCTCATTGCCTTGGAGATACCCTGAAGCTAGACAACCAACAATGTCGAAAGTTTGTATTATATGCCTTATGAACAAAGACTCCGATTGCTCGGAGTCTTAGGTGGACACTGGACGATTGCGCGGAGAACACGTTTTATGCCGCCGTGCGATAAACTTAGTCACAACAGTAACTTAAGAGGTCACCTTCTCAAGCTGGCGTAGCAGTACAGTCGTTTGGATTGTCTACGAGGATTTTTAACGTACGTGGTTAAAAAGGGTGGAATACCCTATTGGAACCTGTCATCTGTGCTTTGATGTTTGTATAATAAAAGCCCGAGTTGACCGTGCAATCATTTTGCCGCCGCACCTCATATGACACATTGCCCATGCCTAAACACGAGTGAACGTTAAACAGTTTACCGGATGCTTTGCACCTATTCTACCTATCGTATATTCTCAGCACGTGCGACAAATTTTCACTCACTTCACATTTAACATCATCTCTTATGGACTTACAATGGCTTTACTGTTTGTACTATGCATACCTCAGTGAGTTCACTAGTGTATACATAATTTTATTAACAACTTTTCAATATGTCGAACTTTCACCATATTCTTCCTAAGGGACCTGTTATTTCTTAGACTTTTACTCATATTAAACCACTGTTCCAGTCTTTCGCTGTGCTTATTTAGTTATTGCTCATAATTGGACAAGCTAGCGGCAAAACTGCGTGCCTCTTAAATGGTAACAAGTCAATAAAGTTAACATAATATCGCTTCAGTTATACTAACACTGTATTCAGACAGTGTTCCACCCCATATTGTGTATTGCATCTAGGGCGATGATAGCGAACTTGAAGATGAAGATGAATCGGCTGACTTAATTATATTAATAATAATAATAACAAAAGGTATATTTCTCATCGAGTGAGAATCTGTAGAAATATTTGGCACAGATAATATTTTACAGAATATATCATGCTCATGCATGAATGGTAAAAATTATTTGATTTTCATTGTATTTGCTGTTTCAACGGTTTGTATGAACTCACAGGTGTGTTACGACACAATATCTAATAGTTGAAATAGTGCATGGTAACAGAACTAGGGGTGCGTCGTACAGTATGCAAAATTGTCTAGTCATTAGGTGTTGTCTGGACCTTCTTGGCACAAGTCATTAAGTGCTCTCTCCTATGAGAATAGGTTCATATTCGTGTGCAGATCCAGGTAATTGGTGAGCCTAACGCGAAATGCTGCCGCACTTTCACACGATCTGATTGTGACTGGGAGATTATTCCACAGGACAGCATATATGAGAAGGAAAAAGTTAGACTGCAGAATAACCCTGCACCTGGGTACACTCAGGGTTAACTCCTTATTGAGTAGCACCCTTGTCGAACTATGTGCTAATTCTACGGAAGAACACATAGCATTGGGGCTTTGATGAATCATGTTGTGCAGAAACATCAGGTTATGTCTCAATCATCGTAGTCAAAGCGGATCGAGCTGTAATCGCTGGCAGCACTCCCAATAGTTCTTAGTGGATGTTTTGTCTAGCAGACGTTTGGTAAATGACCTTTGTATGCTTTTCAGAGATACTCTGTCAGATTTCCTCATGCTACCACAAATGCTACTGCAGTATTCCAAAATATGGCGAGTGAGGATTTTGAAGAGTTCTTTTCTGGCTGGGGTTATGTGGACCTTATGTAATATATTAGCTATTGAGTTTCTGGCTTTACACAGCTAGTATTTCACTAGTTCAGATAAGTTGCAAGGTGTAAGACTGCCTGCTTCCGAGGTCGCAGGTAGACAGTTGTACAAAAGGTGTTTGCTGTTGGGCGTAATTCATCCCTCCAGTATCAAACAGCCGCAATATATAATGCTAGATTTTTTCGCCAGGTGTCACACTAATTCTCACGGGACTGGTGGTCTTCCTGTATGAGCATTAGCGTATCTTGATGTTCAGCTGGTCCGAATTTATAGACTTTCTATATGTCATCTGCAAATAGAAATGGCATGCTACGACTGATAATCGCACTGATATGATTGACGTAGAGCAAGAACAGTAACAGACCATGTAAACTTCCTTGAATAACACCACTAGTGATTGGACGTGGTGAAGAGTGGTGATCAGCTATTGTAACTGCCTGAGAACGGCCGCGCAGGTATGAAAATAGTCAGCCTAGCAGTGGCTTCTGGATTCCAAATGAAGCAATCATTTTCCGCAAACGTTTAAGAAGCACTCGATGGAATGCCTTTTCCGTGTCCAGGAAGAGAATTATGCTTGCGTATGCTGAGTCAATAGAATCCGAAATAGGGTTTAGATAGCGCAATTGGCAGGTTATGCACGATCGTTTGTTCAGGAAGCCATGCTGTGACCTGTATATTGGCTCCAGGGAATTGGTGAACTTCATCACACCATTCTTAACCAGTTGCTTTAATATTCTGGATAATAAAGGGGGTGATGGATTGGCCGCTAATTATTAATTTTTTGTTTAGAGCCACCCTTGTGAAAGGGGATGATGAGCGATGTTTTCCAATGGTCTCTAAAGTAGTTGGATTCCAACGAAATGGTAAATATGTTCAGCAATAGTGACGGCATGTCAGGCCCTCCTAGTTATTTTACGGCAGGTGAGATACCACCGGAATCCAGATGGTTTAGTAGGATTCATTAAATGTTGGATAGCAATGATATAAATTTCACTGCTACACAGGGCGTTGGTTGTTTTCACCCCAATACTTGCATTTAACGAGGTCGTCTCCTGGCCCATGTAAATAGCCTAAGATGAGCGAAAAGCTTCCCAGATGTCGGCTGGATCATGAAGGACTGTCCATCTGCATTAATCGGTCCAACGATCAGGGAACAGAGGTTTCTAGTTCCGCAATGCAGCATTTTAACGTTCTTTTGTTTTACATGTCGTCCGTAGAGCCATTTGTTATCCATGTATCCTCTTCTTCAACTGTATGTGCTTGATCCTGTCAAAAATGTTGCGTAACTGTAAAAGCAAGGTAAAAATTCCTGTCTTTCTGTATCCAGCAATTAGTCTTCTGTGTTTCGGGCTGACTAAACGCAAGATTGCTTTTTTGGACACATGTGATCCCCTTGTCTTGCGGAGAAAGGACAGCAATGGCCTGATGGACCCGATGGTAGAAATGGTCTAGGGCATCGCACGTATTGTTAGAGAGGAAGAATGCGTCCTAATCTTCTGATCGGACTAATTGTTGGAATTGCTTCCTGTTTATCCTCTTGGATAAATATTATGGAGTAAAAGTGTGTTTGATGGCCAATTTGACGCAAACTAAATCGTACCACCTTGTGTTTACTACCAGAGAGTTTGTCTAATACCTCTATTTGTGCACCTTTGACCCCCAAAGTGAATATGAGGTCGAGTATACTGGTCCCTTTTGTTGGCTCAATAACTCACTCTTTGCAGCCACCAATTCTGAGAGAGGAAAGGAAAGCTGTATGTGTAGACAAGGATGGTTGAGTGGACCAGTTAATGTTTGGTAATGTAAAATCACCAGCAATTATCTTCTGTCTGTGTGGCATTTCAACAGCAAAACTCGAAAGCTGGAAAGATGATGGTAACATTCGCAGTTGACGCAGTTGACGGGTTGTAAACACAGTTGAGTGCAATGTGAGAACCGGTTCCTGAGACGGAGAATCAAACATTTTAGACACGAACATAATAATCCAAATTAGATCAGACCTAACTTACATATATTTATAACATCGATGAGACTTGTGTATCAGAAGTTAAGACTATTTTCATGAAGCTATCTTTGACCATCTTTTTCTCAGTGTTACATCTTATAACATTGACCGAGTTTTCCAAGGGCTTGCTTTAGACTGAAGATTGATCCTTTTTGAATACTTATCTCCAGCAAACCCAGTATTCTCATATTCGCATTTAAAATATATGTACCCATTAAACCGACCTTTACAGGAGGTGATCCTAAACAACGTCCAGAAACTTCTATTAACAACATTAACATTCGATAATAATATAAATGTAATACGAATCCCAAAACACTAGTGGGAATTGCCAAACTCTTGTATAATCTTTATATCAAGCATTGTTCATTGGAAATTTTCTTGACAGAGTTAGCAAGTACGGTTAGGGAATACAGCCTTTCTGATATGTTTCACATTTGTGGGAGAAATGCATTCCTATCACATGCAATTCAATTCTCGAGTCGGTTACCCACTTTCGGCAATGCTGCTTGAAACGGCCATTACTGTATCGATGACTTTAGGCACATGGATGCTACGGGCCGAAATGTGATCTGGTAACGATTCAGCAGTATACTCTATCCATTAGATTACCATGGCTTAAGCTAAAAATCTGCAACTTGGGGCAAAACGATTGACTAGTTGATAGATTTTGGAATAAGCTCCTCGCGGTTATCGCTGTTTATCAGCTTCTTAAAGACAATCCGAAATGGTGCAATGATAGTAAATGCTGGAAAATAAGCGCTTTGAGTAAACTCGTTCAGCGACATATTGGTAAAATGTACCGAGCAGTCTAAATATTTATCAGATGCAACTTATTCTGTCTTGCCGACATTTATTCCAAGTGTTAGCCAAAGTAAAAATTGATCAAGCCAATTTTCGGGTGTTATCCGGACGTAACTCTGCACTGCACAACAGGTGTCCTAGTAGCGCCCAATCATAATGCACAGAAAGTAGCCCTGCGACTAAAATCCATTGCTATTTAGATCTTAGCAGAAGCTACTAATCCTAAGTTGCCGAATAACTGCCAGCGTTTACTAAACCATTTGAGGAAACTAGATTTCCTCCCTCGAGATAACAGAGAGACTAAGGAGAGGAACCAAGAAATTATGAATGCCATACGGTAGCAGTATGCGCCACTTATCAGTGCGCTTCGTGGTCTCCTGAAGATATAAAATGAATTATGACACCATCAACAATCAGTCTTATAAATTTTGTTGTAAAAGCTTCGTTGAGAGAACTGATAGCTCAGTCTGTACACTGACAGTCTAGAATTAGTTTGAATCGCCGGTAAGCGTTCACCCTGGCAGCAAATATCTGGCTAAAGTATTGATGCGAATTGTATTCCATTGTTTACTAAAGGAGTCACGTTCCTGCAGCGTGGACATATCGGACAATGATTATAATCTAAGAAGGAGTTAATAGTTCTGACAGAGCTATCTGCCATTTAATAACGTTCGACAGACAATCCCAAGATAAATGTTCACCCAAACAACTATTCCGCAGACATGCTTCCAACCTCCTAGGCTGGGAGTTGCTTGCATACCAAAGAACAATGCCTTCTCATTAGGCTGATCGAGCTTCGTTCTCGTCAGATTTCAAAATCCTGAGACTTATTCAAGTTAAAAGAATCAGAAACATAGTAAACGAAGAACGCTACTTACAGATGCAAAGGTAGCTCAGCCCCGATCGTTTTGATCAATCCGACAAATGAAGCAGGATAAGCTTATACTACCTCTCCGAGCTACATGTTAAAGTGTCGTAGATCTAGGAAAGCGAGCAGTAGGCTATCTTTGGTGCCCTCTGCACTTGTGCTGGTGCGTTGTGTGTTTACTGGCAATACTTAACCTCCCTAAAAATAGAGCGCCGCAAAGCTTCTGTCGTGAAGCGATTCGTGGCATGATCATACAGTCATCTATTTTGGTGGGGGACTTCGCCTTGCAAGCAATCGAAGTCCCAGCTGCTCCCAGCTAACAATTCAAAACAGTGGCAAGAAGGAATAATTGTTGTACCGCTATACATGAAAGTCACCTCTCACATACTATTCAGAACGGGTGATGTACGGTCCGCATTAGAATTGGGGCTCAATAAAGAGGAATAAATGTTTGATACTGAATCCACAGATGTATCGCTTGGCCGTAGCGACTATGCGACACGGCTCATTCTTTACATTTAATACGCGGAATACGCCTGTGAAAAAAAACAACAAAAAAACCCACGTGGGCACACAATAAAAATAAAAAGAATAAATAATAACATAATGTGTCAGCTGTACGCCGGAACATCGCTTCGCTTCCCTGCGACCACGAGTAATCTTGCGTAGGCTGAGTATACGGCGAGGATGTCAGCCCCCACCCGGATTCGGACCGGTGATCTTATGACTGCAAGTCAGAAGTGCAAACCACAGTCACCCACCCCGAGGACTTGTGCAACCTCGCTCATGAAACTAAGTAGTTCTTACTCGTTGAGCAGCCTTGCGATGTTGCGTAGAAGGAATCTGTTACCCATTTCACCGAGCTAATGGCGAACTCATCCAAAGCCAAATCTGTTTGTGCGTTGTAAAAGATGTCCGGACTAGTAAATGCATGGCACTAATATATTTGGTTTGGCGCGTTTATGAAGCCTGTCGGAGTGTGCAAGCTTACGGTGGCTACAAACGTGAACGAAACCAAATCCTGAAGTTGGCCTGTGGAGACAAACTCCAGCACCAACAGTTCGTAGCAACGAAATTCATTATTAATACTAGTACCCCGTGCAGATACATCAACAAGATCCTCAGAGTACAGTGCAGAACCCAAATTATACATGCAGCAAATGGTTCAGTGATAACGTCACATTAGGCGGACAACACGCTTCAGCAAAGTTTCATTCGCATTCCCATAGTGAATTGCTGTCTGACCAGCTTTTGAAACCGTCCCCCCCAGGGTACAGGCATGTATCATGTAGGGGAGCAACTATGCTGAAAATACTAGTGTCCTTTCACTAACACAGCTCTGCTGATGTAAGTGAACTAGTTCCGGAGGCCTTAAAGGAAGCCACCATGAACCACCGATGAACCGTTAGCTCAATGCTTGCAACAATATGCTGATGATATTAAATATACCACACTGTGGAAACATGGAAGATTCTCTCATACATATAGATGTGGGAATCACGCGGAGCTCTCGAAATACGGTACGGTAACTAGCCTTTCGGGGCAATGCCTAGATATGCAATCTGCTATCGCGCAGGGGTTCATAAGTACATTGAGAATAACCGCGCCATAGTGTTACGCCTGCTCAGATTCTGCTGAAAGCTATCGTACACCACAAACATGCTGCTAACCCGAGCAATATGAACTGAGTCAGTGGGTGCCAGAGTGGGATTCTACTTCGTATACCTGCACTTCACTTAAGCCTTTAACCGCGTTGATCATCGCATTCACCTTCACAAACTTCAAAGCTATCGAGTTGGTGACCATGTTCTATGCTGGATAAAAACCTCTTTATTCGGCATCAGCTATATTTGAGAGTCTGGAGCTGCATTTCCAACCATTTGAAGTCCAGTGGGTATTGGTTCAACGTTTATTACTAGACTCCATCTAGAAAATGCCAGTGCGCTCCAAAGTCTTACTATTCGCAGATGATAAGATGGTACGACATGATTTCAAACAGAATATGAGCACATGACTCTCCTCAGAGATATCGACAAAGCTCATGCCTCGTCATTTTAAGACGACTTTGTTGCAGGATTTTCCCTTCACAAACTACAATGAACACGAAATAGCCAGCTTTCGACAGAAGAATCTGAAATCAGATGTTTCACGTCCTTTCATCAGCTGTGTACAGACAACCTGTGAAAATAGTACGCCGCCTACAAAACAGTAAGACATTAAGTGAAATTGTTCTGTTGAAATAAACGTAATCGATAACCTCACCAGGGCAAGGTTAGGCTAATCACAAACTCCGCCTCTTTCATCTGCCCTATCAGCTTAGACTGAAATCTCTAAGAATCTACAGCAGTCGATATCGGCTTTTGCGGGGGATCTCATAACGGTTTACCAGATTCTGAAGAACCCAAACTACATTTGCCGTCCGCTGCTGGAATTGAACCACAACACTAAACTAAGAGGTCACCCTCTGAAAATGACAATTCAGTATGGCCGGCTTGAATGCCGTAGAAATTTCTTTTCCCTCCGCGTGTGCCTGCCTTGGAACGCCCTCCCTAATTATGTCATCTCTGCTCCCAATTTGGCGATATTTAAAAGACGTGTTGACGATGCATTGTCTCACATACATTTCATTTTATGACTTGTTAGCCAGGGGCTACAAAACGCAATCAAACGGTGTCTTGCCAAACGCCTAACTAATGGATTTATGGATTTATATGTTTAATACGCGAACATCTCCACTATACCGCATAAGTCTATGTTGAGTCCACCACAAGGCTTTTCACTTTATCACGCGATTTATTTTCACAAGAATTGCCATCCTACGGGACTTGTTAAGCAACGCTATTTTGCCCGTAATAAACCATTGTTCCATTGTTCCATTTGCCACCAGGTTATGTGGGATATGTTCTGAAATCCTCCTAAACAACCTCTGAATTTGGCCCACTTACTTGCTACCGAAATTACAATGAAAGAGGTATATACAGGAGGCGGCAACTGTAGAGTATGGGCTGTCTATGTCGGATTTGCTATGCAACCTTATAACTTGGTGGAGTAGGACCAAGTCGACCGCACAACAGTATTTCTTAATAGATTGTCGAAGACGAGATTGAAATCGCCAGTCATTTTGGAGCACTTTGAATACCTTTTCTTACGAACTTCGGCCTTACTTCCCTCGATTATTCTTTCATCTGAGT
The DNA here is from genome assembly GCA_944474145.2 of Dicrocoelium dendriticum. Taxonomy (NCBI): domain Eukaryota; kingdom Metazoa; phylum Platyhelminthes; class Trematoda; order Plagiorchiida; family Dicrocoeliidae; genus Dicrocoelium; species Dicrocoelium dendriticum. Next base: position 46,123,529 of record OX104071.1, read on the forward strand.
GGCGGTTGAGCTTGATGAAAATGGTTTTAATTCAGCATGGCGAAATGTGGACTTGTTGGCATCCGTCTTCAGCTTATCTGCCTGTCCAGCTGAAGACCGGATTTGCAGCGTGCTTTCCATGAAAGCGATATCGGAGTAATCGCGAGGATGGCTCTGTCTGCTCAAAACATGCTGATAATAAATTGCAAAAAGTAGATCAGCAACTTGAACTTACACGAAGGGTATTCGGAATGTTCCAGCTATCTGACTTCCCGTAATGAAGCCCCATATGGTGTACGCAACTCAAGCTCAGCATACCTGGTGCAAACACCATACTGATACGCTTGAATTTCTACAGCTTAGTCTGACCAGTTTCTTTAGGGGATTGTTTTAGGTCCCCTCCTAACTCAGACTGCAATTCTTGGAGTTGTACATCGGTGAATTTCGGTGTCAGTTAGGAGACGTTATCATTGTTCACCTAATACTGCTGAATGTCAATAATGGCAGATGAAACCTGTTGTAACCTATCCACAACAACAACCTGAGAGTCCACCTGCTCAAACTAGCTACGCAGCAAAGCTACTTCAGCAAAGCATTCGAAAAAGTCAATCATGAATTGCTTCTAGACAGATTAAGGTCGTGTGGTGTCGGAGGATCGTTACATCGATGGATTCATGAATTTCTCGTTGAAAGAAAGTGGAGGGTACAGGTGAACGGCCATCTAACCGATTGGTATCCCTCGACCAGTGGTGTACCTCAAGGTACGGTACTGGGACCTACTCTATTTCTCATCCATATCAACGAGCTGCCCCAGCTTCTACGGTCGCCGTGTGCACTGTTTGCGGATGACCTCAAAATCTGGCGAGAAATTAATACTCTCGATGACTGTGACATTCTCCAACAAGACCTCGACCACATCGCAGTATGGTCTGCTGAAGTCCACCTACCGGTCAACCCGACAAAGTCCCTATTCATGAATCTCGGGATGGCTGTTCACGGACAAACGTACATCCTAGACGGTCAACCACTGCATCCCACACCTTTCGTGAAACACCTAGGTGTACTCTCACGCTACGACTTGAAGTTCGTCGACAACACCGACAAACTGTATCGAAACGGACTGCGCATGCTCTGGGCGCTGAAACGCAGCTTCTGCACTTGGTCTGAGGACGTCGCCACTCGTCTCTTCTCTTCCATCGTCAGACCAATGGTAGAGTACAGCTCGCCTGCATACTGTCCGATCACTCGCGGCGAAGCGCAAAACATCGAACGAGTACAACACATCGCCACCAAGTTGATCCCCAGCTTGAGAGGTTAATCGTATGAAAACCGGTGCATGAAACTTGGGCTCTACACCTTGTCATATCGCCGTGTTCGAGTGGATCTTATCATTACCTACCGTATTTTACATCTCGGCCATTTCCCCATGCTAAGGTTGTTACTCCACTTGCGAGTACCATGCACCACACGTGGGCACAGGTACAAACTCGTGGTACCTGATCTGAAGAAAATCCCACACCCCCTGTGTTTCGAGCGGAGGGTTGTGCACGACTGGAACAGTCTGCCAGAACACGTCGTCGAGGCCCAATCTGTGCAGAAATTCAAATCTTTGTTGGATTTACACTTCGCTAACATACGTTTCAGAGAACGATTGCCACTTGACAACGATATCACCCACTTGTGACTCACTGTGTAAACAAGCATTTTGTGTGCTACAGAAGTTGTTGAACCATCTCAGGATAACCACCGGACGTGTTCATTTTTTTAAAAATGTTTTTTGATTATCACCCGATGGAGTTGTACAGAATTATTTTCTACTTGCTCCAAAATACAGTATTCAGTATTCAGCAGTACAGTGGACTTGACTATAGACAATCGTGTTTCTCCTTTCGGGTATATTAAACCAAGAACACATTTCGAATAGGTCATTCTTACCCCAAAATTTACGCATTCAAAAATCGCTGAGAACACCATCCCATTTACACTTCGTAATTTAGTCCATTTCACTCACGGGATGCAATAAGTCAAACCAAACAACGTACTCACTAGCCCCTTCCCAGTAAAATAGCGGCGAAGAAAACTAACTTAATGTTCATGTGAATAACTCGGTGAGTCACGTAAAATGCATACTTCTCCATTTTTCATGTCGTATTTAACCTTTGATTTTATAATCATCACTCTGATCATCCCATGAGACTTGTCCCGCAATCACTTCTTTAGCATCGTGCATTGTTCCTAATGTTAATTCATTTAGTGGTTGCGAATGCTAACATTGAGAACGTGCCCATGTTTAACCTAGACGATATAGGCATCATAAAGCTAGGGTAACGGTCTCCACCAGATTAAATGAAGTAATATCAATCTATCATTAGAAAACTACAGCTGGATCGAGGAGGTTGATGTTGGTCTATTAGTCGACGATTATGTTCTCCCTAGAGTGGATCAGCAAACTGCTTCCGCACAGGCGTCTGGATATGAAAGTGCGCGAATCTGTATCAGTCCTCATTCAAGTCGATAAAGAGGCCCGTTTGGTTCTGATCCGTATTAACAAGTTGATGAGTTCAATTATTTTAAAACGCTTACTTTGTCGACAAAGTCATAGCTTGCAAGGTTAATAAATTGTCAGCTGACCGCATACAGCTACAAAATACCTATATAATACTTATCGATACTTTCTCTAAAAGCATCATCAGTCTAAGGCAAATACACGCGGAATGGTTTATTTACATCACCTTGGGTTTCGCTCTTGTAGGCTGGACGAAGAAGATGCGCAGTATTGTTGCTATAGTGTAGGTTTTGACGCCCTGTTCCAGGACAATCTTCACTGCCCAGAACCATTCGGAATGTCATCACGAAATGGCAACTAAAACGTGGGGCATGCTTGGGCCCATCTGTTTTCTCCAAAATGATCACTGGGAACAAAGCACTAACATGGGATATGAAATTAAATCAGGCCTACGGGAGGTAGAAGCAGCATTTCTCTATTTTTGAGATCTTGATTCATCTTGCAACTACAGTCTACAAGAACTATACCACTTATAAAGTGAGCAGCAGCTGATTGGACTAGTCATTTTCATTGGACGCCATAGAGCTTTTTAAGTTGATCTAATTTTGGTTATCCAGAAGTTAGGGCACCCTAATAACGGGTAATGTTGACTGTTAGAACCCAGCCATAAGAGCAGACCGAGAGGCTATCGTCGCCCCCAGTCAAAACAATGCAGCCACTTTGCTTCTTGTCGGAGTATTTACTTCAAGTGGAATCGTCTCCAACATATGTAGTTTCGAGTTAATATTAGCTGTGTTCAAAGATGATATCGTTATTGTGCTGGCCGCATTACACCCATCCCATAACGAACAAAACCCCTACAAAAGTTGTATTAAAAACATAAACCCACAACCGTTTTAGTAAGAAAAGCAGAAGCATCAGACTGGAGGACTGCATAACACATGTGTGATCCACTCGGATATATAAAACATTGCTGGGCAAGTTCAATTCTGAAGGTTGCTTATTGTTTCGTCTTGTTTATTACTTATAAACGAACAACCTGCTGGATATGTGAAGCTTTGACTTTTATTCCAACCATACAAATTATCACTGACTGAGGGCCAATTTATAGCACCAGTTGTGTGTGTGTGGCCGAATTGAGTGAATTGCAACTGAATGTGAATTGTGGTTCGGGTTTAATTTGGTTGTTACACAACCAGCGCTACAATAGGACGCCTCCAACACTGGTCCACTTCGGTTGGAGGTAAGCATCCCTGTCAGTGTACACAGGTTATGCCATTTCATTGCCTTGACAGCATTGTGCAAACACCTGCAGTGCACATCAAAGAACAGCGCATTCAGTGCAGACGTTCAAGCATATGTACCCGCTGTAAATACTCACTCCCATAAAAGACGAGTGCATCATGTTGTCTGATAGCAGGCCCCAAAACGTGAATTATTTGTGCCTGAAAAGGTTGTCTGGCCTTTTTCACTTAAGGTAAATGCCATGCGGTTTTTCATGTGGATTGGAATGCATTTCTTGTGGGGAAGTGGACCGCAATAATCTATTAATATGCCATTAGGGTGCGCCAAAGTTGAGAATCAAAAAAGTGGCGCGGGTATTCGCTTGTGTCTGGAGGTCATTACGGGTTTAAAACAGAAACGAAAACGTGCTTTTCAAATTGGCTACAAACATTAGAAGCGTAAAAAATAGCAGGCTCTGTGTACCGAATGCTAACACCTCAGTATTTTGGCGATCAGGGATCTATAGCTGTAGTGATGGCTCTAGCGATTATGCCGAGTCAAACATTGATCACTTAAGTAAATGCTTCAACAATAAAGTGTTAAACATGTGCGCGTTTGATAGAACGTCTTTTCAGTGATGTCACCATCATTATTGTCATTGGCACGCGAAGCGTTATTTCGCTAATAAACCTTAAAATAATAAAAATATCTGCTTACCTACATACTGCCGAATGCTTATCACAGCGATGAACACAATAAGAAGACCTCCAGTGAACTGATAATTAAGTTGGTCTACAAAATCCACGCCTTCACCACCATAGGGCGTATAAAATATTTTTCCTATGCGTAGGACAGAATCTGGATTCATTTTGCAATATCTTCTCTCGGAGGTCCAACTATTTCTCTTTTTCTCAGCTTCCGTTGCTTGGACAGAACAATACTATTATGGTTGTGTTTTCTCCGGCAAATATAGGGAAAGCTCGGAAATACATGTGACTGCCACATTGTTTTCAGTCATTGTGTCGCAAAAGGAGAATTTGCAGATTAAACCGACGACGCATAATCCGCGCGGTATCCAATTAGCATGGAATAGACGATGCGTAAATTTGCAGTCTTTCAACAGAATTCATGCTGCAATTTCATGGGGTCACGTTGTGAATAGTTCGTTTGCACCGTCGCACGGAATTAGCAACTACAATACGCTGCAGCTGTGCATTATATTTCCCCACTTCAGAGGTCGTTCACCTCACTTACGGTGGGTGCACTGTGTGAGCGCCGATGGTCACAAGAAAATACAACTCGCGTTCGAGTTTTGCATTATTGCAGGCGTAGTTATATTTGATCTGATGGTGGGACAAACACACCGGAGGCGGGTGTCCGACATCAACGTGCGCAACAATCTATGCGCAGCTACCCAATCTTCAACCGTTGACGAAGTAGGAGATGTGTGACAGGATCCTGTTTAGGTGCGGCAGTTTGAAAGCTGCATGCGCATAGTTTACAAAAACAGTGCCGTTTTTGAAAAAGCAGAGTAGCAATAATCTTAACAATACCGTTAGTATGGTGTACGCATTTTATTTGCATTGTTTAGCAGATTGGGCATAAAGGATCAGATATTTCTTTTTGCAACATGTTAAACATAAGTATTAGGGGAAGATATATCCAAGGAGATTAGTGCCACTTCGCATAAACCAACTATTTGAACGTCTAGATAAACTAAATTTGGTCCGTCTTGGGCTGAATAAATCAAATAATTTCGGTAGCCCAAAAGCATATGTCTCCTGTCTCATAATTTATCATCCACAACACGTAATAAACTGAGAATAGTGCAACAAAGCAATTTTAAGGTTTTTTTAATATTATTAAAAATATTAATACAGATTTCCTTTCCGCTTGGCATCCAATAGTAAATGATCATACTAATTTTTAATTTAATTTTGTTCGTACACTTTTATTTTGATTTGCTAACTTAGAGGACTGGCTATAACACGATGGCATAAGTTAATTGTTTAGGTTGTGAAATATGATATAGTATCAATAGCAATTTCTTATGGGGCTGCTTGTTTTCGATTGCGTATTTTGTTTTTGTGGGCAACAGCTGTAGGTTATACTTTTGACCGCATCATAAGTTCCAAAGAATGAGTTCACTCTACGGAAACATTATTCAAAGTAGAGTAATATTCTTGAGAAAATATTTGAAGAGAGTTAAAAGTACCTCAGTGATTAAATTGAGGACCGAAAGGGTAAGCCGAACGTTCTACAGTCCACAAAATTAGGTCCCTTAAATTTAGTTTGTCAGTGAAGTTATTACGTTAAGGAGATGTTGGTGTATAGCTGAAAACATAAAGAAACATCGTATTAGGTTATAATAAACACATGTTTATTTAGTACGCCTACTGAATTCAGATTACTTAAGTGGAAATCCAGCAAAGTTTGCAGTACGCTCGAGATGTTACTGTGCAAGCAATCATGAATTTTTTTCGGAAAACGTCAACGTTGCTAGAGTACTGAAAGTAATCGAAGTTAGTTGAAAGTAAGATTTCTCTTAAAACACATGACGTTACTCAAGGTTTTTATAAATAAACCTTCACACACATAGAATAATTTTAGTTCGCATATTCCAAACTTATGAAAATTTCAAAATAAAATAATGCATTGCAAATAACCTTAATGTATGCAGAGGAAGTAAATGAGTGGTGCACCGAATAAATTGGTATTTTTCCTCGGTGATCAATTTACTGCGCATTTCTAAATCAATAAAAGAGGGGTTTCCTTGATTAAATAGGTAAATACTGGTACGCGACTCTTCAGCTAATGACGTATATATGAACCCTGAAAATCTTACCTGTATTGCTAAGAAGGCGATCGAAATTTTTTCCCATATTAAACACACATGAATTTACTGAAGCTCCGGATAAGATAGTCGAGAAACAGTTATAACCGCTACACCAATACCCGTTTCCTGTTGTAAAACAGCAAATGGGACACATACATAGAATGTAAGGGTTAGTTGGGCATTAGAAAGTGTGAACCAGCAAACAAGTCCCCCACAAGCGTATGCCCTCTAAAAGATCGTTTAACTATCTGGTGAATATACCTTGTTCTTCAAAATAATTTTGCTTGTGTCAGTCTGTCCAAACATAAATGTATACTTGCTGGATTAACCAAAAGAGAGAAGATAGCAATGTATAGAACATCTTATTTGCAGAGAATGTGGCAGCTTAGAACGAACTTAATTCCTAAAATAGGATTCATTACAGAGTATGTATATATTTATATGTATATATATATATATGTATCACAACCAATAACACAAGTAAATCGTTTAGTTAACACTGTTAACTTAAAATTGCTTCTTAGGTCTCAGTGGACTGCATTACTGTATTGGAAGCGAGCAGAATGTGAACTTTGTTGCAAGATTTATGGTTGAGAAGAAGATAGATTGCCCTTTGTATACAGGAGTGCCAGTAGAATTACGAAGCCGCGCTTGTCTCCTCTATGTATTTCTACTCAAATATTAAGTGAATAAGTGAAAACATATATAATCGGAAAATAGAGGTGCCATATTACATTCACACATGTACCACGCTGCATAAAGTGGTTCCGTCACCTAAACCTCTCACGTGGAAATTTAACTCATGTTTCAATGTAAAATGAAAGCGATGTCTTTTAGGAACTACTGTATCCATACTCCATAGGATTTTCTTCACTTGTACAAAATGTCACACCGGCAGAAAAAAGGCTATTTTGATCCACAGCATTCCAGATATCTGAATTTGGAGGTTGAGTAACTGCATTGACTAATGATCCCCCAAAAATAAGGACAATTTTGCTTCCCAAGAATTCTGTATTATTTAGTTTTCTCTCTTGATAAATCACATGTATGCAAGAATGTTCGCGGCCAAAGGGACTCCGTTGAGCATCTGACACCATAAAAACCCCTTTGTGGCAACACGTACTAGTAAATCCGACTAACTGATTTACATCAAAGTAAAAAATTCAACTTCCATTCCTATAGGGCCAATACTTATTCTGCATTAATACATTTGCTTAGGACCGTGTTATACCTGCGACGATTACCGGCTGCTGTAGACATGTTAACTCGTCAAATGGTTAGATATGTCACAGCTTTGCTGTACGTACTTTTTATTTGAATGTTTACAGCACTAGATAAGCTGTATGTCTCATTGCTTGTGCGTTAGCAGTTAGTAGATGAAGGCAAACTATGTTGCATCACAAAGGAAACATCGCTAGGCTGCACATAGTTCACCATTCTGTGGTAGCGCAGGAGGTAATGGATCGGATATTGCAACTATCAAACAACCCCTTTTACACGCACGCAAATTGACCTCTCGGTAGAGATATACTTTTATACTGAACGAATTTTGATGCTTTAAGCAAACCGGCCGTGGTGACTGGAAGTAAACTTCATTATTTCCACACTTCACAATGACACAGGGCACCCACGGGATTTGTTGTATTTTGTGCGCGCAAAACACCCTTAGTCCTTGTAGTGTATAGCTGCTAAATCTTGGATGAAAGCAATTCACATGCTGCTCTTGAAAGCTAGAATCTATCATGAAATTTCTATATCGCCTATCTGCTTTTTCTTAGAGTATGCTATTTATGCAACTTTTCACCCAGCACCACGTTTGTCTTCCAGATTTAAAACATTTTAAATCAAATTCCATGTAAGTTTGCTTACCATGGAAGGATTAATAGTTGATCTTGTTCGTCTTACTGAGAATTCAAAATTTACAGTTTGTAAAACGCTGCGGTACCTTCTACAGCTTTAGGATTTGCCTCTCCCAGAGCCACATGTGGGTACGCATGGACGGTTCTTGTATTTCAGGTTCGAACCGATCGGAAACTCCACACTCGTTTCGTCTTAGTCCTGTACTTCTCCCTTCTTCACGCCTGAGTTGTGGTCGGCTGCCGTCCTGTTATCCAGTTTTTCTTTGAGAGTTATTTGGCAAGTTGGCCACATTCCAACCTCCAAAACCACAGATAGGGGAAATGCTCGATCGGACATCAATTGAAGTTGTGACTTTTTAGAAGTCTGTTGTGATGTTCTATGATCCAGCAACCGCACTGACAAAGCTTCCTCCCAGTCTCCATCCTTTGTCAATCTCCACAATTTAATCATTCTTTTGCTTTGTTTCGTCAAGCAATTCATTTGCCGCTGGTATGGGGTTGAGCGCACTTCCTTGGTACCAAGTTTCTCCAAGCAGTTCCGGAATTCCTCGCTCTCGAAGCACAGACAATGGTCGGTTAATATGTCCTTTGGGATTCCGTGATCCGCTATCAAACGTTGCACGACGGCACGAGTAATGGTGCTCTTCCGTAGATCCGGGATTCCCGTTGATTCAATCCAGTGGGTAAAGTGCTCCATCATCAACAAGATGTTTTAGTTGCCCCACTTAGTCAATATAAACTGTCATATCTCGTTAAACCACGGTAGTTTAATAATTTCTGTTGTTGGAATAGACAGCACTGCTTGTTGTGCGTCTCGGCAGTCGGTTTGCAGGAGCTGGAACTACTTGAACAAAGGTATTAATGCATCGATGTCATTTTTCATGCCCGACCAATAGGCGCGTGATCGCAGCGGGAGGTACGTCCTGGCGCAAACGAGTGACAAGAAATAAACTGCTTCCACCTTAGTTTTGTCGGGATAGCCGGTACTGGCTAACACCCTGATATCCATATTAAGATCTCCATTACATTTATTTGTGGCTTCTCAAGATTTTTCGCAGATGGTTTGAGCTGCTTGTGTTGGCTCTTGTTCAGGGCTGATTGACCGTTTATTTGTGTAGCGTTCACCTAGTGTAAGAGTTAGTCACTATGTGGTTTGGCCACTAACTGTCCCAGATCCTGCTCCAAGAATATACCATTAATACACAAAGCCGCATTAAACAGGTCATCTTCTTTCTTCATGCTTGAGAAAATTCCACAGTTTGGTTCACTTCCTCGGCACGTGGTTTCTACTAAAATTGTACTCCTGTAGGCGCAGCGCCCATTGCGTTAGTTTCTCCTGGGGTCTTTGGCTAACTTAATCCCTACCAAATGCTAGTGGCACCGTTTCGACGAAAAATCTTTGACCCAGCAAATATGACAACCATTTGTCCAGCTCCCAGACGATTACAAGAAATACCTTCTCTATGGTTTAATATTTGCGCTCTGCCGGTGTCAGAATTACGCCAGTGTACTTAATCCTCTCGTGGCGTTGTTTCAAAACTGCAAAGAGTTGGCCTCGCCGGCATCAATGATCACCATATACCCCTCTCCACTAATGAGCAACTCCAGGGTCAACTACTGCCCTGCTTTTCTTCTAGAATGCACTCAAAAGCTTGTTGGGCTTCCGCAGTCCAAATGAATTACTTATCGTTTATCAACAGCTCGTACAAGGTTGAGGCCAAATTGATGAAATCCTTGATAAAGTTTCAGTATTATCCAACGCAGCATAGGAACGCTGTAAATTGCGGTTTTAGATATTCGCTGGAGTGCTTTGTATTGTCAATAATTTTTTCAATAAGTGGCTTTAGTTCATCTTGTCCCACTTCATGGCAGAATAAGGTGACACAAGTATTTTCAATATGGGTGTTCGGATGGATTTAACGGAGTCTTGACTGTTGCATCCTTTCGAAGATTGTTTCGAGATGAAGGCTATGCTGCGTCTCTGCTTGGCTGTGCAGCAGGACAATATAACCGTAAACCGCTACCTTCTCCAAGCCACACAGTAAGCGCAGCATTAAACGTCGGAAGGTAGACGGGGCAGCTGATAATCAGAAACGCATCCTTTTAAGTTAGTACTGTTTTTCACCGAAGCTAAATGCAGTTGCTTTCGCGCTATTCTCCTATTGCCACCAGTTGCTACTATCCCAAAATCAAATTCTTAATCTTGAATATTCTCGACCGTTGCAAGCCATCGAAAATGGCAGCAACTGATGGCAGTGTAAAGAAAAGACACACGGTGATTTGCTTAAGCCCTCGGACATCTACACAGAAACGGTGCTTTCCATTAGCCGACTTCATCAAGACAACTGGGGAATGGTATGGTCTGTGCGCTTCTCAATCACATCCGCGTCTGGAATCTCTTTACTTGCCTCCTTATTTCGGCCTCCAGATGGTTCGATATTCTTTAAAATCCCTGCGGCCGATACGTTTGTTGGTTTATCGGGATGGTGTGTTCGATCCATCCGCAAAATCGGTACGGGCTGCCGTCTTCCGTAAACAAGAGATGATACTTAGTGATAATTGACTGCAAGGCCGGGCTAAAGTGTAACGTGGCAAAACCCAGTGGTAATGACCCATATTTGGTCAACGGCTTCCTCTCCACGATAGCCTCGTTGCACTCCAAAAATCTGTTTCCACTAGGGTTTGCTTCGCATTTGATGAAACGATGAGGACGTTCGGTAGTCTTCATCCCCCGATTCCAATGATGTGTTCTGCTATACCATCGATGCACACTGAACAACCGCCAACAGCTTTCACGACTACAGTGCATGATTGAAGATTTTCGCCCCGCCAACGGTTGATCAGAGACACTGCAGAACCCGTATCGATCAGACACCGTTCCGTCGTTCAGCCTACTTCCACTAGCGCTTCGTTCAGCACCCTATTCAGCGTCCCGAGCACAAATTGCTCGAGCAGAGAAGAAAATCAAGAATAAATATGATTATTTTACACTTTGGCAGCAGCGCGCCTTACTGGACATTTTCTTTTCTAATTTCCAGGTTTCCCACAAAGGAAGCAACATCCCCTTGTTCGCTCCTCCGAGTGCTGATGGCTAAGTCCATGGATATGTAAACACAAAGAGCCATACGGCCGAGATTTATCGCGGCTCTCGCTTCGTCTGCACTAGGCATTCCAGTTCTCCACACACAGTTTTGTTTATGTGTTCGTTCGAACCATATAGACCAGCGCTACACAGTGCTTGTAGTTAAATTGTGTGGATCATACTGTTATTCCCGTTCTCAGTTTCGGCGCATTCTTCCTCGAATTCTGCTCGTGAAATCACCACTCTCGAGCTTTTCAAGAATAATTTTGCTCTCATTCGGCGTAAGAAGCTGAGGACTCTCAAACGACCTTATAATCATCCATACATGCGGCAGCATAATAAAGTTACAAGACGTTTTACGTCATTTACCTACTAAACACCGCTTCCGAAACACAGCGTAGTTTGCCAGCACCCCGCCTGCGTCATGGTGTAACGCGACCCCATCAATATACGCGTGATTGTATGCGCACCGCTTAATCCCAATATCTGCGCGCGGCCGCAAGGGAGTGTGAGACATTGAGACAGTCACGTTCTCGGGGGGCGGACGACCTTGACGCCGGGTCAATCAATCCAGGGTGCTGGGTAGCACTAACCATCACAACTTCACGTGTCCTGATCAAAGTTAGTGACCGAGCAGCGGTGCCTAAGAGCGCCTGTGGAACGTGCAATAAGATGGTCAAAATAGGGATTTCTTTGGAAATTGCCAAACCTATTTCCATGCGAAATGCGGGAAAATCACCCCAAACGAGTGCAGGCTGAGCAGCAGCAGGCCTGACTCATTTTGTTTCTGTGCGAAATGTAATACTCTCGCACTAGTTAAAATCATAAATGCATTGTTCCATAAGTCAGAAAAGCTCACTGACGTAGTTGAGAAGATGCTGGGCAACAAACTAGCTGATGTAGTAAGGAGCTTTGCAGAATGTCTGAAAATGGCCCCCACCACCGAACTCCACTGCAACCCAACACAACAAAGCCGAATGCTACACAAATAAAGTGGCTCCTGCAAACGCTGTACATAACCCAAATCGCCCAAGCGTTTCCGAACACATCATTTCCAGTCCATTTACAACAATTTCCTATGAATCCACTTCCTCAAACTGGACTTCGTCGAAACCCAGGTAACATGCAATCATCAGTGGCAGCTGAGACGTTGTTGCATCAAAGTGAACTCCAAAATCAGATCCTGCCGTTTTTATAACCGCACCTATAACTAATGTGAAAGGCAACGCTGCACGGACACACGACAAATCGCTGGATCTCCCAACTACGGTCCATACTCCCATGAAAGACACCCAGAAACGATTTGATGTGCTGTCTATAGTATGTACCAATGTCCCTAAGTCAACGTCGATATTTTGAAGGGTGGATATGTGAATGACCTGAACCAATTGAAGAGCATAAGTAACGTCCTCGGTATTCTGACTAAACCCTCCAACTTGATAAGGATATGCCGCCATCCGAATTCAAAGCATTATGGAGAAGCTAGGCTTCTTTGGGTTGTGCCAAACTCTGTCGATGAGGTGGAAGCAGTGTTGCTTTCGACTGCTCGTTTCTAGAACCAAATCGTTCTGGTTCGTGCCTTTTCAGACGTTCCCTGTAGCAAGCGCAAGCGAGCGGGGCAGAGTTTAAATGGGTTCAGGCTATACACCGCAGCCAGGACCGTTTTTGTTCTCGGCGTCCCCCAGTTTCAGGAGCACGGTGAATGCGGAGCAATAACACACGACTAGGAGCAGTGGGGTTATATTCGTGAGACCCTGCTCATGAATGACGTTGATGATACTTATTGTGGCTGCTAAGATAAGAATGCTACAATGGGTGCGGCCAAAGGATACTTAAGGTTGGGTTACCAACTAGGCTAATGGCACTTACGCTATTGGAACGCTAGTATGCAATTCGGAACTGACTGTCAACCGACCTCTTGTTTAAAGCAGCAAGCAAAACTGTCGTCGGTCTTAAAGCACCACCGCGTAAGCAAGCGAAGTAATGATCTTACCCTAAATTCACACCTGATGTAGGTTTGAAAGAATTGAGGAACTTCCTGTGCAATTATGCAGCCATTCTTCAAGCAGTGGGCAAACTGAGTTATCAGAGTAGTTAATCTTCATGCAAGTGAACCCAACTCCAAGCAACTAGCCGAGAATACCACAAATAACGGCTAGCGGCTGAACGTACAACGGTCGGCACAACCTATCATCCTAGCCATAAGTGCTTTGGATCGTTGCTGAGAACCGAAACACTTTCCTACATGTACACGAATGCCCAAGGTCTCCTCAGCAAATTCGCTGAGTTTCGGTTGCGTCAGGCAGCAAATGCTTGGGATCTCATCTCCATAACCGAGACTAAGTTGCAATCAGGGATTATGGATGTCGAGATCGCGATTTAGGCTATGTCCTTGTTCCGACACGATCGTCCCAGCAGGGAGATGGTGCTATCCTTTACTATCGTAACAAGTTACAATGCGAACTACTGGACGACCCGGAAACGCAGGTCACGGATTCGCTATGGTACCGTTTGCATCACAGACACAACGACAATTGCTTCGCGGCAGTCGCATGTCGCTCCCCATCCTAAACTCCAGAGATGGATTCCCACCTAATATCAGCAACGACGAAATTCTTACATCCAACGTATAGTCACGTTCTCATTTTCGGTGCTTTCAACTTGTACGACTTGGATAGGTCGGCATCGAAACATACAAGGCCAAACTGCAAAACCTTATCCTTGTCTACAATCACTTCAGCCCACCTACGAGGTACAGATATGATAACAAACCTTCGGTAATTGACATCGTACATACAAATAAGAAACTCATGATCGACAGGCCATTTATAGACACCACACTAGAGTTAAGCGATCATGTCACCATACTTTATAAGTAAGTGTGTTAGGCTGAATATCCTGATGAGTACATAGAACTAAACGTACTATCACACATTACAACATCTTGAACAACCTAGTTTAGACAACCATTGGGAATTATTGAAAGATGGGTCAACTGTCAAAGCCTGTATTTTGTTTGTTGGACTCTTCAGCAATCTAATCGCAACTGCTTCAGAAACGAAAATGGCTCGCTCCAACAATCCATTGTCTTTAATCAAACGTAAACGCATGTCGAAAAGGAATGCAGCTTATCACACTTGCAGAGTTCGCCCTAGTCTCGAAGCCTGGAGCGATTACGTGACCCAGAGCAAACGCTGTAACATGCTTGTCCGTGAGAAAAGTTGACTCACCAACAACATTTGGTATGTAAATTTGCCAAAAACAAAAAGCTCCTTTACAAGCGTATTGACACGATCCGCAAACTGATCCTTGGTATTCGCCCACTTAGCATGCCAGTCGGAGCGGCATAGAGTGCCGAAAAGACAGTCAACGTTCTACAAAGCAGTGTGCCCCAACCTTCCAAAGAGAGGACCGCCAATGTCACATACCCACACCCCTAGCTTCAACTTTAACACGCACTAACACCGGTTTTACTGCCACAGCTTTGTTAAAGAAACTGCTATCACTACGCACCTACAGCTATCCCAGAATCGATTATATTCACCTGAGGGCGCTGAACGTAGTAGCAACAACGTTGTGTCGGCCATCGCCACATTTCTTCCTAACGTGCTTGGATAAGCAACTTGGACCTAGCATGTGGAAACATAGCTTAATCATTCCAATTTTCAAAGGCGTTAATCACTCGGAACCCGCCTACTATCGCTCTGTGGTCCCTCTCCCTGTTGTCTCAAAGGTGATGGAGGAAAGTTTCGCTGAGTCGTTAGAAGACCATCGAGAACGCCAGAACTTCATTGCACCTGGGCAACACGGTTTCCCCCAACAACTTTCATGCATTACCAACCTACTGGTTGCACGCAGTATTTGGACGGAAGCACCCGATGAAACCAGAGGGACAGACCTCATTTACCTCGACTTCACCAAAGCCTTCGACTGACTGGACCACCGAATTCTGCTTCATAGGCTCGAAAGCTATGGAGTTGGTGATCAGGTCCTTGGGTTGATCAGGAATTTCTTGCAGGTGTGAGTTCAATGTGCTCTGTCCCATCCCATGTATGCTGGAGATGGAGTTCCACAAGCTTCAGTTCTGGGGCCGCGTATGTCTCTCATGTTCAGTAACTGGATTACGCGTGTGGTTGCCTCAGATTTCGTGCTGTTCGCTGACGATGTTAAGCCGTAGCGGACAATTGCCAGTTCAGCAGATCACGATGCACTTCAGCGGCACCGGTACAGAGACTATGGGTGGTCACTCAACAATCTGTTCGAGTTCAATTCGTGGGGGTGTAAGGTTTTTAACATTCGCCACCAGCCGAACGTCAACTACAAGCTTGGAGATCATGTCCTGCAAACAGCCGTCCTGACGCTCGACCCTGGGGTACTAGTTCAGGCTGATCTGAAGTGTTTGGAACAATCTGAGAAGGCATCAAAGACTGGGAACCAACAAGTTGACATGCTGCGGAGGGTAACTGGGCGGTTTTATTTCTCTGTCTGCTCGCAGTTGTTTAACACCTACGTAAGGCCTTGTGTGGGATACGCAATCTAGGCCTGACAGTCCTGGCACAAGCAAGATGTTGCAGCGACGAGCCACGAAACATGTCAAATGGTTGTTCAATCTTCCTTAACAACTTAAGCTGAGAATCCTAAATTATACAATGGCCGGTACCGGCTCCTAGGAGGCGACCTTATTATAGCCTACCAGATTATAAGGAATCCTAAAAACTTCTGCCGCCACCTACTACAACTGAGCCATCACATGCATTTGGGGACCACCAGATCCAGTTAGCCACGCAATACAGTAAGCCAGAATGTTGGCGGAAGTTTTTCTTTCTTCGTGTGTCCCGGCCTTAGAACACTCTCCCAAATTACGTTCTTTCTGCCCCCACTTTACCTTTGATTAAAAACGACTTGACGTTGACCTAACCCACCTACAATACGAGGTATAGCCTGGATCTCAACAGGTGATATAATACGATGAACGTTGCACAACCAGAATTAACCTAAACAAATGAGGTTGGCCCTTTCTCTGTGTATTTGTGTTAACACTAGGGCGAGTTCACCAAAACGATTTTTCTGTTATCCCTTTGTATTTTATTCACTATATTGTGGTTCACTTTTTGGCCACTCTACGGGACTTACTAAGCAACCGCTTTTTTGCTTGTAATCTACCATTATTCCAGTTTCAATGACATCTTACACGAACTCATCTATCGTCCGTTAATATTCATTTAGCGCTCCATGTTTCATTGTTGTTCCTTCTCAGGCGCAGCGAGTGGCTTGTCGTCCGGTACTCGAGTCACCTGCACCCACTGATCCAGCTGCATTTCGGGGTAGCGTTCGCATTCCGGACGCGTTCCACCTATGGCTATTGGAGACCGGTCATGAACTGATCCAGCAGTACTTGCTGTTTTGCGGTTCGTTCATTCCAGGCAAGTCCCCCTCCAACAAGCTCTTGATGCAAAATGCAAGTAGCATTGGGTTCCGCCCATACACCAAGCCGTGTCGACTTGAACTGTTGTAACAACTCCTGGCGCTCGGCCTGGCTGCCCAATCCGGACACTAACACAATCATCGCGACGGTTTACTCCAACTTGAAAGAAATTCTTCACGCCGTCTCCAGCACTGCCCTCGCCACGCCCTGGAGGAAAATTTACATTGCCACCAAATTTGCCCTGTCGGTCTCCACCCTAACCGTCGTCACAACATCCTCGATGTCCTCCGTGAAGGTCCTTGCAACCCCTTTCCCAAGCTGGTCCGACCAGCGGATCATCATGATACAAGTTGATTGCGCACGGTAGCAATGTAAGAACCCCAGGTGCAATCGGTGTTATTCATTTTTACGAATGTATGTATGTATGCACTAGAGTAAATTTACTAGATTCAATCTTTCTGAACAACGGAACTTCCACTCATTTACGCACTCCATGTTGGTGTTTGCGTGACGCGAGTTGCTTCTGTGTCTAGTGGTTGTGTGGCGTGCTTTGCTTATGTGGCTATTTCTCACGCGCATAAAACTGATGTTCTTCCGTGGTCTTTTTCTTTCGGGGAGTAACTGTAGCCTGATGCTGGCCGGGTCTTTTTGGCTTCCTGACTCTTCTGTACTTCTGATAAATTATGCAGTAGTGTCTGCCTTTAGTCTACCACACTATGAACCGTCACACTGAAAAACGTGCCTACCCGTGAATGTACTATCCACGAGTTGTATGGTACAGGTAACTACAATACTATTTGTTTATAATTCAGGGTTGCGACCATCTGACTTCTAGTTTAAATGTACGTCATGTCGCTGCGTTTTCAAAGTTAAAGTTCAGCAAATCTCCCACGACGTTACCAGCTTCTGAATACAGCCAACAACGGTAGTGCCGTTGGTTCCCGTTGAATCCGGCGCCCCAGAGATAACGACAGTCTCAGAGCAACTGACCTTTCTTAAGGTCAGTACAATCGAATGAAACTTGGAAGAAGTAACTCACGAAAATTAATGACAGAATTCATGGCATCATGTGGTACTGGGTTGTTGAAAAGAAAAAAGAAGAAAAAGAAAAAACGTAGGATAATGGAAATTAGTACGGCGAGATAAAACCAAACTAACAGCATAAATATGAATCACAAGATGGAAATAAAAGCAACATTTTGAAACTGATCACAAAGCGAAATTACCTAGACGCAGCGAGCTTGACCCTAAAGGTCATGAGTGCCAAGAATGCTTTAGAGAGACTATTACTTAATTCTGTACACAAAGAAGGGCGACGCCGCTTAAATATCATAGCTTCGGTAAACCACAATACTCTAGTCTTTTCGTTGCGACAGATAACTGTAAACCTTGATCCAGGGTCAACCAGAGGGTATTTTTCGATTAGATATCTGGCTATGAATGCTACCGGCAGCCTAGATACCTAAACTTGTTCGGCTGCTTGTTCCCTCCATGGCTTAGCGGTACCCTTTGAGATTTGCTCTCTCATCTGCTTACCCAAAGACCGATCTGCTCCGCCAATGTAACTACTTCAGCAGCTACAAACGAATTGGTATATGCAATGAGTTTTGTCTGATATCATTTGAGTGGACTTCACTCTAGGCATCTGCAACATTCTGATCGCCAAAATGAGGCAATTTGGTGAGAGGGAATATCTGGGGAATTGCTGTGTGCAAGCGTCGTGCAAATTGTGCGGTCATAACACTACCGTTGTAGCATAGTTGTAAGTAGACAGACAGTTTGAGCACAGTATATACTGTTGGTCTGTTTTCGGTTCACTGTGAAATCCATTAAACATCTCAGTATATCCATTAGCCATTAATAGCTGTGTGATGCACAGTAATTACAACCACAAACAGTCGTCACTGTATATTCTACGGGCTCGATTACACAGCGTCTTAAATAAGCAACTCTTAAATTGGATAGGAGCAGATATGCTGTTAGTTTGCGAGTGATCAGATAACAAGAAATGGCTGCACCTCGCAGTACAAATTGTCTCCTTGACTTATTTAGATTGCTACAGGAAACAGTGCTTTGGGGCCTAAATAGTATGTTACCAGTATGTTGATGGCTTAAGCAGTTAGAATTATTTCTAGCACGAAGTCATGGGGAGCATTACGGCTGCACTTATAACAACTGTAGTAATTCCCGATCACCCTGTAAGTTCATTTTGTTAAACGCAATGTCACACAATTCGTAAGCAAAATTCGATGGTAACGAAAGTTTACACACAAGCTCTTCAAGTTGGCTCAAATTTTCCCACATTAACCCATTTTATTTTAATAGATCCGCTGCATTCATAAATCACTGTTGCAAAAAGCAAATTATTTCCACGTACTGTGTATTCAGTGCTTAGCAGCAATCCACTTTCTAGGAGGCTACTTCCACCCATATTATCCTGCAAGCAAAACTGTTCATGCAGATTCAAAAGCCAACTGCTTATTAAGTTTGGCAGGAGGAGATGGGCGCAGTCCATAAATCTCATTAGACTAATCGCATTCACTGATAACATACGCCTGCCCAGCAGTTCAGAATGGTGAACTGAGAATATTGAAGAAATATCGTGTTATTTCAAAAGACATAGCTCCATGTTTGAAGTGGTACAAGTATTTCTGTTAAGCATTCATTTCAACATGTAATATCGAGTTTATTAGTTTGACTGCATTCCCTACTTCACCGTGTAAAATATTGGTTTAGCTGTGGGGACGTGTCATTATGAAAGCAATTATTCAATCAGTGTAACTGACAATGAGACGCAGATCGGAATATTTAGAAAAATGAAACCGAAACAAACGAATTTCAAATGCCGGCTATTAAACATCTTCAGGTGAAAGGACGGCAGTGAGTTTGCTTTGTGCACAAAGCTTGTTATATATCGCACAAGTTGCCTTCCCTCAGTCAAGATCTACTAACACAACTACCACTGTTGATTTATGTGCAGATTATTGAAGACCGGATCAGTTAAGTTTATGTAAACCACTATGATGCCAAGCGCATCGGTTTACCTATACTTACTTAATAATCAAAGTGAAGTAAGGTGGGATGTGTCAAATGTTCACGCTTATTTTAACCAAGATGAGAAATTTCTGTATGACAGGTGACTCGTTTAAACCGCCAAATACGAACGAAGTTGGCCAATGCAAGAGTCGTTTAAAGTAATCTGGTCCACGATCGCCTCTAGTTTTTATGTAATCATAAATATATCATTGAAGCAAGTATTTCCCGACGAAATTTTCAGTACAAACGTTAACACCAAAGCACCGCACGATTTAAATCCGGACACATATCTCTTCCTATTCTCAAGTGCGTACTATAGAACACTTGAAAATTAATGGCATCATAAAAAGTTAAGAACGTTTAAATAGCAAATTCACCAACATACGTACACCCACATGGTTGGCGGCATCCGGTTTCGGATTTGCCTGTCACTGTGGCAAGCCACAGGACGCCTGCGCCTACAGAGGGACCATGGGTGGCTTGCGCTGCACCACCCACAGCTTCAACCACATACCCCAAATCCAGTGTAAACCAGAAGGGATAAGACCGGGAGGCATGCGGCTGGGAGCCACGTTTCATCAGCGGAGCCGGCCCACACTCCCACACAGGCAAACATAAACACGCTGCATTTGGGAATCAAGCGCACACAAGGCCGTGGCTGGACCGTAGTCCGCTCCACACTGAGTGCATGGAACCACTCTTCCAGCCTAGCACGACCACAAGAACCGTGCACCCCGTCCCCTCCAGCAACGACAAAATATCTCCTAGAGACAGTATGGATGAGGAAGTGGGCAATAGACAGGTAGACACCTTGTCAACATGCACACCAAGCGCAGCCGCACCTGGGATGTCAAACAACAGCCAATCACTTGAAATAACATTAACAAATAAAATATATCTGTTAAAGAATACGGCTATGTAGACATAACTCTTCCCTAAATTAGCATATGAAGTATGTTGGTTAGCAACAAACCTGCGATAAGTAAAAATGTCCAGAAGTGACTCAGAAAATGCTACAAACGCAATAAAGTTAACGAAGATAAGCACAATTACCGTAAGCAACGTGGAAATTTAATGGAAGATTATTCCGGTAGGCAGAACAAATCACATGAAGTGGAATGAGATTTGTCCAGCTCAAAAGGAGACCTAGTTTAAGTGTAAACTGGTTTAGCCCAACTGCGGTGAAGAAACATCATGAATGCAATATCAGCCTCAGCACACATACTGTCAATGCATCAGCAGTCTACTGGCTTACTACCAGGGTAGAGCCAATGTGACGAACGCGTTCTTCTGCACACACAGACTAGGGTCCAGCTGTTTGATTGCGACTACCTCAGCGTATCGCAGCACATGAGTGTTGTCGGATGCATAGATCACACTGAACATACGCGCGGGGTCAACGCAGTGTTCGTCGGTCAAGAGACGGCAGGCGATGGAGGATACAGGCGTCTAAAAAGTTGGACCACTTGTGTACTTTGGCTGCACAAGTTGTGTGGTGGACAGGGATAGGTTCGAAATGTGATTCTTGACCCACGCTGGGATATGCTCCGCGATTCTGACCCGCAATTGGAGCTCAGTCATGCCTAGGTAAGTGGTCTTGCAATTAATTCTAAATTTGTAAACGATGTGTGAATGGCTGAGCAGAGGTATCTGCGGTTCTACTAAAGGTGCGAGCATACGCGTCGTTGTGTATACCAGTACGGGTTGCGCCGCGGGGTAAATTCGTGTAACCGCGGATTTCAAAGGTCGTTGAAATAGTTGGCCTACATCATCTCCTTTTAGCGGTAGCTTCAGTGTAACTTTAAGCTTTGACACGGTCAGAACCCTCTCTTTCTCCCTCTTCTTACTGAAGTGTGTGATGAGAATTTTGATAGCAGTTTTCTTCTGGGGTGTTAGTGATGAATGACACCTCTTCATCTAGCTTATCTGGCGTGCAGATTTTTCTTGCTCTGTCAGACAGGATCTGCACCAATCCTTGTTTGTAACGTTTGGGTCAAAACGATAAAACTCAGACACTCACCCTTCCACGCTTAAGGTATACCGATCTGCGTACCGATCCAACAGTTCTGTGTTCGATCAGTACGTCAAGAAACGGCATGCTGTCATTCTGCTCTCGCTCTATTGTCACCCTGATGTTTTGATGCAGGTCATTTAATCTGGTGTTCAGTTGCGTTAGTTGTTCCTCTTGATCATAAATGATCAATATATCGTCCATGTATTGGCGAAATAACCCGGATTAGTGGAGTTCGAACCTGACTTGATTTTCAAAGTGAGCAATGAAAATATCCGCTAAGAACGGTCCGAGTGTACAACCCATTGCAACACCACCCACCTGCCGAAACCCTTGCTTTTGAAAATTGAACTACAAATTCGATGTACTTAGCAGCAGGAGCCGCTCTATTTGCGACACTGAAATACCCAGTTCTAAGTGGCTCTGTCACATGATTGCATATGATCTGGATAGTCTTTTTCAGTGGTACGTTGGTGAATAGTGAGACTAAATTGATGCTATCCATAGACTTTCTACTTAACTGGACACAATCCCATAGTCCCAGTAGTTTGAACGTGTCCTTTAAGCTGTGCTTAACCATTGGCTTCTTAACTGGCTCCAGTATTCTCACTAGCCATTTAGCCAGCTTGTGTTGTGTCCAATTGCTCATGCATAAGATTGGCCTTAGTGGAATATCCACTTTGTTTAATTTTGGCAACCCATAAAGTTACCAATTTTCACGTGTTCTGTAGTACGCACTTGAGAATATGCAGATTAATTTGTTCGGAATTAAATTGTGCGGTGATTTGGCGTTAACGTTTGATAAATATATAAGTTCAGTTCACAATGGTAGGTTTCTGCCATTTATCAAGGACAGACATCCTCAAACTTTTTTGTTTTAATGGTGAAGTAATACATTCAGCGTTTATCCTTTTAGCTGCTGTCTAGTTACGTTAACTGACGTATATTGTGTACATAATTGTGATGAATGCTTCAATTTAATACAATAGCCCACTAGTGTAGGATGGGAAAAAGCATAACTTTGCAAAACCTACAGGATGGAAAATACACATGATAATTAAAAACTAAAATGTTCAAACATGGAAAGTAAATCATCAGTAGTAAAGATTTCGCACTTGAGCACACAGTTGTGGAGCCCTTAGCACTAAGATGAACATCTAGCAGTCTCCAGAATGTTGCGATATGTAGTGCACTCATCACAAGTGTTAGTAGCGCATTCCAATGTGAACAGATCCTAAGAGAGTAAAAATACTTCCTACAATCTAAAAGGTTGTGTTGCGTTAGTTGTTTCAGGTGATGGTCTTGACTTGGGTTGCAAGTGCCGGGGTCAGCAGTGATGCAACTGGAGGCTCGCGCTCAGACAGCATCCGGTATGTGAGAATGAGAGCTACGCGAAGCAATCAATATTTTGAAAAGACAACAATCAAACGAAAGTACAGTTTGAAACTAAGACCGGGTAGTCCACGTGTTGCCTTGGTAGCTTTAATTTGGGTTTGCCCCAAGTGACGAGTATCTCTTTTTAACCATGGGAACCAGGCCTGAATCGTATACTCAAAATGAGGATGAAGATGTGCTTTGATCAACTCGTCTCAAAAGTGCCGACAGCTCGCCTCAGAAACCTCAAGGTCAAGTTCGCCACATTCATTACGTTCGAGCATTGGAGCGAATTGCCAATGCTTCCTTGGACGATGATACCTTAGTCTTGTTCACTAGTTACCTGTTTCAAAACGCGCCCTCCCATAGGATATGTGTCATTGAAGCTGCTACGCACCTTCAGAAGGCGGCAATTTGTAGCGTTCAGTGAGAGCTGGATCCTTTATGCCCATTCGTTAATCCTGTCCAAACCGTTCTGGAGATATGCACGGTCGGATGCTGAGCGAATTACTCTCTAACGTCCAAATATATGCATCGGTTATAAAAGGATTTTTGGGAGGTCATTTATTTAGACTAAAAACAGTAGCGGTCCGCGGACGGATCCTTGCGGTTTATCACTAGGTATACACAGGCTTTTGGAGGGAGTGCTGGCTATTATTATCTTTATGGTTCTGTCTTGTAGGCACTCTTCCAACTAGGTGAGCAGGGAATCGTTGATGCCACAGATAGCAAGCTTTTGAAGGAGAACGAAGTGATTGACTCTGTCGAATGCCTTAGCAAAATCTAAGTAAACCACATCTATAGGAACTCCATCCTCAGTTGCTCTGGTCCATGAATCCCGCGTAAGGCGCAGCTTATTGAGGCAAGATCGTCGGTTTCTGAAACCATTTTAAGCATTAGAAATTATATGAAGACTTTCGAAATATCACATAAGTCTATCTGCAAATACCGATTTTAACACTTTTGATAAAACAGGTAGGTGAGTAATAAGTCGGTAGTTGGCAGGTTCCTACTTCCTTTGTATATTGGAGTGATGGTTCCACCTTTGCACTCAGCTGGGAGTACGTGGGAACCAAAGAGACTCATGAAAAAGGCTGCAAGTTGTACTGTTGAGGTGGGGTTAAGGGTTTTAATCAGCTTTGGACAGAACTTGTAGATTACCTAGACATTGTTTTCCCGGAGAGACTGTACCTTGTTAACGACAACCACTAGAATAAAGGTGACATTGGATAAGCTGGCGACATTTGTTGGGAATTGATAGAGTAAAGACTTCATGGTATTTGTAGCCGCTGAGACAAACTGCAGGAGTAGAGCCTTCTCAGTATCCACAGCAGTAGTCGTTAAGCCAGTGGCCGTCTTGAGTGGTGGTATTCCATATTCAGGAACCTGTATACCAATGTATTGTTACTCGCAGACTTGAATACCACATTCCCCTGCCATTCGTACATGTCTGCCTTAATAACAATGGAACAATGGTTTTATAGGGAAAAACGCGAATGATTGACAGGTCTCGTACGACGGTTGTGGTAAAAATGCAAAATAAAAAAAATTGTTGGCAAATTTGGGTTCACACTGGGGAACTTACTAAAGTGCACGTAGTATAAATTGTAACTTCAAGGTAAATCTATAAGGAATGACGGCAAATGCGATATTGGTAAAAGTCGTGTTTCATCCAGATGTACACCTACAGTAGGTGAAAAAGTGGAACGAAATCTTGAACAGCCAGTGAAATCTCTTACAGACACATGTGTTTATCCATGGGTAATGGCTCATGTGAAATGGTGCAGTGGAATAAGTGCAAGGTCAGTTCAGGCTTTGAACTCTGTCAGTGTGGGAGCACATTTGACAGATTCCGATAGGGCATTCCACGTTCTGTAAACGCGTACGGGAAAATAATTCCGAAAGCATTCCAAACAACTGTGGTGCACTGCAAGCTTTAGACGAGGCCTCTCAAATTACTGTTGTGACTGAGATATAGCAATTAGCGGCACCTGTGGTTGAGATCCCACAAATTTTGGTAAGTCAGCATGAGGTCCTAGCGCAATCGCTCATACTTACTGTCCATTGCAGACCTCGTGCCATTCTAGCCTTCTCTTATAAGCAAAGTATACAAACCATTGATAATATTTGCGTGCCGGGCGTTGGGATATCTCAAAAACGGTGAGATCTCAGACATCGTTACCAGACCTGTATTCCGTTTTACACGGCCTCATTTATGAGCCAAAAAGTGGTTTCAAAAGTCCACGGATCGAATCATCGAAATGCACGCTTCAGGAGACCCACATGTTGGATGCCCCGCCGTGACGCCGTTTTAGACTGATTCGAACATCCAAGGAGAAAAGCTTACAGGTACTTCTCGCCAGAAGACGTCTGAAGTTCCTGGTTGCCGAGTTTTTAAGAGTACACCAAGTTGTGCTGTGGGTGCAACATTATATTCGTCCACACTCAATCGAAGTAGATTATGAATTGACCACGACTATTCCCTATCCAGATCAGCTTAAAGTACTGTGAGAACATCTGGTGTACTTATCGCCCTCCACACCATGTTGTCATCGGCATAAAGCAGGCATTTCGAGCTTGAGAAGCATGTGATATCATTAATATACGTCAAAAACAATCGCGGACCTAGTACCGATCTCGGTGGTACTCCGCATTCAACTCGGATGGGATCTGACAGCGATTCACGCACTGGTACTCACATGTGCCGGTGTAGCAGAAAACTCCTGATCCATCCTAGGAGAGGATCACCAATACCAATGGTTTGGAGTTTAAAGACCAGTATGTTATGATCTAACCGGTCGAATGCCGTTGAGAAGTCGGAAAAGACTGTATCAACTCTTATGCCAGAGTTTACTGCTTTTGTCCAGATGGATCGTGCTAGTAGTAGATTTGTTGTGCACGATCCATTTCGCCGGAAGTTATGCTGTTCCAGTGTGAGATAGTTAAATTCTTCCAAGTAGGCCGTTAACGCTTCAGAAATAATAGCTTTCATGACCTTTGAGAGAACCGGTGTAGAGAAGAATCGATATTGTTTTGGCGCGCGTCCAAAGTTGAATCGTTGCCATAACGGCACTCTCTCCCGTTTGCCTTTCAGAGCGCCTTTCCTGCTCAATTACCGGAGGAGCACAAGAACACGACGACATTGGTTAACTGTAATTTCCTTTGTTCCAATTTACCTCAGGTTGTTTACCTTTGGTAGAGACCACTTGTTGTGTAATAGA
Source organism: Dicrocoelium dendriticum (assembly GCA_944474145.2). NCBI lineage: Eukaryota > Metazoa > Platyhelminthes > Trematoda > Plagiorchiida > Dicrocoeliidae > Dicrocoelium > Dicrocoelium dendriticum. Next base: position 46,150,082 of record OX104071.1, read on the forward strand.
ACTTCGTTCTCAACTATTGGAGTTCTTCCTTGCTTGCATGTTACAAAGTGGCGACCATGCCGAGTCAAAAGAATCAGGAATAACCAACATTAATCTAATGAAGACCATGCCGAAAATGAACGAGAAGTCTGATGACGAAAACCCTTCTGTTGTCGTTGACCCCACGACTAGATTTTCCACTTCCCTAAATGTTTTGTCCCGTACTTTGGAGAAACTCTCAACTGGCTCGAATTCGTCAGTCTGCATGCACGCATTCCTTCCCCCAGAACGTTTCACACCCGGGATGACGTACTCCAGATGGGAGAAGCAAGTCCAGCTTTACCTCCGTCAGTTCCCAGTCAACCAACATTCAGGCGTGCTCGCCGGCCTGCTGTCAGGGGATGCTTTTGATATCGTTGCTGACAGCAAAATTCTGGAAAAAGAAGTCACGACTGAGACCTTCTCTGCCTTGCGCCGCCTACTGGACCCTCCTCCTTTACCTGCACCCCTACGCAGGGAATTCCACTCCCGATACCAGTGGCCCGGGGAAGCATTGGGACGTACGTACGTGAACTTTGAAAGATGGCTGACATCGCATACGAGCTGGAGTCATCAATGGAGCGTGACAAAAGAATACTAGAGCAACTACTAGAAGGAATACACACACCATCCATTAAACTAGAATTCCTTCTTCACTCTCCCGAGCAGTTGGATGTAGCCGTACGAATTGGCGAACAACTTGAGCAGGTCGACAGAGCGATGACCACGCCGACTTCCGGGTGTTTCGCTTTGAGGGGAAATGGACGCTCCAGACGTGCGCCAACGGAACGGTTAACGTGGCATCCTGACTATCAGCAAAGATATTCAGGCTCATGGCGACCAACGCAACAGGGTTCTCGGTGGCCCCGCCGACCAATTCGGAATAGCGGTCTACCACGCTAAAATAACGGACGCCCAGGTGAGTGGCACCGATTGCATTCACACTTTATACCAGCCATTGTTTGTGTATCGACCACAGATTCAGCATTAGCAATAGAATTACAGATCGCAGGGGTTCCATTGACAGGTGTCATCGACACAAGTGCATGTAAGAGCCCAATCAGATCTGGTTTGACTAACCAGCTAGCAGAACGTGTATACGCGCCTTGTCGCTGCCGACTAACTGCCGCCAATGGAGAACTGTTGTCCGTTCGAGGATCCCTAACCGCACAAGTTGACGTCCCGAAACAGAGCTTCACCCAGGAGTTTATTGTTGCGGACAAAATTCCGTTTGCTGTTATTGTTGGGATGGATCTGTTACGCCGGTTGATGTGTCGATTGGATCTGGACAGGTGCCAACTAATCACCGATAACTGTACAGTTTTGTTAAGACCATGTGAAAGTGGTGCTTTGGAAGCATCTGCAACCCATGAGGACACCTTAGAGAGTGAGAAGTACATTAACGCCTTTATTCGCTCACTCGACAGAGTCACGGATGAGCAGACACTGAAGCAGCTCAAAGATGTGTTGCGCAACCACTCAGACGCATTTGCATGGCGCAGTACCGACTTGGGTCGAACCAATCTCGTGAAACACCGTATCGACACCGGTGATGCAATCCCGATTAAAATCACCCCAAGACGCATACCATTACATTGGCAGACGGAATTGCAAAGGCCCATAGATGACATGAAAGAAAAGAAGGTAATACGGCCCTCGACTTCACCATGGGCAGCTCCGGTTGTTCTAGCGAAGAAGAAGGATGGTGGTTTTCGCCTATGTGTCGACTATAGACGATTAAATGAGATTACTCGAAAAGACACTTTTCCCCTCCCCAGGATCGATGATCTATTTGACGCACTGGGAGGATCAGTTTATTTCAGTACGCTAGATTTGGCTTCCGGCTACTGGCAAGTAGAAGTGGAGGAGATCGACAGTGCGAAAACGGGGTTTGTAATACCATCAGGTTTTTATGAGTTCCAGATCATGTCTTTTGGCCTCTCTAACGCCCCTGCGACTTTTCAACGACTGATGCAAAAAGTGTTACACGAATTGATGCCCCACAAGTGTCTTGTTTACCTGGACGATGCAATTGTACACGGAAAAACAAAAGACGAGCACCCAAACAATTTGGCGGAGGTGCTAACACGCCTAGTAAATGTGGGCCTCGAACTCCAGCCCACAAAGTGCCATTTACTACAGACCGAGGTAACGTATCTTAGTCACGTCATTTCGGGGATGGGGATTCGTACTGACCCTAGTAAGACGGAGCAAGTGAGATTATGGCCAACCCCTGCCAACGTTGATGAACTACGCAGTTTCTTGGGGTTAGCGTCATACTATCGGCGATTGGTGAAAGGGTTCTCAGAGATCGCTGCGCCTTTGAATACTTGTTACAGAAAGGTAAAACCTTCGAATGGACGGTTGAGTGTCGAAATTCATTCGATCGGTTACGAGAATCCCTTTGTGCAGCTCCGGTGTTGGTTTTCCCCGACCTGTCACCAAATGCCGGGGAGTTTATTCTAGACACGGACGCGAGCGACCAGGCGATTGGAGCTGTTTTGTCACAGAAAGGGCAGGACGGAATAGAACGAGTGGTGTCTTACAGCAGTAGAAGTCTCAGTGCAAGAGAACGGAATTACTGCACAACCAGGAAGGAAATGCTAGTCCTAGTATTCTTTATAAAACAAAACCGACACTTCCTATTAGCAATGAAGTTTCTGGTACGAACAGATCATCAGTCACTTTGTTGGTTACAGAATTTCAGAGACCCCGAGGGACAGATCGCCAGTTGGCAGGAACAACTGCAGGAGTATGATTTTGAGTGCAGACACCGACCTGGTGCACAGCATGCCAACGCCGTCGCTCTTTCCAGACTTCCCACTCGTGCTCATGGAGACTGCCCGTCTTGTAGTACACAACACGTAGCTCTAGTTAACCTTCAAAGTTCGGAGTACGGTCGCTGGCAGGAGGCACAAGCAGCAGATCCAGAGGTATCACCGATCTATGACAAACGGCTATTGGGGAGCGACAAACCTACCGCGAAGGAAATGGAGGAAAAAAGTTACGAAGCTCGATGCTTATTGGCCATATGGGCAAGCTCACTATCGAGGAAGGTGTGCTAGTGTTTGATTTTGGCCCAAACTATATCAGGAGAATCGTAGTTCCGCGATCATTAGTTTCCGAAGTGCTATCTAAACTGCACGAACAGCTGGGTCATGCTGGAATCAACAAACTGGAAGCGGCAGCACGTCAACGTTTTTGGTGGCCACACCAACAGAGAGACGTCACTAACTTTTGCCAGACGTGTGAGACATGTGCCACATTCAAGAATCCGACCATCACCAGGAGAGCACCATTGCAGCCCATGCATGCAGGCTTCCAGAATGAGATTGTGGGAATAGATCTTGTTGGTTCCCAACCAGAAACATCACGTGGGCATCGGTACATCTTGGTCATTGACGACTATTTCACCAAGTGGTGCGAAGCAGTTTCGATCGCCCAAGCCGATACAGTCACCGTAGCAACGGCGATGGTAAATCACTGGGTATGTCACTGGGGAGCACCGGGGCAGCTACATTCTGATAGGGGCTCATGTTTCTAGAGTTTGCTGGTTCAGGAACTTTGGCGTGTGCTCGGTATGGACAAGACGCGAAAGACTGCTTACCACACGCAAGGCAACGGACAAGTTGAACGTACAAACCGGTAGCTGAAATCGCTACTGAAGGCCTACGTGGAGCAAAATGTGAGTGAGTGGGATGCTATGTTACCAAAATGCTTGCTAGCATATCGAAGCACAGTGCACGCTTCGACTGGTCAAACACCATCTTTTATGTGGACCAGAAGAGAAGTTCGCTTACCGCCTGACATCCGATTACCCAGTCCGCAACAGCCACATTCATCGGTGACAGAGTATGTTAGCAAACTCTTTTATTCGCTTCATCAAACACATCAAGCGGCACGTATTCACCTTGGGAACGCCCATCGACGACAGAAAGACTATTACGACAAGAAAGTTTTCGGCGCTCCTTTAAAGGCTGGCGACCAAGTTTACTTGCACCAGGTACCAACGCAGGAGTTCCGGTTAAGCTACACCATGAGTGGACAGGACCGTACATAATACAGCGGGTGATATCGGACGTGACATATGTTATCAAAGATCCCAACAACCCTGCCAGTCAACCCATGATAGTACATTTCAATCGATTTAAGCCATTCCGGAGTAAGACTGACCAATCTGTCGGGGGGCTGAACGAAAAGCCTGGGGAGGTAGCAGTTGAACTGGAGGTGCCAGCTCAGGGCGGCTATGGTGTGGCAACGGGGACGCTGCCTAATTAGAGGGGGTGTGGTGTAGAGAAGAATCGATATTGTTTTGGCGCGCGTCCAAAGTTGAATCGTTGCCATAACGGCACTCTCTCCCGTTTGCCTTTCAGAGCGCCTTTACTGCTCAATTACCGGAGGAGAACAAGAACACAACGACATTGGTTAACTGTAACTTCCTTTGTTCCAATTTACCTCATGTTTATTACCTTTTTGTAGAGACTATGTGTTGTGTAATAGAACTCCGTTCTCAACGCTTAGTGTTCTTCCTTGCTTGCGTGGTACACCGGTAGTAAGATTATGGGACGATAGTTGGCTTGATTGGAACGACTACCTAGCTTGTAAATAGGAGTAACCATTCCGTGTTACTACATGTCGGGCACCTAAGTTTTGTCAAAACGGCATTGAAAGAATCGCGCCAAAGGCTTACCTAAACCCTTTCCTACAGCCGCTAGCGATTCCGTGTGTATATTATTAACTCCAGGAGCACTGTGTTTGCGCATACTCAACAGATGTTAGTACAGCTTCTGCCGTGAAGGCTATGTGAGTGAGTTTTAAGGGTGAAAGAATCAGTGTCACATTGTTAGTTGGCCAGTGGTCGCACTGAAATGTTGTAGCATATTGTAGGAGCATGGTATTTGTCGACTCCTTCTGTGTCCGTGTGAGTCCGTCTGATGTTTAAAGATGAGGAATTCCCCATTCCACCTTACGTAGACTGATTACGCGTTGGTACAGAAGCTTTTGATTTGAGACCATACGCACTGCCAACTTTTGCTGGTACGCAATTCTATCCTAGCAAACAAGCTGAGTACAGTGGTTATGTTGGGTCGCATAGGCCATGTGGTTCTTGGTGCTCAAGGAGAGTTTTTAGGCATGCCATGCTGAATTTCGCACCTCTAGATATTAGCATGTGCAGCTTCACGAAATGGAGACCAAGTATCTCGGGTGGAAGAGCTTAGTCGCTGGCGTTTAGGCAGCCAGAGATATAAATTGGCTGAAAACTTTCTCCTATGCACTAGCTGGTGCCTCGTCTGTCAGAAAGGTCCAGTTAGCTGTTTCACCCAGTTGAGTTGATATATCGTAGCATATAATCGTTTTTATTGCGTTAGCGATTTCCACGGGATAATATGCGTAGCAAATGTATTCGAAAGGTAGGACCACATGGTCCCTGCGGTCCAACGGGATGTTGGCTATCACCCTCTCGGCCATTATTTCTTCTTTGCTGTATATCCGATCCAGTATTGTTGGCTTATAATTTTCGCGGAATCGGGTTGGGTTGTTGCTGTGGCCAAATAGCTGGTAACTGGAGACAAACTTTGTAGATCGTCCTTAAACTGTTTTCCTGGAGCTGCTTTGTAATTCAGAAAGTGGATGTTGAAATCATCGGTAAAGTTTAGCACCCTCCTGAATGCGGATGGCAGATGGGAGTCCATCTCTGGCATGGATGAAGGAAGACACTAAACGATTGACACTAATCAAGTGTCTTCGAATTTTAAACGTAGAAGGCACCAAAGAGACTCTTCTACCGTGCTGACCGGATCCTCCATGAGCTCACATTAGAAGTTGTTGCGGTAGTACAGAGAAACCCCAGCACATTTGTTACATCGGTCGTGCCGTACAGTGGACATACCTGGCATTGCGATCTCTATGTCGTTTATGTCAGGGCGTAACCATGTCTCCGTTATGGCACTGAGGTCGCAACCTTTTGATCCATGAGAGAGCCGCATTACGGAAAGTTTACTCAGTAAGCCCTGAGCATTGATGCACATACCGGAAACATTTTCGGATGTCAAAATCTGTTGACTATGAGCATATGAATGACCTGGATTTGTGCCGACCCATGAGAGGTCGGCACCTAATCCTTCTTTAGGTGAATGACGAAGTTTCCATAGGAAGGCAATCTGTTTTTGTCTCACTTGAACCTGCGGTCTGTAGTACATCCGCAAACTTCTCGATAGCTCGCGGTCTTAGCGCATAGCTTTCTTAATCGCTATTTTGGTTATATTGACTTGCGGGTGGTCATTTTTGTAAAAACCGAGAGTGGCTTCTAATCTCTAGCTGCTGCTTTCAACCGTAGTTCCGAAGGAAGACTTTGCATTGCGCCTGCCAGCTACGGATTCAGTTCAGAGCTATCTGTTGTGACTGCGTTGTTATTTTTAGTAAGTGACCTACAGTAGTTTCTGATGGTTTGTAATTCTGCCATGAGGTATCACATGGGCTTATCTTATATTGCTTCCAGATCTCATCTCTTCTGTTGATGCATCTACGTATTGTGCTTCGGATCCAACTCTTGGTCAAGCATGATACTCGTAATGATACAACTTCTGAAGCTGCTTGCATGATCCCGTTAAGTCTAAAGTTCAATTCATTCCATACTTCGTATGACGAACTGTGCATCTGTAGGCCCCAGCGAACGGTTGTCGCTAGGTTGTGAAGCTTGATATAAGAACACGTCCTCAGTAAACTACATCTGCGTGTGAGAAACACACATCAGCTAATGTGCCGCAATCTTGGAATACTGACCAATAGTTCCTAGTTGTTCGCGTTCTTTATCAAGCCCACTTGCATAACACAGAAAACCAAATTGTAGAACTAAATGGTCACAATTTCCTAGAGGAGGATGTTGTGCGTCTGACTCAAATACACCAGTTTAACTTAGCCAAGAAATGCAGTCGGCTAGGAGGTCGAAGAAACGTTTCCTCTCTTTGTGTGTCTTAGTCTTGGAAAATTCTCACAGATTATGCCCTTTCCGCCCCTACTTGACCTGAGTCTAAAATGCTTGAGGTTACACTAACGCATATACAATCCGAGGTATAATCTGTATGTCTCGACAGATGAGATAAGGCAACGAAAGTTGCAAAACCAGAATTAACCTAAATAAATGAGATTGTATCCCTGTGTGTGCATCCGAGTTAACAATGTGGCGAGTACAACAAAACCAATTCCATTGTATCCAATTGTTTTAGAGTCAAAAGACGGCTCAATACTTCCTGTAGATAATCGACGCAATTGTCGTGGAAAATGGTGATAATATTCATCAAAATGTTTTGCTGACGAGACCCGCTTGTTCGATTTGGCCAATACGAATATTTACCTCGTTTGGAACAATGCTGTTTCTGTTCTTGTCCCTGCAATTCTGCGGGAGTTCAGGCATTGCAGATGATAATAACAGTGTTGAAATATTTTGTTCCTCAATAGTACAGTAGCGTGGAAAATGACAGATGTTTTGTATAAAGAAGTGCCACAGCTCAGTGTAGGGATTTTCAAGGAAATTTTGTAATAATGTAGAACACTTCTGTTTAGACATAACTAGGATTTCAACGCCGAAAATACCTTTTGGATTACCTCCACTGATGGCATAAGTGAAAGCCAACTGGTTTTTCCGTATCATAAAATGCGTTGGTATTCCGTCATTGTAGAGTCACAGAATTCCTTTCTTTCTTCAAAACGAACAATGCAAATGTAAAACTAATAAGATACCGTCGCCACAGCTGTTTCAGCATCAATAAGTCGACAGTCATATGGCGTTTGCAGTGCGTTATGGACAAAGTGACCTACGCAACCAATTCCCGTAAGTGTTCCACTACAAGAGGCTTTCAACTTAGCAAAAACAGTAGTGTGTCCTCTAGTCTGAACGCCACCGAACTGTGTGTTCGTGTCGTCAACACAAAATCCCACCATTTGCAGCTCATAGTATTTTGTTCAAACACATTCTTTAAAAATTGACAAATGTTATCAGACGTGTCATCACTAACTGACTGCAGATACAATAACATGACCTCAGTAGCCAATGACGGATAAAAATCTCACAAGCAGTGTGAACAACATTAAATCCTTGAGACATGAAGTGCATATGAACATTGGCACGAAAGTTACTAGCTTGTTTTCTTAAACCTTTTCTGGAAAACAGGTACAGAATATTAGTTATTATTAATAATATTAGTTTTATTATCATCATTGCAACAAATTCTCTGCGCACACATGCAAAGTTCCGCTCAAACAATTTCTCTACCAAATCCTGATACAATTCCTGGAGTGGAAACCGTGGTTAGGAAATACAGCGTGATAAGAGAAGGTACCTCCTGCAGCTGTTAAATTGGCTCATGTGTTTCCGAACGTTGTTCATCACAAATAATTATTTTAGGGGCGGAAGATGCTGCCGCAGACACCGCTGCCTTAGAACTATCCGATTTTAAGTGCTTCATGAGATCTGATCTGCCACCGTGAGCCATAGAAAATTCCGAGTTGCATTTGTCACACCGAACTTGCGAGTGGTTATCGTGATTTGTCCTCTTAATGAATGCAAAATCGCTCTCCAATTGAGTAGTCATCTTACACGTTCGTTTAGACATGGTTTTCCTACCAAGCTAAACGAAATGCAGACATTCTTCACTAAGGTTTCAAAAAGCTCATCATCGCTTTTCTTCCCCCTTTGCACATTGTAGCAAAATGGTTCCTTGCCGCGTTATCCACTCACGCAGTCGATTATCCCGCAAAACTCATGCCGGCCCACTTATTTCGGTCTTATTGTAGCAAGAACGGCGCGGCAATGAAGGGTAAATGTTATTGGCGCCAGCACAAGTTATATCAACACCCACGCAGACGTACATTAATAAGTCACCTTTCCTTCCCAGGACGCACCATCTCTCCGGGTTTCCGCTCGCGACAACTCCATGCACTTTGTGGGCTTCGTGACGGGGTATTCCCCGCCCATTGCACCCCCGTATCTCCGCTTCTACGCGCCTCATTCTGACCGACCCGAGTGTCGTTCGATGGCTAATAATTTACGTGAACGTGGATGCAACACACAGTGTTGGGAGTTGGTCCGGGATGTTACAATAACGGCAGTCAGGTATTATTTATTGCGTTCTCGAACAACACCCTTTCCGTTCTGCCTGGTTCAGGCTCACTAACGGACGTCACTCATGCCCCGGTCTCGTCTCATTCCGTTAAGTCAGCGTTGCTCCGTCTGCTCTCCCTCATTACGCCAGTTCCCGTTTCCGTCCGTCATTTGTCTTCGGGGTAATCACTGCATTCTGCCTCCCTACATTATGTTGGGCCCGCACCGCCATACTTTTATTCTGGTTTTCTGCACCTACATTCTACATGCTCAAAGCGGGACATTCTGAGGTGTACGACCTCAAATCGGTACATTAGTACATCCCGCCCAGCATTTCTAAAAATGCGGGACAGCAGCTTGAAATGCGGGACTGTTCCGCCTAAATCGGGATGTACAGCCACCTCGAGTGCATGGATTTACCCGCATAGTGTCGAGGAAAGTAGGCGGGAGTTACGGTCAACCCTCAAAGTTTTGATCGCTGATCCAGTGTGCATCGCCAAAGCCAATGGTTATATGAACAGACTGGATGAGGTGCAGCTATCGAAGATGAGGCGGGTTGATCTAACCGACCGGCAGGTCATGCATGCAAGCCTCGTACTCCGCAGCCACAGACCGGACGTACGTGTGGGGTCAGCAATGGTGGACTGCACTGTCACGGTGGCGACAGACACCTGATCCAACGCTAGACTGAATCAGGGGCCAAGTAGCGCAAAGAGCTAGTGGCCATGTATGTAAATGAATGGACAATTGCTACAAGCCCTGAGAGCCTGTCCTTACGTAGCATAGTGTACCGTGGCAACAGGTGAACAAGTGCGAGCGATGTAACTAGGGCATGACGTGTTGCTAAATTTGGCCGCACAGTATAACTCACGTGTGAACGGATGCACGCCATCAATTCACATACTATGCCAAAGTTCGGTTTGCGTCAGTGGGACACTACACTTGCATGTGTGACTGGTCCCAGGAAATTCATGTCAGCATTGATTTGTCCCTATGCCGTCTCATAGTCTCTCGCACCGCCGAGAAATAAACTATTTGGTTTTATTTAACAGTTAGTTCCCTCCAATATTTTAAATGACGTAATGAGAAGACGATCACTGGTAAGTGCGCATTTCGTATTGTCTCATCGGTACCAATACAATAACTAGTAACTATCTTATACAGTCCTAAGTGTGTTCCCAATCAGTCAAATTCCATGAGATGAACGGCGGCAATCGTACTAGGACCGGGCTATCCGTAGGTTAAAAACTGACTGTTTCTGCACCCACAGGGCAGGTCTTAGCTGGCTTGTCGTCACGGCTTAGGAGAAGGTTAGTAATGGTGGATTGGATTACGTAATAGTAAGCGAAAATCGGAGCCGGTTTCAAGCCGACAACGGGTCTATAAAACATTGTTGCGTTAGCCTGCACACGGAATATTTGGTGAGATGTCTGGCCTCAGCTTATCGGTCTGACAAGTTGAGTGTATTTTCTTCCCTTTTCACTCCGCTTCTCTTTTTGCGAACGCAGATACTGCTTGTTTCCCATTTGCATAATTTTATGTCCTGACCTCGCAACTAAGGTCACGTGCAAGCCCAAGCCAACGCATCCATTTTGCCGTGCATCCGTCATCCACTTCGATTGGCCAGTCCACGTTACGCTACATAAAATGACCTGAATACGGTTGACGCCTTGTGGGTTGGCTTGCAACTACGTCTGCTTTGGGACGAGTGTTTTCGTTTTTGACTTTTGTGCGCCTTCTGGAACGAGGATACTGCAGGTTGGTAATCATACGGTATAACAAGTCAAAGTTTAGTTTAGCCTACGCGCTATGGTAAGAGAATTCAGACACGCGCCATTCGGCAGAAGACCGGAAAACTGAGTACCTATGAAGAAGGTGATGATTGGAAGCAGTTTGCAGCAGTTTCAGATGTAAACCTGAAGACCTGCCGAACTTGGATAAGCAGAGTATAATCGCACGAACATAGAGGAAAACGTGGTGCGTAACGTCGAAAGTCGCTCATAGAGTCACATAGATTTTCTGGTGGAATGGGTTGAATCGGAACCTACGGTTACATTAGAAACTCTTAGTTTCCGGTTGAAGGTGGAATTCGAAGTGGAGGTGTGCATCAGTACCGTTGCTCGATACTTAGACGGCCGCCTCATCACAATGAAAAGTTGTATTCAATACCAGAGTCCATGAATACGCTTGAGGACAAGAAGCGAAGGAAATCGTACTTTCTGCAACCGATGAATCTGGAAACCGAAGGTGACAAAGCTGTTTGGTCTGATGAAACGAATGGCAACCTCCGCGCCGTACATTTCATGGCATTTGACTGATTGGGAACACACTTAGGACTGTATAAGATAGTTACTAGTTATTGTATTGGTACTGATGAGACAATACGAAATGCGCACTTACCAGTGATCGTCTTCTCATTACGTCATTTAAAATATTGGAGGGAACTAACTGTTAAATAAAACCAAATAGTTTATTTCTCGGCGGTGCGAGAGACTATGAGACGGCATAGGGACAAATCAATGCTGACATGAATTTCCTGGGACCAGTCACACATGCAAGTGTAGTGTCCCACTGACGCAAACCGAACTTTGGCATAGTATGTGAATTGATGGCGTGCATCCGTTCACACGTGAGGTATACTGTGTGGAAAAATTTAGCAACACGTCATGCCCTAGTTACGTCGCTCGCACGTGTTCACCTGTTGCCACGGTACGCTATGCTATGTAAGGACAGGCTCTCAAGGCTTGTGGCAATTGTCCATTCAGTTGCATACATGGCCACTGGAATTTCGGCTTCTGCACCTACCCTATATAACCCAAGCCAGCGTCATCACCTCCAAGATCTCTTCTTTTACTCTAGCATGGCAACTAACCAACGAGATCAAATATCATCTTCCTAAGGTAGTGCATTAAGCAGCGCCAACGGCTACATGTCCACAGAATAGCCCTACCGCGTCTCTGAAGCCAATTACTCTATGTGGGTGTAATGCAGCCACACTCTAGGAGTTTGCCAAGGTAATTAACGAACTAAAGTCTTTACGCAGAGCTCTCGACTCTCACGTAACAGACAATAACACACACAAGCTGGCCAAGCTCAGCGGCCTACCACGTAACAATATATACTGGTATCACTACAACTTTGGCCCTCAGGCGAAACGATGTACTACGCTTGGCACTTCCCCTCGACTCAGTCTGGGTATCTTCTGAGATTTTAATCACGTACCATTAAACGTCACCGGCCACGGCTCCTGCAGTAGCCTCCTTCACCTTCAGGACTGCAAATTTGGAACCATGTGCCTAGTTGTTACAGGGGTTGAAGTAAGATTGATTCCGTCCACACCTGTGGAGGTGAATCGGCTGTCTAACCTGTCTTCGTGCCACTAACGGCACACTTATGCGTATTTATGCTCAACGCTCTTCAACGATTTACGTAGCTCTCCGTAGAACATTTCGCTGGGTGTTCAATAGTACCGACGCCCATTTTGCCATCTTCGGCATAGACTACCTCAGACATTTCGTCCTCTTGCTTGATGTGAAATAAATAAGATTAGTCGACCCGTTAACGAGGCTTAGCGTCAGTGGTACCAACGCTGAAATCTCAGTTATCACCCCGGTCTAAGTTCGCCCACGGACCACTCCCGGTTACGCCGAGCATTTCTCTTACCACCCTAAGCTTGTCCAGCCACTGAACGCAGCTCTGCTAGTGACATCTCAAGTCAACCACCAAACCTGAACTAAAGGCACACTCGTCTCATCACGCACGCGCAGTCTTTCGGCGGAAGAACTCAAGCAAGCTAGGGCGGTGTTTGAGAATAGAAACCAATAATTGTTTTGTCCTTGGCAATGCGAGGCACACCTGTACAGTCATGTTCATGATAACAGAAACACCATGATGGGTAAGTGTACGAAAATGCTGTAAGTTAACCAGTAATATAATGGATCGGTGTGTATGTATAGATGTTATGTAGGGATGTTGTCTTGTGCTTTTGATGCCGCTTGTGCTTACGGGGTTCGTGTGGAGCGCCGTATTGATGGTGGGTTGCTGAACATCCGTCGTTTCGGTGCGAGAACTCTAGTCTGTGAAACAACTATCCATTGGTTGCTATTTGCTGACGACTGTGCGTTGTTTTCACACAGTGCGGATGAGTTGCAGCACATGACTAGTGCTCTGGCTTCGACAGCGGCCAAATTCGGGCTCAGCATCAACACAAGCAAAATTGTATGTCTCTATCAGCCTTCACCGGAGGTGCAATCTTCAATATTGCCGCAAATCAGCATTGGCGCTGAAGTATTAGAAACCACCTCCCGCTTTTGCTACCTTGGGAGTATGATGTCGACTGATTAGCAGCTTCACAGTGAGCTGCGTATCCGCGTGTCGAAGGCCGCGGCGGCATTGGGGAAGCTTGAGCACCGAGAGTGGAACAACCAACAGCCTACCCTCGGCAGGAAGCTGATGGTGAAAAATTTCATGGTGCTGTCCGTTCTTCTATACGGCAGTGAAACGTGGACTAGGTACTGTCGGGATGTGCGATATCTCGAGCGGTTCCATCAGCAGTGTCTGCGACGGATTTTGCGGATCGATTGGGACGCCAGAGTTGCAGACACGGAAGCGTTGCGCCGAAGTGGGATGTATGCAGTGGACTGCATACTTTTACTGAGACACCTGAGATGGCTCGGTCATGTGAGCCGTATGGATTCGACGCGCATACCGAAAGAACTCTTATATGGTCAGCTGAGTATTGGGAAGCGGCAAGTGGGGAAACCAAAGTTACGATACCAGGACAGGATTAAAGTGAGCCTCACACTTTCTAATCTTGCTTGCAGGTCATGGGAATCGAAAGCGGTTGATCGGCGTGCATGGCGCGATCTAATCAATAAGGCAGTTGCCGAGATGCAGGAGAAAGCCCTCATGCATGCAGAGAAGAAGCGGCAAGTGCGGAATCGGCCAGCATCAATGGGTGGTTCTCCATCGACATCAAGCGCATGGTGCTGTATAACATGCGGTCGTGAGTGCCTTAGTCAGGCAGGCTTAGTGAGTCATGAGCGAGGCCACTCGGGACTACTACCGAAGCGCCGACGGGTACTGCAGAGAACGTAGGCAGAACCGGCGCAGCGCTTGTAGGTACGCTGCATTTGATTTACTAACCGCGTGCTTGCATGCTAAGTCTCTTTATTTCAGGTGGTGGGTTTTCAATTTTGTTTTAATGCCTTTCTTTTTCCTATAAATGTTTAGTGTCTAGTAAGCCATGAGCGAGGCCACTCGGGACGACTACAGAAGCGACGCCGGGTCCTGCAGATAAGTACTCAAAACCGGTGCAGCGTTTGTAGATACGCTGCATTCTTTTTACTGATCGCTTGTTTGCGTGCTAAGTCTATTTATTTCAGGTGGTGGGTTTTCAATTTTGCATTAATGTTTTTTTCCCATATAAATGTCTACCTGTACTCTATTCCATTAACTTGCACACCTCGCTTAAGCCAATTGTATTCGATTTCCATAACATTTTTGTGTTCGTGGCATTTGCTTATAGTATACTTTCTGACCTCGTGTCTTTATCTAGGATTCGTTTGTAAACAACTTATTTCATATGCTCATTAACTAAAGGTTTATGTCACCGTTTCCTTACGCAATTATTGAGTTGTTTTCTTTGTCTCTCTCTCACAAGTAGTTAGCTGTTGTTTGATATCCCCGGTGTGGTTGCGCTTGATGTGCATGTTGACAAGATGCCTACCTGTCTATTACCCACTACCTCGTCCATACTGGCTCCAGGAGACAGTTGGTCGTTGCTGAAGGGGACGGGGTGCACGGTTCTTGTGGCCGTGTTAGGATCCAAGAGTGGTTTCATGCACTCAGTGTGGAGCGGACTACGGTCCAGCCACCGCCTTGTGTGCGCTTGATTCCCCAAATACAGCGTGCTTGTGTTTGCCTGTGAAGGAGTGTGGGCCGGCTCCGTTGATGAAACGCGGTTCCCATCCACATGCCGCCCGGTCTTATTCCTTCGGGTTTACACTGAATATGGGGTGTGTTATTGGAGATGTGGTTGGTGCAGCGCAAGCCACCATCGTCCCTCTGTAGGCGCAGGCGTCCTGTGGCTTGCCGCAGTGACAGGCAAATCCGAAACCGGATGACGCCAACCATATAAATATGTAGGGATTGTGGAAACACAAGTACTAATCGCATTGAAGGCGGAAGCGCAGAGACGCCTACCAGAAATTGAATTGTACATGGCCAATCTTCTGGATAGACTAAGGGAAAGGTTAAGCCCAGCAGGAGTAGTATGTCAGTGTCGTAGTACATAACATCGGAAAGCAATCGGCTCATATCGACAGTTGTGTAAGGAGCACCGAATGGCTTTACCCGAGAAGTACACTACCGATTGTTACCAGATAGCTTATAGGCACATCAGAGTACACATCGGTAAGTACAAAGGGTTGAGTACTTGGATGACAGCTATGTTACGTCTTGGACATTTGCAAACCAATGTGAAAACTGTTTGAATGGTCGCCTGTTTGACAGTGGGCAACGGGACTTAGTTCATGTAGTACTGTGGTGGTTGTTGTGCCAACGAAGCCGTAAGCGGCGATTGCGTTGTAATGCCGCCTATCAATGCGTAAGTTTGCGCAACAATCGTTCTTCGAGAATATGCATGTACCTTGGACAACAGATGACCGGACCGGTAGGCGGCACGGAGAACCTGACGTGAAAACCCCAAGGTATTCGCAAGCCGTGCGATCTCCCGTGTCGGCTACGCAAAGCAGACTGTGCATATGGACGACAAGAGTTAAGTATACAGTATTTTACTCTACATGTTTATTTTCATTCTACCTAGTAACCGTATTGATGACAGTTGCTTCACTATTACTGCATCGGTTTCGTTCAAATATGGATGACCAATATTTAAGGCTGTCATTTATGTTCACTTCAAAGTGTTGGAAAAAACATCAGCAATTCTTATTGGGCACTCATTCGTATGCCTAAGAAAATAGCTGTTAGCATGACCTCCAAACGGAACCCATGCACGTTTTCACAATTATCGTTCATGTCTAATGTGTCAATATTCAGTTTGTGGCAGTTCATAGTTAAGTTTTGACAAACGCATGTGCATATGTTGTATTCGAACTGCCCTTGGTCACCGATGAGGCCAATCCATGTATATAGGTATACCGAATGAATTCGACGAAGGTACACATACCGCATTTGTACGGCCAAATTAGTGCAAGAAAGCGGCACTGGTTCAAACCACAAATAACATTAGCAGGACATGAAGAAGGTGAGTTTATGTTAAACTAATGTTGCTTTCAGGGGTTGCGAATCCAAGGCAAATTTGTTCGATGTAAATTCCATGGACAGATCAAGTCCGCGGTTGCCCAGGTGCAGGAGAAGGCACTATTGCTCGCAGAATAGAACCTCGATGCGTACCCTCCCATTCGATTTACTAGGCCAGGCCCATAAGGCGGTGTATGTAGTACGTTTGCCGGCGTGATGAATATTATTGCATTGCAAAATAGAGGTTGATTAATCTTCCTGGTGTAGCTGCACCTGCTGTGAATGTTGACAAGGTACCTACCTGTCTAATACCCTCCACATCGATTGCTGGATCCAGGAGACACTTGATCGCTGCAGTAGGGGACGGTATGCAATGTCCTCGTGAAGGTGCTGGGTTCAAAGAGTGGTTACATGTGTAGCATCCGCACGCACGCACGCACGCACGCACGCACGCACGCACGCACGCACGCACGCACGCACGCACGCACGCACGCACGCACGCACGCACGCACGCACGCGCATACGGGACGTGCAAGCTTGGCCGATACAAGGTCACTGGACCTTACCGACTCATGTGAGACTTGAAAAAGACACAGCATAAGCATCACGTGCACCACGGCCGATGACTCGTTAACGGGGCTGACTACATGTGATACGGTCGAACAGCGCCTTGTGCCCTACCGTGATACAGTGTTAAATTGTGTCAAACTATTGTCACTTTTGACTATCTATTTTCCTACCTAATCTCGGAATTATCATTATTATTTGTTGGCTCGTTAATTACGTAATAATACGCAACCGTATTTTCCTATAAAACCCCAACACATGTATCCAGTGTGGAACGGGCTACGGCCCAGCCATTGCCTTGTGTACGTCTGGTGTGCATATTTTCCCAGTTAGGCCGGAATGCTTCCGTACTGTTTGTTGAAAGAGTGTGGGCCGGCTCCGTTGATGAAATCTAGCTGCCATCCACATGTATTCCGGTCTTATTCCTTGGAATTTATACCGGATATGGAGTGTGTTTGGGTTGAACTGTGGGTGATGCAGCGCAAGCTATCCATGGTCTCTTTGTAGACCCAGGCGTCCTGTGGTTGTCCCGTGGAGGCCACAGTGACAAGCAAAATCGGTTACGGATGTCGCCAAATCAGGTGTATTTATAAACGGTGTACCGCAAGGCATTATGGCCGATGTTCGATAAGTTGGGCAATCCGAGTAAATTTGTAAATTTAATTGTATGACTGCACAGTGGCAAACGGGCGAGAGTAAATCTGAGTAGAGAGACCTCCGATGATATTCATTTGTCTCTGGTGTGAAGCAAGATTGTGTTCTAGACACTGCCCTGTTTAATATTTAGCTTTATGTAATGTTGTCTTATACTTTTGATGCGGCTATTGCTTACGTTGTTTGTGTGGAGCACCATAATGGCGGTGGGTTGCTGAACATCCGTCGTTTCGGTGCGAGAACTCTAGTCTGTGAGACAACTATCCGTTGGTTGCTGTTTGCTGACGACTGTGCGTTGTTTTCACACAGTGCGGATGAGTTGCAGCACATGACTAGTGCTCTGGCTTCGACAGCGGCCAAATTCGGGCTCACCATCAACACAGGCAAAACTGTCTGTCTCTTTCAGCATTTAAATGTTGTGCAGTCTTTAATATTGCCGCAAACCAGCATTGGTGATGATGTATTGGAAACCACCACCCGCTTTTGCTACCTTGGGAGTGTGATGTCGGCTGATCAGCAGCTTCACACTGAGCTGCGTATCCGCGTGTCGAAGGCAGCGGAGGCATTCGGGAAGCTAGAGCACCGAGTGTGGAACATCCATCAGCTTACTATTTGTACGATGCTAACGGTGTAAAATCCATGGTGCTGTCCGTTCTTCTATACGGCGGGGAAACGTAGACGACGTACCGGCGGGGTGTGCGACATCTCAAGTGGTTCCATCAACGATATTTGCAATGGATTCTGCGCATCGGTTGGTGCGACAGAGTTGCAGATACAGAGGTGTTGCGCCGAAGTGGAATGTATGCAGTGGACTGCATACTTTTGCTGAGGCACCTTAGGTGGCTCGGTCATGTGTAGCGTATGCTTTCAACAGGGATACCGAAGCATATGTTATAGGATCAGTTGCGTTTGGGGAAGCGACATGTGGGGAAACCGAAGTTTCGTTACCAGGACATGATCAACTAAGCCTAGCAAGTTCTAACCTTGATTACAGGTCATGGGAATCGAAGGCGGTTGATCGGCGTGCATGGCGCGATCTGATCATGAAGGCAGTTACCGAGATGCAGGAGAAAGCGCTCATGCATGCGGAGAAGAAGCGACAAGTGCGGAAGCGGCAGACACCGGTGGGTTACACTCCAACAACTTTGTTCACATATTGCTGTAGCAAGTGCCTGAGTCAGGCAGGCATAGCTAGCCATGAGCAAGGGCACTTTGGTCCAGCATCGAAAGGACGACGGGTGTGCTGAGAACGAAGGTAGAAGCGGCGCGGCGTTGGTAGATACGCTGCATTCCATTTACTAACCGCGTGCTTGCATGCTGAGTTTATTCATTTCGGGTGGTTGGTTTTGCTATATTGTCATAATGCTTTTTCATTATCCTATATAACAATTTACGTGAACTATCTTCTATTAACTTGCACACGTCGCATAAGTTAACTACTTAACTTTGTTAACAATTTCGCGTCTGTGCCATTTTCTCAAAAGATATTTTCTGACGTCTTGAACCTGTCGCGGATTGGTTGGTAGACAATTTATTTCATATACTCGATTATTAAAGAGTTAGGTCAGCTTATCTGTGTGCATTATTCAATTTAGTTTACTTGATATCTTCTACTTAAGTGATTGGCTGGTGGTTGATATTCCCATTGTGGTTGTGCTTGATGTGCATGTTGACAAGGTGCCTACCTGTCTATTACCCATTACCTCTTCCATATTGGCTCTAGGAAGCAGTTGGTCGTTGCTGAAGGGGACGGGGTGCACGGTGCTTGTGAACTTGCTACGTTTGATGTGCGGCTCCATGCACTCAGTTTGGAGTGGACTAGGGCCCAGCAACCGCCTTGTGTGCGCTTGATTCCCCACATTCAGTGTGGTTGTGTTTGCCTGTGAAGTTGTGTGGGCCGGCTCTGTTGATGAAACCTGGTTCCCATCCACATGCCACTCGGTCTTTTTCCTTCGGATTTACGCTGGATATGGGGTGTGTGAATGGTGCTGTGGGTGGTGCAATACAAATCACTCATGGTCACACTGTAGACGCAGGCGTCCTGTGGCTGGCCACAGTGATTGTCAACTCCGAAACCGGATGCCACCAACCATGTGTTTGTAAGTGGACATGAGTGAATTTGCTGTTGTGACACTTCATTCGTGTTGTTGTAGGCTGTGTTTGAATCGTATGAAGCGGTCAAAGGATCTCTTCGAATTGGATGACGTTCTTGCAGTGGGAAAAGTCCTCTGGAAAAGGAAGTGGCACGAAATTGAAATAAGTAATGCTGCAAATAGTCCCTGGTCCTGTCCACTCCAGATGGTGCCAAAGAAATCTGGAGACTGTCGTCCTTGCGTAACTCAACATCGTCATTGTACACCTTAGCTGCAAGTACAAAGCACCTCTGATATCATGCCGCAATACAAAAGCGAGGAATAATATCATGAAGCAGAGGCAGGCCGGTTGAGTCAGTATCGTTTCGGAGAGCTAACAGTAGGCTAATGTGCCGAAACTTAGTCGTATTTTCCCTAATAATTGTGCTTGTGGTTGGAGGGGAGGGACAAAGCTACTCACAATTAAAATGCCATTAACGTCGGCTCCTAGCCATGTCAACAATTGTATCTAGCCAAACGTGTTCATCATCCTTCGGTCCCCAACCAGGGCGTCGAGAGGCTCCAACCGAGGCCAACATCGAAGTAAGGTGTCGAATACCCTCATTGTTCATACGGTGTTCCCTCCAGATATGAGCACACTGCGAAGGCACAGGAGGTAGAATGTAACGAGCCTTTTTACATATGCTGATCTTATGGGCCAGGTTTCACAGCCTTAAAGGTGACGTGAACGAAAGTCTGCATGTACACTGTACACTTCAGGGAAATTGTGATGTCGCGCCGGCGTCTTAGGTAGTGATGGTTGGCAAAATGGTCTCAGATTTTGCTATACGGTTTATGACCACATCTTCAATTAAAACGGCGCTGACACAACTATAGAAATAAAGAAATAAAGGAATAAATTGTAAATCCACAACGATACTAGAAGTTGTTCCGCATAAGGAACAGAATAAATAATGTTAAACCCCTTCCATAACATTACATTTTAATATTTGTATGAAATAAACATGTGCGCGCTTTCAAATTAGATAATAAAAAGTAAACAGGATCGTTCTTCTACTTTTGTCTGTCATTGAAACAGGATTCTTCACAATCACATGACAGATGTTTAGGCGGATAAAAATGAAATAAACTGGAAGTGATTGTTGTCCGAAATGTTACGCGTATGTGTTTCGGAAACGTATTCAGATACCATCGATACCGTTTTCGGAAGTGTTATCTGGGGACTGTGAGGTCCCGAACAGATTAATCTCGTCTTAAACGGTTAACTACTTACTAATCGTAGGCTCGAAAATGCAAAGTGTATAACGAAAAATGTACAGTGCATTTATATGGGTTAAGAAGCGTTGCTTTACAAGTCCCGTTGGATAGTTGGTGGGGATATCGAAATTACAGTAATGAGAATAATGATAGTGAAACAGTTTGTACTTCAAATATGAAAATAAGGACTTACCGTTTGCTCAGCCGTAGTCCTGCAATCCGATTAGATTCACAGCACCCGCAGTTAACATCAAAGAATTTCCTGGAAAACTGCAGATGTAGGATGGAGATGTTGTGCTAAATAACAAAGTGTAAGTGGATGAGAGCGTCATCCAACCGTGTTTTAGATACTGTTAATGTCGGTGCAGAGACGAGCGATTCTGACAGATCATTCCACGGGTGACAGACACTAATAGAAAATAAATTTCTGCGGCACTCCAGGGGGCTATAACGTACGGCGAGTTTTAATAAGTGGCCACTCGGTGTTTTATTGGTGCTGAGTCGCAGTAAAGGGTGGCACACATGATGTGGGTATCGCAGAAGTAATTATGCCATAAAAAGTCGCCCCGTAGTCTGCCATAGCTTCCACTGCATACTTCCAATCGTTGCAGCCTCTCCTGTTATGAAAGATTGCCTATTCCAAATACTTTCTTAGATGCCCGACATTGAGGCTGCACTAGTGCATTAAGGTTGCGTTTCACCCATGGATGTCAGGCTTGAATTGCGTATTCGACATGGGGGCGAACATACGTACTGAGCATTTGTCGAAATATGGAGTTGTTAATTTGTCCAAACGCTCGTCGCAACAGCGCGACGTGTTGGTTCCCAGTTTTCGAGGCCTTATCAGGTAGCCTGGAGCGACCGAAATCATCTTGAACCAGGACACCCAAGTCATGTTCGAGAGTTGATTGTTGTACTAAATTCTTTCCGAGCCGGTAAGAGTAGCTGCTATGATGTCGGATGAAAAGTACCCTGCTTTTACTGCGTTGAATTGCAGTAAGTTTTGGGTTGATCATTGATACACAGTATCTAGATCAGTCTGAAGCACATGTTGGTCGGCGTTCGCCTGGATCCTGCGCCAAATCTTGATATCGTTGGTAAATATTAGGATGTTTGAAGCGATTCCCTGTACAAGATCATTAATGATCATCAAAAACAAACGTGGACCTAGAAGTGAGCCATGCTTCACACCATACTCGACTTGTATGGGAGTCCGCTAAATAGCTCCGAAATTTGATCACTAATTGTCGTTGAAGTAGAAAGATGGCAATCCATATTAAAAGTGGTTCGCCGATCCCGTAAGGCTGGATCTTGGAGAGTAGTATCATCCGGTGGTCTAGATGATCGAAAGCTTTCGCATGGTCCAGGTAGATTGACATCAACGCCTTCTCCAACTTCAGCTAACTCGAGCCAACCAGTGCGGGCGACTAGCAAATTTGTTGTGCATGACCGCTGTCGAAGGAAACCGTGCTGCTCAGGCGTGATGACGTTGCAGTTTTCCAGGTGGCACACTAGTGCATCGGCAACTATGGATTCCATCACCTTGGAGAGTATAGGAAGAAGGGATACTGGGCGGTAGTTGGAGGAATCGGTGCTGCTTTCACCTTTGTGAATCGGTGTTATTATTCCAAGCTTCCGCAGAGCGTGAATTGGGTTCTGGTCTAAGCAGCGCTGGAAAAGCTGAGCTATAGTTCCTGCCAGTTGGCTTACTGCTGCTTCCAGTGCTTCTATACGTATGTTGTCTACACCAGGCGAGTTGTGTTTGCGCAGAGACGTCAGCATTTGCAATACAGCCTCCGCGGTAAAAGTGATGTGGGTTATTCCTGTCGAGGAGACGACATAGCATCTTCTGATATCACTTGGAAGTGGGTTAGGAAGAAACGTTCTCTGATTCTAGTAGCAAATTTTGTAATCACGACCTTTATCTTTTTGTTACGGGTTGCATATCTGCTGTTTAAATATATGTGAAGAACGTTATCATGACTGCGAATTTGATAGTTTATGATTCTGTAAAGATAACATGGGTTCAGCTTCATTCTCCGAAGCCAAACTGGGTCATATCCAAGTTTATCACATCACTCTCTGTAGGTCAACTTTGAGGAATATACACATAGCTTTTTCGTGAAGCTTCCCTGTACCCTCCTAGAGCACGCTGGTCTGATTTCCGCAGTATACCACAGTATTCCATAAACAGCAATACGTATGTTTACTAAAGCGATATGCAAAACTCCGTGAGGTAATATTGATGGCTGATGTAACCGGTGGTCTCCGTGGATTTCGAAACTTGAAAGTCATGATCTTCAGAATAGTTAAAATTGACTGAATATCGCACACCCAAGACACGAAGTGCCTTACATTGTGAGATATATGCGTTTTGTAGTAATAAACTGTCTGGCGGTACTTGGCATAAATACCACAAGAGATTACATTTGTCCACGGCAACTGACATCTGCCACAGTTGGTACCAGGAGTCAAGGGCAGATAGGTCATCCTGAATGAGATGTACGGCTTCCTGGATATTTGCACGTGGTTAGGAGTAGAAAACATTAATCTCATCAACAAAGCTAAATGTAACGCCAATCCATATTCTCTGGAAGCTATCTTTACTATATATTAGAAAAAGGAGGGGACCAAAAACACACCCTTGAATCCCTCCACTGGTGACTGCTTTCGGTTTAGCGAAATGGCCGCCGATGCGCATCACCTACTGTCTACCAATTAGATTGAATACGGCCAAGAAAACATCGGTTTTCCAATGCCTATAGCCTTCAATTTTTCAGTAACCTTCTGTGAGGCAGTCTATCAAAGGATTTTTGCATACTCAGGAACAGGATTACAATATTGTTTCCTTTGTCTATGGAAGCGGTTGTGTGGTTTAAAAAGTTTGTCTGGCATGTTACGTAGGACCGACCTTGCATGAAGCCGTGCTGCCAATTGTTGATGATGGTAGCCTTGTTCAAGAATACAAATAGTGCATTTTTCACCATCGTTTCCATTATTCTGGATACAATGAGTGTGCGCTTGATAGGACGAAAGTTTTAATCTCGTGGTCGGTACCATTTGTTTGTAGCGAGTAACAGCAGAAGTTTTCCATTGAGTAGGGTATACTCTGTTGTTAAAAGAGGATGTAATGATGTTGAACAAAAGCAGAAGGAAGTCACTACCACTGCTTTTAATTAAACATCGGGGATCCCATCAGGGCTTGCACACTTTGAAGAACTTAAGCGAGAGCTTTGACCACTGAGTTTCGCTATAGTGAATTCCACAGTGCATAGGCATTCATAGTTGTGCGGCATGATAAGTGTCTGATGATTTCTTGACCATTGACTCGGCAAACTAAGCAAAATAAGAAACTACCTAGGTGGTTGAAGTTTTGAACGACTTCTATCTGCTCCCTACCAAGGGTCAGCGAATGAGACGGTCCCTGCCAATCTTGGAAGAAAGCTCTGCACATCGACGGTGCAAAGCACAGCCCAAAACGGGTGACAGCCAGTGCTAATCTGTTCGGTGCCGTTTGGCACGTTTGTGAGCTGACGCAGATGAGGGAAATATTGTCAGAATACTCAATGTCAAGAAGTCGTTCTCCTGAGACCAGATTCACACCTTCTAAGTTGAGTCCTGTGAATTCGATTTCCATGACTTCGTCAATAGCAAAGTAGAAGAGGAAAGGTAACAGACATCATCCTTGTCTCATACCACTGGAGATATTGAAGGGCAGCGACAGCTTGCCTTATGCCCTCACTCTGCCCGAGCTGCGCACGTAAAGCGCTCGCATAATATTTGCATGCTTCTCGAGCACACTGCTCCTTAGCAGACAGTCCCAAAGGTCACGTTGCTCCACTAAATCGAAGACACATTTGATGTCGAAGAACACGACAAGGGTGGGTAGCCAATATATGTGACATGCTCCAACAACTGACAAAGTGAATAGGTGGTCAATGCATTCTCGACCACGATGAAACCCGGCTTTCTCCTTACGAATCTGGCTTGCACCATCGCCGGTCAGTCTTTGAAGCAGTAAGGAGGCAAGTAATTTGGTGGCGATGAGGATCAGACTGATTCCTCTGTGGTTGCCTCATTCCGAACGCGAGCCTCCTTTGAAGATCAGAATAATAGCGGGGCAGCTCCATTGGGTTGGGACAGTTCCTGCTCCCACTGTTTCAATACTAATTAGTATAAACCATCCACCAGAGCAGGCCCCCAAATGTTATGAGGGCTGGATGCAGATCATCTGGTTCCGCGGCGTTATCCAACTTTAACTGCCCGAGTTCAACTTAAACTTCTGAGCTAGAGGTGGATGCAAACGGACAGCCCAGGGAGCAGGGCGATCACTGGTCGGTGAGGTATCTAACAATACCAGCCGATTAAATTACTTTTGAAAATGCTCTTCTGAACGCTCCAAACGTGTTGACAAGCTGTGGATAGGCTGTAAACTCTCGTTACGTTTAATTTCCCTAACACTAAGTCTCCTGCTGCCCGTTTCCCGTTTCAGACGGAACATCTTCCAATGGTTACCAATAGCAGCGGCCACTTCCACGTCTGACGCTGGATGAGACTACCAGAATTCGCGGTCTCTTATCCGTCTAGCACGTAGTTTTGCCCTGTGTTTTTACGAGTATCATTGTGTTCGCTTTGAGACGGAATGTGCCGGCCAGCATTGATAAATTCCGGAGACTGCGAAGAGACCCAATGTTTATTTTGGCTAGTGGTTTTACCATATGATGAGTTGCCTACTGCTATTAACCTTTTTGGTGAACACGCGACCAGTGATGCATAACTGCATTGAGTGAGCGCTTGCTCAACCAGTATGTCGGCGTACTTCCATGCGCATTCAGAACACTGGCTTCGCTAGTTGGCTGGTGTCTATGTGCGCACAGGGTCATCCAGGGCGACCACCAAAAGGCACCCACAGATCCGCACCTACAAGTACATTGTCAGCGTCTACACGTGCACCAAATCGGGCGACAGTTTTGGGCGCAGACTCTCCATCGGTAACTGATCGCGATGTGATTGATTTGCATCCACGGCTGTTTCGAGGCTGGTAGGTGCCGTTTTACCTTCCGACGATTGCTGTGTCGGAAGTTAATGCTCGCAAGAGATAAACGAGCATCTTCACACAAATGAACAATGAAAAATGATTTATCACGGGATAAAAGCGAGCGTTTGACACGTCCCTATGTATGGTTGGGGTGAATACGATGAAAGCAAAATACATGTGGGCCATCTACTGAGCGTTTACCGAAATGAATGCGTTGATAAATGACGTCAGCGTAAACTGAAATTCAAGCTTGCAGAAATTCATGGGGTGCAGTAGTCGTTGAGATGAAGCGTGCGAAAGGTACAATATGGTCGCTCAGTTCTTGGGTCCATGTGACACATAAGTCCTGTAGAGGGACATGATTGTCGTAATCCCAAATGGTGTGGTTTAGATTGCCAAGTTTTAGGAGCTAGGAGCAACATCCAATCGATTTCTGAAAATATCAAAAGTAGGAGAGGATACAACTGGGTCTGGGAGTGCGTCGCAGGGTTCGCAAACCCTAATAGAAAAGTAATTCCATCGACACTCTAGACAGCTACACTGTTCCTTCAATTTCAAGCAATTACCCCTGCTCTGTGTTTTGTGGCTAAGTTTCCGCAAATGGCGACATACATGTTTGGGGGTCACTCCGTATTTGGTACGCTAATATAAGATCTCTGCGCAGCCTTCGGTAGCGTCCGCTGAACCCCTAGCAACTTCAGCTTTCGGTGGTAAGAGTGATAGCTCAGGCCCTTTACATTTTTGTTGCTCTTCGTTGTAGGGCCTCTAACGCTTCTAGGTCGCGCTTCAACCAAGGTTGCCAAGCTTGGATAGCGTATTCAATATGCGGGCGCACGTAGGAATTGTGCGTGATTGGGAAGATTTGTGGGTGAGATCTCCCGAATGCCCTTCGCAGCATGCCGAAGTGCTGGGTGCGTCTTTTCGCAGCTACCTTAGCCTGTTTTGAACAGTTGAGTTCCCTCTGTACGTGCACACCAAGGTCAGGTTCCTGGCAGCTGGTCTGCAGTCCGTGGGCCAAAGCGACATTTGTCCACGTTGAATGGTTTGGTGTTTTGAACTTACCAGCTCGACACCGTGTCAAGACCGTACTGGAGCCGTTCGTGGTAGTCCGGTCCGCCGATCCCTCGCCATATATTGATATCATCAGTGAACAATCAGAAATCGGAGACGTTTGTCTCGCCAAACTTTTAATGAACGGCAAGAATAGAGGAGGTCAAAACACCGAGCTCTGTGGTACGCCACACTCCACATCGATTGAATCGGAGAGAGATTCCCGGACTCTCACCACCAACTAATGCATCTGTAGAAAATTTTTAATCCAACTCAAGATTGGATCGCCAATGACGTAGTTCTGAATCTTGTGAAGGAGAATTCGATGGTCTAAGTGATCAAACACTTCTGAGAAGTCCAGGTAGAGGATGTCGACTCATGCTTCACCATCAATTACTTCGATCCAGCTATTACGTGCAATCAATATGTTACTAGTGCATGAACGCCCTCGCCGAAGGCCATGCTGCTCTGTGGTTATTAAGTATTCCAGATACCGCATTAGTGCATCCGCCATGATTGTTTCCATAAATTTGGATAGTGCAGGAACTAGTGTTTTTGGACGGTAGTTGGTAGGGTCAGTGCGGCTGTCTCCTTTTTGGATAGCAGTGATGACTCTTCGCTTCCATACTGGTGGAATATGGTTTTCCTTTAGACATCGCTGATAGAAAACTGCCAGTGGTTATGCTAGATCACTAGCTACTGTCTGCAAAGCCTTCGGTCGAATGCTGTCCATTCCAGGAGAACTGTGGATACGCATTAATAACAACTAATTCAACACAGCTTCCGCAGTGAAGTTGATGTTATGTGAACCTGAAAATGAAATAATAGAAACGTGGATAATATGTGGACTGGGTATCTGTTGGAAAGTTTGGGAGTACTGAAGCCGTAGAAAATCGGCTGCTTCCTTTGCCCACCGCGTGCATCCAGTAGCCATGAGTAGTGCTGAAATCCCCCGCTTTACCTTTTGAAGACTGTTAATGTACCTGTGGAGAAGTTTTCGGTTCGTGCAGAATCGCTTTATAAACCTGCTGATGCATGACGTTGTCCACGCGGATCAGGTTCGCACAGAAGTTAAGTTGTGTCACGCATGCAGTCCATGTTTTGGCACTCTGGCGGTCACTCTGAGCTCGCCATGCCAAATCCCTCAGGAACATACATTTAAATGTTCTGCTCCCCAGCAATGAATTGCACTTGTGTTTGGGTTGGATTGACTTCTCTTCCGATGCGTGAGATGCCAGTGTGCTAAACGTCCTTGTGAACGTTTCCCAGACAACGTCTGGGGGGGCATTCGATTAAGAAGGTTTAAGATGTATCCTTAAGGAGCGTAGATAACACGTTATATTGCGTGACGTTATGTACCTCACCATCCTCCTTTTCAGAACATTCCGCGTATCATATATAGTCAAAGGCCAGGGACGACATACGGAGTAAATTAATCTCAGCATTAATGATCTCGAGATTTAACCAGTTCTCTGTAATCATAATGAGGCTCCGCGGCTGTGAGTCGTGGAGTTCTCTAATTTCGGTCCACTTAGTGAGAGGTCCTTGGGTGTGTTTTTGTTTCTACAATATAGTGTCTTCCTTGTTAGGAAGGTGTTAGTGGATGTCAAAGTGTGGTTTGTTTTTGAGCCGACCGTTAGGTGGCCGGTCTTTAATCGTTTTTTGGTTCATGCAGTTCAATCAAATTGCGGAGCATCTTGTAGCGGTCCTGAACAAAAGTTTCGCTCGCTTTGCGCCCTGTCCTTTTGTGCCCTGTAGATGAGTTTGTGTTGGTCTCTCTGCAGATCTGTGCAATTAATCATGTTATGGCGTTTGCAAATTCCATCGAATTACTTACGACTCCTGGCCGTGCGCATGCTGCCTTTAGCCGAATCTCGGTTGGTAACCTGGCTCGAAACTGAGATCAGTTATCCAATAGAACTTGTGCCATTGCCAATCCCATCACAGCTTGAACTCCGCTGGTTGCTATCGTCCAGGAACTTGCGTTTCATTGTGCCAGATTTGCCCTCGGGAATTTTGGTGCACACGTGTTAACGCCTCTTGCTTTTGTCTACCAAGTGTCGGCTTTAAAGTTGTCGCTGGTAGTTTGAGCTGTTTAGACAGCACCTTTTGAGTTGGCGGTGAAACGGGCGTCGCCCCACGTATGTTCGGTACAGAACATGAACCTACGTATGTCCTTCCCGATGTGTTTGTCGAGGCAGTCGATGCATACGTTACCTGCTTAGTATCTGCAACGGATTGCCTCCGGCTCTGAGCTGTTGGTTTCATGGCTGAATCTCCAGGTAAAGCGTCCATGATTGGAGGAGTGGAAGCAGGTATGTTTGTGGCTTGTCCGCTCATGGAAGTGAGATGACCTGGAGGATTTAGTGGCACAGACGTTTCAGTCCGTTTGGAACATCTAGCTCACTTCTGTTAGAGTCAAAACTTTCTTTGGCTGGTTGGGGTATTAGCGTGGCCATATTTACCTGGGAGGGAGCAATCTTAGTATTTACATAATGCGTGATTATCTCAGTCATCCTATCACAATTTTAATGAGCAAGGATAAACAGTTGGCAAGTGGAATTACTTTATATGTTGAACAAAACCAAAATGTGTCAGCAACTCTGGTTTTCTGCCTCGGTTCCTGGACGGATTTGCCTATACAACGCAGACAGTACGATCTAATGCAGCTGGAATGGGAGCTTGCTGCAATTCTCCGTGGCACCTAGGCGACGCTCCATTAGAATGCTGATTCCTCTGTTATCTTTTGCAGCAAGGTCTATCCGAGTGGTTATGTGGTACTGGCGCTCACAAGCAAAAATATGAAAACACGCACATGAATTACTCGCTCACCGTTCTCAATGCGGTAGCCTCCAACATATTGGCCGCCCAGATGCAGCTCATCACTGCACAATATTCCAACTTGAGCGTTCAGATCACCAGCACTACATTGTCCGTGTATCTTCTGTGGTGATGGAGCTTATTCCATTGGCGATAGAGGTCGTCTTTTATCGAATCGTCGCTAGTTTTGTGAGTGCATTTGCAGCGATGATGAATGGACACCTATTAGCCCCGCGCGACTTCGAAGCTTTGAAGGAGCCAGTCAGTCGTACCGCACACATCCGGCTACTAATTAGAATCCAATCAAGTTGAACAGCTTCAGCTCTAGATCACAGGGTAATATCGAAACCGGCTTGACTGGTACTCAAAGCTACAGCATCTCTGGATACGCGCAATGAGAAAGCACTGCTAGGGTCACTTGGAAGGGAAGTCAGAATGAGCACAAAGCTCGGGTCTCGTTGACGAGTTTCCGAAAGACAGCAGATATTGGTGGAGAAAGTCTTTAATGTTCGCGCAATTTCTGCCTGTTGACTGATCTATAAAATGTGCTTACCTTAAGGTATGCCAGTCTGAGGGAGGATTAGGGGCTCCACATGGAAGCCGATGAAGTAGACTTGAATGCTTGGTTAGACATGGGTTTGTCGATAAGACATGCGTGACGTTCCGCATTTGCCTGTGAATTGTAACTAGAAGATAAACGCCTATCGAACATGCTGGGGGTGGGCCAAGAATTGGTGAGTTGAAAACCTGGGGGTTGAAAGTAAAGTTAGAACGGGACGATAGGGGTGGAAAAGCGTAAGAGAGAGCATAAGAACACGGGAAGGCTTGTGCAGTAGCGCCCAAACCCCTATCCACCCTGCTCGATGCAACAGATAAGGCACCGTCAATTATGCTCTGCGGTGTCCAGAGCTTCAGGAAATTGTTTGAAGTAGGATTCATAGTACTGCGTAGACGGGATACTGTAAGGTTGCCCAGGCCTAGACAAGAGTAAGATTAGGGTTCTCAGCTAAAGTCATCCTTTCAATAGCTTGACCGTAAGGCAGCGGGTTTGGCAGTGGACTACAGTGAGTCGGTTTCAGGGAATAAGGAGCCACCATTACTCCAACCCCCAAACTTGAGGAAAAGGAGATTGGGTTTGTCTGGTCTCTAACCATTGACCAATATGTTATGTGGTTCTGCAAGTGCAAAAATGCACCACCCAGTATAGTTCAATGGATCGTCGAGACACGCAAACCATCACACCACGCTAACGTCCAGCCTCATTGCAATGGTGCGACAACTACAGGGCACTGAATAAATTTACGGTCCCCAAAATGTACCCTATCCCACACATGCAGGACTTTACTGCCTGTCTTACAGTTAAGACGGTCATTCGCACGACCTACCTTGTTCGTGTCTATCACCAGGTAACTGTAGAGGAAGCTGACAGCTTAAACAGCCGTCATCACTCACTACGGTTATCCGAATTTTTACGAATGGGTTTTAACTGTGCAACTCCTCACAGAGTTTTCAACGATTCTTCCACGACGTTACTCGTGTCCTTGACTTTGCCTACCTCTACCTCGATGACGTCCTTGTAGCCAGTTCATCAGACGAATAGAATTTCGCTCTTCTTTAATAACGCTTCCAACTGCAGACCCAACACTGTATCACCTTTAACCAGAACAATTGCGAAGTTGGTAAACTCACGGTAGAATTCCTAAGCCACTTGTTTTCATCGTCTGGTATTAAGGTCCTTACGAACAGGGTCCAGGCCATTTAAGATTTCCTAGCATGGACTTCATTTAAGCATATCCGTCGATTTTGTGGTCGAGTCAACTAATATAGACGATTCATCTCCGTTGCGTCAAAATTTTGCAGCCCCTACTGATATTCTTAGAGGAAATGAACGTAAGTGCGCTTTCCCCGATATATCACACACAGCTTTCAGCGAGCTCAAGCGCGTTATCTCCAGCAGAGTTTTCTTCGCTCACTCCGAACCGTCTGCTCCTCTTTCTCTTACAACTAACACTTCAGACGTTGCGGTAGGAGCTGTTTTCCAACAGCACCTCGGTAGGCAGTCGAAACTGCTTTGTTTCTTCTCCAAACGCCTGCAACCGGAGGAATCTCGCTAAAGTACGTTTGATAGAGAACTGCTTAACGCATAATTACCTATCGCTCACCTGACACATATTAGAAGGTTAGGCTTTCACCTTCTACACTGACCACAACCCACACATTTTTTATCTTCAACTCATCTTCTGACAAATACTCACTACGGAGAACCATAGACTTGGAGGTTGGTACGCGGTTCATCGCTGACCTACGCCATGTCTCTGATGTCGCCAACCCCGTCGCTGAAGCTGTCTCTCGTGTCAAGCTAATTTCTCACTTTTTGCCCACTGTCGAACTCGCTCCATGGCATCGGCCCAGACACAAGCCGAAGACTTCCAACACTCCCTGTAGTCAACTTCACTGCATGTGCAATCTGTTCCTCTCCAAACTACGGATGAAACTATCCTTTGTGACACTTCTACGGGTTGTGCAATGCCCCTCGTATCCGCTACTTTCAAACGCACAGTATTCAAAACTGCTCAATTACCGTCTCATCCTGGTATTCAAATACCTTTAGAACTTGTCACCGAACCTTTCGTTTGGTCAAGCACACAAATGATGTTCGTAATTGGCTTTGAGCTTGTCATCACTGCCTGCGCTCCAAGATACATCGACACACCCGTAATTCTCTCGGCTCATTCCCTGCCTCGGATTCGCGGTTCTCTCGTGAACACTTAGTCCTGGTAGGACCCTTGCCTTCCTATCGCGCATAAGTATACATACTGACTTGTGTTGACCGCTTCCCTATACGAACAGAAGCCATCCATGCATCAAACTGCACGGCCGAAAAGTCATAAGTGCGTTTTTGCGCTGTTGGATGTCCATTTACGGATGTCCACCTACCATGACCTTGGAGCAGGAAACACCTTTGCAATCTGTGCAATTCGCTACGTTCTGCGACTTCCTTGGCTGCTGCTGCATCCACACGATGGCATATCACCCAGCGGCGAATGGTCTAGTCGAATGCTTTCATCGACAGCTTAATTCATCTCTCTGAGCCACTTCTGACCCTGACTGGGGCGAAAACGTTCCGTTAGTACTTCTAGTTATGCACAGCAGCATCATAGCTGACCTGCCGTGCGCACCAGCAGAGCTGGTCTACGGCACTATGCTTACCCTGCAAGCAGAGTTCATTGCGCTTCCCTCGCTGTCGTGTATGCCACCGTCAAACTTTGCAGCTTCTCTTTCGCAACGCATGAGTTCGCTGCGCCCGACCCATCCTCGTGAGCAAACCAGAGGTGTGCGAATGCACAGTAGACTCTCCACCTGCAGTCAAGTTCTCGTCCGCACAGTCGCTTTGCGTCGGATCCTACAGCCTCCTTACACCGACCCCTTCAGAGTTCTCTGAAAAACTCCTATACATTTTATCTTACACCAGAATGGTCACCGAAATACGGTGTCCATCGATCGTCCTAAGGTGGCGTTTTTAGAAGGTCCGCCCCACACGCAATTTCGTCTTCCACACCAATCACTCCAGACCCATAACTACAGGCAAATGACCGATGCGGTAAACAAGTCAAACATCCAGTCCGTTTTTTCGATTTCGTTACCGTTAGCTATATTTCTTGACACATGTATGTTCAACCTTTCACGGAAAGCTTGAGTTTCATTCACAAAGGTTCTGCAAGACGACAAAAATACCTAAAATCCTTTTGTTTACAAAAACGCACATATTTTGTTTTGTATAATTGCATCGTTATTCATACAAATTCACGCCGCATATCCCGATCACGTACCACCCTCCCTGAGTTCTACAGTACAGAACTCAAGCCTCCTGAAAAACTGCGGAATCCCCTGGTCTAACTGCCCAAAGTCTACGACCTTATACTCCTGACTCCAAACGAACGTGACAACGACCGGTCTGTTCAACGGTTCTAGGAAATGGATCCCAGAAGCTGACTTCCTGGATTCTTTGTGAGGCTAGGAGCGTTACGGCCGTAGACTTTGTGTGCGTTGCGGTAGTAACATCTACCAAGCGCACCGTCGAGCAACAGCAGAGAAAATCTCCTGTCGGCCATTTTCTGGACTCGTCAGCTTTCGCAATCCGACCAGCCCGCTCGGACGGCCCACCGAAGATACACTACAGGCCACACCCAAATAATAAATAACGGCTAACAAACAAGCCGTGATCCAACGAAACTCTGTCCGCGAGCGTCCACTACAACTACTACTTTCACATCTTCAATTTGTCCTCCCAACTGACACCTATATCGAAGATTTCCCTCATACAGCGTTCGATTGGGAGATCCCTGTAGTGAACATGAAACAGTTACGCTTTCAGTATTTTGTGACGTTATGTTTTATTCGTGTTTGTATCTTCTGATCGTCTATTTGTTTTACTAACGGTAGGTTCTGTTCATTTGCGAACTCCTCTCGATTCACATGCTATTTTGCTCTGTGCTCTTGTTAATTTGCTTCTAGTATCTTGCAGCTCTTTACAATACAAGTTGGGCACGACTAGGTTCTCACTTCTGAATAATTGATAACCGTATTGGTTCAGACTGGTTCTCCTCGCAACCAATACCTGAGTTCCGCTCTACACCTTGGGGGATATTCTTAGGGGCTGATCCAGAAGCTGATTTTTCCTTTTTACCATGGGCATCAGGCCTGAACCACATATCCAACGTGGGGAAGGCTATATGAGTTAGACAACAATGAGACTGAGACTGTATTTAAGAGCAAGTGGAAAGGTTTCTGTACAACTCTATTGAATAAGGAGAAATCGAAAACATTTAATTGCCAATCGTCAGCGGTAGTGTTTGGTCAGTTACCTGTTTATCCTTATTCGCTTAGGAATTTTTATTTGTCATTATTTCCGGGTATAGGATGTTTACATTTTGCGCTATATGTGCACCCTTTTCACAAAAGCAAAGGTTTCCGAAATAAGCATCGATACATGTTTTAAAGCACTTCACAGAATCGGCCTCTATTATTCCTTCTGGTAGTGTATTCCATAAGTTTACGATTCTTCCTTCTATACGAAGCTGATGTGTGATACCTTGTTCATGCAGGGGAACCTCAGTTTGTAACATTGTCTTCGGATGTTACACGGTTCCCGCAGGTAAAATATTGGCCGCACCTTGAGAAAGTGATTCAAGTGTAGTACGCTATTGGTCATAATGAGGTCATTTCTTACTCGGCCGTAGGATATTGTGTATAGTCCGAGCCTTTCACATCTTTTTTCATACGGAAGCTTTCGTAGACTCAGTATCATTCTAGTTGCGATGTAATGTACTTTCGCTAGCTTTTCCTCTTCCCACTGGGTTCTCTGATGGCAAGCCGGTGCACCATATTCAAGGATTGGTCTAATGAGCTGGGTGAATAGATGAGGGATGGTTTATACGGTCCATGTGGAGAAATTGCGTCGTAATGCCCGGAGCATGCGAAGTACCGCACGGTACCATTTCTCTGTATTTTCTAGTGATCTCATATCATGTCGAAAGAGCACTCCTAAGTCTGTTAGATGGGTTAGGGTGGAGCAACTGGCCTTCCAATGTGCATGATCAAGTGGATGGTTATCTGGAGATACTGATGAACTCCGACTTGCTTGCATTAAAAGGAAATTGCATTTCAGTGGACTATTCTGACAGTCGATCTAGATCATGCGGTAGGCAAGCGCAGTCGTCCTGGTTTTTAATTATCCTCCAGCTTTTCCAATCCTCTGCAAACAGGGCACGTGGAGAATGGAGCTACTGGGGAAGATCGTTGATATGAATAAGAAATATTACTGGACCAAGTGCAGTTCCTTGAGGCAAGCCACTGGTCGATGGAAACCAGTCTGTCAGTTGGTCATTGACCTGTACTCTAAACTTTCTTCCCACAATAAACTCGTGTAACCACTGAGGTAGCTTGTCACCGATTTCGTAGGTCCTCAATTGACAAAGGAGTACTTCGTGGTTCACTCTGTCAAACGCCTTACTAAACTTGATGTACACCACGATAATATCAATCCGTTCGTTAAGAGCTCGTAACCACTGGTGGTTTGCGTACGTCAAGTTGAGGATGCAGGATCGCCCTTTCGTAAAGCCGTGTTGCGCTGGCCTCAATACGTCTGTCAATTTGCAGAACGACAGCAAACACTATTTTAAACTTCGAGGACTTTGGACAATAGCGAAGTCAAACAGATCGGTATATATTTCTCTACTTTAATCGGATCACCATAATTGGGAAGCGGTCTCATTGTCGAGCATTTTCAGTCGTTGGGGCCAGATCCTTCAGAGAGTGATTTATTGAATATGTTTGTCACGGCTGGTTATATGATATTCTATAGGGACTTGAGTATTAGTGGGTGAAGTCCGTCTGGTACTGGGGGAGGACTTTGTACGATCAAGTATGACGAGTAGCTGAAACATTTCGACTGCATCACAGCGTAGGCTGTCGAGCAAGACTTGCGCAACCTGTGCCGGTACTGGAACAGCCGCCTTTTTAAGGAAAAATACGGTAAAGAAGTGCGGAGCCGAGGCATTCGCGCGCTCCGCGCTTGAAATGAGCATCTGTCCGTTCAGCATCTCAAAACGAGTAGGTCGCCCCCAGGTTTCAGTTGACTTTTCAAGTAAACAAAAATTCATTTGGGTGCAGTTGTGGCCGAGGATGTCAGCGCCTCTTTGAACTGCCAGCTTTTCTTGATCTTCGCGGAGTTACATAGTTTATGCTTTTCCTTGTACACCGTCTAAGCCTCATCAAAACCAGAGGTGATGTAGTTATCCCAAAGTTTGCAACGTCGTCACACTATCTGTCTATATTCCGGATCATATCAATGTGATTTTGATAGATCCGAATTTTAAATACTTCAGGGGAACAAACGGAATACACAGCGACTTAGGATTCCCCTTCAATAATTACCAACAGGCCTTAAGCGATGCATCCTGTGTTATTGTCCAATTAATCTGGTACTTACCGTCGCCCAAAGGTACCGATATCTGGCTTAAAAAGCCTCAAGTTCAAGTTCGCCACAGTCGCTGCCTTCGAACACTGGAGCGAATTGCCAAAGCGTTCTTGTACAATGACTCCTGAGTTTCGTACACTAGTCACGCGCTGCAGAACGCGCAATCCCGAAACATTTGTTTTTATGTTGTTGCTATGCACCGTCAGTAGAGTACACTTTGCAAGGTTCAGTGGGTGCTGGTTATTTTCTACTCATGTGATAATCCGGTCCAGATCCTACCGGATACCGAGCGAATGGGTGTCCATGTTTTGGCATTATAAGCAAAGATTTGCACGGAGGCTGGAGTGTTTATTGGAAGGTCATTGATGTATAGTAAAATCAGTAGCATGCTGATTACGGATCCTTACGATACATTACGGCAACTGCAGAGATTTGCTGAGGTATTGTCCGCTATATTTACCGTGATTGTTCTATCATGCAAGTAATGTTTCAACCAGGTCAGTAGGGAACCGTTGATACCGTATGCAGTAAGTTTTTAAAGGAGAACGACGTGATTGACTCTGAGGATTGTCCTAACACAAGTCTATCACGTCTATGCGGTCTGCTTCATAACCGTTTGGTCCACTGCCAATACCGATTCCGTCACCCTCGCTAAAACAAGAAGGTTAGTAATAAGTCGGTATTTGGAAACTTTCAAGTGCCAACCTCCCTTGTATTGTGGAGTGATGATTCCACGTTTCCACTCGGATAGGAATGTGTAGGAGTCAATCAGGCTCTTGAAAAATGCTGTAATGGTCCTGTTATATTTGGGTTAAGGGATCTTATTCCCTTTGGGTAAATCTTGTTGATGCCCGAGGTACTGTTTTACTGGAGAGACTGTAACTCGCTTACCACAGTCGCTTGGGAGTAGGTGATACTGAATAACCCAAAGACATCTCTTAAGGTTTGATAACTCAAGGGTTTCATGGTATTTGTAGCCACTGAGAGCATTCGCGGTACCCACACAAATAGTCGTTAAGCTATTGACCGTCTTGAGTTTTAGCATACCAGTTTGAACAGTATTTTCCACCTACCCACTCGATTAGCACCTTGATGTTACGCCTAAACTTCACAACCTTGTTCTGCTGCCATTCGTATTTGTCGACCGTAATGCGTGATGTGCCGTAGTTTCTGGATCCTTGTAATTCTGCCATGCGGTATAACATGCGCTTAGCGCACGTCACATCCACGTCTTATTTTTTCTGTTGCTCCATTTCCGCTTTCTGCTCAGGATTCAGCTGTTGCAGCGGTGCAATGCTCGCAATGGTACAACTTTGGAGGCTGATTGTATAACCCATTTCATTCAATGGGTAGTTAGTCAAACTGAGCGGCTGATTGTCCCAGTCAACGTTTGTCGCTATGTGGTGTAGCGTGAAACAGTCCGTAGTAGTCCATTGAGTTGTTTGTTCTCCATCAACCAAATTGGCGTAACCCATATAACCCAACGTACGAACTGTATGGTCACTACTGCCCAGGATTTAATCCAGAAGTGGTGGCTTGTTTGAATTGCGGTGTGTGGTTGCTTGATGCACTCTGCAAATAACCGTTTCTAAGGCTTTGAACTAACGCGTACCCAGCCGGTCAAATAAACAACAACACCGGAATAGGGTACCATTTTCAAACAAATTAGATAATGCTAGCAATACCAACTACATTATTAAAGCTTCCAACTCAAAGCAGCTTTAATGGAAAGCAATTCGGTTTCAGACCATGCAATTTTCTAAGCGCCAATGAAGATATAGTGTCGACAACAAAAGATACTAAGCCTTGTATGGTAGGTGGACGCGATCCGATTGGTTACTCACTAGAACCGGACGAAGACCTTATGAGTGTTGAAGTGGAAGGATGTTAAGGTGTTCAAGGATTCTCGAAGTAGGTCAAAGCACTGAAACCAAAGAGGACATAGGGATAAGGGTGAACTGTGTTCGTAGAAAGAATCAAAGCAGGTTACCGCATAGCGGGTTGAAAGCTCATGGGGTGACGCATGCGTGGGGAGACGTGAAAACGACGAAGCGTGAAGTTTATTTAGAGGGTTCGCGTGCAAATGATTATGTGAGGCGGATATCACAATAGCTCATAATCACGGCGGAAGGTGGGTCAGCGATAATATCGCTGGTGCTAATCAACGTGTCACGGATACGGGAATTCAAAACAGAGCCACCCGAATCTTGCTACACTCCCGACCAAATTTCGAACGAAATTTCCTCTGGTATATATTGATTTGCTCCGGTTAACTCACTCCATCCGCTATGGAAAACAGTAGCAGTTACGAAGATACACGTAACCTTCTCCACTTCGGTCTGTTGGACTCACAGTGGTCCTACTTGAGGCCGCACTTCTGTAGACACGCTTCCCACTTACGGAGAGTCAACAGACTGGACAGACCCCTCTTTCCATTCGATATCTTCTGTAAGGAAGCTTAATCTTGTGCTCTTTATTCTAACCAATAAAGTTATTGCTACTCCGTCTTTGAATGTAGCGGAACTCTATAGCACCGGCAAAGGCCAACTATCACGTCTGAATATATCCGCGACGACTAGGACTACATCCTCTGATTCATAGTTGAGTCGCAATCTGAGCTATCATTACCCAGTGTACATCAGGGCGAGGTATTCTTTGTTCTATAGTTCCTAAAACAACGTATCCAAGTAATTTGTTTGTCTCCAA
This sequence comes from Dicrocoelium dendriticum, assembly GCA_944474145.2. NCBI lineage: Eukaryota > Metazoa > Platyhelminthes > Trematoda > Plagiorchiida > Dicrocoeliidae > Dicrocoelium > Dicrocoelium dendriticum. Next base: position 46,189,627 of record OX104071.1, read on the forward strand.
CGTTGAGAAAAACTACCACAAAGCTTCTTTGGCGCTACTACTACTGAATTCGGTTTAAGTAATGGCAAGTCGTGAGGCATAAGGAATGGCGGGACCCCCCATTCGGCCGTTTCTGTTCTCGTTAGCTTATTTTACACTACCGACTGCGGGTTCTTATTTTCTTTTGAACTTTGAAGCCGTTCGTTTTATCTTATCAGGTCGCAAACTTATTGTTGTCCTACACCGTCACCCATTTGAAAACGTTATTCTTTACTGCCTTAAATCTGTGCCTCATGGGACACGATCATAAAGTCTGAAAAAAGTGCAATCGTATTATAAATAAGTGTCTTAGAAAAAGCTTAGGCCCCGTACTGACTGGCAATCTGGCGTCAGTCGTTGTTCTGTTGTCAAAAAGCAAGTCCATCTGATACTTTCCAGTGGTGTTCGCTCGCTGCTTGATAAAAGCAGTGATCTCAATGCCATTATGCAAAGAAATGAGTGTGCTAATACAGGAATCGTACTGTTACAAAAAGCTGGTTGCATGATGATGTAGCAAATGGGCTAATCCAACTCAACGGCTATTTTCCCATCAGATCTGACCGCCCCGGGAAGCTCCAGTTTCGTGGTAGTGGAGTTGTAACTTGCGTTAATCAACATTGGTGCAATGCTGCAATCATAATATTTACGTACTCAACCATTTCTATAAGCCATCATTTAGATTAGTACAAACCGAAGTTCTTAAGTGGCTTTCGATCGGTCATCGTTGGAAACATATAAATTGCTCCTGACAAATCTGCATAGAAGTTAAAGCTTTTTGAAGACCAAATTTCTTCAACGCTCCTATTTAAGTTATATTGTTCTATATTTATTGTTGTTGGGGACGTCAATAAAAAGGATACAGCATTATGAAGACAATTGGCTTGGTAGACATAGTGACTGTTTCGACCAGACAATATGCCCAGTTGGATGCTGTGTTCACAAATAAACGGCAGTTGTTAGCCATAAAAAACTGGCCCCTTTGAGCAACTCAGACTATTGTATTTTAAAACTGTGTGCAGTCATATACAGCAGGTTTAACTTTATAATGTTTACCAGACGTTTTTACAACATAATAAAGACGGCGAAATTGCTCTTTGGATAACATCACAAGGCTTTAGACGATCTTTTCTTTAACTGAATTTTCGGTATTCTACGACCAGGACCTGTCGCTCGAATGTGATCATCTTACGGATTACGTCAAATATTGCTTTGATATGTTGCCCTGCTGAAACGATGTAGGTAAGTACCGACAGATTTTCATCATTACTAATATATTGACTTCTAATGATGAAGGAATGGGCTTACAAGTGCAAGGATGCCACCGGTGTCAAAAGCTTACCCACAGCAGCTAAATCCAAAATAAAAAGGCTAAAACAATTATACGTCGAAGCAGTTCTAGGCAACCAAAACTGTCGCGATCTACGGGGCTCCTGAGGCAACTCCGTGGTAAGAGCATTTTTAGCTAGAGAGGTGAAGTGGATGTGGATAAACTGAATTCGGTGTTTAGTTTTGCCTCCCTATGCTAATCTTCCTTGCCCACCTTCATTAGCTCAAGTCCAGCCGCGTCCTTCGATCAAAGCTAGGTCATAAAGGAACTCGAAAGGTTAAACACAACCAAAGCATGTGCTCCGGATGCTCTCTCAGCATTAACTTTGAAGGGGCGTGTTGATTCTTTCACACTGCCTCTAACAGATCACTTTAACAAATGCCTCAAAACGGCTGTTATCTCGGACATTTGTAGAACGGCAGGTATCACTCCAGTACCGAAAACTGGATCACAAAAGTATCGCCCAATTGCATGTACAACTGTGTGCCTAAACATTTCGAAAGACTGATAATTCCCCTCCTGAAGACGATATCTACCACTTTTCGTACAGCCCCAAGCGTTCCAGATTGGATGCAATAGCATATCTTGTTCATTCTATAGCCTCTGCGTTAGATCAAAATGTAAATCCGTACAGCTTCTCTTCCTGGATTATGCGAATGCCTTTGGAAATCAGGATAGGTCAAGGTTGCTAAACAGTTATCCAAAAGTGGAGTTCACCATGGTGTGCGTAATTTGTTACTTGACTATTTTACAGATGGTACTCACTTCACCAAGTTGAACGGTATGAAATCCTCTGTCCTCCGTGCCAAATGTGGTGTTCTACAGAGAGCGATCCTATCACCTTTTCTACTTTCCTTAAATATTGAACTTCTCGCTAAACAAGCCACGTTTATTCTGTTGATGTGCTGGGATGTATATTCCCACTAACCAGGATTCCTCATTACTTCCACGTAGGTTGGAAAATCTGGGTGAATGATCTTCCTCCAGTATTCTTACGCTTAATGGTTCTAAATGCAGGGATGTAATATTTTCTTTTCTACGTGGCGATAAGTTGCAATCCCTCATAGATTTGTTCCCCAATGTTACTATGAATGAAATCCCTAATCCAGCTCTTCTACCGTCAAGTATCTCGGTGGTTTGTGTCCCAGCACCTTTCTTGCTTCACGCACCTCTGTAAAATCTTTCAAGAAGTCAGCAAACTTTCTTTTTATGCCCTCAGACTTAATGTAGTTTCAGTACCTCCTACTTTAATATTCGGGTTTGTGACTTCTTGTATTATTTTCCATTGGCTATACTATTCTTCTGTCATTTTCCCTGGACTGCTTCAGAAAAACTGTATCTTATTGGTTCGATACATAAAGCACACTTTCTAGATACAGCGGCCATTCTAGAGATCCTTTACTTCATATGAGTATTTCTAAACATCTTAATACCTGAAATGATTTTTCTCCTAAGACACTAATTGATCGATTTCATCTACTTCACAATGATCTTTCCAAAACGCTATGCTTCTTTTCTACTGGTTTGCAAATCAGAATTTTATTCTCCCGCAGGTCATCGTATCGTAATATTGTTTTGCCTTATCTCTCACGTTTGTGTGTTGGTACAGCAAAAGTCACTGCCATGCTGGGAGAGCGCTTGCTGGAGTAACAACTCCGCTTTTTTCCCACTTTTATGCCCAAGCACGTATATGGATAGTATCATCCAAGTGTCCGCAGCGGTGGTTTAAAAGCTGAAAATTAACCCATTAGGGTTCATGATGCTTAGTTGGATTTGACTTGACTTGACTGCTCGATCACGAGAGTCCGTCGTCAAGATTGTAAGAGGCGTGCTTTTAATACTCCACTCCACTCCACAAAACGTGTGGACAGTGTTTCATCATCGAGGGTCTGTTCTCCTGCTACAGACAGTAACTCCTCAATCATCCCATCATAATTTCCCATATTCTATCACGGTGACTAACAAGGGGTTGATAAAGTGTTACTGAACCCCTTTGCTTAGGATTATTCTATTAATGTTAGTCTAGGACCAGTTTTTCAACATCAGACGTAATTCGGCGGTGGTACTAATAAAATTGGTGCCGTTATTACTGTATATTCCTTCCGGTGTATCTCTTCGTGTGATGCACCTCATTAGGCACAAATGAACGAGTCAGTATTTAGCGAATGGGGGAGCTCACGATGTACCGCCCTCATCTTTATACTCGTGAACAGAAAACCGTATCGTTTTTCTTGCATAAGACCGTGTTTGACGAATATGGAACAAAATTAGTCAATTCCAACATGTTTGAATGGATGTCATCCCTCTTGTTCCCGTTGCTGCTGGTAACGGAGACATCATTTCGAACGGTGGACACCAATCATCTCCTACAAGTTCAGCCCCTACCAAGCCCTCGCTTGACGGCCGGTGCCACTTAAATTACCTAACAGGAAGCTTGCTAACATTTGCAAGACACCGGAATGGCTGTCAGTGAAGTGATAGACGTTAATCAATGCCTCAGTCGATGGAAGTTTAGCTCTCAAGATGCTGGGTGCTTTACTGGGGTGTTAGTGGTAGAATACGCTAGCCTTCTACCGACACAGAGGAGACGGTTGCGCAGGACGGGGCGTGGACGGTTCAAAGTTCCCTACACCAGCCTTACTGAATGCGATCCATTGCTGATTCTACTGATTTCTAGAACTGCATAGTGAGGCAATAGGATCCGAACCATATCCTTCTCAAATTTAGAAAATTAGCGGAAACGAAGAGGTCCTTGTGCTACAGCTGACTTTCGAGCGTTATTGAGCCCGTATCTGATAAACGTACTGAAGCAGGATAGCCGAATCTGGTAGGATTCGGCGGTTGCGCGCTACTGACGAGTCCCAATAGGAAGAAACGACCATCTAATGCTTTCTTGGATGTTTGGTGGCTGTCTGCTGTGTCTAACTGCGATGAATCTACACCAAAGAGTACTTTATGGTCAATTCATGTAGTGAAGACTTCCGAGATAAAAATAGCAAAAACGCCTGTGCTTTCAATGTACAAACTGTGTGGAATGCGGAATGAAGTTATTGATGAGGGCTACTTCGCAATCACGCAGAATTGTAGACCCAGAGAACCAGTCTTTTAGGCGACAGCACATAGCACTACTTGACAAATGGTCTGCCAGATTCTCTTGTTAGTTAACGTATCTTCATTGCTTTGGGGTGGACTCTTTATTACTAGCCGACAAAAGCTTCGCGATGAACGTGCTAAACTTAGTGAATTGGTTGTTGGGGTAGTAAATCACCACTATGACGTTTTTCAAAAAATGAGAAGTTTTCAAATCTAATCTTTGATCTTCGGATCACATCACAAACACATTGATTGCGAGCTTGGCTGCAGTCAGATCTAGCCTGGGAATAGGGGAAGATTTCATTCTAGCGACTCTGGATTTCGCGTACAACAGACACGTATACACAAAGCTGTCTGGCTTGATGAACCGTACGTAGGTGACTGCGTTGTAACGCTTTTCTGAAGAGTCGCAAAATATATGCAGCTGTTTTCTCTATGTTCAATGGTGGCCACCGCGTACACACCTCGGCTATTTTATTTCACCTAATACTCTCATTTCCGGTAAATAATTTTTCCATACGATTTCATCTGCTGACTGAATTGATGAACAACAACCCCCCACTTTGTGGGTACGTGGCCTTATCACCCCTATTTTTAAAGGCGGTAGCCGTTTTGAGTTTGCTAATTATCTCTCACTGAATCTCCTCCTTGTGCTCGCTAAGGTAATGGAAGCAGTCGTCGCTGAGGCTTTAATAGACTACCTGGAAATATGCAAAATCTTGGCACTGGAGCGCATAGCTTCCGACAGCACCGGTCATGCACCACCAACCTACGGATTACAGGAGGTAGCTGGACGGAAGTGGCTGATAATGAGGTTAGAGCAGACGTCATCTATCTAGATTTTTCGAAAGCTTTTGCCCGCCTATTTCACGTCATCCTACTTCACCGGCTACAATGCTACCGAATAAGAAATCCTGTGCTTAGTTGAATTAGCAATATTCTTCTCCGACGGAAGCTTTAAGTACGTGTTAGGGGATCACTCTAAACCGATTGAGCGTTTACAATCTTGGAAACCACACCGTACAGATGGCCTCTCGGGAGCGTGACCTGGTTGTACTGCTAAAGGAAGGCCACGGGTGTTCAAACAATCAGAGAAGCAAACGTGAACCGCCAAGCAACACTTCGGCATGCGTCTCAGAGCCTTCGGTTGGTCTGAACCCACAGTCTTTCATAAGATGATTAATGCCTACGTCCAACCGCACGTGTAATATGCTATTCAGGCGTGACAGCCGTGGCAGAAACAGGACCTGCTTGCTCTTCGGACTCCTCCTTATACTGAAATCTCTCAGAATGTACAACGGTCAATACCGGCTTTTGCGGGGGATCTCATAATGTTTTACCAGATTCTGTAAAACCAAGAGTATATTTGCCATCCGTCGTTTAACTTGAACCATAACACTAACCTAAGAAATCATCCACTTAAAGTAAAAACACAGTATAACCGGCTTGAATGCCGTAGACATTTCTTTCCCCTCCGCCTGTGCCAGCCTTGGAACGCTCTCCCTGATTATGTCCTCTATGCTCTGAATCTGGCGATATTAAAAAAATGTGTTGTGGATGTGTTTTCTAGTTTACATTTCATTTTAAAACTTCTTATCCAGAGGCTACAAACGAAATCAAACAGTCTTACCAACACCCAACCAATAGATTTATTGTCTTATACTAATAATAAGCGAACATCTCCGCCATTCTACATCAGTCTATGTTAAGTCCACCGAAATTCTTTTCACTTTAGCACAGAATTTAACTTTCGCAATAATTTCCATCCCACGGGACTTGTTAAGCATTGCCTTTTTATCCGTATTATACCTTTGCTCCATTGTTCCCTATTTGGATTAAGCTTCGCTGCTCAGCCACAATTAGAGTTTCAGACTAGTATACGCTATAAACTAAGAAACAACGAGCGCACATTGCAACTACAAGGTTTGTAAATAACTACAAAGTCTCGCACCAAGCTCCTCTCAAATTTTTCTCCGGAATATATGCGTTAATATGGATCAAACTTCCATTTAGTACCATAAGCTGCACTACCTATCCGCAATTCATAAGTGGGATCAGTGTTCACCTGACTCTTTTAAGTATTTGGTCAACACTTAGCCAAATATCACTAGATGATTTGTGTGAGAAAACTTCTGGATCCATTTGAAAGTCGTTATATACCCTAATTGTCTCCATTCATTATTTTAGCTACATAGAGTTGAATTCTTGAGTATATATCTATAAACAATCTTATTCCTATCACTCTGGCTAATCACTTCTGTTTTCTTTTTTGTTGCACTGGTTCGAAGATGCACTACGCCTTTCAAGCCGAAGTCCCTGTACCAGCCTCGGTACTCACCAAGTGTTTCCATCAAATTTTGATTGGCCTATTGGTAAACGAGTGTATTTATTGGTATGTTTTTTTAGAAATCCTCGTTTTACATTGTTCCTTGTTTCATTGTTGGCCATGACTGGGCTGACGTCTCGAGGTGACCGATTACAGCTTCTAAACTAAAAAAAATTATACACTATGCACATCATACTGCTACTGACTCGCTGGCTTCTAACATAAGGTGCCATGCTTGATTGATCCGCATGACAGAACGGGCTGAGGCTTCATCGCCCATGATATATGCATCAAACAGCCCTTATGAAAATATTCATTTGTTACACATGTGATGGATTATTTACTATATTGTCTTACAAGCACAGCCAGTTGGAGCATGGAAATGCGGGTGAAACCTATCGAGGGATAACTTGCATGGAAGCAGGTCCTCTGGGACAGTTCCATGGATGCCGTATTACTTTGATTGAACACTTGGTTAAATCTACTTTTGTTATCGTTCCCCTTTTCTTCATTACTTTAATGCTTTCAAACTGCTAATCAATTCAAAAAGCCATATAATTACTTTGTACAAAACACGAAAAACTATCTTATGCAATCAGGTTGTACAAGTTGATCAGACCACTCAATTGGTCTGTGTCCCGCACCGTTGAGGAATAAAACGTTTAGTCATTTAGTTATGTATCTATTTATTTGGCAACATATATGACACTATTGTGACAATGCTTTTGTACATTAATTGATCACCTGTTGCACTCTTACCATGGTCCTGCCTTTGCAGGTGTGCTTCGCATAGCCGAGAATAAGTTTAGTTATTTATTTATTTCAATCCATCGTAACAAATTATATGTGAGTTCTTAGTTGTATTTACTGTAACTGTTTTAAGTGAAAAACACTAGTTAATAAGTCGTTTTAACTATAAAAGTGCTTGTTATCTATTAATAAAATATCAGTAACTTGGTTGAAAACATTTTGGTCGACTGGAAATCACTCACAAACCAACACCACGTCTAAGCTGACAACGATTTCATCCAAAAGCACAAATCAACTTCATTCACAGGAGAACTGTGCAGCGCATCCATAAAGACAGCAGTTTAATCGGTAAATTAGTATGCAACCCAAACAAAGCACCGGGATATGTGCAGAGAGTAAATGATCCATTACCTGTGAAAGAAGGGAAGGTCGCAATCTGAGCTTAATGCACAAGTCAGAATGGCCAAGTAGTCTGTTGTTGCATACAAAATGTTAGTTCTAACAGTCAGTCCACCAAATGTTCATTCTGCTCTCATCTGCCCCGACTCGTTTTTCCAAGGTTTCAGTTTTGCTACCCCGTTATCCGTTGGGATAACTTGCTCCTGCGCTTGACTGTAAGCATCATTCAGACCCCAATTTCAAGGAGAAACTAGTACCCAATGAATGCTCTATAGTGAAACTATAGTAAATTAACAAATTCCCCAAGGCAACGTTTGCTAATGGTGAACGAGCAAAAGAAAATTTTTATAAGGCATGGGAAATTTCGGTTTATTGTATATAAATAGTAGACGAATATATCGATCGCGATCAGTGAGAAAAATATTATGTGTAAGTAGTCATGGTAGCCAGATTGCAGACGAACAATTTTCATTGCTTATTAGATCATTGCTGTTGAAGAGACGGTAGAAACAGCAAAACAGCATGTCGATTTTGCAAAGCAACACGTTTTTATTGTGCTCTTACATCATACGTCGCCCATGGATTAGTTTCTACTTGATTCGTCACCTACTTGTAAAAGAATACCTGCGATTGAAAAGGCGTAGCTTTTCCCTTTATTATAATATATTGTCACATACGAAGCACTGGTCTTGGTAATTACAATAGTTCGGTTAGCTACATGAGTCCCGCGTTCATATATATGGATAAATGCCCGGTTAACACCGGACAATTTAAAATAAAGCACTACTGGGCGCTGGACAAAACCATCAGAACGAAAGCACTGACACATCAGCCGATAACTTTCACACATTACTAGATCTGCAAAGTGCTACACAGTGAGTCTCGGAACTCTCGTAAGCTAATTTGAGAGAGCTATGCTGGTGGTCCAGTGAGTCTTGTGCAATTTATTGAGCTTACCAACACTTATGAAGTTTATTAAGGTCCTGGATACTTTCCATTGTATAGCTAATAATTACCGTTTCGCTCTTTACCTACTCATAACACCATATCGAGTTGTGCGTTTGATTGACAACTTTGGCAAAGTATTAGCGAGTGGAAAACTAACACGTAAAGTTCCTCTTCAAAGTACTGGTTGCCCGTTAAGTGAACACGGTTCTTTAATTCGATTTGGCGGACAGATTTCACATCATCAGCGAAGCATTTATTTTAAAAACAGTATCAGCTTCGTTTCGCTGTCAACAGCGAATCAATGCGTCCCAGGATACGTCTGCCTAACTTCTTATACTTTGCTGAATTTCATTGAAAAGTGGGCAAATGTGGTTAGGGAAAAAACCTGATTAAATCAACGTAAATAATGTACGTGTAGCTATTAGCAGCTGATCCATCAGAAAAACAATGCAATCGAATTGCAATGCCAAATTTGGAAAATCATAGTAATGAAAAAGCCGAAAATGATCATAGCAATGTTATGCAAAACTATCACCTCAGTACAGATTATATGATACCGCAATATAAACTGAGAACATAGGTTCCTATATATATATGTATATATATATATATTTATATATGGTTGGCGGCATCCGGTTACGGATTTGCCTGTCACTGTGGCCAGCCACGGGACGCCTGTGCCTCCAGTGGGACCATGGGTGGCTTACGCTGCACCACACAGAGCTCAAACCACACACCCCATATCCAGTGTACAAAACAAAAGGATAAGACAGCGAGGCATTTGGATGAGAGCCACTTTTCACCAAGTGAGCCGACCCACACTCCTACACAGGCAAACATAAACACACTGCGTTTGGGAATCAGGCGCACACAAGGCGGTAGCTGGACCGTAGTCCATTCCACACTGAGTGCATGGAAACAATTTTTGATCCTAACACGGCCACAAAGATTGCGCAATCCGTTCCCTCCAGCAAAGACCAACTGTCTCCTAGAGGCAGTATGGACGAGATAGTGGGTAAAAAACAGGTGGACACCTTGTCAATATGCACATCAAGCGCAGCCACAACGGGGATATCAAGCTGTTATAATTGAGGGAACGCCGCCTCTGTTACGATTGCGTAGATATCTGATAAGATTGTCCCTGGCACGATTGGAGTACGCCTAGGGTAACGGATTGGAACTCTTGCCAGTCGAACGGATTTGAGTTGACCTGACGGAGTTAGCTTAGCCCGGGTTGCGCGCTGGTGAGACGGAAATTGAACGAGCGTGAGAACGATCCTAGCCGCAAGTATTTGGCAGACGCTGAGCCCTCGGAACGGACGCACAGGAGAGGGGTTTACGGTAGACGCGCGCGATTGACTTAGACGCGAACGCAGCTCGGCTAACGACTCACCCAAAATCACGTGACCCGACCGACTCCCAGTTAAGGCGAAGAGGAAAGAAAGACAGGCGGTCCTCTGTAGGCTCTTTTACGACTAAGAAAGGGCGAATTACAGTCAATGCTATGGGTCATAAATTTAGGGAAAATTGCTACCACGACGAGGTGGTAGTTTGTGAAAGACCCTTGTCCAAAGATGCGCAGTTGGACCGCGTCTCGGAGTGACTGATCACTGCTACGTTGTGGGGAGGAATTAGACCCAGCTACCCACAGCCAATCTGCCGGGGCTTCTGGCGCGATTTGCGGGGATTTTTGACTGGCCCGCAACACAAGCAACAGCCAATCACTTGCAACGACAAGATGAAATAGAATAAATCCAAAAATGCATACAGATACTGTGGCATAACTCTTCGTTAAATTAGCATATGAAATAAGTTAGTTAGCAACGAATAAGCGATAGGTAAAAAAGGTCCAGAAGTTACTCACGAAAGGCTACAAACGCAATAAAGTTAACGAAGGTAACCACAGTTAGCCTAAACAACGTGGCCAGATAATACACGGTTAGGCAGGTAGGCAGAGCAAACCAAATAAACTGGAATGAAATTTATCTAACTTAAAAAGATATTGTTTAATTGTAAGTTGGTTTAGCCCAACTGCGGAGAAGAAACATCATGAATGCAACATCAGCCTCAGCATATATATATATATATATGTATATATATATATATATATATACTGCGCCAAATGCTCCGCGTGGAGTCCCTCAAGCAAATCTGCGAAGCACAGCTGCCACCTCGTGTGCCATGGCCTACCAATGCAATAGTATGCCTGCGCGCAAACACTCAGCATCGGGTGCTTAAGTGTGCGCAAACTACTGGATTGGAACTCGCACTCGCACTGCACTCGTCGCGATGGAATTGGTGCGGTACAACATCGATATTGCGGCGCTCAGTGAAATACCCAGATTGCTGAACAAGTTACGTTACATAAAGCTGGTGCTGGATTTACGTTCTACTGGGTGGGCAACGCAGCCTCAGCACCACGTGCACATGGGTCGGATTTACAATATCCGATCGCCTAAATGCCCAGCTAGTGGGTGAACGAACTGACACCAGCGCGCGAATGATGACTGTTCGCCTACGACTCGGAATAGCTAAGTTAACTACCTTTATAAGCCGGCGCGGTCCGAACATGCGTTATCCTGATGACACGCGTGAGCAAATCTACCCTTAGTTATCCTCCGTGATACAGTCTGTGCCGAAGAGCATACGACTATTGCTGTTGGGTTATTTAACGTGCACGTTGGGCGTGATGCATTGGGGTAGACAGGTATCATCGGTCCGCAAGGTGATGGTTCAGCAAATGCGAATTGAAACAGGCTGTTCTTATCTGTGTCACTCACAGCCTGACGATCACAAACATTCGATTTGCACTGAGGTCGAGTGGTATAATCCACGCAACAACGACACAATGAATGCAAACATTACACAGCCCAAGCTGGAAAACAGGTAATGGGAATCGAACGAGCTTAAACAGAGCGAATTGAGTACATTGAACGACCTGAAGCAGCACGATGTGAAGGCGGATCTGGCGGATACGCCGACACCGGATGAGACGCAGAGAGCACTTGCTCAGCTGCGAAACGGCAAGTGTGCTGGGGCCGACGGGATCCCGCCTGAGGTATTGAAACACGGCGGACCCGCGTTGTGGACTGCGCTGCACCACTTGGTGCAACGCGTATGGATTGAAGAGAAGGCGCCTCCTGAACTGAAGTATGCCCTTGTGCTACCACTGTACAAGGACATAGGGAGCAAGCAATGTTGCACGAATTATCGTGACATCAACTTGCTGAGCTGTGTCGGCAAGTTGACTGCGCGAATTCTGCTTAACCGCCTCGTCAGTCAGGTGGTGGAACCTAACGTGGCGGAAGAGCAATGCGGATTCCGTTCGGGTTGCAACTCTATAGATATGGTGTTTGCGGCTCGTCAATTGCAAGAGAAGTGCAGCGAACGACACCAGCCATTGTACTCGCTTTTTGTTTATTTCACCATGGCATTTGATACGGTGAACCGCGTGGCATTGTGGCTGATGTTGGGTAAGTTTGGTTGCCAGCGTAAGTTTGTAAGTTTAATTGAATGTCTGCACAGTGGTATGCTAGCGAGGGTGCAGCTGAGTGGAGAGACATCGGATGACTTTGCAGTTGTCTCTGGAGTGAAGCAAGGCTGTGTCTTAGCTCCTGCCTTGTTTAATGTATATCTTCATGCAATGTTGTCTTGTGCATTTGATGCCGCTTGTGCTAACGGTGTTTGTGTGGAGCACCGTATTGATGATGGGTTGCTGAACATCCGTCGTTTCGGTGCGAGAACTCTAGTATGTGAGACAACTATCCGTATGTTGCTGTTTGCTGACGACTGTGCGTTGTTTTCACACAGTGCGGATGAGTTGCAGCACATGACTAGTGCTCTGGCTTCGACAGCGGCCAAATTCGGGCTCACCATCAACAAAAGAGAAACTGTCTGTCTCTTTCAGCCTTCACCGGAGGTGCAATCTTCAATATTGCCGCGAATCAGCATTAGTGCTGTAGTATTGGAAACCACCTCCCGTTTCAGCTACCTTGGGAGTGTGTTGTCGACTGATGAGCAGCTACACAGTGAGCTGTGTATCCGCGTGTCGAAGGCAGCAGCGGCATTCGGGAAGCTTGATTACCGAGTGTGGAACAACCATGAGCTTAGCATTGGAACAAAGCTGATGGTGTACAAATCCATGGTACTGTCCGTTCTTCTATACGGCAGTGAAACGTGGACGATGTACCGTCGGGATGTTCGATATCTCGAGCGGTTCCATCAGCAGTGTCTTCAATGGGTTTTGCGCATCGATTGGGGCGCCAGAGTTGCAGACACGGAAGTGTTGCGCCGAAGTGGGATGTATGCAGTGGACTGCATACTTTTACTGAGACACCTGAGATGGCTCGGTCATGTGAGCCGTATGGATTCGACTCGGATACCGAAACAACTCTTATACAGTCAGCTGAGTAATGGGAAGCGACACTTGGGGAAACCAAGGTTACGTTACCAGGACATGATTAAATTGAGACTCACACGTTCTAATCTTGCTTGCAGGTCATGGGAATCGAAAGTGGTTGATCGGCGCGTATGGCGCGATCTGATCACGAAGGCAGTTGCTGAAGTGCGGGAGAAAGACCTCATGCATGCAGATAAGAAGTGCGGAAACGGCAAGAACCGATGGATTGTACTCCATCGACATCGAGTGCATGGTGCTTTAGCACATGCGGTCGCGAGTGCCTGAGTCAGGCAAGCCTAGTGAGCCGTGAGCGAGGCCACTCGGGACTACTACCAAAGCGCCGACGGGTTCTGCAGAGAACGTAGGCAGAACCGGCGCAGCGTTTGTAGGTACGGTGCATTTGATTTACTAACCGCGTGCTTGCATGCTAAGTCTATTTATTTCAGGTGGTGGGTTTTCAATTTTGCCCTAATGCTTTTCTTTCCCATATAAATGCCTAGTTATACTCTCTTCTATACACTTGCACACGTCGCTTAAGCCACTTGTAGTTATTTCGATAACTTTTTCGTGTGTGTAGCATTTCCGTAAAATAAACCTCCTGACCTCGTGAACTTACCGCGTATTCTTTTGTAAACGTATTCTTTTGTAAACAACTTATTTCATATGCTCACTAATTTACGATTTATGCCACCGTTTGCTTGCGTGCTGTCTGCTTATCTCAGATGGTGGGCTTTCAATTTTGTCACAATGATTTGCTTTCTCATATAAATGTCTACCTGCACTCTCTTCTTTAAACTTGCACAGGTCACTTAAGCCAATTCTAGTCCTTTTCGAAAACATTTTTGTGTTCGCGGCATTTCCGTAAAGTACACTTTCTGTCCTCGTGAACTTAGCTCGCATTCTTCTGTAAACAATTTACTTCAGATGCTCATTAATTAAAGATATATGTCACCCTTTCCTTATGCATTACTCGCCTTATTTGCTTTGTTATCTTTCTCTCAAGTGATTGGATGTTGCTTGATATCCCCGGTGTGGCTGCGCTTGATGTGCATGTTGACAATGTGCCTACCTGTCTATTACCCACTACCCCGTCCATACTGGCTCCAGGAGACAGTTGGTCGTTGCTTGAAGGGGACAGGGTGCACGGTCCTTGTGGTCATGTTAGGATCAAGGAGTGGTTCCATGCAGTCAGTGTGGAGCAGACTACGGTCCAGCCACCGCCTTGTTTGCGCTTGATTCCCAAATACAGCGTGCTTGTGTTTGCCTGTGAAGGAGTGTGGGCCGGCTCCGTTGATGAAACGAGGCTCCCATCCGCATGCCTCCCGATCTTATTCCTTCGGGTTTACACCGGATATGGGGTGTGTGGATGGAGCTGTGGGTGGTGCAGCGCAAGCCATCCATGGTCCCTCTGTAGGCGCAGGCGTCCTATGGCTGACCACAGTGACAGGCAAATCCGAAACCGGATGCCGCCAACCATATATATATATATATATATATATATACATGGATATATATATATACATACGGTGAAATTATATGTTACCGCTTTTTTGCTGATATTTTTATAAGGAGCAAGCATAGTGGAGACCAAAGATTCGTTGGTAAGTTAGTTATATATGTTTATATATATATATATGTATATATATATATATTAATATACTGACAGCGCATGTTTGGCCTCATCTATAGTTGATTCATTTACAAAAGCAGCGAAATAAGCGATAATATCTCATTAAAATGTAGGCTTGGTTAACGGGATGCAGCAAAACACTACACCTTTGACATTGTTAACACCACAAACATTGGATGCCAACTTTGTGCCTAGTTAACTAGAACTAAATACGTATACCACAGAAATGTGTTAGAAAGACAGAACTGTTTTTTTAAGTACCTAACCGTTTTATAATTTCGGTTACCATCTTTGTGCATATTATGTTATGCTCAGTCTGGCTGCTAATAGTGTGATACTGTGGGGATAATTTAAAGTTGCTCACACCTTCGAAAAGATTATACTATACAATAGTTAGTAAAGTTGTAGGTCAGCTGGTAGATTTAATATGAAAAATATCTGTTTCGGAATGCATAGGCTCTGTTTTATGTTGACAAGGTGCATAGTTAAAATGTTATATTGTATCGATATATCAGGTTATCATCGCAAATTACCATACCCATGAGTTTCTAACCAAAATGGAATGGTCAATTCGTGCGCAACTTTGTTCAACTACATCTAAAAACTACTTGCTTTTACACACGTGATACTGTCACAGCTTAGAATACTGCAACATTTATGCCGACTCAACGTAACAACACGTATTGTAACAGAAGTAAATTCAAAGCAATACTTCGCAAAATATTTAAGGCTTTGTTAATTTCCGTGTGTCCGGCAAAAAGGACGTTACTTTAACAACTTTGGTCTGTGTTGTGGCAAAGAATGCGAATCAATGCATGCACATCATTAAATTGTTTTGTTATATAATTCTATACATACTGTTATTTATGCTGACTCACCTGAGTGTGAGTGCATGCACGGCTCGGAATGGTTGTCATATGTCTAAATTAGTACGTTTGCTCTCCAATAATGTTAATGTCAATTAAGTAAGGCGGAAATAAATTGTGATATATGTGACCGTGTTGAGTAAATGGATTTCAAAACTTGATTGTCATATGTTTTAAAAAATAGCAAAAGATAACTAATTATTTAATTGGTTAAAACAATGAATCACAAAAATAAAGTATAGTAAAATTATAAATTAACAAATGCTGTTAAATTAATAAATAAAAATCATACAACACTTATGATACTTTTGATAGTACAGCGCTCAAGTGTCAACTGATTCGAGAACCTGAAGTACCACGGAATCCTCGACTATATATTAGGGATAAATAAACTGATGCCGAAAGCAGTGAAGAAGAAGCGGATCGAACTTTAGCCTGTCTAATGCCTTCAGAGGTATCGTTTAGAGATTAGTGGTGTTTTGTTTTCCCATCAAACAGGTGTGAGTTGAAGGGGGGATATTACCGAATGTGCACATGGTGCAAAAGTGCTGTGTAACGCGGCCAACAACCTATCGACACCGTCTTGAAACAAGACAAATGTGGGGACTAAAATAAGAGATTTTATGTTGCAAACAAGCAGCGAGAAAATATTCTGTGTACATTCCAGCCGGCTGTAATGTTTTTGCTAGTTTGAAACGGTAACGCTTAACCTGATATTTCAGCTGAGATTCACCAGGTGATAAGATAATTGATCTGCGTTGCTTGCAAGCTGGTAGACCAGAATGTAATTAACTAAAGTTCGTGTTTTATCGGAAAGTCAAAGTATTGAATTCGAGTAGAGACAGTGTTGCTCACCATAACTAATTTCTTCTTTTAAAGCGACAGGATAAAAGGTTCTCCGTCTTAAATCATCTCATATTATAGGCTGAAGTAAATGATGACATTTGTATGAAAAGGGTGCTTTATAAACACAGTGTTACCTGAAGTGTAGTATATACCTATTTGGAGGGCCATTTTGAATTACACGTTTTGTGGTTGGATTGCGACGCGCAATTTTAATGTGGATCACTATTCAAAGCGAAGTGAACCTTGGTCACTGAGGTCAGTGGTACCGTAACCGAAGTAGACTGAAATTAGTTGTTGCATATCCGTAAACACAGCACAACAACAACGCGTTCTGATATAATTTTATCTCATTAGGTGGAGATGGTAAGCCTTGATCTCGCAATCCTTGGAATAATAGCCGAAACCTATACCCTTTGGCTATCGGGTCACAACGGGCAACGCTTGACACAACGGTTAATGGCTATTTGGAGGGCCAATTCGGATTGCACCCTGTGTGCATTGATTGCACGTTGTGTGATTGGATTGCGACGCGCAATCTCAATGTGTCTATTTGTCTATACCAATGCACGAAAACTTATTTCAGAAAAGTTGTTCATCTCATTACATTCAAGCTAGTAGTAGCAACACTGGCTTGTGTGCCACAACGCCCGATGTTGGCCCAGGCAATTGGCAAGTTGCATCATTTCATTATTAACCCCTTAATATAGTTTGACGTTTGTCCATAAATAATGGAAATGCGCCAGGACTAAACAATAAAATTTGTGTGAACAACTTTCGCGGGTGGATCCAAATACTGCATACGAATGTCACACCTGCGTGACAATATTCGCAAGGAGCGATCTTATCCCTTTTGCAAAGTATTGCTCATCAAAACACTATTCTTCTATCCATAGGTTCCGAGGTTGAATACGTTCAAAACGTTTTTCCGCGGTACATGGCTCAGTCAAATCAGATTGCATCAGTGATTCTGTATGCATTACTGTGATTAGTAAGAAGGTCCTTATTAGTTATCGTGCTGTTACCGCTTCCAGAAGAAATATAGGATATATTATTTTCTTCAAATCTAAAAGTTGCGATTTATAACAAATGCCTTTCCTACTTGAACTCTCAACAGCTGCATTATTATGCTTAGATTATTTACGCTCAAGCGCAGCATGCTCGCATTTACCAAAAACTATCTTAGTTAACGCACAAGTGCGAAAATATAAGAGAGGATAAGGGTTATCTATTACATCTTTGGGGAGTTTGCAGTAGCTTAACTCCGCCAGACAACTACCACATATCATAAAAAGCTCTAGATAAAGATATCTTGCAATTGATTATCGGCAGTATAGCACATAGTTTAAATCTTGCTAAGCACGAATTCATAGTTTAACCCTTACGGATCAGCGGCATAACTTACTGGTCAGTAAAAGATGGCTGAAGATCATTATGACTGATTCATAAACTCGCTATATCGCGATGCATACTCTAATCTCATTGCTTTGTATATGGTTGCGCAGTTTTGGCACTACCTTATCGAAAATGCTTTTATCATCGGCTTGGTACCTAAGATCCATTTTCCCTCGATTGACTCGGTGTTGCTAACGACATGCATAAGATCGTTAGGCAGAGGAATTATTCAATTATTAGTTAACTGGTTCATTAAGCGCACTTCCGAGGAATTTAAGGTAAAACATACGTGTGTAAGGAAAATACGTTGTAGGTATACATCAAAATATATACCCTAATTCAAACAAACGGACCGAGTATTATCCATCTAGCACCCGGTGTCTACAGTATCATTCCAAACAACAGCGCATCTAATCGGTTAGCCAATTTCAACACGGTCACAATAGCGAACCAATATTGCGTTTGTAAAACCAAGCGCCACTTGATGCACCCTAACCCTGCCCAGTAGCTACTTCAGGTCGTAGTAGTGTTTAGAAGTGTGTTGCTCGGCGGTGTCAAATTGCGGCCACCCAGGATACTCAGCACTGGCCTGTATGTAACCCAACACCAGCTCAGCCGAAATTGTTCGTTTCATATTTTACTCGGTAAACATTGCAACAAGGGACATTCCCAGGATCGTTACTTGGCCATCCGCACGACACAAAATGCTTGCCCATGGATAGCTAATTATAAAGCATCACAAATGTGTGTTAACTTTGATGAGGAAATCTGTGTAAGAGTTTACGAATATTAATAGCATGCTTTAGCTCTTGTACATAAATGCACAGTTGAACCATAACAGAAGTACGAACCCAAATAATACGAATGAGTCCGTTTGATTCTACGTGGTGGGCACGTCAATTTCGCTAGACAGATATACAGTTGTGCCGCTGTAGGCGCGTGACAGACTAGCAGATAATTTAGAGCAATAAAACGTAGTAAGAACTGTTCGGTGCGACTTAAACGAATTAGTGCATTAAACTTGATTCCCAATATCAAACGCTATTTTCATACAATGCAACCAGAATAAATGAACTAGTAAAGATCTAGAAGTAAACACTCCGAAAGAAACGATTCTTACCACGAAACGGGGGGATATTTATAATGATACGTCCAAATGTCGTGCTATATCATAGTCATCAATGCTGCTGAAAGAAAGAGCATGTACGCGTGCGTTGCTGCCACCCACATAAAAAGGCATTAAGCATCGTTTCATCGAGCGCTGTCAAACTAGTGGCATTTAATACTGTTCATATTACTGTGTGATATAGAATAACGTATGTTGGATTACCAATGATAATTCAGACACTTACACGAAAATGAGAGCGTTAGAAAGCACCAAAAAATTAGCTGTTTGTTATGTGTGCCTGAATCCGAAGTTAATTTGATCAAAAACAAACGATGACACTACCGGGAAAATGGTGGCTCCATGCGGCTTTTTGTCGAGGTAGAAGCTAAACGGATGCGAATGACGCGCTTCCTTCTTCATCTTAACTCCGTTTACTACGGTACCCGGAGCTGCTCCAAGTTGTGCCTAAGTCAGGCGCCGCAGTGGCAATTGCTTAGCAGTTACCCCTAAAGAACTGTATGCATTGTTCACAATTTTCCAGTTGTTCTATGGCGAGAAAGCAAGAAATGCATACACAACTTGGATAAATACCGTAAGCAAAACACATAAAACCAGTCCTTTCTACAAGTATCTTCAAGGTCCAGACTTCAAGCCGACTAAATTCTCAAGCACATGATTTGGAGGAACGACATTGCGCAAATGAATTACCGGTTGCAGAAACTTAAATTTGCCATTGCAAGCTAAATACAAAGGAATGCTGTCAACGACGGTTGACTATTACACTGCCATCCAAACCCATAGCAGTGGAAGCGTTTTAAATGGGGCAGAAAGGCGCAAAAAGCTGTCATACGCAACGAACATATATGCCATGCGAAGGTGGCCACAAACTGATCAGATAACCTTGAACGTGCAAGACTAATTTGCGACTCCGTCTAGCACTCCGCCCCTAAACGGGATCAAAACATTCCGAAAGCCGAAGGGGTTCATAGTTGTCAATCATCCGCTGACGCTAAGGGCATTACACATCAACCCGGAACGGCTTCGGGTCCTGCGTCAACGGTACAACAAACAAACGAATCCAACTGTCCCCACAAATCTCAACAGATATTCTCACCTGAAATATGCATTAAAACATCAGCTTCTCAAAACTGAGGTCATCCGCTTTTAAATGCTAATGCGCAAGGTCTTCTCAATAAGCTAAGCGAGCTTCGATTTTGTCTTGTTTAAGCGCGTTGTAATCCCAAGGTAAATTAAAAAGCCGAATAATGATTTCACGACTGCAGAGAAAGCTCTGCCCCGTTTTATTATAATGCAAAAGCATAGACACAACCAAGAAAGCGGAGTAAAAATGAATTTCCGATCGGACATGTATAGCGATGTTATCGGGTTCCAGAAACACAAGTTCCCTTGTATCCGTCCGCACAGAAGAAGCGGTAATGCATGTTTACCACTAATAGTTTATCTCCAACCAATGCACACCTTAAACATGTTCAACTCCTGGCTTCTGCTATCAAATGTCCATGGTATAGTCATGAATACACGTTCTTCTTGTTAGGATTTCAACCCGCAGGCAGTCGAACTCCCATCCACTCTCTACGAGCGATTTAGGGCAGACGTGCACTAATTTTTCGCAAAACTGCTACAATACAACTATATCAAACCTACCACTGGCTTCAGAACGGGTAACAAACAATTTTCTTTGATTTTATGCCCAAGAACTAGGAGATGCTTATCGTTTATATAACTATAGAAACACAACTAAGTCGCAGTAATCACACAACGCAGCCTTTCCGTTACATGTTCAGCGGATACATCAGTAAAAACCGACCATGGCCACGTGATTACCCATTAAGATAATTTGAATTTGCTCAAGCAACCAAATGGTTTATTTAACCTGAACACACTCCCCTTTCCGCATGGAGGTAGCTAGTTACTCATTTCAACCAAATAGTAGCAAGCACGTAGGGTAACATAGTCCATTTTCCGAAACAAACAAGATCCTTTCTGAACAGCCTCATTCGTAAATACATAGCCTTAAGAAATTCCGCCTTGCGCTTTAGAAGCCTGTACTAGCGATGGCGTCTGGAATGTTTTTAAAGCCAAGCGCAACAATAGCGTCGACAAGGCCCGCGAAGACACACTCTAGCACCAAGGGGACTTAATGATGCAATTCAGTAACTATCCCAACGTACACTACAGGTACACCAATGCGCTCCACAAGCTACACGGTTGAATCCCAATTCCACGTGCAGCTGGTGGTCTGATTCAAACTAATCAAGAGGAGAACAACGCGCATCTCAAACATATTACTCGCAATTTTAATGGTGAATCGTCGTCCCTTAGACAGCTGACGTAGTTAAAATCGTCTTCCAGTATTAAGATACAAATCTTTATTTTGACAGAAAAACGTTTGTTCTTGCTCGTATACGGTTCGCATAGCGTAATTGACTTAGGATCATTGACGATAAAGACACCCACCGTGAACACCGTCGCACTGTTTGTTCATTATTTTGGCGATGTTTAAATAATGCAGGTTCCCACAGTGCGTAACACATAATAAGTAATCAAATTAGCAAAAGTAACCATCCTTCGGAGCCCTCGAAATTCCGGCTAATCGTCTTCTGCTGCTGCTCTCCAAAGTGATAGAAGGCATTACGGTAAAAACGCTCATGGGATGCCCTGCGAGAAGCAGCGACTTAGTGTAACCCAGCACGAGTTCTGTGGAAATCGGTCATGCACGGCAAAACTGTTGCTCACAAGAAATATGAACGTAATCAGTCGATAATAGTGTGTACCTTAAAGGATCAGAAACTGAGGAGCGTAGCGGAGTTTTCCTAGTGCAAGCACCAACGGTTTCCTGCGGTACATCTCCGAGTACATCAATCACTAACCGTGACAGGTCGAAAGGTGTAAAGAAACAACTACCTGTACTGAGCGTACTGTGTTCCAATATCTCAGAATCAAAGTCGACATCGATAAGAGGCAGGCAGTTGGATGACCTCAACCAGTGGGACAATTTTAGTAACTTAATCAGAGTTGTACTGAAAACTGTACACATAATGCAGATTACATGACACCCCAACTCTAAACATTTCGGAGAGCCAATACTTCTGCGTATTGTGCTGAACTCCATCAATGAAGCAGAATCAGTGCTACTGTCGGCAGGTAGTCTCAGAAATGAACGCTGCTCCATCCGTATCTTTCCAGACATCCCATGGGGCGAGCGTTATCGAGTTAACCGCACCTTAGAGGACTACCGGAAGGAAACTTCAACCAGAACCATACTACTTCACGGGGTTCCTGAAACCGAAACATGTGATGTGCATAAAATAACAACCCATGATAGAGAACAGTGGTGTTATATTCTTGAAACACTCCTCTTGGATGATGTGTTAGCGAAATCCGTGTCACAACTGCGTACCTCACCGAACTACAAAGGAATTGGCCTGAGAGTGTTGAAGGTGATCCTTCAGTCAAAACATACGGTAGCACGGATGTTAAAAAGCTGGTACATGTTCCGTTGCAAGCTATCATCTGAGCTTCGGCTGAAGACAATCAGCGATATGCCTCCCAGAGATGATATGTCACTCAAAGAACCGAACGCGATGGGATTTATGTAAGAACAATGCACCAGTATTGTGCCGAATACGCCCATACAACCTGTAGAAGATGATATTGACCAGACATCTTACACTGTACGTCGAAGATTAGACACTGGACTAACTACACGGACGATGAATAAAAAGTTAAACCTTTCACCGAGTACACATCGAAAAAACCATTTGTCGCCGGCCACTCACTGGTCGGCGAAACCTCACGTGTGAATTGTACAACCTCTGAAACATGGCTTAAATCTGGGAAACTTTCATGTATGTACACAAACGACCAAGGTCTTCTAAGTAAAATGACCGAACTTCGACTACGTCAGATTGCGAATGCTTGGAACCTAATTTCTATTACCAAAATTTGGTTACACCAAGTGGTGACTGATGCTGAGGTTGAGATAGCCGGAATGTCATTCATCCGGAACGACCGCTCGAACAGAGGAGGTGGGGTCCTACACTGCTACCGCAGCGATCTACAGTGTACAATAACTGATGATCTGGAAACACAGGTTACCGAATCACTCTGGTGCCGTCTCCGACTAAGACACAACGACACATGTCTCGTAGCTATCGTTTACCGCCCCCCAACATCTACTCCGGAAATGGATTCCTGCTTGATCCGTGGCTTAAGCAGAGTAACACGCACTAGGTACAGCCACATTCTCATCTACGGAGGCTTCAATCTACCCAATCTGGAGGTTTTGGCGTCGCCCGTTGAGCAGTTCAGAGCAGACTTGCATGAACTGATCGCTAATTTTCCTTTGTACAATCATGTCACCACGCCCACTAGATTCAGGACAGCAAACAAACCGTCCATATTGGACCTTGTACTCATGAATGAAGAGCTCATGAATGACAAGTTATTGATGGATAGTCCATTAGATCTCAGTGACCATGTAGTAATAACTTTTGACTATGTGTGTTATGCAGAGTATCCATCTGAACACTCGGAACTAACTCATACGATCACACTCTACCACGTATTGAAAGAACTCGCCTACGCAGCTGCTTGGGATTTCTCAAACAAAAGTGCATTTGATAACTTTTGGGAAGATTTCGTTAATAAGCTCAGCGACATCGTCAACAGAGCATCAGAGACCAAGCCCCTTCGTCCCACAAAAATGCCTTCAATTATAAGGAGCAGTACTCGAAAATGCCTGGCCATAAGGGATGCAGCATGGAGTGCTTACAAGATTAATCCCGACTCAGAGACTTGGGGCAATTTCCTGACCCATCGCAACCATTGCACAGCACTAGTCCGTGAGGACTATGTAACTTATCAACCGCGCCTAGCCAAAAATTTCATGGCAAACAACAAGCTACTATACAGGCTTGTCAATAAGCTTCCTAAAGTGAAGCATGGAATCCCTCAACTTTTCACGACAGGCGGTAGAGTACAAAGTACCAAAGAAGCAGCTAATGTCCTGCGGCTGCAAAACGCCCCAATTTTCGAAATCGCAACCTCTACCTGTCCTATAATATCAAACACATTACCGACCCCATTTTTTACAAATGTAGTTTTTAACCCATCCATTGTGTTAACGAAGTTAATCTCACTGCGTGAACATAGTTCCCGGGAGCAGACATCATCCGCCCGAAGGCACTGAAGGCTGTGGCCAACAATCTAGCTGAACCAATGTCACAGTTCTTCCAATGGTGTTTTGATGAGCAACAAGTCTCCACTATGTGGAAGCGTGGCATTATCACCCGTATTTTTAAGGCGGTAGCCGTTCAGATCCTGCAAACGATCGTCTATTGACTCTCCTCCCTGTTCTCGCGAAGGTAATGGAAGCAATCGTCGCTGAGGTTTTAATAGACTACCTGGAAAAACGCAACGTCTTGGTACTGGAACAGCATGGCTTCCGTCAATACCGGCCATGGACCACCAACCTACTGATTGCACGAGGTGGTTGGACAGAATTGGCCGATGATGGGGTCGGAGTCGACGTCATCTATCTGGACTTCTCCAAAGCTTTCGACCGCCTTGATCACCGCATCCTACTTCAACAGCCACAGAGTTACGGAATCGGAGATTCGGTACTTGGCTGGATTTGCAGCTTCCTTCACCAACGGAAGCTTCAATTACGTGTAAGAGGATCACTCTCTAACCCAATTGAAGTGAAATGTGGTATCTCACGTAGCTCAGTGCTGGGACCGCGCATATTCCTGGTGTTTATCAACGACCTGGCATCAGTTATATCCTCAAATTTCCTGCTTTTCGCCACTGACGTCAAGAAGTGGCGGGCGATTAGTAACAAGCCAGATCAGGGTTTGCTCTAACATGAACTAGATTGCATTTACGAATGGTCAAAGAGGAGCAAGCTTTAATTGAACATAGCTAAGTGCAAAGTGATATGTCTGCGTCACCAGCTGCTGAGCGCTTACCGACTTGGAGAAGGTCTCTCAGGAGCGTGACCTTAGTGTATTGGTACAGGAAGATCTCGTGTGTTCAAAACAAGCAGATTAGGCGACGAGAACCGGAAATCGATACTTCGGCCTCCTTCGCAGGGCCTTCGGTGGGTTTGAATCCTCAATCTTTCCCCAAATGCTTAACGCCTACGTGCGACGTACCGTGGAATAGGCTCTTTAGGCGTGGCACCCGTGGCAGATACAGGATCTCGTTGCACTCGAGACTCCTCAACGAAGGGTAACCAAGAATGTCATAGGCCTCTTTCATCTGCCCTATCAGCTTAGAATGAAATCTCTAAGAATGTAGAGCAGTCGATATCGGATTTTGCGGTGGGATCTCATAATGGTTTACCAGATTCTGAAGAACCCAAACCACATTTGCCGTCCGCTGCTGGAATTGAGCCACAACGCTAAACTAAGTTGTCACCCTCTGAAACTGACAATTCAGTATAGCCGGCTTGAATGCCGTAGAAATTTCTTTTCCCTCCGCGTGTGTGAGCCTTGGAACGCCCTCCCTAATTATGTCATCTCTGCTCCCAATTTGGCGATATGTATAAAACGTGTTGACGATGCATTGTCTCACTTACATTTAATTTTATGACTTATTAGCCAGGGGTTACAAAACGCAATCAAACAGTGTCTTGCCAAACGTCTAACCAATGGATTTATGGATTTATACGTTTAATACACGAACATCCATGCTATTCCACATTAGTCTATGACGAGTTAATCACAACGCTTTTCACTTTATCATGCAATTGATTTCCGCAATATTTTCCATCCCACGGGACTTGTTATGCAATGATTTTTACCCGCAATAAACCATTGTTCCATTTTACTACACCTAAGCTTTCTAAAAGCTTTGTTCACTCTACCATTAGCATTCTTCTTCACAAGCTTCGAAATTGTGCAATCGGTAAACCCATCCTGTATAAGGCAAGCAACCTTTTATTCAATACCACCGGACTATAATTGGCTGACACATCTTTTCCGATTCATTGTGTACCCAGTGTTTCTTACCCAAGAATTGATACTAAAAGAAAATTCATTCAGTTTTCATCAACGATCTTGTAAAGACAACCCACCTTTCTATTCTTTACAGACTAAGACATGGTACCAGGACGGTGGACCATCACAAAACAACGAACAGCAAAATGGCAAAAACTTATAAGTGGACATCTCAAAACCGATTCCCGTTTAACGTATCAACGCAAGGATTTAGGCATACGCCACCAACGTACACAGGAATACGGACTTGGTAGACAGAATTTGCATACTGCGACACAGGGAACCAAATCCTATTATTTTGCATGATAAACTCAGCTACACCAAGCGGGCCGAAAAGGTGTCAAGAACAGTCAGGCTGTACTTTAGCCTTCCACGGAGAGCGGAAGGAACATCGAGCCACCTATGCCTGCGCAAGTACTAGCCATAACTAAGACCTCATTTGGAATATATTATGGAAGTCTGGCGTCTTTGCTACCAACATCATGTTGATGCACTTGAAGCTTTAAAGTGTTGGGGACTAACAT
Organism: Dicrocoelium dendriticum; assembly: GCA_944474145.2. Lineage (NCBI taxonomy): Eukaryota > Metazoa > Platyhelminthes > Trematoda > Plagiorchiida > Dicrocoeliidae > Dicrocoelium > Dicrocoelium dendriticum. The sequence goes on from OX104071.1 coordinate 46,216,275, forward strand.
ATTTAGGGGTTCAATACACCTCCGCAAACTACTACGACTTTAAGTCCTAGGCTTGTACACAAGTGAATATGATCTTCTGTGGAAAGAACCCGTCACAGTGTACTTAATACGGTCGAACGCCAATCACGACTGTTGTGATTTATTGCGAAGCAAGATAACACCAAAGATAAATTAAGCTAACTAACAAAATCATTTCGTTTGCTTATCTAGACCATGGAACACGCTTACAGCATGTCGTATTGCTCCTAAAGTAACTCTATTCAAAATTCGCCCTAATGATACGCAGACCTGTTTACATTTAGTAGTTTAATTCACTTCGTTCAGAAAGCTTAACAACTTACCATTAATTGCATTCTTTAGCGCTTCCAAGTTTTTGCGAATGATACTCGATCGCTTATTAAATGGACAGCTGAAAACACTTTATGTTGCTACCGGCTTCCCAATTTTTCTTTTTATCAGATTTCAACAAATGCTCATCGACAGTGAAACTGCCGAGAGAGAAACTCATCTTGTGCATCTATTTTATCTGCAGATTTTTCTTACAAGGACTTATTTAACTCCTGTAAACTGACTTTGACGATTGGTCAGCGTGTCTTATCCCAAACATCAGAACTTGTTACACATGTAGTTTTCTTGATTCATTACAATCGTAAGCATACATCCAATGGGAAATTTATATCACCAACGATAGTGCTCAAAACAACTATAAAAAACAAATGGTGAAGATGGGGTGGTTGTTCTCACTTAATTGCCAGCCTGCATGACCCAAAAATTCTCGGATAAGACGTGACGCTGGTTTATGAATACTTGCATTTTTTGCTGATGGTGCACACAAAAATGACACCTGTGCTTCCGTACTACGCCAACAAACAGAATGGGAATATCTAAACGTTGTTCTAGGCTACTAGCTACTTAGATTGTCCATAGTGGGTAAGCAATTTGCGGCAACCTTGCGCTTCCTCGGGTGCAGATCATCGAACCTAGCATTCAGTGTTGGACCAATCGCCTGCTTGTTCTGAGAACAACTCACGACCTATGTTAAAACCAACTAATGCGAAATGGTTAGATGGAAAGAGACCGGAATGGCACCGATCAAGAGATTAGTCTTTACTTGTGTTTAACTCCCATGATCGAACGAGGTTTAACTAGAGAGGTCTGCATTACTTTATCTTAACTTACATCTGGCTCATGTCAGTGTTCTCTAATAGATTTCATCTCTTCACATACTCAGCTTGTTGGTCCTTTCTTGATCGGATTTAGCTTATTTTGGCAGACTGCCACAACTTCCGGCTAATAGATCAATACTACTTTGTGGCAGTTATTACTGTAATTAGGCAAACTCTGTCCATTTGCTTAACATCGAAATCTCTCACTTAAATTTATAGGCTGCGCGCGACGCTAAATTACTTTATAGTACAGTGCTGGTTTCAGTTAAACTTGAAGCTTCATAAATGAATAAATGGTATATACCTCGGTGGTGCTGGACACACTCCAAACATATGGTCTGATATTAACAGGCTCATTTGGAAACGAAAAGTCTGTTTCTTAAAGGTGAAATTTGATCAGTCTACTACCCCAGGTGCTTATATTGTTTATGTATTCTTATACATGTAGTGGATACAGACTTGCCATCCTTGGAGTTCATAAAAACAAAATGTGCGCCAAGAATTTGAACGCGATTTCTGCGGCTCAATAGACTCTTATATCATAGAGACAAGTTTGGTTTAGTTGTTACAGGGGACTACAGGGACGTGCTCACATCAAAGGTACAACGCAGATAATTTGAGAACGGAACTGTTTGTCGGACAACTTTTCCATTCAGTAGTTTTTACTTGCTCAATGAAATATTTTGGCTCAAAGTTAGTTACTGCGAGTCTTAACCAGTTTGCTTATATATAGGCTAAATAAGTAAAACCGATATTCTCTACTTCGACTGCAAGGCGCAACAAAATTTGTTAAAGGGGGTACAGTAAAGTCTATTTTTGAGCTGAATGAATGCATACTTTGTCTAGAATTTTATAAAACAGATGCTATCACATTTAACATTTCATGTAGATTTGCATGTGATACTAAAGGCACACAACAAGTATTTTCGGCAGGCTGTGCTACAACAGCTCTGGATTATGCAAATGTTTGATGATATTCCCGTTTGCGAGTATCCGCGAGTTAAGCAAAAAATTGAGTGCAGTTCTGCCACATCGTTAGCAACGACATTTAGAAACAAGATAAATCAGATGATGCGAATGACGGAATATCCGGCGTTTCGAAGTAGCAGTATTGAATTTCGTGTTGCATGGTGTTTTTTCAAGTATATTGTGTTAACCTGAATTTGGGACAATGGGGAAGGCCGCTAGGTGCTATTATACTTCAGGTGGGGTGCTTCAATTACGTCTACAGTATTTCAGCCTGTAATGAGTAAAGCATTATTTTATTTATTAGACCTCAACCTTGGGTGTACTGAGCAGAAATGCAGAGCACAGTAAGTTACATTCTGGGTGTCACCGGCTCGCAAAACCCACATAAAGTTTTTATAAAAGGAAACAGATCACTTTAGTTTTACTAGCAGGTTAGATTAAGTACGGAGCACGAAGGAAAGCTGCTACTGAAGAACAAGCAATACATATAGCCTATGAGGCTTTAATATCCGTTATCGAGAGTTTAGTTTGTGTAATATATATGAAGGCTGGGTGATAGTTTCTAAATATATGCGTGGCAGCGTATGATTAATCGTGCTATAGTCAAATTAGCTTACAAGTTATTTAGCCCAGGCGATCTCCCCAATGGCTCAGTGGATTGGGCTGCTGGCTTATTGACATCAAACTCTAGCGATCATGGGTTCGATCCAAAGTAAGGAACAGAGAAAATGCGCAAAACTGAAGAGCCTTAATAGGGCGAAACGCGTTTGGTGCATTTTTGCGGTAGCCTGTGCTACGTTGATTGTGAGTTCCTTGGACGAAAACATTAAAATATATGTTAGCACAAGTGGGGATCTAGTGGGGATCTAGTGATCCACTAAGACATGCGTGAAGAAATAGGCGAGATTAAAAAGTGTGTTTAAGTGGGAGATTAGCAATAACTCTAGAACTAGGACTGAGCATATATGGAATGTTTGCGTTAATGACATTCGCCTAATGTACAGACGAATGTGAAATGCCATTGTGCAGAGTGGTCTGCTCGTGTCATTGTTTAGAAATCTAAAAGGGGCTTTGCAACAAATGCTATCGCCTTTGTGATACGATTTATTAAGATTTTGCTTAGATGCAAAATGAATAACTGTGCAGTTCAGTCATCATCAGATATACCAGAAACTACAATTTTACTTTTAAGTTAAACATCTCATGAAACTTTGCTATGTTGAGGATGTCTTTTTTCTGGGTCTGCTTGCGCATGAGGTCATGATACAGCATATTCTACACTTGCATTATCATTGAATCGACTTTAACTTTCCGACTTAATCAATTAAAATGGTAGATCTGAAGTAGGAATTTTTTCATGAGTGACCTACACCTATAACTAATTCTGTTATTGCATTATTTGAAGAGCAGGCCCAACATGGATTTCGCATTAACATTTTAGGCGATACTACAATTTGAACATTTTTTGCGAAAAGAACCAGCAAACATTATTGATAGTGTCTGCAATCACTTGGAGGCGTAGTGGAATGTTTGATTGGTTCGATAGATGTGGATTAGAACAGAACGAACAACCGTGACCGGTAATCAGATTAACGACTATCTGTCAAATCAGTAGAGTCCTTGTCAGTGTCATCAGTTTAGTTAGATTGTACAACTGTACTGATCTGCTATAAGAAAACATCAGTTGTTTTTGCCCGCAAGCAATCACACGCAATTCCAACGTCAGACATGAACCATGCTGACGTTTGCATTCTGCATTCACTGGAATGATGTAGATAGCCTGATGCGAACAGAGAGTCAAACATAATCAATATACATCAGAACAGATTAGCTTCAGATGCGGACAAAAACTAAAATTCCTACATTGAGATTTACAGTAGTTTAAGGTGGTACAATATAGCAGTGTTATGTAACAGAGGATCAAAAAGACTTGTAGGTAGCTAACGTAAAAAGCGCCTTTTCTCTACACAATTTTCCCAGGATAAATCGTGACAGTAGCAACTAGATACGTCTTTGAAGTAGATGAATTCGTCTCCATTATATACGTGAAACTTGGAGCATTTCATAGAGTTGAGTATAGCAACCTCCTAGTTATACAGACATAAGCGACAGACCACAGGCATGGACCGCAAAGTAGGATTGTCCAATAAAAGTTTATCGCTTAATCAGAGAGGTCAGGTTCACATGTCGGATGTCCAAATCCATGAACGCACAGATGTGATAGAATGGCCCCGTGAGGAATACCCGGTGTGTGGTGAGTGGAAGAAACATTCTACCTACAAGTTGTTCGACTTAACATGTCTGGCTAACTGATAATTCGGAAGAAGCAGTAGGACATTTTGATTTCCACCATCTTGTAAAGATCTCAAGAGTACTTCACGGTTGATAAGGACAAGAGTAATACTGAAGTCAAAAGTGCATATTAGCATGTGAGCATGCTAATTTCTAAAGTTTGCAAAACCAAAGTGAGTTAGACAACTGTGTGTTATATCGAATTTTAACCACCTTAATCAAGATACGTATTTGACTGTCGGGTTTTGGAGCAGGCAATTCGGGTCTTGGATTACGATACGCCGCAATTGTGATACCGTATAGCAAACCAGAAAGCATGACAGGTGCTCCAAAATCCGCAACCAACTTCTAATGGCTGTATCATGTGATCATCGCGGATATCAATTGTCTAGTTATCAAGGCAAAATCCGCCAAACATTATGTGACGAGTTTTAATACGTACCGAGACTCAATCCCATGTTTCGGCTTCTATTGACTTCAGATTTGCAATTATACTTTTACTTCTGGACATGGAAAAGGCATTCGATCAAGTGCCCATAAACAGCTGCTTAAAATGTGTACTTTATCTGATATACAGGAACCACTCCTAGGCTGGCTGTTGTCATACTTGCGCGGCCGTTCTCATGTAGTTACCATAGATGACCACTACTCTTCACCACGTCCAATTACTAGTGTCGTTATTCAAGGGAGAGTACTTAGTCCGTTACTATTCTTGCTCTACCTCAATCATATCAGTGCGGTTATCAGTCATGACATGCCTTTTCTATTTGCAGATGACACAAGGATAGTCTAAAAATTCGGACTAGCTAAACATCAAGATACACTAGTGTCATACAGGAAGACTCTTGAGAATTAGTGTGACAATTGGATGATGAAGTTCTCGGCGAAGAAATCTAGCATCATGTACCGCAGCTGTTCGATACCCGAGGGCTGAATTATGCTCAACGGTGAACATCTTTTTGTACAGCTGTCTACCCGCGACCTCGGAATCAGCTAGCCTTGCACCTTCAACTTTGCTGAACTAGTGGAAGTCCAGCAGTCTAGGGCCAAAAGATCAATAGCTAATGTATTACACAAGATCCACATAACCCCAGCCAGTGTAGAACTCTTCACATTGTTCACTCGCGCCACTTTGGATTACTGAAGTATCATTTGTGGTAGCATGAGGAAATCTGACGGAGTATCTCTGAAAAGCATACATAGGTCATTTACCAAAAGTCTGCTAATCAAAACATCCACTAAGAACTATTTGTTGTGCTGCCAACAATTCTAGCTCGATCTGCTTTGGCTGCGAACATTGAGAGGTAACCTGATGCTTCTGTACAACATGATTCACCAAAACGTCCGATGCTATTTTCGCTTCCCTAGAACTGCGACATAGTTCGACAAGGGAGCCACGAGATAAGGAATTTACCCTGAGTGTACCCAGATGCAGGGTAAATCTGTGGTCTAACGTTTTCCTTATCATATTTGATATCTTGTGGAATAAATTTCTAGTCACAATCAGATCGCGTGAGAGCGCAACGACCTTTCACGTTAAGCTGATCAATTAGTTAGATTTGAACATGATTATGACCTTGTTCGTTCGGGAGAGATCACTTGATGATTTGTACCAAGAAGGGCCAGAGAAAATCTAATAAGTAAAGAATATTCATACTGTATGGTACACCCCTAGTGCCGTCACCATTCACTATTCTAAGTAGTACTCATTGCGCTGAAACACACCTGTGGGTTTATACAAACCGTTGAAACTGCAAAAGCAATGAAAAGCACATAAATGTTAACCATTCATGCATCAGCATGACATATTCTGTAAAATATGATGTGCCAAATATGACCACGGCTTCTCACTATGAGAAATACACCTATCATTATTTTTAATAATAATATTATCTATACCTGATGAACCCGAAGTAGAATGGAACTCGTCGTGGAGTGTAGGGATGGGTGAGAGCAAAGCCAATTCCCAACAAACTGAAAAAGTTCAAATTTACCTAATGGGTAATGGTGCTTCAGAGACTGTTTGAACCGTTTGTTAACACTGATAGATTGGTAGTGCCTCTGAGAGGAGAAAATTTTCGTATAATATTTCCTACACATTTTGTCTACATCAAAACTAGCTACGCCCATAAATATGCGGATTTATTGTAGACAACGGATTACAGTCTCTCCGTCTCTTATGCTGAGTAGCATTGTCAATGGAATTTATAAGTCGGTAAGTCAGCGTAACTGTGGATACGGTTTTCGGCTAAATTTGGTGCAGATGCTACAAACGCTACACTTTAGCTCCCCGATGTCCGCTTGCACAACTTTCACCTGGTGCGACACGACACTCAGTTGTTTCAGTATTTGTAAGACCTCCCAGTAAGCAATATTTTCCAATGCGGTCTAGACAAATATAGATGATTGAGATTGTTTAAATGTCGCATAGCAAAATAGCAGTGATGTTTGGTTTAAGCATGTGATTTGTTTCCAACCTGCTATCCTTGATTTTATCCACTCGTTTTATTTATGGAATGAGAACTTATCATAATTAATGAAAATAATGCTTCATTCATATCGGGTATAGAGATTGAACTACAGTTGTCACGTATTGGCAATATATCTGTAGCGAAGCAAAATTTAAATTACATGGGTGCAACCATTTGCCCCGGTCGCATCTTACTTTTCGTACACCATTTTATACGCAAACGTATGACATGTACGTATATTATTTTTTAAACGATTAATCTTACAGTAGAAAATAGGCGACAGCTTGATGATTGGGTTTATCAAGCCACCTTGTACACTGAAAATTGTTTGACAGTGATACTGGTACGAAAGCAATCATGACCACTAAGCACTTGGTTATTACTATGCTGAACTCTTGCTAGACTGACTGTCATACCAAGCAAAGTAGTCTGAAAACCGTGTTTAGGTAATGCTGTCTAAGCGACATTTATCATCCAGTAAAGGAACCCGAGGTTAAAACTTTTCCGGTCGCCTTGGAAGTAAAACAGAAATTTGGCTACTGTAGAAATTGACGTTTAGAAAGAGTTTTATTATCCAGCTACGCATATGTGAGTTTCCGCTACTTTTAATGCAATATTGTTTGTCAGCTTACCTACGAGTCAAATCAAAAATGAATTGAAATATACGGCTTTGGTACTTTTATGCCTACTGCGTCGCTTTTAACAAACCTAGTCTATTCTACTAGCATTTTTGCAATGAATGTCTCATGATTTGGAACTTAAACCTGCTTAAATGTTACTAAAGTGGTCGACAGTGTAATATATTTGAGTAAGAAAAGTAAGTTGTACAACTTGAGAAAATAACAGCGCACACAGCTTTCCTAATGTGTACTAATTACCTCTATTGATATACAATTTTAAACAAAGGGCCTGCGATTCATCCAAACCAAGCAGTTAAACAATGATAAAAAGGGAGGCAGAACAGAGCAGAATATTATACAATCTCTTTTATCGGCAAACAATGATTTGCATACAGGTTCTACCTGTGTGGACATGATCAAAATGCCGTTTAGTTATATGCAAAGGGAGTGATGGTAGATAGTTTAAATTTGGTTGAAACAAATGCATCAACGTACAAAGTAACAGGACTTTTAATGTCAGTACAGGAGTGTAGTTTAATTAATATATATAAGAATTTAAGCTTAGTCACTCAGAAGTACTTTTTATCGGTTGTGTTCGTTCACTTGGACTTTTCTTTCCATTGATTTGTGCTGTTTACTTTATGTTGCGTTATGCGTTTTGTTGTAAAGGTGTGATGATTAAATAAACTATTGGCGCATCACCACGTAGCTGAAGGAGCATATTGCGTTTATCCGCTTTTCTATGAAACTTGTGATTAAATACCGAGATGCTGACGCATTCCGATATAGCCAATTTTCAAAAATATGGGAAACATTCTTACCTCTCCCAACGCACGAATGGTACACATCCTGGGATGAAATGTCACTTTCATTCCACTGGGGAGTGCTTAATATGCATGAGATGGTAAACTAATTGCAAGTACCTGCGGCTGACTTGTGTGATAAGATCATTCCACTCGGGTGACATGGTCTAATCGATTTACTGCATAAGTTATGAGTGTATGCAGCTGCTTCCAATAGAGTGCTTCACAGTTGTTCGATAAAGCAATTAACTGTCGGGTTGCTAGTTCATAACAACTTTGTAAAAACACTAGAGGAATTACGAATTGTTGCAACTGAGTACACTGAACATGGCAAGAGTAAAAGCATGTTACCATGAGTGTATGCAGATTAGTAATGCAATATATAATCATGTGTCAACGTATAAATAGCACATGAATTTTGCCTAAAGGTGTACGACTTTTGAAGGCAAATCATGGTTTAGCCTCAGGTATTGTTTGCTACGTAACCTTGCTGAAGGAAAAGTATGTAATTAAATCAACAAATGCCGTCGTCCTTTAACATATTTGTTTAAAATGGCATAAAACTTATCGCCGTCCTACAGTCAGAAATAATGTTTCTTATCATTTCGTAAATGTTACATGTACAATGCCCCAAAACCATCATTTATTTCCGCACAAAACGCAAGATGGACAAGCAGAGGAAATTGGTCAATATGATGTTTCGCGTTCAACTTAATTCAATCAGTAACAGTGGCTATATTCTACAGCCTGTCGCTACAATAGCCTGTATAACGTTGTACAATATCACGTTCAGATGGTACCCGGTATCCCCCTTGTTAGACAAAGTATGTCACAGTAATTGCAGTACGTATTGCTGAAAATGTTAAGATGGGTTGCATCTCATTCAACAACTCGGATCTTGCGTTAAACCTTTGGGGTGAACAAGCACAAAAATTTGCGCAAGTTGTTTCTATGAAGGATCAAATAAAACTCGTGGACAAATGCGATACCGCTGAAAATTTAGTTTATATAACACAAATAACAGTCAAAAAGCCACATAGATTTAACAGAAGCAGTAAAAATACTTACTTTATGTAGTGACTGTATACAGCTGTTTCGAACATTGTGATCCAATTGTCCATTCAAGTAGCCGATTGAACCAGAATGTCATTCATGTCACCAGACACAATAGTCCGTCATCGCATTTCCTCTGCTTTGTCGGCTGTAGCAGGGCTACTGGAGGTAGTCATTGGCTGTATAACTCAATCAAAGAACGAAACGCATTAAACTATCAGCGTCAATATGAGGCGAAGCAAACGAGTGGTTGGTTTTGACTGACGTTAACAATCGAAGATACCCACAGCCGTGCTGACCGGTTTTGTCGATTGCAACTTTGTCACTAGATATCTAATTATCGCGACGAAGGACATGTCATGACCATGAATAGGTAAAGACCATTTGCTCAATTAGCGGTTCCATCTAAGTGTATTATGAAACAGAGCAATCGTCAAGTAGCATTAAGGAAACCCAAAGGAAATCTTTTCACACACAATTGAGCAGCCGATGCACAGTATTCGTTGCTTAACCCTACTTTAAGCAAAACATGGATTAAAACTGAAGTGTCCAGAGGCAACTGTTATTACCATCTTAATGAGGAAGACATTTGTTTTCAACCAGTATAGTGTGATGTCAACAAAGCACAACCTAGGTTTATATCTTATAATCAAAGTGCATGTGCGCATACGTAAAACTGTTTGGTTCCCGATATTTACAACCAGACACTAAGATAGACAACGCAGATGATCTATATAACTTTGTACTAATCAGTCCTTCTTTATCTGTTGTCTACTGTTCAAAGATTTAAACATACACCCGAGGTAAAATAGCATTCATGCCTATCCTGAATTGTGGATAGAGGATGGATGTCATCTTTTTCTCCCAAATAGCAATTTACAGCTCAGGCAATGAGATAATGCTAAAATGTGTAAAATGTAATATATACTTGCTAAATAAACCAAGCATACGCTGTATAGGCCACGCAACTCAACACAATGTTTGCAATACTTAGCTGCTTTTGCGAAACAACCTAGTATATACGACCATCTTTTTGGAAAACAATTTATTTGCTATTATCTTATACACCTCCTAATATTGTTTAAAGAAATGTTCGTAGTCCCACTGTTTTCAGTTGAACCGATTGCTCTAGTCTTCAGCAGTCTCTACACTTCACATCAAGATGCTTTAAGCCAAGCGGCTCAAATACGAGATCTCGGTGTTCCTGAAAAGGTTGTGGTTGTGTTTATCTGCTTCCATGCACCGGATCGTCTTTGGTATAAATACAGGAGCTTAACACCCAAAACAGTAGTTTAATCTTAAGATAAACCTAGATGTGTTTCAGCAGCCGTCAGCCACAAAACGGAGTTTTGCGTAACCATATGAAAATATCATTGGAATGCTTTATCTGTTTACTAACATACACACGCACTTGATTTCTGAAAAACATTCTAGCGAGTAGCCATCACGAATCAATGCAATGCAATAAGGCATGGTGGACGGAAACGGCAAAGCAGATGGAGTGCTAAGTCGAATGCTACCAACAAAAATAATTCTTTGAATCTTTGCTGGCGATGTAGGGACTCCTCTTACAGACGCTGAGGACGCTGATAGATTCTACATTTGCAATAAGACTCCAGACACAATCCAAGTCTGGCGGAAGCACTTTAACAGTATCGTGAGGAACCGTTAAGTGGTTGACTAGGCTACGTTGCACGGGCTGCAGCAACACGAATTTTAATGGCGTATTCTTCAAAAACCAACACCAGATAAGATGTGCGAAAACCTTCATCTGCGAAACAGCAAATGCGCGCGGGCAGACCGGATAACACCATAGGTGTTGAAGCAGAGCGGGCCTGCTTTCCTTCATGACATGGGTTGAAGGATCCAAAATTCGCCGAAGTACAGAGGCAAACGTAGTAAGAACTTTGCCACCATTCCTCATAGTATGAATACACTGAGTGTTTTGAAATGCACGGTAAGAAGACAAAGCCTGGTAGATGCATGCATTTCCTATCGTCTCCTCAGTACCATTAACAGTAACAGCTATGGAACTAGATACTTAAATATGTGTGTGACCGAATAAGCATGAGGTGCAAAGTGAATGACAGAGGTTCCAACCCTAGTCCATGGCAGACTTAGGCTGACAATAATTGCTTTTATTTGTTGGGGTGATTTCCCTTCTCTCCATCAACCAAACACACCAAAAGAGCTCAAAAAGTGAGTGAACAACTGGATAAAAATTTCTTTCTTTTTCTTCTACTCCAACCCTGTTTTTTCTTCCGTCATATTTCCGAAGTCACAATGTCTGTACATAGATAGTGATGAATATAAAAATATATAAAATATATATATATATATATATATATATATATATATGGGTGCCGGCATCCGGTTCCGGATGTGCCTGTAACTGTGGCAAGCCACAGGATGACTGCGCCTACAGAGGGACCATGGTTAGCTTGCGTTGCACCACACACAGCTCCAACCACACACCCCATATCCAGTGTAAAACCTAAGGAATAAGACCGGGTGGCATGTGGATGGGAACCACGTTTCATCAACGGAGTCGGCCCACACTACTTCACAGGCAAAGGTACGCTGTATTTCGGAATAAATCGCACACAAGGCCGTAGCTGGACCGTAGTCCGCTCCACAGAGAGTGCATGGAACCACTCTTTGATCCTAACTCAACCAAAAGAACCGCTCAATCCGTCCACTCCAGCAGCGCGCAACTGTCGCCTAGAGCCAGTATGGACGAGATAGTGGGTAATAGACATTAGACACCTTATCAACATTTACATCAAGCGTAGACCCACCGGGGATATCTTGCAACAGCCAATCACTTGAAACGACAAGATGAAATATAATAAATCGGATGATGCAAAAAGATACGCTGACATAACTCTTCATTAAATATGCGTATAAAAGATTTATTTAGACCGAATTAGCGATAAGTTCAAGATGTCAGAACACATTTTAAGGAAATGCCACGGACGCAAAAATGTTATCTAAATTAACTTCAGCAAGTTGTGCATGTTTAAAGAAGATAGTAGAGTAGACATTTATATGAGAAGAAAAATCATTGGGACAAAGTTGTAAAACCACCAACTAAAATAAGGGGACTTAGCATGCAAGCACGCGGTTAGTAAATCGAAGGCAGTTTACCTACAAATGCTGCCCTGGTACTGTCTACGTTCTCTGTATGACACATCGTCGCTTCGGTGGTGGTCCCGAGTGTTTTCTCTCATGGCTCACTTATCCTCCCTGACTCAGGCACTCGCGACCGCATGTGCTACAGCACCAGGCGCACGATGTCGATGGAGTACAACCAATTGCTGTCTGTAGCTTCCGCACTTGTCGCTTCTTCTCCCCATGCATCAAGGCTTCTCCTTCAGCTCGACAACGCGCTATGCACGCTGACCAACCGCCTTCGATTCTCATGGTCTTAATTCCAGATTAGTACGTCATAGGCTTACTTTGATTATTTCATGGTAACAAAGCTCCGGTTTTCCCATATGCCGCTTCCCCAAACTCAGCTGATCATGTAATATCTGTTTTGGTATCCGCATGGAATCCATACATAAATCATGACCGAGTAACCTCAGATGTCTCAGCAAACGTATGCAGTCCACTGCATACATTACACTTCGGCGTAACGCCTCCGTGTCTGCAACTCTGTCACACCTACAGATGCTCAAAATTAGTCAACAACATTACTGATGGAACGGCTCGAGATATCGCACATTCCGCCAGTGCACAGTCAACGTTTCGTTTCCTTATAGAACGGAGAGACTTAATTATCTGTACATCATCAGCTTAGTGTCATCTGCAAGATGACGGTTGTTTAACACTCACTACTCTAGCGTTTCGAATACCGTGCAACTCCCGAGACGCTTATACTAGTTCACGGTGTATCTGCTCGTCAGTCGACATCACAAGTTCGTGGTGCCAGAAGTGGGAGGTGTTTTCAATACGTCATATCCAAAGCTGATTCGCGGCGCCATTGTAGACTGCAACTCCGATGAAGGCTGACAGAGACAGACAAATTTGATTGTGTGGAAGACAAGCCCGACTTTAACGGCTTTTGTAGCTGGAGCATTAGTCGAGTGTTGCAACTTATTCACGTTGTGTGCAAACAACGCACAGTCGTCAGCGAACAGCAACTTACGAATAGTCGTCTCACAGACTAGGAATATCGCATCGAAACGACGGATTTTCAGCAATCCACAAAAAATACAGTGCTCCACACAAACACCGGAAGCACAAGCGGCTTCAAATCACACGATATCACTGCATGAAAATCTATATTAAACAAGGCAGGAGCCAGGACAAATCCTTGCTTCAAACCAGAGAAACTGCAAATTCGTCCGAAATCTCTAAACTCAGCTGCATCCTTGCGTGACATGCCAATATGCATACATTCAAGTAAACTTACAAACCTATGCGGACAACTAAACTTACCCAACAACAGCCATAATGCCTCGCGGTTCACCGTATCAAATGCATAGGTGAAATCAACAATAAGCGAGTACAATGGCTGGTGTCGTTCTCTGCACTTCTCCTGCAACTGAAGCGCCGCAAACACCATATATATAGTGCTGCGACCCGAACGGAATGCACATTGATCTTCCGCCACGTTCGGTTCCACAACCTGACTGACGAGGCGGTTGAGCAGGATTCGGGCAATCACCTTGCTCACACAACTCAGCAAGTTGATGTCACGAAAATTCGTGCAACATTGTTTGCTTCCTTTGCATTGTACAGTGGAGCACAAGCTCATCCTTACGCTCTGAAGACACCTTCTCAACCAACACGCATTGCACCAATTGGTGCAACGGTTGTTCAAGAGACAGTCAAAGTGTTTTCGCCAAATCCGCATTATGTCTTCATTTTGAGTGCACGCAGTGCCTGAACTATCATCGATCAGCATCCTCAGCCGCTCCAATCTCGGTCCATACACCGCCTTTAAGGAGTCAAAGAGTTCCTTGTGTTTGCGGCGTTCGGCGTAGCATTCCACCTGTTTCGCCTTCTCTGTCCACCATGCATTTTTAATGCGACGGCGCTCTCGGGTCAGTCGCCGTCGAATTTTGCGAAACTGACTACTATTCCCCAAGTCACTGGGTTTTGCGACATGTGCAGCAAATGCTGCATTCTTCTCCGACACCAATGCGCCAATTGTCGCATTGTTCTCATTAAACTAATCAGGCCGCTTACAGTTTGCGCGCCTGATTGTTTCCTTGGCATCAGTTTTTACCTGGTCGCGAATCTGTAACCACAATTCACCATCTCCAAATCAATACGTTTCGCCACTGTACCGAAGGAGAGAATGTTAACTTTACGCTGATTCACTGCAGGATTGCAATACATAGATTTACGAAAATATATGTACAGTTTGGCCCGCAGCAATTTGTGATCAGTGACACATTCACTCAGCTCCACGCAGTACACTTGTCATGCACACTTCACGCATATCGCGCTGATGTACGATGACATAGTCGAGTAGGTGAGCGCGCAAATTGCTATATCAATCGCACTCAGTGCAAAGCGGGTGTTTCTGATCGTCAGGCCTTGAGTGGCACACAATGAGAGCAGCCTGTAACGGTTCACATTCGCTGAACCAACGCCATGTTGCCCGCTAACATATGCCCACACTGATGCATCATGCCTAACGCGCGTGGAAATCACCCAGGAGATATAGTCGGTTGCTGCTCGGCACAGACCGTGCCACGGAGGATAGCTGTGTGTAGAATTGTTCATTCCCGTTCTCAGGATAACACTTGATCGGACCGTATGTGCTGAGAAAAGTGGTAAACTTACCTCTTCCGTGTTGTACGCGAGCAGGCGTCAGTCGTGAGCTAACGCCTGCTGGTACGTAACGGGGATGTTGCAGTCGGTCCCCTCCAGCATCGACCAACTGTCTCCTGAAGCGAGCAACAGAGGTGTAGGGTATTAAACAGGTTGGCGCCTTGTCATCATTTACATCTGGCGCAGCCACATCGCGACATTAATCAGCATCTAATTGCTGAAAAAGAAGAATACTCATCATGCGGGCAGACCTACCACATATACCACCTTATTGGTCTGGATTACTAAATCGAATGCAAGTGTAGGCATCGTGCCTTCTCCTGTACCTGGACAGCTGCCCACTTGATAAGGCCACGGAATTCGCACCGATGAAAATTGCGTTTGATTCGCAACATCTTGAATGAATATTAGTTTGTTATAACCTCACCTTGATTACGCCCTGCTAAGGTTCTTTTCGGTTTGCCCGAGTGCCACTTCCCTGCACTAAGTTGGCCGTATGTTGGGTATCCTCATCGAATTCATTCGGTATCCATGAAAATATGGATTGGCGTCATCCGTGTCCCATGGTAGTTCGAATACAACATAGACACATGCGTTTGTCCAAACGCAAGTATGAACTGCCACAATCTGGATAGACACATGTTAAACCTCATGAGCAATAGTACTACAAACGTGTATGGCTTTTATTTGGTGGTCAGGCCGACAGTCATTTTCGCATGCATGAGAATAAGTACGCAATACGAACTTTTGTTGCTTCCTTTAACATTTAGACGTGAATATAAATAACAGCCTTAAATCTTGGGCATCAATATGTGAACGAAACCGATATAGGAATAGTGACGCAACTGCTATCAGTACGCTTACGAGGTAGAATGATAAATGATCAAGTAGTACAGTAAAATATTGTCTACTTAGGTGTTGCACCCTATATGCACAGTCTGGTTTGCGTAGCTGATGGGGGAGAACCCACAGCATGCGAGTCCGATACGATGTTCACTTCGGTCTCTCCATGTCGCCGACCGGTCCGATCATCTGTTGCCCGAGGTACGGTTTTTGCGCAACCTTAAGCATTGACAGGTGGCAAAACCACATATTCGTCACTTACGGCATCATTGGCGCGACAACTACCGCAGAACTACGTCAACTAAGTCCCGCTGCTCACTGTCAAACGTGAGGCTTTCCAAACGGTGTTCACACCATTTTACAAATGTCCAAGACGTAGCGTGACTGTCAGCCAAGTACTCAACTTTATGTACATACCGCTGTGTACACTACTTTGGCCATATGCCATTTGGTAACGATCGGCATCGTATGTCTCAGGTGTAGCCATTCGGTGCTCCTAAACTGATTGTCTCCATGCGCCGATTCATTTCCGATGTAATATTTTAAGACACAGACGTACCATTATCTTTGGCATTACCTTTTTCTTAGTCTATCCAGAAACTTGGCCATGTCCAATTCAACTTCTGGTAGGCGTCTCTGCGCTTCCACCTTCATTGCGGTTAGTACTTGCGTTTGTATAAACATGTAAATTAAGTATGGCTGATGAACAACGGGAAATATAACTGCTCACTCTCATCACAAACCTGAGGAGTGAACCATGAACTGGCGACATGGTATTAATCAATAATTGGTTAATTGTCGAGAGTGTTCACTTGCCGAAGAATTTCCAGAGAAATTGCTCTTCGGATGCATAGTCCAACGTGGTTACACGAGGGACATTCGTTGAGCATTGGGCCACAGATATAAAACTTTACTCTTTATACGTACTGTGAGCGGCCAAGTGCTGGGAATCTTTTGATTCACGCGTACCCACCGTAGTGGAAACATGCTCAATAATTTTGACACCCTAGCAGTGCTCCGTTTCAACAATACAGTTCGCCCGGAAACTCCGCACGCAAATATATATATATATGTATATATATATTGCCCTATGCTAAGGCTGACGTTGCATTCCTGAGGCTTCATTACCGCAGAGGGGCTAAATCAATTACACTTAAACTAGGACCTTTTAAGATAGGTAAAATTCATTTCCCTTTATTTAGTTTGTTCGGTTTGTTTATATAAGCATCTATTAAACTGGCATTAGTTGCTTACCTAATTGTGCTTTTCTGCGTTAACTGCATTCTGGTTGCAGCATTTTTGAGTAACATGTAGGCAATTTGTTCTTATCGTGGATGAGTTGCTAACCAAGTTACTTCACATGCTCATTTAGCGTAGATTTGTTTCGGCATAGTCGTATGTTTTAAAAGCTATATTTTATTTTCTAATGTCATTTCAAATGATTGGCTGTTGTTTGATATCTCCAGTGTGGCTGCGCTTCATGTAAATGTTGACAAAGTGTCAACCTGTCTATTACCCACTACCTCGTACATACTGGATCTAGACGACAGTTGCGCTTCGCTGGAGGGGACGGATTGTGCGGTCCTTGTGACCGCGTTAGGCTCGAAGAGTGGTTCCATGCAGTCAGTTTGGAACGGACTATGGTCCAGCCACTGCCTTGTGTGAGATTTATTCCGAAATACAGCGTACCATTTTGGTATATGAAGTAGTGTGAGCCGACTCCGTTGATGAAACGTGGTTCCCATCTACATGCCTCCCGGTCTTATTCCTTCGGGTTTACACTGGATATGGGGTGTGTGGTTGGAGCTGTGTGTGGTGCAACGCAAGCCACCCGTGGTCCCTCCGTCAGTGCCGGCATCCTGTGGCTGGCCACAGTGACAGGCAAATCCCGAACCGGATGCCGGCCAATATATATATATATATATGTATATAATATATATATATATCGGTCGAAAACTATTTTTCGCTCAAACCAACTGTGTGTGCAAGAATAGCGTCTTCTTTAGGGTTCCCTCTGTAGTGAACTATAAACTGGGTAAACTTGATAGAGGCAGGGTGGAAACGAGGTTTTTCTAAACCATTTTATCCTGTTAGTTGTTTAAATGCTAGACTCGTATTGCGTTATGTCATCTCTCTGTTTTTATACACTCGTCGAACGTATCATGTAGTGGTATATAGCCCTGCAGCATATTACACTTTTTGATATGACTTAGGTAGTTATTGGTTAGAGCGACAACGTTTCGCCAGCTCATGTAGTGTCTTTCGAACTAATCGTACAAAGTGGTTTCGCTGAACTACTTACGTATCCGAAATTTCAAGACTTAGAGTCCTTGTATTCGCATCTGCTTACCTATATTGGGGCTAGGTAATTTCATGGAAAATGCCTACGAAAATCTCAGAAGGCACAGTTGCAAAGAGAACTCTTTCCGGCAAATCGTAGCACGGAATAACATTTCTAAGAGAGACAGAAATAACACTACGCTGTAGATAGTCAGCTTGGAAGTGGATAATAACGGTGTGGAATTGCTCAGTAGATTCGACCGATTATGGAGGCGAACGACGGTAGCTTTATTGGACGCTAAGCTGATCTAACCCGGCAGAACAATGGTGGGTAAACCGAAGTAGTAAACCAATGCCAGTCGGCACCACGGTTCCATCTGAATGAGAATTTGTCAAGCCAAAGGCACTGTTTCATCTGCATGAAACAAGGAAACTACTGTTGGGCTACCAGCAACCCACGAAAATTTGCCGCATCGCGTATGAACCACAGTGTAAAACTGATGGTTCAAGCCAAGTTAACAAGCCAGAAAATCTTGGGCCCATACCACTTTTCCAGGAACGTGACCGGTAGATTGTGGTTTTGAAGTACTAAAGCCTTATCTTTTCCTAGCATCGTTGTATTGGGAAATGCTGCAGACATTTGTGCTTCCCCAGTTGGAGGCCGAAGGGGCAATCAGTACTATTTGGTAGCAGCAGGATGGTGCACATGCACATTCTGCTAAAACGGTGCGCGCTTACCTCACCGACAAATTTGGCCACCACCGGATCGGACGCGGTGGACCAATGGTGTGGCCTGCTCGCTCACCCGATTTGAATCCCATGGACTTTTTCTATAAGACTATCTGATGCTGCGAGTGTACAAAACAAGGCCGCGTACACTGGATCAATTGAAAGAAAATATTGTAAACGAATGTCGCGCGATCACGTGGGATACATTGGAGAAAGTGCTCGCCAATTGCATCAAGTCGTTTGTGCACTGTAAGCAGAATGCCGGCGTACATTTTGAACATATCCTTCACTGGCATAGATGATCGTTCCAATCCATTTCTAGTAATATCCTTATTTTCTTTCACAAATGTGTTACCGACTAAACTGAGCTGCTGGCAAGTAGTGCTGATGATGCTTCCGGTCGGATAGAATTCTTAACGTCCAGGCTGTCGTTGAGCACATAAACAGCGTAGGCACCGAAACGTTCAATGGCTACATATGGCGAAATCACTGAGTCGCTATGTGCTGAGGTTCGTCCAGCCTTAATGAAAAGCCGACTGTGTTGTTGACTCAGTTTCAAGCTATTGCCTGTAAAGTTGATGTTCGGGATGAGTTACAGTGGATGGCAACAAATGCACGTGGGGTCGTCCTGTACCAGCACACCGAGGTCAAATTCCTGAGGGATTGTCTGCAGGTCATAGGCCCCAATATTCTAGAGATAGACATGCCTATGGCGGATGTAGATAACGTGTCACTTGACCACATTTAATGGCAGTGAATTCCTCACCGGTCAATGCCAGGTCCCATCTAGGTCGCACATGGAGGATCTTGTGGTCGTCCATCCTCTTGATCCCCAGTCAACTTTAACGTCGTCCGGAAAAGTAAAATATTTGAGGTGATGGCTCTCGCAAGATCGTCCCACTCCACTGGATTAAAGCCGGGCAGAGATGTTCGGTCTCTAACATAGAACTGCTGTTCACGGAGAAAATTGCCAACCCATCCTGATAATGCATTGCCTAAGTTTTCCAAGTGGCCCATCATTACGTCAGCGATGATTTCTTCCATGGATTTGAAAAGTGCAGAGATAAGTGTTACCGGACGGTAATTGGTAGGATCAGACGGACTTCTCTGTAAGAATACGGCAAATGGATGGGCCATTATTTTTTATGTGAAGGCGGTATATGTTCCCCCAACGTCATAACTCTTCATATTTAGCTTCTCATGGATGATGTTTTTATCATGTGATGGTGGAATATTATTGCTCCGAATGCGGACAGAAGCAGATAATGAGAAATGCATTGCAGTTTTTCGGGCTCTGTATCGGTGTATTCTTTGCAGCGAATGAAAGCAATCCTTCAATTCTGAGATCCTAGCCATTTATTGTGTGTTTTTAGCATAACAGTTGGACATACATGACTGAGTGTACCCTAGAGATAGTCTAGGAGAAATGATTGAAAAGCACATCGCTAGTCACCGAAGAATCGGCGCGAATATTTTCTACCATCACATGGAACCAACATTATTCATGAGAAGCTAAATATGAAGAGTTATGGCGTTAGGGGAACTCGTGCCGCCTTTACATAAACAATACTGACCCGGAGAACGAGAGAGCGTGCGTAGCTCTGAGCAATTAATATGTAGAGTTGGTTCGTGAAAACAAGTTATCACACCGATTGGAGGTAGCAAATCAATTCCGTTCGAACCAAAGCCTTAGTTACAGACACGTGAATGCGCTTCAAAAGTAGCAGCGTGAAATCGCACCGCTCAGTACGTTTGGTGGGTATACCCACATAAGAAAAAAGGCAGACAAACCCTTATTGCCCAGTACTGGCCTACTGTCCGAAGTGTACTAGACTCAAACATTCCACGTGCTTCTTTCCCAACACAATCAGTGTTATCCAGCAGCGAATTCATAGCAAAAGTGGTTCTGAGAAAGCTACCATCATTGGATAACCTTCACCTTAAAGCACTGCAGGCAGCAGCTATTCACCTAGCCCATCCATTTGCCCAATTCTTACAGAGAAGTCCGTCTGATCCTGCCAATTACCGTCCGGTAACACTTATCTCAGCGCTTTCCGAATCCATAGAAGCAATCATCGCTGACGTAATGATGTGCCACTTGGAAAACTTAGGCAATGCATTATCAGGATGGGTTGGCAATTTTCTCCGTGAACAGCAGTTCTATGTTAGAGACCGAACATCTCTGCCCGGCTTTAATCCAGTGGAGTGGGACGATCTTGCGAGAGCCATCACCTCAAATATTTTACTTTTCCGGACAACGTTAAAGTTGACTGGGGATCAAGAGGATGGACGACCACAAGATCCTCCATGTGCGACCTAGATGGGACCTGGCATTGACCGGTGAGGAATTCACTGCCATTAAATGTGGTCAAGTGACACGTTATCTACATCCGCCATAGGCATGTCTATCTCTAGAATATTGGGGCCTATGACCTGCAGACAATCCCTCAGGAATTTGACCTCGGTGTGCTGGTACAGGACGACCCCACGTGCATTTGTTGCCATCCACTGTAACTCATCCCGAACATCAACTTTACAGGCAATAGCTTGAAACTGAGTCAACAACACAGTCGGCTTTTCATTAAGGCTGGACGAACCTCAGCACATAGCGACTCAGTGATTTCGCCATATGTAGCCATTGAACGTTTCGGTGCCTACGCTGTTTATGTGCTCAACGACAGCCTGGACGTTAAGAATTCTATCCGACCGGAAGCATCATCAGCACTACTTGCCAGCAGCTCAGTTTAGTCGGTAACACATTTGTGAAAGAAAATAAGGATATTACCAGAAATGGATTGGAACGATCATCTATGCCAGTGAAGGATATGTTCAAAATGTACGCCGGCATTCTGCTTACAGTGCACAAACGACTTGATGCAATTGGCGAGCACTTTCTCCAATGTATCCCACGTGATCGCGCGACATTCGTTTACAATATTTTCTTTCAATTGATCCAATGTACGCGGCCTTGTTTTGTACACTCGCAGCATCAGATAGTCTTATAGAAAAAGTCCATGGGATTCAAATCGGGTGAGCGAGCAGGCCACTCCATTGGTCCACCGCGTCCGATCCGGTGGTGGCCAAATTTGTCGGTGAGGTAAGCGCGCACCGTTTTAGCAGAATGTGCATGTGCACCATCCTGCTGCCACCAAATAGTACTGAATGCCCCTTCGGCCTCCAACTGGGGAAGCACAAATGTCTGCAGCATTTCCCAATACAACGATGCTAGGAAAAGATAAGGCTTTAGTACTTCAAAACCACAATCTACCGGTCACGTTCCTGGAAAAGTGGTATGGGCCCAAGATTTTCTGGCTTGTTAACCTGGCCTGAACCATCAGTTTTACACTGTGGTTCATACGCGATGCGGCAAATTTTCGTGGGTTGCTGGTAGCCCAACAGTAGTTTCCTTGTTCCATGCAGATGAAACAGTGCCTCATTTGTAATGATAACAGAACAAATATATCCGTGATCTAGATACCAGCAGCAAAATTATGCTGCTTCTTCCGATTGCATGGGTTCAAAACCTGTACTTGAATTACCTGAAACCTCCGAACTTTTCGTTCCAGTAATATCCGGTGTGCCACATATCGGGTCGTGTCACATTGCTTTGCGATCCGACGAATGTTGAGGTCGAAGCTTTTTGACACCTCACTGACGAAAGCGCAAGCTGAACATTCGTTCGTGTTGATGCGATGCGGTCCGGTTCTCTCTCCATGTCACAC
>OX104071.1:46239167-46453403 GCA_944474145.2 Dicrocoelium dendriticum
CAAGAGTCAGCGCAGGAGGCGATCCCTGCTAATCTTGGAGGAACGCTTTGCAATTCCATGGTGCAAAGCAAAGCCCGAGGCGGCTGACAGCCAGTGCTAATCTGTCCAGCGCGGCTTGGCACGTCTGGGAGTTGTCACAGATGAGGGCAATGTCGTCTGCATACTCCAAGTCAAGAAGTCGTTCTCCTGGGAGTAGCTCCACACCTTCCAAGTCATGTCCTGTAAATGAAAAAATCCATGACTTCGTCAACAGCGAAGTTGAAGAGAAAAGGTGACAGCGGGCATCCTTGTCTCACACCTCCGGAGATATTAAAGGGTGGCGACAGCTTGCCGTAAGCCATCACTCTGCCCGTGCTACGCTAATATAATGCTTGGATAATATTTACATATTTCTCGGGCACACCTTTCCTTATTAAACAATTCCAAACGGCACATCCATCAACCGAATCGAAGGCACCTTTGATGTGGAGGAACACAACAACGGTGAGCCGCCAAAATGTGTGACGGTGCCCCAACAACGGACGCAAGGTGAAGATGTGGTCGATGAAGCCACGACCCCGACGAAACCCGGCTTGCTCCTCACGAATCTGGCTTTCAAGGGCGCCAGTCAGTCGGTGAAGAATTATGGAGGCTAGTAATTTGGAGGCGATGGAGTTCAGACTGATTCAAACTGATTCTTCTTCCGAGCGCGAGCCGCCTTTGAAGATGGGAACAATAACGGAGCGGCTCCAGTCGGTTGGGACAGTCTCCTGCTTTCACAATTTCACTAGTAATTCATGAAAAGCATCAATAAGAGCAGAGCCACCGAATTTGCAGTGGGCTGGAGGAAGATCATCTGGTCTAGCGGCTTTGTTCAACTTCAACAGTCCGATCTCAAGTTCCACTTCTGAGCGAGAAGGTGGATCCAAAGGGACAGCCCACGGAGCAGCGCGACCACTGGTTGGCGAAGAATCGAACAAATCTAGCCTATTAAATAGCTTTTCAAAATGCTCAGCCCAACGCTACAAACGTTTTGACAAGTTGTGAATAGGCTGTCCACTCTCATCACAAATTGTTTTACTAACACCAGGTCTCCTGCTGCCCGTTTCCCGTATCAGACGGAATAACTTACGATGGTTGCCAAGGGCAGCGGCTATTTCCATATCCGACGCACGATGAGACCACCAAGATTCGCGGTCTCTCTTCAGGCTAGGGCGGAGTTTTGCCCGGAGCCCTTTGCGAGTTTCATTGTGATCGCTTCCAGTCGGGATATGCCAGCAAACGTCGATAAGTTCCAGAGACCGAGAAAGGACCCAATGTCCATGTTGGCTTTTAGACATACCACATGAGGATTTGCCCGCTGGTAGTAAGGTCTGGCGAACATGTGACCAATGACCATCAATTTTATCCAATGAGCGATTGCTCAACTCGCATGTCAGCGTACTTTGATACGCATTCAGAACAGCTGGCTTTGTCAGTTGGCTGGTGTCAATGCGCTCACAGTGTCGTCGTGGGCGTCCACCAAAGCGCATCCGCACGTCAGCACATACAAGTGCATGATCGGTTTCCACACATGTGCTCCAAATCGAGCGACATTTCTGGATGCAGCCTCACCAGCGGTAACTAATAGCAATGTGATCGATCTGCGTCCAAGACTGGTTCGAGGCTGGTGGGCGCTAAGTCACCCTCCGGCGGGTGCTGTGTCGGAAATTAGTGCTCGCAAGAAATAAGTGAGTATCTTCACCCAAATGCAGTAACCGCTCACCGTTATCATTACGGGAGCCTACACCTTGCTGACCGCCCAGATGCAGCTCATCGGTGGACAACTTTCCAACTTGTGCTTTCATATCCCCAGCCAGCACAACAGTGTCCGTGCTTCGTCTGTGGCGAAGAAGCTGGGTCAGTTGGAGGTAAAAGCCGTTCTTTACCGAATCATCGCTACAGTTTGTGAGCGCGTAGGCAGCGATGATGAATAGACACCTATTAGTTCCGCGCGACTTTAAAGCTTTAAACGAGCCAGCCAATCGGACCGCACACATCCGGCTACTGATTGGTATCCAATCAACCTGAGCAGCTTCAGCCCGGTGACTCAGAGCAATGCCAACACCAGCCTGGCCGGTGCTCGAAGCTGCATCGTCCCCGGATAGGAGCACTGATAAAATACTGCTTGCGACACCTGAAGGGGATCGCAGAGTGAGCACAGAGCTCGAGTCTTGTAGGCGAGTCTCTGATAAGCAGCAGATATCGATCGAGAGGGTCTCCAATGTTCGGGCAATTGATGCCTGTTGACCGATCTGTAGTAGTGTGTGTACATTAAGGCTTGCCAATATGAAGGAGGATCGATGGCTCCAAATGGAAGCCGATGAACTGGAATGGACCGCTTGGTTGGACATGGGCTTGTCGACAACAGAGGAGTGATGCTCCGCGTTCACATGTGAGTTGAAATTAGAAGATAAATGCCTAGCAAAGCATGTTGGGGGAGGGCCAAGAATCGGGGGCTGAAACTTGGGGGGATATAAGTGAAGTTGGAAGGGGACGGTAAGAATGTAAAAGCGTAAGATGGGGAATAAGAAGACGGGAACGTTTGAGCAGTAGCATCCAAACCCCTATCCACCCTGCTCGATGCATCAGATAAGGCACCGTTGATTATACTCTGCGGTGGACAGAGCATCAGCAATTTGTTTGAGATAATATTCATGGTATTGCGTGGGCAGGATACTGTCAGGTTGCCCAGGCCTAGACAGGAGAACGATTAGGGTTCTCAACCAAAGCCTTTGGTTCAAAAACCTGTCCGCAAGGCAGCGAGTTTGGCGTTGGGCTATAAGGAGTCCGTTTTAAGGAATAAGTTGCCACCCTCAATCCAACCCCCAAACTGGAGGACCAGGATGCTGAGTTTGTCTGGTTTCTAACCATTGACCAATCTGGTATGAGTGACTCTGAAGTTGCAAAAGCACCACGCAGCATAGCTCATTGGATCGCTGAGGCACACAAACCATAGCACCACTGTAAGGTCCAGCCTCATTGCGATGGGCTTTACAGATACGCATATGTGCAAGCTAAGTCCCATTTCGAAACTCCCTTTAGACCTTCCTTACTATATCAAGTGTGCTGAAGAACTTTGACTCAGCCAGCTCTAGAAGCATTGACAGAATATGGTATAAAATACGGGAGGAGCAGTTATTTGCTTACAACTAACTTACCCACTACATGTCATTGCCCACAATATTAAATTCTGTGTCTGAGCAGCCTAGTATCTCCTCCCTTTTATTATCGGACCCTGAGCCCCACGAACTAGTAAATGATGATACAAATATCCGTAAATTGTATATAATTGTTGCTCGGGTCTAGGACCAGGGGAAAAAAATCATGATCCAAAATTCTGTTAATAAACTTTACTATTATGATTTGCGCCGCACAAACCATAAAACCTGTTCACTATACAAATAATCGCTCCCCATTATGGGGTCGTGTACCGTTTGTCGGTAAATATGCAGATTTATTTATTTGGTTTTTTGTTCATTTATTTGTTCTGGTACAGTGGCGAGCCGGGCGAACTGACCTAACAAGCCGGATGCAGCCCGTGGGTGCGGAGTTCAGTACTTCCTAGCGTACAACATGTAACAACAAGCGATACGAAGAGCAGAGTTCTGATTCGCTGGGGCCAATGAAATTGGAACTCCAACTGTGAATTTGTATTACACTGCGTTCTGATTTCAGCCAAAATAGTTAAATAGTTTTGTCACAAAACACTGAGAGTTTTAACTGTTCACTAGACCATTTGAATCTTGCGCTTCTCCTTTGTATTTTGAGAAAGTTTAAAAATACGGATTATAGAGAGGCAGGTCAGTGTTCCGCTATCCTGTTAGATTGATTAGAATATCATTTCTTCGGAATCCACAAAAAGTATTTAATCCAAACGAGATTAACAATTTTCCGACTGCGCTACAGCGTCTCATGTTAAACATTTAGTTAGCTTGTTATTCAGTAGTTTCATTTAGGCAACAGCGTCTTCGTGTATTCGTTGACTTCGGTCATTATGACTTGCTTATGCGCTGATAAAGAGTAAGCAATACTACTCACCTCTCCTATTTGCGTCCTCAGCAATTGCAACCACTTAAAATAGTTACGTTATTCTTATCACTATCACTTACTGTTATATTTGTGCTGAGGATAAAAGCAACAAAGCTTTATTTCAATTTTTAAACCACGAACTGTACGAAACGCATGAGGCGCAAAAAGGTGAACGGATAAGACCATGCCTAGCCCACTAATCTGTTAAACCCGCTTGCTTTCAGCATATCTAGTTTTTGTTATTATATTGCAAATTGCTATTTGAAGACAAAATTATCATCTAAATCAAAGCATTTAAATGTAGGACGTCGTGCAACTAATTGTGCAAAACTCGAAAGATTTGTTAACTGGCTGCGAAATTTTTGACTCCGGTTGTGCTATTTTTCAGATCCAAAATCCCAAGCTTGGTTTCCTGATCAAGTAGAATTCATAATGTTAACCTTATCCAAGCCAATGGTTAAAATGGTTAAAAAATCTCTCCCTTTTATAGACAAATTAAAAAATGATGTGTCAGCTTTACGCCGTACAGTTATCGCTTCAGTGTCTTCATGTGTAGCTTTATGTACATGTCAAATGTACCTACGTTTTCATAGGATAATTAGTCTTCACTTCCATATGGTCGCCCATATGTGTTGGGAACCATTGACAAGTGGCTGTCCGAATGGCACCATTAGAAGCAAAATTAATGCAGTTGGAACCTCCCTATTACGTCCATGGAGTGGAATGCTATCCTCATGAAATCGGCATAACTCAACAAAGAAACACCTATAGGGGCTACAATGACTACCGTATTTATACATGCCATATCGTCCTGCAATAAAGAACGCAAGGGTGATAATAACTGGCGACGAACGCATTTTACTCTAGTAATTCAGGTGAGTACTTGGAACAGACAAACACGGTTGTCTCACCTACAAGCGTTCCTACAATGTGTTTGCAATCATTTACAAAAGCAACCGTGCGCACTAAACCTGCTATAGACCACTGTTTCAACTAATCTTAGATCCAATCATGTGGGTACGCCGTGACACAGGTTGTTATCGACTTGGCAACTACTCGGAATCACTTTGTCATTGGAAAGTACATAATTCCGGAGGCATTGTTGAAGGGGGAAAATTGCTCCAAATTCTGTGCTTACTATGCGTATACAATGGTCGTTGGCAGATCATATCAGCGCCGTAGGGTCACTTGGTACTTCAAGCTTTTCAATCACTTGGAAGTGAAGTGTAAATATCATGTTAAAAGCAGGATTGACATGCATTTTACGACCTTAACATAACGGCAGGTCCATGGGTCCTGTAGCGGTAAATGTTTATCGAATTGACCCACAGGTCTGGAGAATAACGAACACTCACTAATGTCGTATAAACGCCACACTAGGAACCCTCCTCTTTGGAACAAGGTCTACCGATCCACTGACCGTCTTACCTACCCAGCTAACTTGCCCTTAGTATACAATGTGCCGACTACATCAGCAGTTCGTAGCTAGGCTATTCGCATGAATATACGGCCAACTGAA
The DNA here is from genome assembly GCA_944474145.2 of Dicrocoelium dendriticum. Taxonomy (NCBI): domain Eukaryota; kingdom Metazoa; phylum Platyhelminthes; class Trematoda; order Plagiorchiida; family Dicrocoeliidae; genus Dicrocoelium; species Dicrocoelium dendriticum. The sequence continues at coordinate 46,244,737 of OX104071.1, forward strand.
AAAACACAGCACGAAAACTTTGTAGCTGCAAAGGTTTTAAAAATTCTATTTGCGAAGAAGTTCTAGATTTACATCCTTCATACGAATTACTGCATTACTTCAACGAAATCATTTTGCATTCACAATTGAGCTAGAATCACTTCTATATACGTAAAGCACATCTCGTATTTACTGCTGGCAAGAAATCCACGTGAAGACTTATTGCCATCTGCTTTATTTTAAAAACCTCTACTGTAGCTCACTAGATATAGTTACAGGTAGGTCGATTTTACTCTTCTTGTTTCTGGGCTGAGGAAAATGTGGCTTTTTAATATAAAATGGAGGACAGTTAAATTAAGAATTTATAAAAGCGCTCCAAAATCAAATGGAAGTGATACGAACACTGTACAGTTAGCACTTCTACTAGCAAGGCTGATAAAGAAAAGTAAGTTGTACCTGGATTGATGTTTGTCATTAACTTGTGATTTTGATCAAACGGTGAAAAAATCGTCGGCCACAAATATTTGTATTCTATCCTAAGTGCACACTCTGGCTAAGCAAGTTAAAGAAACAAAATAACAGGAACGGTTCCAATTTTCGCACAAAGCGTACGGACCTTCCAATCGTTGAATAGATATTTATGCTGGTACGAAAATGCCATAAACTGGAACATAGTGTAACGAGAGCAAAAGCTGAAAGCTTTTCCCCCCTGGATCCAGCGGTATCAGTGTCCCATTCTAGAGATACAATATCAAACTCTACTTCGTAGCAGAGCAGCCAACCCTTGCAAGAGACCAGCGATCAAGTAGTAGGCATCCCAACCACGATGACGCCTGACCTAAAACCGGGGGGGCGGGAAATTCTATTTATCTGCTCGAACGGCATACACCGCCAAAGCCTATGGGTTCATTCAACACTGCTGAAAGAACAAGAATTTGTGCGTCCATTTTTGCCACCCACAGGAAGGCGGTACCATTCACCATAGCCCCGATCACTACCAAATTTGGAGCAGTTAGGCTCATAAATACGACAAAGATACCTGTCGTGCGACTAAAGAATGGAGCAACACGCTACTGCAATAAGGCGAATTGTATACAGCATCATAAATTTCTTACTGTTGTATGCTTCACTTGTCTGAATCCAAGGCGAACCTGTCAAAGGTAAGCTGCTAGACGTCCTGCATCTGTGGGACGACAAGTGTCAACCATTTGGAGTCCAAAAATTTCGGCCGGTGTGATGAAACTCGTCCTGTATCCAGCGCATTAAAGTGAATCACGAACAGCCCACTGTTTCAGTCGTGAAATGTTACAAAGTCGTTCTCTTCTCAGTCAGCGGCTTCTGAGCAGCTAAATGCACGGTTCCGTTTATCTGAATGATCTTGAAGCGAACACCAGAAAGACAAACTAAAATCCGATGGTTGCCATAGACAAAAAGAACTAAAATCGATTCATCTTTAAGTTGTCCCAAGGCCGAAGACATCAGGCGATCTAGAAACGCAAACTCTTGAGTAGGACGAATGGGGCTTTCTCCGTAAAATACTAGCACTTGAAAATGTGATAGCCAATTCGATCTCAAGGTCGCCATCTAGGCTCGACTACATAAGCGAGCAAAATACGTACTACTTCAAACTAAACCCATAATGAAAAGGGTGATAAAAGCGTAGCTAAAAATGCACAAGAATTGTCGTCCGAAATAGGTGTAAAGGCAAGGAACACCCGGCCTCAAATCGACTCGATAACACTGAACAATGTCTCATGTGCGACAATGTCAGCATGCCAATTAGAACAGGCATACGGTTACAAAATTCCGTAAGCAAAAGTTCAAGGTTTCCAGCCACCCACTGGCGCCGTAAATTCAGCTCGCCAACCTGTAATATATCTGGCAACTGCGTGTACGTTTTAAACAAAACGATTGACAGCAGACCACATATAATTCGTTACGGAAAGCACCAGAAAATCACATCCATAAACAAAATGCGGAACACTGAGGTCCTCCACTGTTTGTATACCAAAGCTCATAAGCACTTCGGTAAGCGAACCGAACTTCGCATGAGTCGGTTTTCTACTCCTTGAGACATCGTCGTGAGACATCGCCATTATTGGGTTTTGATTTCTACCAGCTACTGCTACTTAACTGGTATCAGTCCCTCACTGAAGATGCCACATCGAATGGTGGCGAAACGTTTGCATAAAGTTGCCCAGCTCGGAGAACCACAACAACTGTGGTGAAACGTGGCTGAACCCCATTATAAATGATGCTGAGATAGGCCTGCCAGCATGATTCTCCTACGAAAGACGCGACCTAATCGACGTGGTTAAATACACTGGTGTTGCGGGTCTGACCTGTAAATGCAAATTATTAAAGTTAAAGGTACACAAGTTGACGACTCCCCTAGGTGCAGCAGCATCTAAAATATGATGATCTTTGCTTACTAGCGCTAGTTTATATCCTTTCTAGGTCCCGTCTAGATATTGATCAAAGCCTGAAACTGCTATCAGCTAAATCCCATTGTGATCTGGTCAGGTATTCCTGTTGGGACACTTTAACCTGCATGCTACCAAAGTTCCATATTCTCTCAGCGAACATTTTAAAGCGGAGTTGCAAGAGGTACTCGCCGATATACCCATACAAACATGTCAGTGTTACCTTGAGATTAAGAACTGGCAATGAACATTTTGCTTAAAACTTATATTCACCTACGAGGAACTAATGATGATATTGCAACCAAAGACACACCGCTAGGCCGTAGCGATCATGCCACTCTTCAGTTCTGCTGCAGCTATTACACGTAAAACATGTGTAAACAACGAGGAAGCCAAAGTTATCAAACAATACCTTCAAAAAACCAACTGCTCTATCATATCAGAACAGTTGCGCGAAGTCACCCGGATGGAATTTGTCATCCAGCTTACAAGGCTAGAAGCAAATGCGTCTGAAACCAAATTTAACCGCCCGAATAAAACCAAAAGCTTTCTTTGGAGCCGGAATCTAAACAGCAAAGCTCGAATGGATATGGCCTTGTGCATTTATAAACTATCCGGGTTCGCAAATATTGGAAACTTACATAAACACCAAATTAATGTGTCAAATAGGTCTGTAAATAAAAACACACAAAAAGTTACTTAGAGATAAAGGTTAGTAATAATTCTAACATACTTTATAAGTACCACAAAATGCTCTGTAGAGTGTCGATCTGGATTTCTTTTCTACGTAGAGCAGATAGTCTGGGGCAAATGGAAGAGATACTTCACAGGCTAAGGGTAACAATTTGCCCATATTTTTCAAAATAAATCGTCACTTCACCTGATTGTGACACAGTCCAAGATTGATTCATGTATCATTTGCTGCAGCAAGTGTGCTGAAAAGCCTATTCTTCATGTGAGTATACACACCTCCACTTATGGACAACATTGGACGGAACGCCTTAAAGACCACCGACTTGATTTTTACCAATACAACAGTTTAGTTTTTTCACCGAAGCCTTGAGGTAATGCAGGCTAAGGCTATGTGGAAACTGCATAGTCAATCCCATTTACAAGAGTGAGATTCATTCGGAGCGCCCGAACTGCCGTCCAATCGCTCTTCTCCAAGCTTAATCCAATACTATAGTAGGTGCAAATGCAAAGGTGCATCTGGAATAATGTGAGAATACCAACAGTGTCACTGTAGTGCGGATTCTGTTGAAATCCTTCAGGCATCAGAAACAGTTCGTTAGACCGAGCTAGCCGGAAGAAGTCATTCGATGCCAGACAAGGAGCCAAAGTCGTATACCTATAATTATCTAAAACATCTGACTACTTGAACTAGTGTATTCTCCTTCACAAGCATCGAAGCTATGGAATCGGTGACACACCATTATCATGTATGACAACTTCCTCACTCAAAGTCAGTTGTATGTGAAGGTCTGCAGCGCTATTTCCGACCCAAGTTCAGTGCCGTCACCCAGAGGATCGGAGGTAGGATCACGTTTGTTCATACTCTTCGTCAACCATCTTGCTCATTTGCCCCAGACGGACTTCCTACTATTTGTAAAAAAACGTCAAGTTCTGGCAAGAATTCAGAGCAGTTGACGATTAAATGGTATTGCAAAGCTATTGACAGGGTGTACACATGACCATCCGGAACCCGGGTCCAGTCCAACCTGACGAAACGCAAAGTCGTGAGCATACACTCATATAAATATCGATGGTGATAACAGCAGTTGCAAACTGTTACACAGGAAACCGACCTCAGAGTAATGATGCAGGTTGAGTTTGTCTGTTGGAACAGACTGAAAAAGAATGGAGAAGTGCATCTTGGCTTCCTACCAAGGGCGTTTGGAATCTGCGGCCCATTGACCTCAACGGACTGCATCACTTGCCAGCTCTTACTGCCAAGCGTGATTCTGGCAGACCTTTTTGCTTTACATGCTGCGTCATATCGTGGCTTATTCTCTATTGCCACGAGAGTAAAGTGCTTGCAGAAAACATGGATGGCACCTAGGGCCCCAAACTTCTATAACTACAGTTACAGTTACAACAACACAAAGTAGCGCGCTGTTCGCTGAACAGGAACTGGCTGCGGATGTGTGAACGCACTGCATGAATCGCTTTAAACAACTCAATAAAATAGATGATGAACGTTGGCCATAGGAGAATTGGTTTTGGCTGACGCCAAAGAAGTCACGCTTGAGAGTTATAGCTCAATTGCCTCTAAGTAAATAGGAAGCCCGTAGTGGAGGACATACTTACGAGTGTAAAACGCCTGACATTCATCGGATTCACATACATTCAAAGGAATCAAAATGACCAAGCTTACTTTGCAGTTATTAACGGCCCCGAATGAGATTGTTCACATTAATCAGTTCACCATAACGGGTAATTCAAAGTTTCCGAAAACGTTAGGTTATCTAAAGTGTTTATATTGTCTGCCTAAGAGCCACTTAGTAACAAGGTTCAACAGATGTAAACAGCATTTTAATATAGTTGTAGGCATCTTCAAAACATGCATACAGCTCGCCAAAAGCTCAATTTCGTGATCTAATCAGGCTTATGATAGCATTATTCAGACAGCTGAGCAGAGGCCCACTCATGCACTTTGAAAGTAGTTGGTCAATTTTATAGACTAACTTTAAGGAAGAGTCCAATTGTTATGACGTTTCTCCTGCTGAGACCACATTCTGGATACTTCAATGATTAAGGTAAGCTTATCAGCAACCTTAATCGAATCCGCATGTGGTAAGTACATAAGCTTCGAATTTGGAAACATGGAATTTGCAACAGAATAAGTAAGAAGCGTCGGCTAATAAACTTGAATATAATCGGATTATTTTCTAAGTCTATTATGTTATCATGCTGCAGAGAATACAGGGGAACTTCATACATCCATTTGGTAGCCCAAATAAAACCCACAAACAAATTGCATAAAGCGGTGTTCCGAAATTCGGCATCAAATGATGATCTGCGTTTTGGTTAGATTTACGGAATTTTACTAGCCACTTTGGTTTCTCAAGTTTTCAGTAAATTACGAATATGCACGTTAGTCATCCCAAGTATTGTGTCAATAATTGCAACCAGCTAAGCACCTGCATATATTCCTTGAGACTATATGTTTACTTTTAAGATTTCCGTAATAGTCGACACAGATGGTCTGGAAGTTTGACGGATAAATTTCTCTCCTGTCGCTTAGGAAGGCATTTGGCCTGATGCAATCAGCGCTGAATGTTTCTATCCACCAGATGTTGTTGTATATTCAGTCCGGTAGATAAAATAGGTGGATTAAAACGACAAAGCCAGCGATCGTCGCTAACTGGCATGTTGATGAGATATGTATGTTGGTAAGGATAGCACTTAAGTCAGTACTATATTACAGCATTTCTGATAACACGGACATAAGGAAATAGGAGGAATTCAGGGAAGCGCTCTTTGTAATGCCGAATTAATAATCAAAGATTTATTGTGTCCTCACACATTGATTGGCAAAATTAATTTAACAAGGGTAAAAATGTGTGTTATCTTAACTAGCGCTGCGCGGTGATGTAAACAGCGTCAAAGGTGTTATCTCTTATACACACGACTTGTTAGATTGTCTTAATTGTTGAAAAATTCGTTAATTATTTGGCCAAATAATATTGTGAAGCTAACAAAGTCCCGCCAATATAAAAACAGCTATCACAAGACCACCGTTCAGACAAATATACGAATGCTTGTCACGCACAATATCGATCTTTATCAGTGTAAAATATGAGTTGGTTGTAAGGAGTGCGTAATTTCACGAGAATAAAACCCCTCATGAACAATCACCCAGAGCATGTCATAAACAGTTGCCAGTAACTTGTTAGCAACCAAACCATTTTGAGAAGCCCAAGCTCATCACCAGTGAGGAAACTAGAACACACATCACAGCTGAGTAATCGTAATATTTTAAGGTTTAAGACCAAGTGTCATGATTCCATGGGTTGCCTAGTGAAAGCCAAATATATTTACACTGTGGTGGATAACTCACTCGAGACTCCTTTTTGTTGGTAACACAAGCGTTTGGATTTAGCATTGTTTAGTGTTGCATCAAATGAAGACGGCCAGTATTCATTAAAACAAAATCGTTCTGCTTGAGTTCCTCAACTTTACGGTAAACATTTACTTGCAAATCTATTTGTCGCTCCTAAAATCATTAACATTCAACACCAATAAATAAACAAGCTGATCAAAAGTACTTTAAACGCCTCACTCGACGCACTTATACACTTACTGATTTTACAACTCCGGCGTTTCGAGAAGCATAAAACCGAGCAGGCTGCACTAACTCGTTTATCTACACCGTTTGAACACAGCTGTCATTCGCAGAGCAGACAGTCATTTGGAGCACGAAGCCGACTTCAATCCAACTGCTAACATGAGTTAAAGGCAAGCTGTATTGACAAAATGCGAAAAGTGCCTTATCGGCCTAGATACTATCCAACATGGGAAATAGCCATCGCAAACCATCCTGTGTTCATTTGGTCTAATTGTACAATGAACGATGAAGTTATACGGGTTAAGAAGTAATGCTTTAATGTCCAGTTGGGTGTTTTTGAAGGATTAGCGAAAAAATTAAAAACCTTGGATTTTTACGTTTAAATAAGCGACATCGTTTGTTTCGCTGTAGTCCTGCGATTTGTGTACTTTCAATGCACACATAAGTAACAGCAAAGAAATCCAAACTATCTGCCAGGAGTGGGATAGAAATGTAATACTAGGTAACAAAGTGTAGGTGAGTAAGTGAGTGATATAAAAGTCTTCTAAATATGGATAGTGATGGTGCAGAAATGACCGTTGCTGGAAAAGCGTACCAAAGTTGACACACGTGGACGAAAAAGAAATTCCTGTGAGAAGCCTGGCGGCTGTACTTTCCTGGCAGTTTAAGTGAAAGAACTCCCAATTTGGTATTACTGCTGAGTTGCAGTAAAGTGCGGCACACATTATGTAGATCATGCAATTAAGTACACCATTATGAATTCACCAATTAAGCGGCGGTAACATCCGCTGAGTACTCCCAATCGCCCCAGCCTCTCCTCCTATGGAAGATAATGCATTCCAATACCGTAATTTGTTGCTCTAAGTTGTGGCTGCTCCTACGCACTAAGGTCGTGTTTTAACCATGACAGCCAGACGTGAGTTGCAAATTCGACATGCGGACAAACATACGCACTAAGCCTCTGCCGGAAAATAGAGCGAACTACTTGTCCGAATGATCGTCGCAACAGGCCTACTTTTTGGTTACCAGTTTTGGGGGCTTTCGCGGATTGCCGGCAACAACCTGGATCATCAAAAATCAGTATGCCCAGATCACGTTCGGTGGCGGCTCGCTGCAGCACATGCGTTTCATGCCTGCACCAGTGGTTGCTCTGGTGTCGGACGGAGAGAACTTTGCATTTACTCATCATGAATTGCAGTGAATGTTCGGCTAGACCACCGATGTAGCGTGTCTAAATCACCCTGAAGCAATTGCAGATAAGTATTCCCTTGAACCTTGCGTCAAATCTTAACCTCATCTGCAGACAGCCGAAAAGCAAACGTACTTGTCTGTAAGAGGTCCTTGATATAAACCAAACGCAACCGAAAAACTGGTACCGTACATTGATGCACATCACAATCAACTTTTAAGGGATCAGAGAAGAAGCTCCGAACTCTGACTACAAATTGCCGCGGAAGATGGTCGGCAAATTAGCTTAGCAGTAGGTCAGCGATTCTGTAACGCTGTAGCTTGGAAAGGAGTAATCGATGATTTAGACGATGAAATGCTTTCGAGAAATCCAGGTAGAGCACATCTACGTCCTCGCCAGCGTCAGTTGCCTGGGTCCAGTTACTCCGTACTATTAACATATTCGATGTGAACGGTCCATTTCAACGGAAACCATGATGCTCAAAAATACTAAAGTTAGGTTTTGCCATATAGCCTACCAGCATAACGGCTATGATAGATGTACAGCATTGGGAGAACAAAAACGGGTTGTTACTTTAAAGTCTCATTTTTGCTTTCGTCGTTGTGAATGAATGATATTATTTAAAGCTTCTACATGGCAGGAATATCATTTTGGCCTAAGCAGCGCCGGAAGAACTGAGCCAGTGGATCTGCTAGTTGGCTTGCTGCTGCTTCCAGTTAATCTAGACGAATAGTATCGACCCCGAGGAGTTGTGCTTGCGTAGAATGGTCAGCATCTGCAATACAACTTCGGTGGCAAAGGAGATGCGACTGAGTCCCAGCGGCAGGACACAACAAGCTGGAGGATTTCTTGTTGGTAATGCTCTCTGGAACGTGAGAGCATATTGCACCCGCAGCGATTTTGCTGCTTCCGTAGCTGTTCCCGTTGGGCCATCAGCTGTCGTGAGTGGCGTATCTCCTTGCCTCACCTTTCGTAGACCATTGACTTGCTTAGATATCACTTTGTGGTTGGCGCTGAAGGCTTTTGTCATGTTCTGCTGAAACGCGGTTCTTTCCTGTCTGAGCAGTTGGACACAGTGCATTCGTTGGACTGCAATTTATCCCAGCTTACAGGTGTTGGCGATCATATTTAATCTCGCCAAGCTGTGTTGCGTACTCCTGGCAATTTTCAAGTTCTGCTCCTTACCTAATTAAACGTTACAGACCGTTTGCAAAATTTTGTCCCTGAAGCATCCGTAACCAGAGGTTTAAATTGCTTTAGGAACTCGAGCCAGGCGATATTCTGGGGTCTTCGACGAGTAACGGCTAGTTTGTGGCACTAATGAGTTGGGCTAATCTATCGTAGCATGTGATGGTTCGCGTCGTCTCATTGTCCGCAACGCCATAGTCTTCATAGCACATGAAGTTGAAACTAATAACTGCATGATCACATCGACCTAACGGACAGTCTACAAGCAACTAAGCAAATATATGTTCCTCGTTGGTATGCAAAATATCATGTACATATAGCCTACTACCTGTTCTGAACCGAGTAGGCTAAGTGACATGACTATAAAGCAGAACACTGGTTACAAGATCTTGCAGATCTCCTTTAAATTGTTCTCCATCTTGACAGAAGTTTCTTAGCAGTGCACATCGCGAACAGCCTTGGTCAATTTCTAAGTGTATCTCCCTTTTAGAAATCGACAGTAGCCGATCACAATTTGTTAGTCAATTTCAGATGCAGAGTTAGGAGGATGGTAAACCAAGACAATCAGGCAAGTGTCTCTGCCACTTAACTGGAGGCAGCACCAAAGTGAATCAGGAATCGACGAATCTGAATCCTCCATGACATCGCACTATTAGCCGCCTCAGTAATATAGAATTACGTCTCCTTATTGTTTCAGTCTGTCGTTAGGAATGAGTAACACGCCAGTTAGTGAAACTTCAGCGCACGTCTCCGTGATGTCAAAGATTTCATAGTTATGGGAACTTGGATAATCTTTTAGTTCGGCCAGCTTATTGAGGAGGAGCTGAGCATTCGTGTATAAGCAGGCTAGTATATTGGTCTCTAGTTGACCACCGGGGGTCATGGAAGTCAGGTGTGTGGGAGTGCCGACAGATGTGACGTCAGCCGTTAACTGTTTTTTACAAGATTCTAATACTAATTTCGTACCTTGCTCTGGCCAAGACGCGTCCCAACCCTCATCCTGAGCTACATTAGTATCCGCTAAAGAGGAATCATCGCCAGTGCATCTACTTTTTTAGATGATTTCGTAACTGAACTTTGCGATCCATCTGCAGCCCTTAACATGACTTCCGATACAAAGCATTTGCGATGTTTGCGCCAAATATGTAATTGGGTTCCGTGTGGCAATCATTTGTGTACACACGCAGATGGCAGAATCTGGGGTCTGGAATCGATTAAATGTGTGATGCCAAATTAGGAAGCATAAAACTTGAATAGAAGTTGAACTATCCTTGAAGCAGAATTGAAAACCCGAGGTTTATTTCCTTGCTCAAAACATATGTTAGACTTGTTTTAATTTTTGCTTCCAATGTTCCTGTGTTCCAGTAGTGTGACCACAGGGGAACACACATATTAACATTGCTGACTACATCCGTTTCCGGGTTTGTTTGTCACTATGTGTGGGGTTGTACACAGAATGCATGTAATTACATTTAGATCATGGGTGACATACGATGCACCGCACATGAATAACTACACAAGCTGAAATTCAGCAGAAACACGAATTAGTAAGTTAATATGACCTGTCGAAAGAATGCACTATTGAAACGGAAAAACCTGTATTTTTTTACTGAGGTAAAAGCGAAGGGGTCCGCGCTCAGCAGGCACTTAGATTAATGGCTGGACCGTGACGCTTTCTATGGTGGAACCGCAAGCTGAGTCTGACATTGTCATAAATACCTTTAAAAAGTACTTCTCATGCAAAGAGTAACGAACTATTAGAGTCAGCAATATATGTTCTGCAATCAGTCCACCGGAAAGCTATCTATAACCACATCAAACATAGATGGATTACTATGCCAAATGACTATTTCCAGGGAGAAGACAGCACACGTTCACTGCACATCTATAACCTAATCGCTGCAACCATGCAGCGCAGTTGCCACCTTGATCGCAGCGTCGGACTGATTATTAAATCTTGTTGGGTTGGCTATTACTGGCTACGATTAGATTTAATCCTTGAATCGATTCATCATAATTTTCAATTTTTGCCAAGCTTGACCAACTGACCTCACATACTTCGATGGCGGAGCGATAAACATGCTAATATGCCTGTGCAAACTTTTGTAACTGCGAAATCTAATTTAGTTGTGCTCGATTACCGAAGTTTCTTTTAACAAATAATTTCGTTAGCTTCATCAGTTGCGCCAAGTCGATGGGAATGATGAATTAGTGACTAACAACATTGTTGCGTCCGCATCGGAAAATGTATCTCTCAATGCGCCAGGTCTCTGTATAGCACCATTGCAAAAGAATTCATGCCTTAGGTAGATTTCTGATAGCATGCCGTGGTTTCTTCTTAAGATATTGCATCAACAGTAGTTCATGACAAAGCCATTTTGAAAATTTGTTGATAGCAGTGATTTTGCTTGCAAGCATCCTTTGGCTTACAATTAGTTGACCATATTATAACTCGTTCGACATTCTTACCGTATTCATCTGATTGAGGTGGTCATACAATTTAAAGTTTGGAAACAGCCGCACACGGCCTATCTGGTAATAGCCATCCAAAGCTAATACTTCCGGGGCAGACCGCGTTCTCTTTATTGACCATACTTCACCCGTGCAAAGTATTTTTGATGGAAACTTAGAGAAAAGTAACAGCATTTTCTGTTGTTTCCACATTTTCTTACCATAAAAATTTCAAATGTAACATTAATTTACAAAATTAAAACAAAGATCAAACTCTAGTTTAGACAAAACGAGATCGTAGTTGCACTGTTGCTTTAGCTTTTATTCAGTAGACCCTTACCATGATAACAAGTGTAGCATAAGTATAATGGACAAATTATGCAAGTGTGCCTTTGTTAGTGACAAGCTGCCATCGCTTTAACAGGTTAATTGCCGTAATATAGAGCTTAAATATGGAAATGTTCTCAAAGTATTCTGTTTTTATTGGTCAGGACTACTATAGGTCTTAGAAGAGTTTCATTTAAAAACACAATTGGCTGAAAATCCAAACCAAAAATTCCCTTTGTGACAAGCGTGAATTGGGCAGATATTTTCATTGTTGAGGTTAGCTTTTTACAATAGTCAAAAGTGCGCTTCCGATCCAAAAAAGACTGCAATAAAAATCAGAATAAAGAATTGATATTAATGCCATCAATGCCATTTATACATAGCAATGAGGACATTTCTCATTTACGCACTTGACAAACTTGACGCTTTTATACCTACGTAAGTTTTGACAGGTGTGCTAGTAATTGTACACAATCTGGGGTCAATCCTTTTCCGCGCTAGTGAGACTAAATATATTTATATTTCTGTAGTGAAGTTCAGCTCGCACATTATGTAGTTCTCATTCTCTCTCTGTAAGCAATTCTAGAGGAAAAGGCAAGAAGTAGGTGCAAATATATTGCTGTAGGCAATGTCACCAATCTCGCGCTGTTCAACATGAGCGATTAAGCAACCGTTTTGTCTCAGTTTCTTGCAATGAGGATTATATATAGGATACAATAAACAACTCTACACATTTTACTGTGACAGTTATTTCTACTTCTTAAACTGCATCAGCAAAAACCCCCAGAAAGCAGTATCATCCACAAGTGCCACATCATGTCTAATTTCGTTCAAGAAACTGACTAGTCATTTTCAGACCTACAGTCACCAAAGTCCTCTGGAAGGAGTTTGTCGTCCGATTCTACAGGCTGATGACAGACGCATTGAAATACAACAGCCCGCACTGGATCTAAACAGGCTTTATTTTGGGAAGCATGATTTAGAAATTTATAGTTTTTTTGGGATCTGTCTGTTTGTTGAACAAACCTATGACGTCTACTGAACTTGGTAACACCGTTGCGTCTAAGGAAATTCACTAACCCTTACAACACGCTTTATGAGCGTATTAGTGATCTCCTCCTATTTCAACACAGTATACCGGCACAGCTTGTTACATTTAGTCTTTTGCTGGAAGCAGACAAAGCTGTTTGCTCAAAATCAACCATAGCTTTCCAAGATGGGTCATTCTATCATCATTCTGATCCAGCTAACATCTACCGCTTGGTTAGTCCACACATCCATCACTGGTGTGAATGGGATTAACATTATCATTTTCTCAAATGCATAGCTTAATCAGGGTAGACAAAATTCACATAAGTCGCTCACACAAGATTCAATGCAAATTGCCGAAAACATGTCCGGTTCTTTTAACGATATTCTGATAAAATCCGGGTTCCTATAATGCATAATATTAATATTAGATTTTATTCTGATAGAATTGCAACCTTTCGTGAACTGCTGCCCAAAATCTACCGCCGTTTACTGAAGGTCCATTTTTAATCTCTGGTTATGTGAATGAGCTACGACGAGAAATCTCTATATGAAGTGACATTCGTACTGAGTTTAAGTTTGGATATTTCGACCACTAGGACCGTAGCCGTTGATGCAGCTAGTACTTGGGTGACAATTGCGCAAATGCACTACATTTCGCTGACAAATAGGTGTTGTTTCGCAAAACACGTTAAAGTCCCAGGTAACATAAGAAGTCAAAGGCGGAAGAAGGCAACAGTGCTTATTTTACAAAGGAACATGACAATACATTTAGACTGTTTCGCAATTATCCACCACAAATGTACAATCCTGTTCAAAAAAATACGACCGGCTGCCGAATGAATCAAAAAAGATGCTGCAGACAACTGAATTCCAGTCAGTCACACAGTTGATTAAGCGATCCTAACAGACACATGTTAAATTATATGGATCGATTGTCTAGTCAATTAATTTGCAGTCCCAGGGGTGAGCCAAGAGAGGGAGATTCACTGCGCGAGCATGCATAGCAGCGTGCGTGTTCATCGACGCACTACTTCATATTGTGATGCTGTCAGCGCGTGAGTGTAAACAGAATTTTAACGTCGTACATGTACTGAAGGATAATAAGTAGAGTTGGAGTCCAAGGTGGTTACATGTAACTTACACAGATGCTCAGTAGAAATGTTATGTCAGGAAATCAATACAAATTACAAAACGTAAAGGGATCATGTTTGAGTAGTCAAAACCTCAGTAACTTTATACGCCGTGGCGCGTTTCGACATTGTTTTGTCATTAAGTAAGCATCGCAGGCGTTGAACTCGAAACCATTGGGATGCTACTTGAGACGTCTACCCCTTTAGCCCCGTAGGTCCCGACAGGCCAGGCTTGGCATAAAGTTTAATGACTGATTGGATGGCTATTTCGGAGTGCTAGTTGTTTGTACCCCTATTGCGACCGTGATTCGCATTGAAGTCAACCTGATTCAGTTGGATCACCAGGACCGTATCGGATGGTGCAGATAAATATTATGTGTTGTCTGTACTTACTTGGTTGTTAGAGAGATAGATTTTTCATATCACATCCAATATTGCCTTGTTTCGATGTCCACTATATATGTACCTGACGAGATCTAAAAAGTTCAGAACCTGTAGTGGAGTACAGTGTTCTCAAGCGTGCAACACACAGTACTCACCTAATCATGAGACTTTCCAAATTCAAGTTGCCGCTGGTGCTTTCTCAACTTAACTATACCAATGTGTTAAAGAAACGCTTGCTTCATCGTAGACACGACAAGGTTAACCAATTATTAAGGTACCTGTACTTAGGAAGCTAAAAACAGAATCGTATTTTACATAATACTATATCTACTTTCTCGCTCAAACAGTTCAGGTTGCCTACAAAATTATCACCATTTGCGCCGTAACCGTCAGTGAATAATTGTAAAGTAAATTGCTGTAAGGTTTTCTATATAATGCGCCTATATTCTATTTCAGTTTACTATCCACCTCATGGCTTTATTACTAAAATGAGTTCTGTTCTTTCACATCCTATCGGGAATGATGACGCAGCTTTAGGCTTATCCGAGAGATCACCAACTTAAATTAGCGACGCACTACAGTCGACTTTCTTTTAGAGTATCCCATTAATGGAACGCGCATACATTCTGCCTCCTCTTCGTCTATATGATGGTTTCTGTAATAATGAATTAATGAGGTTCTACCTAATCTGCATTAAGTGATACTGTTTTATTTGATGAGCAAATCTACGCGAACCAGGCTGTTAGTTTACCAGGTGCAGCCGTAAGGAAACCTTGCCTTTTGTTCATTTGAGCTTCGATATTCAACCAAAATAGGAATTTCTTTTTTCTAATCCCTATTATATTTATCTTTTAGTAATTGATCTGGCCATCTTATAGTACTCGTAGAGCACTTGTTTTTACTTGTTAGATATTAGTACTGCTTGTTCATAATCCACCGTTTGGGAAACACGCTTTCGTAATAAGCGAACGCAAACCTGCACGTAGTTAAGGATTAAGATCCTTTGAGTTCCAATTCGCATATTGACAGCACGCATTTCACTGCCACTTTTCACCAGTAACCAGGTTATAACTAGCTGTCCGACAGCTCATAGTTGCGTGCTTGGCGCAAGACAACTGTTCAAGCATATTGGCAAAAATTTGATCATTGAGCTGCATCTAGATATTGTATCCACCATCATACACAGAGTATACACGCATCTCAGACACTAACTACTCACGCTTGACTGACGTTACTATCCAAAGTCTAACCGTTTAGGTTAGTTTTAGTCTGCACTCCGATTTATTCTCTAGAACAACTAGAGTGAGGGTGAAAGACAATGATATTGATAACCTACTCAATTTCTGTGTTACAAGGAAGAGAAAATAACTTCGGTTCATCAAATTAAATCTCTTGTTGCTGTGATCGCTAGCGGAAAATAATTGTTCAGAACTGAAGCAATGTCGGCTACATAGGAAGTTAAACCCTTAACATTTACGCGGGTCCAAATGGTTTACATTCACGCTGCATCATAAATTGATATAAATAAAATTTAGAAATTGTTTTGACAAAAGTGATTTCCAACTGACCGGTAAAAGTCAATTTCACTAGATGCGTCTGGTCCACTCTGCTAAACAAATTAGCGGAAAAAATCCACCAATGTAGGAATTGTTTGAATTTACCTTGCGTTCCGTATTCTAAAGAGGTAAAATCGTAGCAAACTTTTTCTGAGAATAAGCATAGAGCATATTGGCTTTTGGTCAGACAACAATCAATAGTGTTCAACACATGTAGCCCCCAAATTTTATGTTACTCCTTAGCTTCATTAAATGCCAGGGTGCCTGATAACACTCATTAAACAGCAAGAGATAAAAGAAACAAAAAGCACTAGTGTGTATTAGGAAAATAAACGCTAGTGTACCTGGCGGCCGAACAGCATCCGTTAGTATTGATGCTCATCGCTTTGCAGTCGATGTCGGATCGTTACATCTTCCACAGTAACAAGAGAAGTATACTGTCACAGCACAATTCTAACTGCATTTGATCTACTTAAACAATCCCAAATCAGGATTACCAATATTGTACTTGCTCAGCGAAACAGTCTAGAATGCCACACTTGCCCTTTAAGATTAAAGTGCCATTATTTAGGCTGTCCTGTAGCCATATTTTTACGCAAGACAATAGGTATACCTGTAGTCAGTAGGGCTGTAGCTGTTCTTAGTTAATAACCTTATATATTTCTTTAAAGAGAATTTGCACAATTCACTGTCTATTTAAACCCATGTTAATCTTTTTCTTGTCTACTAATTACGTAGTTGAATCGCGCTCAGATGCTTTGGGCCAACTTGAACCAAAAAAGTCTTACTTATCTATATGGTATTTTGTTGACATGAATGACTTTCCACATTTAATTGTTGATTCCCCTAAAAACAAAATCAAAGTGTTAATCCGGCTATTTTTAAAGCTTGTTTGTTTTTCGGTTACTATAATCATCCACGGCGACACGTGATAAAAATATGATATTACAGGGCATTTAATACCGAATCAAACATATTCATTAGTTTCAGCAGAAGTACACGAAAGTTTATATTTTCCAAATTACCGCAGATGTATCTCATCCACAATATCCACGAAGCTAGCAGTCGGACGTATGAGTTATACTTTTCAATTCGAATAAACAGCTGGACCTATAATTATCGTACGTTGCAATTGCCACGATAGTGCTAAGAAATTTGTTACCCGCAAGTGCTTAAATATTTACTCAGGTGATAATCATTGTATTTAGTCTGACATAACTCTGCTGATTTCATCTGTCGCAGATTTCAGTCCCCTACTTGACAATATATTGGTCGCAATGACATATTACGCAGTGGAAATAATAAGTTCCTTTGCCTGGAGCAATTAATGAGTTCAACATATATGTGAACGTTAAATATATTGCTGATATCACTTAAATATAACTAATTAACGACCCGCGGAAAGATAACGGCTTTATTCTTCCTGCAGAGGTGTCAAAATATAGTCTGAGTATCAAAGCGCACTAGTAATTGCCAAGAGCGGTAGCAAAACTCAGAAGATTTACAAATTACCTAAGACGGTAGAGCATGTCTGAATTATGGAGCACAAGTACCTTGATCATCACATTGATTGCGGATGTATTCATTATTAATCCTTGTCTTGTAGAAAATCAGTTACATGTAATTTGCAGATATCCAGAATGGTTGCTGCTTTAGTTAACAGAACTACATGCTACTGGATCACAACTACCCAAGTGAGGATGGAGAGTATAGTTTAACTGTATAGAGAAGATATCAGAACTGACAGTAATAATCTACACATCATACGGCTTGATGCTAGTTCAAAGAACAGTGGCTATTCTTAAAATACCTTTTAACCCAAAAAGTAAACTCATGTGCTAGACAGGTTGTTGCATACATGATTATGTTCAATAACCGTGCGTTAAACAATTTGAAACAAGCAAAGTGAAAATCAACTAGGGAAATAAAGAAGCACATATATGCTTGCAATAAAAATTATTTGTCATATATGATATCAGCGCATGCCGATGAAGTCAACAAAACCTTGCTCGGACTTTGTATGAGACCCTTACATACCCACATAAGAATAGAAACTATATTCCTAGCAGAGTAGTTGTTGAAAGATACATTTGCTTCCGCGTGATCATGAACATCAACTACTAGAACTTATAAATTAGAAACGACTTAGAGGACGGGGATTGATTCAATACAAACCAACGACCGAATAGCAAACAGAACATTCGTTGTAAACGTTCCATTTAATCAAACGTACCATTGCACTAATAAGCTTGCGGCATGCCATCGTAGGTCGCAGCAAACTTTACACAAAACTTAGTTCCGTCAAGTATCATTGAGTGTTAAAGGAACAATTTTCTTGCATCTAATTTTCAGTTGCGTCACCGAAGCAACCTGTACTGAATTTGCTGGAGGCTTAATGTATGCTTTCTACCTGAAGGTATTTACTCTGCCTTGCTACCACCTATATTATTGACCATAAATCTGCAATTAAGCCGTTAAACGCAGAGAATTAATAACTATGTGATACATCCCTTTAGGGAAGGAACAATGTGTAGCCCTTTTAAACGAACCCTGTGGGCTACGAACTGATGAGCCCCAATAGGGCGAAACGGCCGTCTGGTGCTTTTCCGGACAGCTGGTCGACATATCGGAATTGTCGGCTGATTGCGACGAACAAAAAAACAGCCAGCTTACAAAGCAACGACAACAATCGGTCTAAGGTCTTGGCAACGGTAAAGGGAAGTCTTCTTCTCTGAAACGTAAAACATTTGGTCCCTTTCAGCCACTTGATCAAAACAGGAAGAAGGCACATAATGCAATAGGTTACTATTTCGATTGTTCTCGCCAGTCGCATACACAATGCAAGCAGAAACACATACACAATTATATACATGGCAAAAACAGTAGCAAACCATTCAAAACGTCAAAATCAAGTCCAAGGCAATCGGATTGATTGCCTTAACAGTTTCTGTGCACATAGCACTGGTTGATAAGCCCTGATTAACAATGCTTCACTGCTTGCCAACATTATCGGATTGCGGTTACGTAATAGCACTTTGAACGCAGTCTTGGGGTCCGCATTGTGACCAGTTGTAACGAGGTGCTTAGTGATAGATGATGACAGAATCCGGTTTATTCTGGGAGGCGCTCAATTCTGTTGCGTTATCATTTGCTCCACTCCCTTTGGCAAGTGTTCAACCACCCTCTGAGCCAACCGACGGTTAGTCCTGTCTATGTAAAAGTCACTGCAGCTGCAGGTAAACTGATAGACCACATGCGAGGGCGAACAAGCGGAAGGGTGGCTCTGACGATTATGAAGAACAAGTTTTCGAGTCGTGTGAGACGCAACTGTGCAGTCGTGTACGTGCGCGTTAGAGTGGACCTGAGCTTGTGTCCGATGTCGTTTGCCACCTGGTCTCCCTTGAAGGGCAGGAACAGATAAACAGCTTTCTTCTCTGCCGTTAGCACCGGCAGTTTCTTTTTGGGGAATCTGCTATGCACTTGGATGAACTTTTCAGGATAACCATTTGCCACCAAGGTCCTATGCAGAAACGTCTCTTCGGCTTCCAGGGTATCCGGACTACCAATACGTCTGGTCCTGTAGAACAGCGTTTTCACTAGGCTGCGTTAGTATGCAACCGGGGCAAAACTGGAGAAGTGGAGGTATTGCCCACTCCAGGTTGCCTTGTAGTAAACGGTGCGCTGCAATGTACCTCCGTCCCGCCTCTTAATGAGGTTATCCAAAAACGCCAGGGAGCCGTGTTGCTCCATCTCGTGGGAGACACTTTTGAAGAATAAGTTGCCTGTAAATAGCACTAATTTGACCAGGATCGCGTCGGCACACATCGAAGCCTGTGAAGAACGTGAACGGAAGTTTATCGAAACACAGAGACGATGCGCTGGCACCCTCAATGAGTCATAGTTGATATGCCGCTTGAAATTTGAGGCCTTTTCTGCAGAATTTCTACGCCGTACGCGAATGAAAACAGTTCGTAGCCTACGGGGTTCGCTTAAAAGGCTTCATATTCTTCCTTCCCTATTGATTGCTCGATACACGTATGTAATCTATCATCATACATCCAATTATTTAGTGCATACGCGAAAACGAAGTCAGACAATTTTGAGCACAAAAGTTTGTTACTGATTAGTTTACTTTATTTAACTTGATCCAAAGCCTTATTGTGATGGCACAGAACGTAAGCCTTACAGGCAATGTGGAAAAGCCAACGCAAACATGTGATTCAAATAGCTCATGATAGCGCACATGTGGTATTTGAGAGAGATTTTGACTTTCAATAGAGGCAACTATTTTGGCCAACAATGAGAAGGGACGTAGCGGTAGATATCCGCGGGGAGTCCAAACTCTCAAATTAGCCGGGATATGGATTTGTCAAGACCGCCAATGAGATCGAGCGGAATCAACAAATCTTTGCCGTGCTGGAGACTAGATGTATTCGGAACGTTGTTGCTGAATCTATCAGAAAACTCACATATGTGTGCTTGATTATTTCACCGGCTAAGTGGAAATCATAGCTTTTAAAGACCAGACATGCCAGACATTGGCCCAAGCGTATTCTATACCACATTGCGTTATCACTGACCAAGATCCGTTCATTGAGTCAAAAGAGTTCTAAGCTGCAGTAGCGAAATGGTGCATTCATCCTACCCCCTGCAGACCAACGGAATGGGAGCACGTGTTAATGGAAATATGAATGTATGCATGAAATGCACAAAGTCCGTAGGGTACGAAACGTTGGCCGAAGTACTTCTTACTTATGAAACCAGCATGTAGTCAAGCAAAGAAATTTCGCCATTCAAAATGCATTTTTGGAGAAAGCCGAAAATTGTACTTGTTACGCAGTTGGCTTTAGATGTGAGTGTTCAAACATCCAAAGGCACAGCATGGAGGACTGCGAACAACCATCAAAAGAGGGAGAATGTTTCGATAAGTATGAAATATGCGGAACTCTACCGAAAGGTATGCTGCACGCAAGTGGAGATCATTCAACTTAGGAGACGAAGTAAGACTAAGTAATAATGATACCTCGGCACATAGAGGACCACTCTGGAGCAAGTTCAGCCAACGGTGGAAGGGTCCCTACAGACTAGAGGAACTGAAAGATCTGGATAGAGAACGAAAAGGTGAGCTATAGGTAAATATAACTCTTCTGCGACCTTGGCACACAAGGGAACCAAACTTTCGAGAGTGGGTGGGTATATTGGCGAGGAAATCCCGAATTGCAAGCATGGCGAATAAGCCACAGAAACGAGCAAACATGAGACTTGCGCTAGCACCAATGATGAAAAGCAAAGTAGGAAAGCAGCTTGAGGCCGACGGAACTAGCCGAGAATGGTTCACGAGCGACAAAATATATCGAGTCTACGTCGGGAAGAGCATGGAACATAATGGTGGAAATCCCGAATTTCCGTAGATATGCGCCTTTGTTCACGCCCAAAGGACTAACGCAAAAGAGAGCGATGTAACCCGGATTTAGAAACTGAAGAGCTTATAAGCCCCTAAGAGCTAGCCAGGTCGGACGGAGAGAAGTGGCTATATGTGGTAAAACGTGAAGTGTTAGGCAATTGCTCGATCTGCGTAGACGCATAGATGTGTCACGAGGGAATTCAAGGAAATATGATGCATCTTGTCAGAGAAGTATGACCCATATTGGGATGCCCGTGTGAGCTGGTGTTTAGTCTCTTTTGCGGCAATAATGATTGTGCTTCATCGTTGCTTTGTTTTGCTACGAGATGCGCAGTTGAGTTTGTTTGAAATCCTCTTTAGTTTATTTCTACATGGGAACCATTTCCGATCTACCAAGGTACAGAAGCTAACTAATACTTGCTGATCCATTTCCAAAAGCATGGAGACGGTCTTTTAATATTTATTGAAAAAATAAGGACGCATACCTGTGTTTCAGCTATAAGCACTTTATCTACCATGAGTCGAATTAGCCGGACAGCTGAAGTGGTAAATGGGACCGCATCCTGTGGTTTATAGTTCAATGGTGTTGAGAAACTCTTTTCCTACTTCTACTACAACTACTACTACTGGTTAATCTGCTTCTTCTATTCTTCTACAGTTTTTCTATTTTCTGTCAAGTAAACAAATTCATTTTATTTAATCAAAGTTATTCAAGCGGTGCTATCATTAATGTTCCAGAGCTGCGATATTCCTTAACCTGCAAGTTGAGATAATTAACTCTGTTACAGCTGATGGCATAGCAACTCACAGTTAATGCCCCTTAATCCACTAGGCTATCGTTTGCAGGTGCATGCTTTTACAGAATGCTAACCTGTATATACGACACAACTAATGCGGCTGACGTAAGTATAGCTAACATTACTGATGCACTGGACTTTGTATGAGGGTTGCCACACAGGCAAAAGCTAGGTGCCGGTGATTTTAACATACAAAAATCCGTTTGTTACCCCATTCAACATCATTCTTTCGCACATGTTGTATTTCTTTCATCAGAACATGGAGCTGGACACAATGCGTTAACAGTTTAAGCAGGTGGGTTAATGTATTGCTTAAAATCCACACTGGGATACCGAGATCTTAAACCGCCTTTCTGGCACGGACCACAAAGTAAAACAAATCAAGTTCCAAATTAAAATATTCACTAAACTAGCTTCTACACCCCAACGTGCAACCCATAGAGACTAGGAATGCATTCTCCTAATAAGATGTGTTCTTATTTTATACTAGTTTGTACACTGCTGTGAAGCAGTTTTATAATCAAATCCATCGCGCTGTATTTCTCCTTGATCTACAATATGATCATATTGCGCTTGTCTTACAAGATATCATTGATCACTTGTCGAAACGTTTCGTCGTAGAACTAGTAACCGCTCTTCTTGGAGTCCTAATATTGTTGAGTGTAAGGGCCAATTAATTCACGACTTAGTTGCAATCTGTGCAGCATCCAGTGACATCACCACCTCCAAGAGCTTCGACGATGACCGTGTACCTGCGTACACAGATGTTGCAGTAACAAACCTCTTAGACAGAGTGGATAACTCGCTTAACAATATCCACCAATATATTCAGCCAATCAGGCCATACTCCACGCTGGGATATGATGGCATTCTATCAGTTATCATTAAACTACGAGAGCCCATTAGACAACGGTTCCTGATGAGCATGTTTATATTATTGCTGGAATCTAGCCAATTTACTGGTCAAATACGTGCATCATTATTCATGTCATGACACAAAGAAAGCTCCAAATAAACAATTGGATACAAACGGTCCATCAAACACACTCCTGAGCTGGCGTGGGCCACAAAGCATACTAATTTACCCCAGATGTCCGAAGCACTACACTACTGAGATGCGCGAGCATAACATGGTACAGCGGAAAGGAATTCATAAGTTGTATTTAGGGCACCCGCTGTGACTTTGGGTTGTGACACGCAACCTTTAATGAGGATTCCGTTCACCTTGAAATATAACTCGGTCATTCCGATCGCGGGGATTAAATCCCAAACGATAATATTACGGTGTTGCTCCTCCCAACAGTGACACACCACCACCGATGGTTGTTAAAGTTTGGACTTATCAGCTGGCGGTGGCCTGAGCAGGGGTGAACTCTGATACATCTAACAAACAGTTAATGCTCTGAATATTACGCTACTGCGATCCGCGAGCAACTATCGGCTCAACCGAAAGGAATTCAAAAGTGGGATTTGGGAAACCCGCTGTATCGTGTTGAAACCCACACACTTCATTAAGACATCGGTTCACCTTAGGGTAAACCGTGGTCATTGCGATCGCGAGATTTGTATCCGAAATGGAAATTTTCGGGGTTGCTCTTTTAAACACAGGAACATCACGCCCGCATTTGCGTCCTGTTTTGGACTCATCAGGATGCGACTGCCTAAGCTGGGTTAAATATCAAAGCCTACTAGTTCACGGCAGATGCCTGAACACTACGCTCTGAGAACCGCGAGCAAACGTTGGCGCAGCGGAAAGGAATTCAAACGTTATATTTGGGGAACCCGCAGTGTCGTTTGGTTTCGCCATGCGACCTTTATTTAGACATCGGTTAAGCTTGAGGTAAACCACTGTCACTCCAATCGCGAGGATCGTACTTGAAATGGAATTATTTCCTTGTTGCTCCTCCCAACACTGGCAAATCACCACTGCTCTATCGTCCTGGTTTGGACTCATTAGTTGGTGATAGTCTGAGTTGGGTTCAAACTCGAAACTATTTGTTAACGGCTGATACCCTGAACGCCAGACTACTAAGATCTGCTAGCAAAGCTTGTCACAACGGAAAGGAATTCAAACGTTATATATTTAGATGCCTGATGTGCCGTTAGGTTGCGACACGCATCCTATATTTAGATCACGGTATCTTTGAGGTATCGTGTCCTTACCTACCGACAAAGCGAGTTCCTCTAATTAACTTACGAATTCATTTAAGCCGTGCAAAGCGTTGCTCGCGTGCCTCAGTATCATAGCGTTCAGCGCATCTGCCGTGAAGTGAATTCCAACCGAACTCAGACCATCACCACTGATGAGTCCAAAGCAGGATGAAACAGCGGTCGTGTTGTGCCAGTGTTGAGAGAAGCAACACTTGAATATTTCTATTATGGATAAGATTCAGTCGATCGGAACGACCGAGGTTTAGCAAAAGGTGAACCAAAGTCAGACTGTTTCTCGGATTATGAGATGTAAACCTTTTTGTTCGTCGCAGTTAGTCGACAATCCAGATAATTCAAATACCTATCCGGAAAAGCACCAGAGGGCCGTTTCGCCCTATACTCACAAAAGTCCTTCTACTCATAAGTAATATAAATTCGCCCTTACGGTATCCATAAATGCTATGTCGATTCATAGCTACCGTAAAATGGGAAGTCCTGACACCGGAAGGCCAACCGCTGTCGTCTGCATGGCAGGTGCCTGCATGGCAGTGGAGGATGGTTCGGGCTACATCGCAGTTAGCTAACAATTCGTGATGGTCGGCTACCGTCCTCCATGGCGCAGTTGCATAAGCTGCGGGCTAGTTGGCACAAGCCACTAGCAGTCATGGGTTCGATCCTCCGTAGAAGGCCGAAGGTTGCGCACCACTGACGAGCCCTAATAGGGCGAAACGGCCGTCTGGTGCTTTTCCGGATAGGTAGTTGACTTATCTGGATTGTCGGATGACTGCGACGAACAAAAATACTCACAAAAATCCTTCTACTCATAAGATGTAAACTTATTCATGATAATATTCATAATATTTCTTAGGTCTTAGAATTTTCCGTATGGTTTTATTGGGATTGTAATCACATTAGAATTCACTGTTTTTTCAAATGTCATTTTCTATCGACTCGATCACTCGGACCGCACACTGAGTGGATAGTATTTTGTTCACCTCACTAAAGCTCCGTTACATAATGGGTCCACCGTGCTTGGACTCATGGATTTAAGGTAGTTATAGATGGGAGTTGAAGCAAGCACATATCGGTTCCGCACAAGGGCAATGCTTGCTAAGCCAACGAAATCTGCAAACAATGCTTGACACGGCGGTTAGACATTCAGTGGTCTAAACGAAAGTACGTTCCAGAAACATAGCCACTATCTTTCAATTTCTACTTTTGTCACTAACACCTTGCACACGTACTTGTACTTGTACACGTTAACAAGCGGTAACGTAGCGTAACGCGGTTGGTGATATTCATAAAGGCAGTATTTGATAAAAAGAACATCAACGGCATGGTTGTCTTGCGGATTTGTTAGCCACCAACGTCATTTTACAAAACTCAATATTTTAACTCTATTTCAGACTGGTGCAAAATAGGTTTGTATCTTCTTTGCAAAATGCTGCAACAAATCTCATCACTGCCAAGTACTATCAAATGCATATTCTCGTCAAAAAGCTTAAAAATTAAGCACACATTATAATGTCTGAGTTTGCTTTGGGATAGAGAAACAACGCCAGTTTCGATGATTATATTAGCTTTCAGCCTTTGGAATTAAGAGTGACGTAACGTAAATATGTGCATCTGGTTGATCATATTAATAGCATTTCCTATGATCGACAAAACAAACGGCAGGTAAGTAAATACTATACAGTCTAATTCACCGGTGTACATGATTTTGCTTGAGTGCTAACAGAAGGAAAACGTTGTCCCAGGTTTTGCTTTTTGAACGCATTAGGCATAAAGGTTTTCTTTACATTATGAATATAAAGCAACATGTCTAAAATTATTAGGTCGTTAAGTTACGTACACTCTTCTACCAGCTACAAAGAATTAACCTTAATGCATCTTTGTTAACAAATCAGCCCAAAGGCATGTCTGAAATCAATTGGAATACTCAGCATACGTTAATACAGACTACGAGGTGATGTATTAATGAGTTGTCCGATTCTGCTTTTGCCAACTCCTGTATATCACTCTTTATTTGAGTAAATTAATAATATCAATTTCGTTGAATAATTGCATCCATCTGAAACGGTATATATCGCCTTTTTCATACATGAATGCAAATCAGGTAACATACCTCTCGATATAGCCATTTTTGCATCCAAAAACGGTATGTGCACAAGAGGAATGAAAGAGTTACTCTCTCAAGTTCACTATTACACATTGCAATAATATTTCATGTCTGCTTTTTAATTGGGTTTCGAGACAAGGAAACTGAATTATTTTCCCACTAATTCATAACACTAAGTGGTCAACCACATGCCGGATTTAGTAAAGCTATTTTCCCGCAATAGTATTCAAACTGCCTATAGACTAACCAAAAATTCTTGTTAACCCCTTGCTTTTAATTGGAATATGTCATTGCTCCAGAAAAGTCATAAAATATTTTTATTTGTAAAGTTCAGCAGCACCAGCTTCTGTAAAATGATAAATAATATAATGTAGAATTCCTTAGCATTTCAATGGCATCTCGGTTTATGCTAAATGATTACTTATGATGTCAACACTTAAGGCAGCATTAATTTGACTGCAGTGTATATATTTTTTACAGTTCTGTTGAACTCGTATAACGTAGCACCATTTCTACCTTAGTTTTTTGAAGTAGAAACGGCCACAGATTGACATTTTCTAACTAGTCCATTGACATGACTTAAACGGAAAAACTGCGATAGTAAATTGTTGTGAAGCGTAATTTTTGTGTTTGTTTTCATTAACCATGGCATGTACCGCCCATATTTTGATTGTCAATAGCAGTAAGTCTACAAAACCTAGTGACGAGAAACTATGCTTTATAACATCATGATGACAGACTATTTACCTACAAGGCTACAAAAAGGTCGCTCACCATCTAACTAACCACCGTTATGTTTCGTTTTGATGTATCAACATTTACCTGATTACGTAACCTGCCTCATTCTTACTTTTGTTCCCCTGCGCGAGCCAGCTACAACACCCGTTGACTTCCTTGAATCATACGAGTGTCTTATGTCTGCAAATCATTTAATAATACCATTCTTCATCCTTAGCTTTTCCAATTCCTGGAAATACGCTTAGACAAAATAACAAAACTAGTAGATTGCATTTACACGATGAAACCATGCGCTGTAGTTAACTTTTTTTAGTTGCTTGCTTTTTGTTTTCTCATCGCCATTTAGGATCCTATGGTAGTTTCGCAAAGTTAATAATTAATGACTTCTGCTTAAATAGTTTGTACTATCCATTACTTGTAGATCTAGTCTAGGATCAAGGAAAGCTGTAGATCAGGAACGTATTTTTACCTACACTATAATCTTCAGTACATCTAGAAAGTTAGACTGATATTATATATGCTTGTTTGGAAGTCCAGACCACAGATAAGTGCAAGTAATGTGACGGTTGCTTTCCTTTTACTCAGATGGCTTCAATAGAAGCGTTTGGCAACTGAGTAACACAAAACCATTCTAGAAATACCTATCGGTGTTTTAAGTTCCAGGTTTATTGACGCAAGTTTGTAGCTTTCTCAACATAGCATAGCAAACGAACCAAAATATAATGTGCCTCGCTAAGCGTTTTTTAACTATATATGACCTTTGTGGTCCATAGATCTTGTAAATGATCTCGATGCAACGAACCTTTCCCATAAGGTGATCGTTTTATTTAATGTAGAGTCCTTCTTTACTTAAGTGCCGGTACCCAAGACCGTTACTTCACTTGCGAATTTACTGAATCTTCCGGATGCGCTTTGCCGATACTAGTTGTGTTATTAAGCGAATTGTTGCTTGTGTGCAAGGAGAATGTGG
Source organism: Dicrocoelium dendriticum (assembly GCA_944474145.2). Taxonomy (NCBI): domain Eukaryota; kingdom Metazoa; phylum Platyhelminthes; class Trematoda; order Plagiorchiida; family Dicrocoeliidae; genus Dicrocoelium; species Dicrocoelium dendriticum. The sequence goes on from OX104071.1 coordinate 46,272,863, forward strand.
ATTTCCACTTCTGGAACATCCCATGTCGTAAAATTGATGGGGGACTCATAGGCAGCCCGATTTGTTCCATACTAGAGAATATTTTTATGTGGATGACAGAAAAAGCCTGTGCAAAACGTAGCTCGGTTGCATTGCAACAAGTGTTATTTCAATGATATATTTGCGTTCCGTACAACAGAAACGCAGATCAAAATGTTGAAATACGCTAATGCTTCGCATATCAAACTGACAGTTTCTTGCGAAGTTGAAAATCAAAACCCTCTTACTGATTTTAATATTCTCAGAAGCCGTAGGTAGAATGGTCAGGTAAAAAGACTTGTCTACAGAAACACAGCGTAGTTCTTCCAAGATCACGCCATTGACCAGGTTCACGCCAACACGGCCAAAGCGGACATTTGTGAATACCAATTTTGTCGTGTTAGACGAACATGTTCGACCGATTGTCTAGATGATAAGCTAGAGCTAATTAGCAACACGACCGTTGAAAATGCTTATATTTGACAATTCATTCAGAAGTAAAGTTAAATTTACGAATTGAGTGAAGCGGTAGCCAACATACCTAAGAAACTGGTATTGCTAGTGGTGCCCTCTAATTTTGATGTTGTTTCATTGAGGTCGGTACGACTTTTGGTTCCTCTCGCGTATAAATTTTTCTGCATCTACTGAAGCGAACTCAGCCTATCAGGCCAAACCCACTGCATCTTCTCGCTCGTTTGTAACTCGGAGCTAATTATATATGCAGTAGCGGTAGGAAAGTTAGTGGGCGAATAGATGAGCAAGTGCCGATATGGGTTCAATTCGATACCGTACAGTAAGCGGGCCCATGTCATACTATGTGTTTGCGCAAGCTGCAGGCATCTTTGTTTGGCAGACCCATTTTTGCATCCAGTCATTGAAATGAGATCAACAAGGCCTCTAGGATCCTACTGCGCTATAAATATTCCAGGCTGTTCCACTTTGCGAACGCTGTTTTCATAAACTGGATTAAACCAATGCCTTGCGTTTAAAAGCGTTTATCTTTCAGCCTTAGTCTGCCTTGTCTGTAGGGTTAAATCAATGGGTTTCCAGCATGTTTATCTGTATATAGGCTTGTAATCTCAAACTGTTGTACATAATTATGAATCGTCGTTATGAACCCAGGTGAGACGATCAGAAATACATGCAACCACCGAAATTCTTATCATTGTACTCTTCAAAATACTGGGGGATCTAAGATCTTTAAATTAATTCAAAAATAACTGATGCTTATCTGCAATTTGCTTTTGGATGCTTCAATAAGGGAATAATTGAATTCGATATATTTAACTTCATTTTCTCCACTTGCTGAACACAGGACGAATAAGCCCTTGAAGACTGTTTGATTTCTGCTCTGACGGTGAGCTATAGATATACAAAGTTTTACTGGTCTCCCTAGTCATAATCGACACTTTGCTTTTGCAATCGGGAAGTAACCTTCTTCTATTCGCCCGTAGTACAAGATCAAAACGAAGTATCGAACTAAATCGACAAAAATTAGGCAAACCGAAGCAAAACACTTAAAGCCATAGTATTGTAACGGCAAATGAGAAGGGACAAAAGCTATCGGCTTTAAATAACCGACTCATTTGGAATCACGGACTATACTACGCAACTCGCGACGAGAACTTCGGTCCTACAAGAAAATCCGTAATTTTTATTCCCTTAAAAGCTTTTATCATGCAGTCGATACGTACTAATTTTTCGTTTCAGTGGTCATTTTCTCAAAATATTAATTTAAATGCACGTGTGTTTTTGCTACCGTTATGTTTATAGGCACAAGTATTGAGTTTGCCCAAACATAATTCAATGAATACAGGCTAGAAATCACTTCAGCTGTACTTCGGGATAATAAAAGGATAACGTCCAGGAAAATGAATGATGGCGTTTAATATTTCTACAGGCGCATATGTCCAGATTTCAAGATACGTTTAGCTCTGTTGCCTTTTCAAACACTGTTGGAACCATAATGTTCCAGAAAATTGAGTGTGTAAACGGCTACTATTTAATTAACTATTGGGTAGCTACGATTTAGGAAATGTTATAAATAGAAATTCGTCACACCTAGACTCACTCTGACAGCCATCACATGCCCGGAAAGGCACTGTACGCGCGGTTCATCCTTTCGGGAATCATCAGCAGTGCCCCTTTCATCGGACACTGGTAGGGCTCGAACCCGCAACTGGACTGTTACCAGTCCGTGGTTGTGAAAACTGAGCTACGGGAGACAGCAAATATCATTGTGAATAAATTACTAGATGTCATATAGCCCTGCTCAATATCCAGTGACTTGCACGTTACTATCGTGCAGATGACAGGGCAGCCCAATTGGTGAGGCGGCGCCCTGTCCTCTGCACGTTAGTAACGTGCAAGTCACTGGATAGTGATCGGGGTTATATCACATCTAGTAACTTATTCATGATAGTCCTTGCCATCCCCTATAGCTCTGTTGTCGCAACCATGAACAGGAAACAGTAAACTTACGTGTTGGTTTTATACTATGGTTCAATATAAATCGCAATGCTGAAAATTCCCCAAAGGATGAAACCAGCATACAGTGCTATTCCGTGCGTGTGATGGCTGTCTGAGTGAGTCTAGATGTGACGAATTTCTATTTATAACGTTTAGCTCCTCCTACTACTCCTCTGTAATCAGTACGCAGAATAAACTGCTTATACTCTCATAGACGTATTGGCGGCTTATGTTTGTTAAGTTCGTCCCTTGGTGAGGAGTTATCCTGTCCTTTGCACTGCTTGACAACATTATCGGATTGCGGTTACGTAATAGCACTTTGAACGCAGTCTTGGGGTCCGCATTGTGACCAGTTGTAACGAGGTGCTTAGTGATAGATGATGACAGAATCCGGTTTATTCTGGGAGGCGCTCAATTCTGTTGCGTTATCATTTGCTCCACTCCCTTTGGCAAGTGTTCAACCACCCTCTGAGCCAACCGACGGTTAGTCCTGCCTATGTAAACGTCACTGCAGCTGCAGGTGAACTGATAGACCACATGCGAGGGCGAACAAGCGGAAGGGTGGCTCTGACGATTATGAAGAACAAGTTTTCGAGTCGTGTGAGACGCAACTGTGCAGTCGTGTACGTGCGCGTTAGAGTGGACCTGAGCTTGTGTCCGATGTCGTTTGCCACCTGGTCTCCCTTGAAGGGCAGGAACAGATAAACAGCTTTCTTCTCTGCCGTTAGCACCGGCAGTTTCTTTTTGGGGAATCTGCTATGCACTTGGATGAACTTTTCAGGATAACCATTTGCCACCAAGGTCCTATGCAGAAACGTCTCTTCGGCTTCCAGGGTATCCGGACTACCAATACGTCTGGTCCTGTAGAACAGCGTTTTCACTAGGCTGCGTTTGTATGCAACAGGGGCGAAACTGGAGAAGTGAAGGTACTGCCCACTCCAGGTTGCCTTGCAGTAAACGGTGCGCTGCAATGTACCTCCGTCCCGCCTCTTAATGAGGTTATCCAAAAACGCCAGGGAGCCGTGTTGCTCCATCTCGTGGGAGACACTTTTGAAGAATAAGTTGCCTGTAAATAGCACTAATTTGACCAGGATCGCGTCGGCACACATCGAAGCCTGTGAAGAACGTGAACGGAAGTTTCTCGAAACACAGAGACGATTCGCTGGCACCGTCAATGAGTCATAGTTGATATGCCGCTTGAAATTTGAGGCCTTTTCTGCAGAATTTCTACGCCGTACGCGAATGAAAACAGTTCGTAGCCTACGGGGTTCGCTTAAAAGGCTTCATATTCTTCCTTCCCTATTGATTGCTCGATACACGTATGTAATCTATCATCATACATCCAATTATTTAGTGCATACGCGAAAACGAAGTCAGACAATTTTGAGCACAAAAGTTTGTTACTGATTAGTTTACTTTATTTAACTTGATTCAAAGCCTTATTGTGATGGCACAGAACTCAAGCCTTACAGGCAATGTGGAAAAGCCAACGCAAACATGTGATTCAAATAGCTCATGATAGCTCACATGTGGTATTTGAGAGAGATTTTGACTTTCAATAGAGGCAACTATTTTGGCCAACAATGAGAAGGGACGTAGCGGTAGATATCCGCGGGGAGTCCAAACTCTCAAATTAGCCGGGATATGGATTTGTCAAGACCGCCAATGAGATCGAGCGGAATCAACAAATCTTTGCCGTGCTGGAGACTAGATGTATTCGGAACGTTGTTGCTGAATCTATCAGAAAACTCACATATGTGTGCTTGATTATTTCACCGGCTAAGTGGAAACCATAGCTTTTAAAGACCAGACATGCCAGACATTGGCCCAAGCGTATTCTATACCACATTGCGTTATCACTGACCAAGATCCGTTCATTGAGTCAAAAGAGTTCTAAGCTGCAGTAGCGAAATGGTGCATTCATCGTACCACCTGCAGACCAACGGAATGGGAGCACGTGTTAATGGAAATATGAATGTATGCATGAAATGCACAAAGTCCGTAGGGTAAGAAACGTTGGCCGAAGTACTTCTTACTTATGAAACCAGCATGTAGTCAAGCAAAGAAATTTCGCCATTCAAAATGCATTTTTGGAGAAAGCCGAAAATTGTACTTGTTACGCAGTTGGCTTTAGATGTGAGTGTTCAAACATCCAAAGGCACAGCATGGAGGACTGCGAACAACCATCAAAAGAGGGAGAATGTTTCGATAAGTATGAAATATGCGGAACTCTACCGAAAGGTATGCTGCACGCAAGTGGAGATCATTCAACTTAGGAGACGAAGTAAGACTAAGTAATAATGATACCTCGGCACATAGAGGACCACTCTGGAGCAAGTTCAGCCAACGGTGGACGGGTCCCTACAGACTAGAGGAACTGAAAGATCTGGATAGAGAACGAAAAGGTGAGCTATAGGTAAATATAACTCTTCTGCGACCTTGGCACACAAGAGAACCAAACTTTCGAGAGTGGGTGGGTATATTGGCGAGGAAATCCCGAATTGCAAGCATGGCGAATAAGCCACAGAAACGAGCAAACATGAGACTTGCGCTAGCACCAATGATGAAAAGCAAAGTAGGAAAGCAGCTTGAGGCCGACGGAACTAGCCGAGAATGGTTCACGAGCGACAAAATATATCGAGTCTACGTCGGGAAGAGCATGGAACATAATGGTGGAAATCCCGAATTTCCATAGATATGCGCCTTTGTTCACGCCCAAAGGACAAACGCAAAAGAGAGCGATGTAACCCGGATTTAGAAACTGAAGAGCTTATAAACCCCTAAGAGCTAGCCAGGTCGGACGGAGAGAAGTGGCTATATGTGGTGAAACGTGAAGTGTTAGGCAATTGCTCGATCTGCTTAGACGCATAGATGTGTCACGAGGGAATTCAAGGGAATATGATGCATCTTGTCAGAGAAGTATGACCCATATTGGGATGCCCGTGTGAGCTGGTGTTTAGTCTCTTTTGCGGCAATAATGATTGTGCTTCATCGTTGCTTTGTTTTGCTACGAGATGCGCAGTTGAGTTTGTTTGAAATCCTCTTTAGTTTATTTCTACATGGGAACCATTTCCGATCTACCAAGGTACAGAAGCTAACTAATACTTGACTCACAGTCTGTGTGCGAGCCATGCGATTGAAATAGTCCCACAGTGAATTAAGGATCTGGCATGTTTTGGAAACCTATAGCTATGAGCGCTTTCAAAAATATTTGTCCATTCACCATATATCAGGCAGTTATTACTATATTCACCTTACTAGCTGCTAATTGTAAGGCACATTCAATCGACCGTAGTCAGCAACAAATGCCAATAAAAAGAAATGCGTCCGTGTTAAATACCTTTAAACCTGTAAACCAGCGTGAGTGCGAAGTTGCTCGTAATATCTAAAAAACAACCATCTTGGACTTTCCGCCAAGGCGAATTAAGCAATTTCTAGCTACAAAATATGCACTATGGTGAAGAAATTGAATGTGTATTCACTAAACTCGCGATTCATGTTGTTATTATGCCAGTTTTTTTTATACATAACCTCCTTTAACAAAGCAGATTCTGCTCTGATGGATAAAAAGAGTCACGTAACTAGAGCTTCTGTTGTACTGACGAGGTTTAATTTTCTACCTACCACGAAATTTCGTGGACCGCTGTTCGAATCCCCGTCGAGGCACACTATTGTGCATGAATTTTAATCGTGACTACTTTCTACAAACTTTACACAACTCACAAACATCTAAAATTAATCAATTAAATTCATTCTTTTGTCGGCGCGTACAGCAAGAATAACAGATCAATGGTTAGAGCAATGTATATACAACAAGGAGAGATAGCTACTCATATATGTGAACACCAATGTATGCCTTTACCCAAACATCACCGTTTTTCTTCAGTTCGGCGACTCTGAAGTTGGAATGAGGAAAAAAAGCTGCAATCTAAGCGCGTTTGTTGCTAGCAGCCTGTTCCTGTGTAGATCGTCTATAAGAATTAACGTACAATGAGAATTAATGGTTTCACGAATAACCACCCGATGAGTTGCTCTAATATAGAGTGAAAATTTGAACAAGCAAGTATGACTGAATCGGTGGACCTTAATTCAATTGTATTCAGGATATAAACACAACTAATACGTAGGGTACCCAATGGTGTCTGTGCCACAAAGGCAAAAGTTTCTACTTGAATGCGTTGAAACAAACTAATGTCGCAATAGGCCTGGACTCGTCTTGACGCAATTCTGACAAAGGAATTGAAATTTACAATGCATTACGTCTAAGGATTTAGTAAGCCTTCTATGACTAAACCCACTTTTTATTTAACATCATAAAATATACTAGACTGCTGAACAGTTGAACAAGTGGATACGGCGTTTGTTCAATCAAGTGTTGTGATATACTACTTTGACATTATTGTGGGAGACAGAGTATTGTAGTGTTTTAGTTACGCACTTAAGTTAACAGTGACAATTTGATAAAGTTACTTCAAGGCCTATACTTTTGACATTGTTCAGTAATTGTATCTTATTTTTTCCGTTTCCCCCTATTAAGTTGGAAAAGCTGAGGTCGCTTGCTTTCCCGAACACGGAAAAGGAAAGTTATATGCAGAATAACTACAGACCTGTCCAACCCCTCAACAGTGATGATTCGTTGATCAGAAGGAGTGTATATGTGTCTTGGAACGCAGCATCAAGGACAACAGGAAGTGCCTTGCTGACCTCCATGCTATTGGTAAAAAACATCATCTAAACCGCAACAGAGTCGATGACAATCCAGTCGGTTGTACTCAACAAACAAGCTCAAACGAGTTTCAGATAGCCAAAACATTCAGTTTATGCTTACGTTTGTAAAGGTGTAATCGGAAAACCTGAATTCTTTTTCGATGTATACTAATCAGTGGATAGCAATCTTGCTATCTTCAAAAAACATTTTGGGTGCATGGTTCTTGGTTTTTCTCAGAATAAAATTTGATAAACCGAAATTACTGCTCTGAAACTATGTTTCTTGGTAGTGGTTTCCCAATGGCTACCGGAAACCCTTAAAGTAACACACCGTGTATCAGTGAGAGGAATTGTGACATTTGAGAAGTACGTGAATATGCTATTTCTTATTTTGCGGCTTGAGTAGGATTTAAGTTGAAAGTTCATGGAAACCCTAATATATTAGAAACATACCATTTCGGATTCATCATACATTTAATTGCTTGCTTAGCATATACTTCAGTCAGCTTGCGGCTGCCCGAAGAAGCGGGTGCAGACCAACGTTTACCTCCATGTATGGAAACAGAACATATTGAGAACAAGCCGTGCAGCAGCGACAATTATCGAGAGATTTGTTCTTCGATATTAGCAGACATGATCCACTCTCCGATTGCACTTGATAAGCCAACTACACACGCATCAAGGAAGGCACAGCAGAGAAACGGCTATTGGGAACATGCAAATCAAGAGCTATTAGTAATACAAGGACTGGAACCCAATGTTAGCACATGCCATACTAATATTTTGCATGGAACTAAGTGATTAGTATGTTTCATATAATCGAGTTGCCGTTTGCTAAACGATAGGCTGGTTACTAAGCTGTTTGTGCCTTTGTTACCGTGGGGTAGTTAGTGAGTCATTGTTCCTCTGGTATGAATTATTTGGCTGCACCCCATAAAACCGAGGGGATGAAGGGAACTCCTTCGTTATCTAGGACAACCTGTTTATCTGCCACTTATCAGGTGCTTATTACCTGTAGGGAAATATGCACATTCTTTTTGGTACTGTCCACTGTTTGCCAAGCGGCATTTATTCCTTGTGCATCGTGCCAATGAATAAAATGCAACACTGACATGTTCCAACTGTGTGACTTATCATGCAGCGCTCCTGTGGCTAACCAGCTTTTACATAGTAGATCAATAAATTCGCGGATACATTCCGGTTGTTCTCCTATTTTCATCCTATCATTGGTGATCGTTTGTTTTTCCTATGAGCGAGGGATAACTAGGGTCCACTTATATGACTGGTAACAAAACTCCGGTCATTTGCTCGCGAAAGCCTTAAAAGACAGTCGAATATTTCAATACGTTTGTGTGTGATGAATTGAAACAAGTTACAGACATCTATTACCATTTACTTAGTGCCATGGACCTGTTTTAACTTGTAAGTAGGTGTCTGTCCAGAACTATTCGTGAGTGTAAACTAGGACGGATAGGAATAAAGCTAAGGGACAACAAAACAAAATTTAAAAGGTTATTTATTAAGTTACGTTTCTAATAGCTTGCTTATATTATTTTGCGTTTTTCATGCAAATCTTCTTCTAATATAAACGTAGCGCCTTAATAATAAAAAGCACACTACCGTAGAATTAATCAACGAAACGCAGTTGTCTGTACAATTTGCTTAAGGTAGGTGAGATGCCAATCGACCCATCCTTTACTGCTTCATCGGTGCATTTGACCCCGATTGTTCATTTACTCTATGTAGTGTACAAAATGTGATGATGTATTTGTAGTCAAAATAGCGTCGAATGTTGGAAATAATATACTGATGAATTTTACGCACCTATGTTATATAACCTGACCGAGCACTTTCGCTTCATGTCATAAAGTTTGTGAGTCCCTTGGAAGTGTCAGAAGAAAGCAAATACCATTAAGAAATAAACCCACGGATATTTAAACACCTAATGTTGCCAAGCTAACGCTTGTTAACAGACATTTTTCTACTATTAGGAACGCAAAACTTCTATCAAGTAATTGTGTCCCATACAAATTTTATACCGTGAAGTATGATGAATTTTGCAGCGCAAAAGTGACTGTTCTACTTAATAATTCTATTCTTTACACTTCCATAAAAAGAAATATCCTTTCGACAGTCCACATGCCATGTTAATCCAACTGAAAGAGAAGCATTTTTCTCTTACATACACATATATAAAATATCGTTGGAGCTGCGAAGGCCTACAGTATTAATAAACGACTTAAGCAAGAAAATGTTTATTTCAAATGTTAACAAATTCGTTAGGGATCAGATTTCCATGATCTAACCAATGTTCAAGTCGTCGTGAATGTGGTCCTTGTCAGTTGCAGCGCAGGGGGTTGGAATGATTAATCATCATCATCATACACGTTAGCTAGAGTTGGGAAACACCTCAGCCACTGTGCGCAATACACAGAAAAAAGGAGAAAAAACCAACTGGTGCAAGCCAGCTGAGCTACCGGTAACGGATGGGCATCGTTCCGGTAAGCTACCAGCCGGCTACTGTGCGTCAAAATATTATTATGCAAAATTATACAAGGCCGTGAGACCGTGGTTGGAGGGGTGGCTAAGAGGGATGGGGTGGGACAAAGAAACTCACAGCATGAACGCCACTGAGGTCGGCTCCTAACCATACCAGCATGCGTATACAGCCAAAGGTATTCACCATCTTTCGGACCCCAACCAGGGAGCCGAGACACTCCAACTGAGGCCAGCTTCGAAGTGAGGGTCTTCATTCCTCTCGACCAAGTCCTCGCTTAGCCACCTCTCCTGTTCTTCCATCCACTCCCCCGGACGCGCAAACAACGCACGTCGCGGGAGTCGGTGGGCTGGCATGCGCAACACGTGGCCGAGCCATCGGAGCATGGTGCGTGAAATGACGGTGCTGAGCGGTTCATCTCCTTTTCCTACGCTGTAAACAAGGCGCCGAACACGCTCGTTGCTCACGCGGTGTTCCCACCAGATGTGAGCTAATTTGCGAAGGCACTAGTGGTCGAACTTAGCTAGCCTCTTTATGTCCGCTGATCTAAGGGGCCAGGTATCACAACCGCAAAGTAGGGTCGAACGTACCGCTGCATTGTACACTCTACCCTTATGGGGCAAGAGGGATGTCGTGCCGAAACCATATTTGGCGAAGGTTAGCAAAAGCACCTCGAGCTTTTGTTATACGGTTCATGGTCACATCTTCACTCCCAAGGGCGCTGATACAACTTCCCAGGTAGTTGAATTTTGAACGACTTCTAACTGATCCCCACCAAGGGTCAACGTAGGCTGCGGTCCCTGCCAATCTTAGAGAAACGCTTTGCACTTCGAGGGTGCAAAGCAAAACCCGAAGCGCATGACAACCAGTGCTACTCTGTTCAGTGTCGCTTGGCACGTCTGGGAGGTTTCACAAATTAATGCAATATCGTCTGCATACTCCAAGTCAAGAAGTCCTTCTCCTGAAAGCAGATCCACACTTTCTAAGACGTGTACTGTGCGCGCGATTTCTAGGACTTCCTCAATAACCAGATCAAAGTGGGCGTGATAGTGGGCATCCTTGTTTCACACCGCTGAAGATATTAAAGGTTAACGACAGCTTGCCGTAAGCTCTCACTCTGCCTGAGCTACCCGCGTATAATAATCCCATAATATTTACATATTTCTCAGGTACACCTTTCCTGGGTAGGCAGTCCCAAAGTGGACGCCTAGCTACCAAATCGAATGCATCTTTGATGTCGAGGAACACGACAACGGTGGGCCGCCAATATATGTGACGGCGCTCCAACAACTGACGCAAAGTGAAGATGTGGTCAATGCAGCCACGACCCCAACGAAACCCGGCTTGCACTACACGAATATGGCTTTCAGAAGTGAGAGTCAATCTGTGTAGAATGACAGAGGCATGCAATTTGGAGACGATGGAGATCAGACTGATTCATCTACGGTTACCGTATTCCGAAAGTGAGCCTCCTTTAAAATTGGGACTATGATGGAGCGGCTCCAGTCGGTTGGGACCGTTTCGTGCTTTCACAGTTTTAATAGTAACTCCTATAAATCAACCACAAGAGCAGAACGCTTAATTTGAACATGGCTAGAGGTAGATCATCTGGTCCTGAGTCTTTATTTAACTTCAACAGTCCGATTTCACGTTCGACTTCTGAGCGACAGGGTGGATTCAAAGAGACAGCCCACGGAGCAGGGCGATCACTGGCCGATGCGAAATCTAAACATTCCGACAGATTAAATTGCTTTCCAAAGTGCTCAGCCCAACGCTCTAAGCGTTTTGATAAGTTGTGGATAGGCTGTCCACCCTTGTCACAAATTGTTTCACTAACACCAGGTCTCCTACTACCCGTTTCCCTTATCAGACGGAATAACTTACCATGGTTATGAAGGGCAGCGGCCATTTCCATCTCTGATGCACCATGACACCACCAGCATTCGCGGTCTGTCTTCAGGCTAGCACGGAGTTTTTCCCGGAGATCCTTGCGAGTTTCGTTATGTTCGCTTCCAGCCGGAATATGCCGGTGAGCATCTATAAGTTCCAGAGAGTGCAAAGAGACCCAATGTCCATGTTGGCGATTAGACATACCACATGAGGATTTTCCTGCTGCTAATAACATCTGGTGAATATGAGACCAGTGAGCTTCAGTTGTATCCACTGAGCGTTTATCCGACTCGCATGACAGTGTACTTTGATAGGCATTCAGAACAGCTGGCTTCGCCAGTTGGCCGGTGTCAATGAGCTCACAAAACCGTCGTAGGCGTCGGCCAAAACGTATCCGCAGGTCAGCACACACAAGTGCACGTTCGGTGTCCACACATGTGCTCCAAATCGAGCGACAGTTCTATACGCAGCCTCTCCAGTGGTAACTTATCGCAATGTGATCGATTTGCGTCCATAGCTAGTTCGAAACTGGTGGACGCCAAGTCACACTCCGGCGGGTGCTGTGTCTGAAAATAGTGCCCGAAACAAATAAGCGAGCATCATCACACAAATGAAGTAACCGCTCACCGTTAGCATTACTGGAGCCTACACCATGTTGGCCGCCCAGATGCAGCTCATCTGTGGATAATTTTCCAACTTGAGCGTTCAGATCCCCAGCCAGCACTACAGTGTCCGAGGTTCTTCTGTGGCTAATGAGCTCGTTCAGTTGACGATAGAAGTCGTCTTTTACCCAGTCATCGCTACAGTTTGTCGGTGCATAGGCAGCTAGAACGAATAGACACCTGTTAGTCCCACGCGACTTCGAAGTTTTGAGCGAGCCAGCCAATCGGACCGCACACATCCGACTGCTGATTGTAATCCAAGCAACCAGAGTAGCTTCAGCCCGGGTACTCAGGGCAATACCAACACCGGCTTGGCCGGTGCTCGAAGCTGCATGGTCACCGGATAGGCGCAATGAGCAAGCGCTGCTAGTGTCACCTGAAGGGGATCGCAGAGTTAGTAGAGCTCGGGTCTTGCAGGCGGGCCTCCGATAAGCAATAGATATTGATCGAGAGGGTCTCTAATATTTGGGCAATTGCTGTCTGTTGACCGATCTTAAGCAATGTGCGAACATTGAGGCATGCCTATCTGAAAGAGGATCGAGGGCTCCAAATGGAAGCCGATGAAGTGGAATGGGCCGCTTGCTTGGATATGGACCTGTTGACAGGGCAGGAATGACTCTCCGTGTTCACTTGTGAGTTGAAACTAAAAGGCAAGCGGCTATTGAAGCAAGGTGGGAGGGGCCGAGAATTTGGGGTTGAAAACAGGGGGGATAAAAGTAAAGCTGAAACGGGACGATAAGGGTGGAAAAGCGCAAGAGGGGAATAGGAAGATGGGAAGGCTTGAGCAGTAGCATCCGAACCCCTATCCACCCTGCCCGATGCGGCAGATAGGGCACCGTTGATTATCCTCTGCGGTGGCCAGAGCATCAGCAATTTGTTTGAAGTGAGATTACGTGATAGAGTACACACATTAGCAACGAAACAGCAGCAGGCACAACAGTTCGTGTGTACGCACAATCGCATTGGTAAAATTTATCCTTTGTTCCGTCATCAGACTGAAATCTAGCTACATACGGAAAGTATGACGAACCGCAGAGTTCCAGGTATAGACTAACTGGTATCTAGGGGGATTTTCACAACGACAACTTTGCAGGAAGCGCGAGTAGATAAAATAGTTTAAGCTTGATATTGGAGTATCACCGCAGCGTTACATGTGTGTGAACTGTCAACAATCTTTTCTTCAGCAACTCAGATAGGGTGCAACGTAACAAAATTCCAAAACTTGTTCAGGCCTTTGTGGATTATTCATCAAAGTGTCACGTTTCGTTTTACTGCGCATTTAGCATTCTTTTCCGTTGTCAAGGTGATTAATTGCATTCCGGTAATCAACATAAAGACATCACCGCCGTGAATCGTATAGATATGAAATGGTAACAGATGATATGTAAGCATCAAGCACCTGGCGTACAGTAATGATGTTCTGATGTAGATAAATATTTGACCTGCTCTCGGAAGACTGCTGTATTACATAAGACAAGCAGTGCTGCACCTAAACCTATAGTAAAAAGCAAGACAAGTAAGAGGGAAAAACGGATATTATCAGGAAAAGCGTTAGCAACTAGTGCAGTAAATAACTGTCTGCACATAACGACCTGCGCTCAACTTCTAAAGCAACCCGGACGCGTTTTGCTGTTATCACAGTTCAGGATCATCATGACTGAAATCATACTGAAGCGTAGCCTGTGGGTCATTGATATGTGGATTGAGAGATCTTGGCCTGATCGACCGTAGTGGACTGTAGTACCGCATTCTAGAGATAAACCACAAATCAAAGAAACAGATAAGTTATGATGATTGGAACAAAGATAAACACTGTGCAAATACACAGTTTTCCAGTGTGGGGCACCGTGATCCGTACTAAAGCTGGAGTATGATTGATTTGCTAGAAATGAAGGGAGAATGTGGTCTCGTGGATTGAATAGCAGCACAGTTCAAGACAGCATAGCAGCTCAGCCGACATAGCGATACCACGACATATCCAGAGGAATTTATCGGAAGAGAGTTCAGAAAGGCAATCTTTGAAAGTGGTAGTACTTACCAGAACTACCATCAAGCAGTAAAGTGTTCCACTCTGTAAAACGCATTTATTAAGCTCCATAGAAATAGTAAGCTGAGAAGCATATGTGTAGCTAAAGCGAAGACAAGATTTGTGGAGTCCCGCCAGTTACGCTGTACTACGAAACACGCAAACGTAAACATAGTCGAAGTTTCGTATCATTTATATAATACTGAATATGCAGAGGAAACAAATCGGTGTAATGCTTCATGAATGTTGTGTACGCCCATGTACGGAAGCAAAAACTTAAAGACAAATACCGTGACACGTGTTTTCGTGTTGGCGACAGAAAACGAACAGTCACAGTGGGTCAGAATAACACTCACCGAATTTGTGTCTTATGCATTTGAAGACGTATTGTGCGAATGGTACACTTTGAACGGCTGACGAATTCCCAGCTAAGGAATGAAATTTATTCGTTAGTTCCACCAGATTCTTACTTTCAAGAATGAGCGTAGCCTTAAGACAAACGATGGAGTTTGTGCGAATTTCTCGCTCTTGAAGCTAATTGGTCAGCTTATGGTTTCTATGCCCAGGTATCACTTAGTTGAGTGTAGTAGCGTCATAGACTTGAAGTCTGTAATTGTCCTTGCACCATTCATGTAGGTATGTGAATAAAATAAACGGTCTCAAATGAAGATGGTTTCGAAATAGCCAAGTCAACTGGATCTCTTCGCAGATCACTTGGCAAATATTCATCCGCGCATTTTCAAGACACATAATTCTAATCACCTAGTTAGAGGTAGGACAAGAATTGCACCCTTAGCATATTGGATCACACATATATAAACATCATCGGTCGGTGGCCGAGAGGTCTGCACGCCTGGTTCGCAACTGTAAGTTCCCCGGTTCGAATTCGCGTAGGGGTGGGTGTCCTCGCTGTATGCACTGCTTGCGCGCGACTGGTGGTGGTCACGCGATAGCGAAGTGCCGTTACGATGTACATCTGACACACAACTTTTTGTATAAACTCATTACTGAGTATGAACATTAGTGGAAATAATTTGATAACCATATTCTTGAAAACGTGCAACTATTTTCTCCAGTTTGAAGTGACACCGACTGCCAACAGGCTATGCAGGTTTCGATATGAACCAGTCGATAAACATATTGTTGGTCTACGAGCCATAAACTTGAGGCTGCAGTCGCTACTATACAGCAACATATCCCGTTCTTTCCAACAAATTATTTTGCCCACACGAATGCATGATACGTCTGACCCGCCGTTCCAGGGACTAGTTAGGTCGAAGAGCGTATTTCTGCTTTCAGTTACGACTCACAGAATACAACCAAATTAGTCACTAACCGTTCTTGATATTTGGGTTATTAACCTTATAATCTATTCTCAATTAACACCTTAAGGACGTAGATCCTGCGGCGATTCATAGAACAATAAAATTAACGTAAGCAACGTGATTAGATGCAACAAATGAGTCAGATTTGCCAGCCTTATTGGAACACTTGGAATAGTTATGATGTTTGGAGCATATTATTCTCCAATTCATAATAAAGTTATCACATCACTCTCTACATTCTTTATCGTTGGTAGCACATTGTAGCGACGCCTAATTAATCCGTTCGGGATCTATCGTACGTTTACATGCTTAGCGAGGGTAACTAGTTAACCATTTTTCTTGAAAATAGAAATATGGAGCAAGAAGATAACAGCTCTGTAATTAAATAAATAAAATCGAATACTCAAACAGTACATGTTAATAATGCTCGATCATTTTCGATGGACTAAGTATATATTATGCAGCTGAGAAACATACTCCAAACCTTCAACTTTGTAGCAACCCAAAAGATTTTTCTTATCTGTTGTACACTCTGGTTACTCAATCGTACAATATTGGCTGTTGCTCTAATGCCGATTCCACGGCCGTTCATACCTACATCCGGCTCACCACTTGTCTCCACGGTGAGTTCCGACACTGACGTACGCTCTTGTCGCTTCACCCAATTTTCGTTCGATTGTACCCTTTCTCGAATACAATCCGCTGTGTCCATTCTTCTGGTTTTCTGGTATCCAAGCCAGAGCGAGAACACTCTCGGACTAGTATAGACCAGTCCTACAACCTGCAAAGCGAATGTATGTGAAGTCCTAGAATGCTAACACCGTTGTACCAATTATGTGTTCCAGCGAATTATTTGAGTATTTCACAATACGACTCCCAAAACACCGCCGGTCAGCTACCTATTGATAAAAGGGTCCGTCACCACAATGGATACACGAATCTACTATTCCGGTGCAATATAAAGATTTCAGAAGGCCTGTTCAACGTTTATACACATTTATTTCGCTTATATAACGCGAAATGAAATTAAAAGCTTAAATGATTTTGCTTCCAGTTATCAGTCAAACATTTTCTGCGTTCCGAAAGTGCAATCCCAGATTTCTTTTTGTCCATTAGGTAAGGGAGTGAAAAAATGTCCTTCAAATCCGTCGATTCTAGTAAAGTAGTTCATTTTAGCGTATGCTGTGGTAAACGTTTACAAATTGGCTCAGCTCAGCGACACCAAGGGACTAATATAAAAGAACTGAGGTACCTAAGCAACGCCATTCACACTTAGTTAGGATCCCGGGTCCGAGCACATACCCCATGGTGATATCCAAGAAATACACGTTATTTTAAACAATGACGACAAAAATTTTTCCTTTGGTTAAGGACCCTGTTTAACTAAATAGATTACGAAAATCTGATCCAGACTCATGGTCAGTAGTTTGTAAATGGAATTTATTTTGTTCAGAGCGACGCGGTACTGACTTAACCGGATCTGTGAAGTAAAACTTTAGTTTACCAAGTTCAGTAAAACGTCAAAGCATTTAACTTACGCATTTCACACTTTAAACTATTGGTATTCTATCAAAACATGCAACTCTGGTTCATGCATATATTAACACATGTGCCGAGTAGCACATTTCCGTGCAAGTCATCATTGCTTTCGTGAACAAGTTGTACCTCGCAAGGCCGGCAGCAATATGGGTAGCGCCGTTGCTTTGTTTGACCGTCACCGCTCACGGCACTTTCTTTCATTCTTCCCGTCTGTTAACTGCCGTGAACTGAAAACCGCTTTCCCTGTGGTAACAAGATGAGGATTCACTGAATTATTTCGTTACAAACGGTCCTAACGAGCATTCTATGGCGACCTGGATAATATTGCAAAATATATTTTCTCCAACTCACCCTTGGTTATCAGCAATTTCCACGGCTCAAATAGTTTCCTTACAATCAGACGTGTTAGCCCTGCACTACTTTTGAAATTTGAGCTCGGAGTGGATGGTCTGACGGATGGACGTCTACTGACTTCTCCCCTCCAAGTCATAACATGTCATTGTCCCAGAGGTTAGTCACAAATGTGCTATGATAGTACACTACCACAAAATGACACTGGAAACCATAGTAGCGACGATGCGAAGCCCAGACTAAGTAGAATGCACGATACGGGATCGAAAAGTGTAGGATAGTAAACCTGAACTATACACACGGTCTAGACTAAACTAAAACACAAGTCACTGTTCGGGTAGTTCTACAATTTAATTTAAAGACAGTAAACAACATACGAACAGGTTTGTAATCGTAATGAAGAAGGGCAGAAGCATGAAGACATCTGGCTGCGTAGGAAAACGTTGCAGTGTATCAGTTTGTTAACCCGCAGTCTGTCAAACGTGAAATATTTGACCTTGGAATAATAAGTATGTGCAAATGGTGCGAGGTCAGATACGTCCAATGATTAATAATATAGACATTCAAAGCACAAGAGTACAATTATAGGTGGAAGGAAGGAAATGGTCTAGGAAAATGTGTATCTTGTCGTTACATAGGTAATTCTGTGTATCTGAATATGCAAAGTTCTATTTTGACCTCACAATCACTGTTTTACCGTTCCATGCCAAATGCTACGGGCATAGGTCGCTTTCAACAGTTTCAGCCGTTCTGTGGTATTGCTATCCATACATGGAGTTCGGAAGATCGGCTAGAAGAGTTGAATAAGTATGAGTGCAATTCAGCTATCTCAGATCATCTTTTTCAGCTGCAAGTGTACCTTGTTTGGGGTTTGTAGATGCACAGTTTGCTAATTTTCATCAGTCAGCTGGTTCACAAGGAGTCTGATGCGATATGCTTAACTCCTGATGATCACATTGATACTGTCGCAACCCTTAGGATATGCATGTTAATATAATCAAATTGACAGTACATAAAGTCTGTTCCTCAACGGTGGGCAATTAATAAATAGAACAGTGTATATACTTGAACACGTGCAACAGTTTAGGAACATATCTCTCCTTAATCAGATCTTATCTGTTTCCTCTATATAGCAACTTAAATCTCGGGATACTCTAGGCTATGTTATGGAGTTTAACTTCTACAAGTCAGTGCTGTTTGTGCCGCCAAACTAACTTAAATCCGAAGAAGTTAGATAATTGCTTTAAATCAAATTCTGGAAAAGGGAGCTGATCCGTAACTTTCGTAATTCGGCTAGCCTGAACAATAACCTTCGTGAACTAAATTATTCAGCTTCTGGTCTTTAGTGGTCAGTATGGTTTACTCGAAAACTCTTGCATACCTTTGATTATTGGGTCAAAATTACCCCTGGCAATGCGGCATCAAACGCTCGCCTAAATATTGAACTAGCTTTCCTAAAATTTAGGTGACGTTTAATGTCGGAATCTGTCTCTAGTGCAACAATTTTTTCAATTCGTAGATTATACCCATGGAAATACAAGAACACAACGTTGCGAAGAGTACTCTTTTCGATAAATCTCCTCAAGCATTTACAATTATAAAATGGAAAAGCACAAAGCAAACGGCTGAAGAAGCCAAAATGGTGGGAATAGTGGAATCACGACTAACAGAAACTCAATTTCAAACTGAACCATCATTTCCAACTCTGGAAGTCGTGACTCAACGCTTTCCAGTATATTTATGCATGTCGCTTGAGCTTGAACAGCTACGGATTCCTACTAAAAGGTACACCCTACTGATGCCTACGACATTCTCATGTAAAGCCGTGGTAGCCGCAGCTGTTTGTGCTATAAACGCAGAGCGCTGTGGTCTTCATATCCACAAAACGTAGCATGGATGTACTTTGTTCTTCCTTCAATGTAAGCATTTTGCAAAAGCATGCCTGGTGTCGAATGATAGACATAGTCAATCACACTATTTCTTTAACTTGAAGTATGTATAGCGTTTGAACCACAACATGAGACGTCGAAGCGACAAGTAATAACTTATAATTTATTTGATCATGGTATGCCGCTCGAAATGTTATACTGTAGCACGAACAAATATCGAATGATGTTCCAGCATGCAGACCTTCCTGGCATAAACGGCATGCTAATGAAAACTCTTACCAGCAATAAATTGAACAATCGATTAAAGGCCAACTTACAATTACAATCACTTACAAGTACAATCACAAGAACTTTACTTGTCATCATTTTAATTGCTGCAATTAGACTACTCCGCTTAGCATATGTCAGGTAGATATAGGAAGCGGGTGTTAAATAAATAACGGTGTTAAGAAAATGGCATACATGTTAATAACAATCCGGATGGATTTTCCACCTAAAAGCTTGACCGTAATCATTAGTAAGGAGAACAGATTATCCCCTCACCACCTCAGTCAACGCTATGCGTTCATCGTTTTCTGCCTCGTTTATAACGAAGTGCATTTCCATGTTTCGAATCTTAAAGTGCAGCTGTCTTGTATTGATTGGTTCTGAAGCAATCGGAAACTGACTATTCGTTTTTGAAAGAACTGTACTGCCATATTAATGCGTCCAGCTATCTGCGTACTGCTCGATTGTCACTCACCAAACTGAAATCGCATTCCCAGGGTCACCGCCTTTCCTTGCTACTCAGAGACTACCGAGTGAAGGTGCATATCATGTAGTTCTTGCACACTTCTCTCACGTGACTTACTTACCGTCCCACATAGATGTATCTGTTGACTGACTGACCTATCTGAATGCCATTTCAGGTGAACGAAGAGACAGGCTGGTGAATACATGGCGCCCTCATGCCATCTATCTTCACCAGTGTATGGTTGCACTGATAGTTTCACCATGGCATGCATTTTCTTCTAAGCTTATTGAATGAAGTGCAATGCAGAACAGGTCTTTCACATATGCAGCCTAGTCGTTGTGCTTTTGCATACATGAGAGAAATTCTCGACCGGTTTCCGATAAGGTCAGTACTAAAACACACAAAAGTACCCGTTGTGACCCGATAATAAATGCTTGCACCTTAATGGATGTTAACCAGATGCACTGTTTCAAATGGGAATTTTCATCAGCAGACAATGTGAAATCGAAATAAACAACAAGATTGACAGTGGAAGGCCGTTTGCATGTTCATTTGGTAGAGACTTTGGACACCCAGCACACTCCCGATTTCTTTTAGCCGCATAAATACACGCAGTTGTGAAGTACTACATTTAATCCATTTCACATCCGATACATCCATCTTAGCGTATCCGTCACATGTAAGATTTTGGCTGTACCTGAAGAATCCTACTAAAAATCGTGATAAGTTTAATGCGAAATTGGCCTCTCTTCAAGAGCAGTCAATGAGATAACGATCTATTGTAACCAAGTACTACGTTTTAAAATAAAGCATACGGTTTTCCAGTGCATTGCGATGAACATTAGCATTAATAACCCAGCAAACGGGGAGGTATTTGAAGCAACTACCGTACACTAAGTTGATCTTCAACTAACCCTTGCAAAACATACGGATAATATGTGCTGCACATCCAAAAGCACTCCCCTCCAAAACGCATTGCCAAAGTATTTGACCTGATCAGGTAGAGATTTCAGACATGTAAGCCAGGACCATTGGGATGTCAGTTAGGACCACAACCCCACCATCCACCGGGTTGCGAAGCGCAAAGCTTGGCATGGTCCCAGTGATGTCTTGGCCAAGTTTCACCTCAATGAAAAACACAGTCTGCATTCGTATTCCGCATCGCAATACCTTTGCTCAACCAGTGCTTTAAAATAACCTTCCAATTAGTCATTAACCGTTGGGCCAAGCATTGCTTGCAGCGACCCTGCAGTCGAAGATGTAGGTGCGCGGCCAATATTCCAATGGTCCATAGTTCCAGGCTTGCTATTTCCATCTGCTGCGACCAGATATTGTCGAAACGCGTCAAAGAAGTGTAGTGTTTTCGAGCAGGCAGCACCCAATTTCCACAAGCTTCAGCTACGGTCCTAGTGACTTTATGTCCCGGGTTCACTTCATTGGGAACCCCGGTCTACATTTACATTGCGCGACGCAATCCGTTCCCGTATCGAGTGCTACAAAATGACCCGCAAAACGTTCGCAAACTTACGTTGGACTCTTTTAGCCCCTTTGTTTCTTTAATGTTTGCACTATGAACCTGATGAAAACATTGTGTACTTTTGCTACTCCATAACTGCTGAGTTCATAGACTAATAATTTTGCACGTCGGCGTTTATAACTACTATCCAACATGAACAAGCCAAAACAGCCATCATTACCTAACGCAATCTTCGCAACTGATAAATGTCAACGGTTTGCTCTACAACGTATAGCCATAAACGACCCTGAACATCTACCATTAACCGATGTGTCAACTGCTGCCCGTGGTGACCCGGTGTCTTAGGGGTAGCGGTCACAACTAACATCCCAATGGTCCCGGGTTTGATGCATGATAGCTCTGTCTGATGAGATGAAATAACATCGAAACGCGTCTTGGGAGTGCTGTGTTTTCGGGCGGGTAACACCCAGTCGCTACCTGCTTCAGGTACGCTCCTCGTGATCGAAAGTCCAAAGTTCACTTCAGTGGCAATTGCATTCACCATTGGGATTGCGTACCAAAATGCATTCACACAACGCGTACTTCAAAATAAGCCTCAAAAAATTTTAAACAATCTTGCCGTTAAATTGAAAATACCTTTTTTATTTTCTGGCTCTTCCCATCAGCGCTAAACAATAGTACAATTAATAGACTTATTGCTAAAACACGTCAATCCAAGACACTTGAAATCATCGCATTTTGCTTCAACAACCATGGCCATGTAGTGTACCTTTTACATTTTACTACATAACCGTTCGGTCAGCTGATAACATCACCAGCTGTATCGGCTATTCTTTCAAATACCTCATACACTTCAACATGGACTAACATTCTTTTTGAATCGCCGGCTGACTCTAGACCACTTCGTGTACAACATCTGGGAGCCCCAAAACCCAATCATCGGAATACACGTTTTCAATCCCTTTTGGCATCCAAGAATGACGGGTTATTAATCCAGGAACTCCGCAACCTAAAAAGCGATACCACCATACGCGTTTGACCAAAATACGATAAGTGGATACGATAGACTAACAGACCTGAGCTTAATTGTTTCGCCGTATGTTGCCTCGTTGGATTCCCTAACAGACACTACGCCCATTTATTCAAAGCTCGAGTCGATCCTTCATATGAAATTACTGCTTTACTAGCCGTGTGTTGATGGATGTAACAAACACGATTGAACACTATGCCCACACACACAGCAATGAGGCTTAGACGATGAAATACCAAAGAAACCAACCCACACAATTGAAACCGTAGCGGACTATTCACACTAGACACAGCAAAGAAAAACAACCGGATGTATTTCATTGTTTGTGACTGGAATAAGCTACTGAGAGGTGTCGCAAGAAGTCTCTCAATACTGAATGTATTCACGGAGCAGGATTTCGGAGCTTATTCATGTGCCAAATTATCGCTAACAAATAAATTACTTACTGGGCCCCAAACCAGTCTGCTTTTAGGAGCCGATAAATAACGTGAAATGTAGCGTTCATTTGGGTATATCTCTCACTGCATCTCTACAGTGAACATCTCACTTTGTTTCAATACCATGTTTTATCAGAATGGTCTAATACCTGCTAAATTCAGCCTAATCACATAACATAAAACAGGAGTTTTGGAAATGACAAGGCAGACTATGCCTTAACTAATCAGTCCCCCAAAACTACAGACATGCGACTCCATGGGAAGGCCATTGTTAACCACAAGACGTGTTTAACTTTCCTCTGAGGTTTCTTTAGTGAGGAGCTAAGTATGGGGGTTGTTTAAATAGACCACACTGAAATGTTTCTTTATAATTGCGTTTATTATGTGATGGCGTCAAAATGCTTGAATTGTAGTAAAGCAGACACGTCTCCCTTGTTGTTCATTGTATATAGCTTGCGCCAACATTGATTCCGACATAGGAATGCATTCAGCGTCAAACCTCTCTGCCAACTGGCTTGCCATTTATTTTAGGTTAGATATTAATGCAGTGAGGATATTTCCCAATTCCGCATTTCGCTTTTGTATGAAGCAAGAGGACGTCACCAAATTTCGCTTCCTGAAAATCGTTGTCAAAGTACATTAATGTCATTCATACTTCGGTTAACCTCTTTTCACGATAGAGAAACTTCAACTGTTTTAAAAGACCGCTTACGGAAAGACTGAATTAAAATGAAGATAGGTTGCAACGAGTCTGAATACCGATAGCTCGAGTCGCTAGATGAAATCTTGATTGGCTCTCCGAGCTGATCAGTTTGATTGTTGTCGGGTAAAGAAACGTCCTCGTAAAACGAACGGACAAATCAACCTCGGTATTGTAGATTTTCCAGCGGTCCCAAAAAGTAAGCAAAAACTATAGACCAGATACACTGTGTAACAACATTAAGTTATTTGCTATAACAGAAATGCCAATACACCTACTTATAGAAGGCACTCCACTGATTGTAGAAATGTATTCCGATATTATCGAGCACGCCTGGTTACACTGGTACAAGCAAATGGTCATTTTCCGTAATGTCATGGCTACTTCGTACGAAGTACATTAAATATACTTAATCAAAATATGTACAGTATACATCTGTGTAGCGAATACGATTCAAACATCACTGCAGCGCTCGCAACTAACTACTGTGTGCAGCTTGGCACTGGGAAATGATGACAGCGCCGAGCTCGTCACTTGTATGATCCAGCTCCTTCATGCTGCAGGAACCATCAGAAGTCACCCATTATAGAAAGCGTGCACTTATCACTGTATCGCTGCTCCATGAATGAAAGGTCTCGATGAAAGCGCGTACCATGCCCATTGTTAACCGATCCCAAGTTCTCAGGGAAAAACTCAGTGTAGTTATTCAAAAGTTCATCATGAGTAACTTTCCAACACCAACAACCCGAGATTCCGAAATCAACAGTTTTGAGATGTTTTCGTAGTTCCCTGCCTTTGTTCTGCCCAAAAATCCAGTACACACTGCGTCGAAAACCTCCAAACTTCTAACTCAGATGAAGTCAAATGGCATTTGAATACACTGTCTGTTATTATCCGGCGAATATCAGCCCCAGTATCACTTCTTTGAGCTACGCATCACTGATCTTCGGAAACACTTGTTTCAGGCACTGGAATGTAAATCTATCTCGTTTGGGTGATTTGTGAATTTTTACTTAAACCTAGCTTGATGTGTTGAGGTGGCTGATATCTGTGATCAGGTTGCATATGAGTTGTATGAATTACAACCATTTTCCCTGTAGCATTCTCTGTTCTCACTTGCCACTTTTCGGTTGTGTAGTGCTATTGAGTTGCCCTACTGTCCCGTAAGCACAGGAAACTTCAACATTTTGTGAAACCCCTTTGCATACCCATTGCGAGTCCAATGGCTTTGAAGTCAGCATAGATGTTCCAACAGTACTTATCAGAGTTCAGTGCAGCGAGTATCTGTTGCATATTCGTACGTCGCCTTCATATTAGTGGTATGCAACAGAGACACAGTTTGATACACATTTCCACTGTGGAACAGCATGGCCTTGAGACTACTCTTGGACGAGTCAATGCACAAATTTCACTCAGCACCGATATGCCTCACGCCAGGATCCTTCATCAGTCATTCCATGTGAGAACAGTAAAGGTTTCCCTCGTATCATTGAAACCGAAAAATATAACACTTCGCTTTCTGCGTAGAGTAAGCTTTGTGTTTGCATCAAGTAAGTGCCACTACTGCAGCCGAGATGCAAGAAACTTAACCTTGTCATTAGGTAAGCCAAAGTCACGTATCAAGTATTCAGCTCTGACTGTTCAATACGATGTGGGTTGACATCTTCCGTTTAAAAATTTTCATAGATATCAGAATAAGGGGAAGTTGACGATGCAGAATCACCATTCATCATCAGTATCATGTGCACTGGAGGCATTGAAATGCGTAAGGTGCAATCATGAGTAACAGGTCTAATAGCTTATGGAAATTCGTGGTAATGAATTTTATCCACGTTTCAGTTGAAGATTTCAATGATACTATTTAGGCAGAAGTAGCATTCTGTTGTGTGATTTTTCGGCTCCCTCCACACCTAAGGATTACAAAGGCCATGTCACCTTTGCCTCTGAGGCCACCAGTCAGATGAAGATTGCACGACACACAAATAATAGGCGACGCTCACTCCTTATCCTGATCTCCCAGTTTCATCCCGAAATATGCTTGATAGGCAGACTTTAGTAGTGAAGAAATGGGTCTGCACTGCGACTTTGTAGTAAACTGTCCACAGAAGTAACAAAAGCATTTCAGTCCTTGAAACAACAGAGTCTTTCAGCCATGATCAAGATATCATTTAACGAAACACAGCTCTCAATCGACTTTCACTATCAGCTGGATACCATGAACAAGGTGGCTTCTTTTCATGATTATAGAGAACCAATGGACCAATCACAGGCCAGCATTCCATTCATGGAACGCACTGCCTAGCTGAAATTAAAAATTAAACTAAAAATACCAGAACTAATGGGAACATCTGAGTTGCATATTCGTAATCAGCTCCCTTGGAACGACTAGAAATATTCTGTCCTTTCTGTTATAAAAAGGATGCTCCACAGTGTTATCGTCGTTCCACGGCTTTAAATTCAAGGACTGGCTACTTATGATATGTGCGAATGCACTTAGCTTCAGAAACAAGCTTGTTGAGATTCATCTCCACACTTCAGAGCATCATCCGGGTTAGACGGCAAGGAAACCTGGTTGTTGTCGCATTCTCCATTTATGGAGATGCGTATCCAAGAGTATAATACTGCACCAACTGATCACACTGATGCTAGACCTGGAATTGGAATCATTCATTCCCGAAAAACGGACCTCAGGCTACGTATTGTGGAAAAGGTCAATGAATTTATCAATTTCTGCGGAGTCTTTCTGTATCGTGTTTACGATGTACGCAGTTCGCTCATCCTCTACAGGGTCTACAGTGTCCCATTTGTAGTGTGGTCCTGTTAGTTGAACTCGGTAAGAAAGTACGGAAGAGGTTAGTGATATTTAATTATAGGCGACCTCAATGCCCTAAGCGTTGGGTGGGACCTGACCTAAGGTGATCTCATTACCGAGCCATTTGAACCTTGTTTGACTCAATATCGCCCTGAATTCTAACTTCATTCTGCCTGTATCGATATCTGCTCGGATAGTTTTGGACCGGTCCCCGCCCAGCATCGATCTAGTGTCTATGCCAGCACTGAGGTCTTCGGATTCACTAATAACATGCAGTTTGGTGAAAGTGAACATGTCTTTTTTGTCTCTTTTTGATGTGCGCAGCAGCTCGCTGTTAATAGCACCGAGGTGTACCATCCCGATTTCTGGCGTGCCCATCTCGCATTTCTACGATTGGCTTCAAGCGCGCTAAACTGGCACAAACATATAAACCTGTGGACGCACGGGATCACTTGTGCTCTAAAGATAAATCTCAAGTTGATAACCTCATCCCAATCTTCAAAAGAACACTATTTTCCAAGCAATTACTCTGGATTGGTTAGGAGCTAAGGTCTCTGCTGAATAAAACAGAAATCTGTAAGACAAGGTTAAGTTTAACCATACAGCTTCAGACTACTTTGAATGCAAAGCAATCATAAACTTATATACAGCGAAGAAACTTGAGAAGCTACAGATTCATGAACTTTTAAACAGGAATTTCCCTTCTGCTGACATACGCGATCTTTGTTTCTATTCTGTCCGCCTCATGTTGTGAGAGTGTAACACAAAAGCCAGTGTCACTGGCATCTGTACAAAATGAAGGAGTTCACGGATGGTCGCTTGTCAGGGAATATCAAACCCGGCGCTTCACACAGTGCTGTCAGAATTATTTCACATGCCCTCTGTTGCACACCTCCTCAAATGAAAAGTTGTCCAGTTCGTTCAGCGGGTTAGTGATATTGGTAACTTGCAGAACGTATACCCCATAACAAAGGGCAGAGCAGAAAAAGTTAGGTATTTCCTCAGCTTTCTTTTGGACGGACTATGAACGGACCCGTTTGACCTTCGCCGGGTTATTGTGCATTCCTTCAGACATGACGTGATCTAGCCAGGCCACTCCTAATTGTAACAATGTTACGCTTTTGAGGTTCAAGTTTTAATCGCAACTACAACAGATGACCCAGCAGAGATATAAAGCTCCGGTTGCGTTCTTCCATAGTTCTATCGTGCACACTGATATCATCTTGGTAAACTAGACAGTGTTTCGGTATGAGATTTTCTGGAGCTGTGTGCATTAGGTGCTGCATTGTTGCGGACGCATTTGTTAAACCAAACGGCATGGTTTGAAATTCATATAACTCGGACGGGACAATAAACGCAGACTTGTACCTGTCGTCTAAGGGCAGCTCGACCTGCCAATAACCTGAAGCTAGGTCAAAGGTAGTGGACCAATATCAGCCACTACGAGCATCAATCATGTCATCCATTCTCAGTGACAGAAAGTAATCCTTCTGAGTACCCGAGTTTAGCTTTCGATAATCCATGCAAAACCGCAGTTCTCCGCTTTTATTTTTGAAAAGAACAATGTGAGATGTCTAGGTTGATTTTGATAGTCAAAAAATATCGCGTAGTAAGTAGTTTTCGATAACGAGTTTCAATTGTTACTGAAACTGAACGGGTACACGTCAAGCTAATTGTGGGGTCAGTATAGCATTGCCTGTGTCTATGTGGTGTTATGAAAATTTGCATTCTCCTATGTCATACTCTGACGAAGCAAAAGCATGTCAGTAGTTGCATAATACTTTTGCTAATTCTTCGTTCGTCAATGTCGGTAATCCTGTATAAGTGCCTCGAATAAACTGCTGCGCAAGGAACAGCACTATCGTACTTGACCGTGTATTACGGTATGTTAAGTCAAACAATATCATGTTATCGTCGATTCCTAGTGTCTTGTTCAACAACTCAACCGGGAAACGGAAAAGAAAATTCCGCTCCCAACACCACATTTTAGGTGAGGTCATCTACCACCCTAAAACGGTGAGCCGCCGATATCTGTTCTAGCTCACTCGTCTCAGTTGTCAACCCTGAGAATTTGATGCATGTAATGTCGACTGTCACCAGGTTAAAAGAGCTGTCTCGGCAAACCGTGACGTCCACCGGAACTACAAGCTTATAGACTAGAGCACATAAGACCCCGGTATCAGCTAACATGTTAACACGTTTCTTCTATGTCAACCCAGAAATCAGTGGAAGGAATAGAATATGTGCACCGGAAAACTTTAGCGCATGAAAAATATACCGTCTTTACCTACTACACCGGTTGTACCCGCCAGCGTAAATGTACTTCTCCAACCGCTGTGGTTGCGGGTCTTCTTGCCACCAATTGAAGGACGGATGATGAATAACCCGCTGATCTCTGTTACCTACCATTATACATTTGGAGCAATTCTTGTGTGCGTCGAAGATCATTGAGTGACAAGCAGGCTGATTGAGGCAGGTGTCGTGAATGGATTCAGTGACTCCGGTACTTTTAAGCAGCAGCATGCAGTGTGCTTGTGATTACAAATAGCTTGCGCCTTCTTAACTGGTTGTGACGTAGACGGCTTTTGCTAGCGAGGGCGAGGATTTACGACTGAATTTGGAGAGTAGCTCATGGTTCCTCACATCGACATAAAGAAGGTGAAGGATTTGTTTTCCTAGTTCTGCTTGTTATGCATCAGGACAAACTTATGCAGCCATTTCCAAAACGTTGGCACCATATCTCTGAACGTCTGGTGAAAACAACTGTTGGTGAGCACAAATGAATTTGATAACAGGGTCTATGTAGGTTTAACCCAGTAAAGAGTACGTAGATTCGACCATAATTTTTTCCAGTGGGTCATCCTGCAGCAGCCGGCAAGCTAGCAGTTAATGAACGGATTCATCGTCGAGATACGATGTATTTCCTGTCGTCAATGTCAGCAACGCTCGTCAGGCAGTCATGCATCCGAGCTTGCCAAACGAGGTAGTCTATACCCAAAGAAAAAAGGGTTCACTCAAAACAGAGCGGCAGTTTCCTGTGCAACAACCCAATTTTTATCCTGGCACGGTCGCTGTAAAACGTAATATTCTTCTGATGCATGCCTTTAGGTAACAAAAGTTGAACCTGTGAGTGGAAATAATGGTATTAGTACAGCGGAGTTAAATCAGTCATACAACACTCAATGAGGTCATCGTAACAAGCCTAACCGTGGCGTTTAAAGGTTGATCAGTGCTCAACGACGATACAGTTATATTGATCCGATGGTTAAAAACAAATACTTGTCCAGGTCAAGCCGGAGTGGAGGGATGGTAAAGTTCAAACAACAAGCTAGCCATTACAAAAATATTTACCTTAAACCGTTGTGGTTAAACACATCTTCGTCATGAGTTTGATTTTAATATCACGGAGGAAAGCGGTTGAACGCGTAAACTGGTATTTGACTTTAAGAATGCGTAAAATAAGCAGTAAAACACGCCTGAACTAAAGTTGATGGGATAATTCAAGTAAGAGACATATTGCTGTAAATACCAAAGCGGAAACTGAGAGGTAAGCTCACGGTAAACAATTGTTTCGGTTAAAACATCATCAGTTCGTTACAATAATAGGCACTACACTGGAATATGTTAGATTACTAAAACAGAGCAATATCTTATGATGTGTATTCCTCTTTCGCGAAATACGACCCACGACAAGTAGTTTGAAACGCCACACTCTTAGCCTTGTTGAGTCAGATACAAATAAGCTGAGCGTGACCAAAAGATATATCGTACAACGAGAATCTGCATTAGACAAAAGTTGCGATGATAAGCATGCTCCGTTCCTCACGTATGTAGGAAATGGAACATCAAAACGAACATATAAGAAAAGACGCAAGATGTAGAGGGGTCTTCGCAACATAAAATTTCCTCCCAATTTTCCTACAAATCCTGAACATTACGTGTGAAATCTGTCGGCGCGCAATTAAACAAAGCACTAACGGAAGCGCTTTCATGTCGTCCAAAATTTTCTCCCGTACAAAAGGACATTTGACTGGTAATCTAGACGCAGTTTGAACATCATGATGACCAGACAATTTAGTGGCTACTATCAATTTTAACTTGGAACCGCTTAAGTTAAATTTCGACGACGTATCCTTCCGGTATCTGAAGTGCTTCATAAAGAACCACATGTTGTTGACAACGGCGCACAACATTGAGGTGAGAGAACTCCAACAAAAGAAGATATTTTCAGAACTAAGACAGACAAAGATTAATAACCTTAATCATTGATCGCAGTGCATACACACGAAAAGTGGACAATGATCCTCTTAGATAACTCAGGGTTTCTGAAATGTGATCAAGAGAAAGACAAAACGGACTCCACAGAAATGCAAATTACCAAGTCGTTAAAGTGGCTAGTAAACAACGGTTTCGTAATAAAGAAAACACTTTGCCCAACTTGCTATCTGAAGCCACGCCTCTTTTGTCTCCCTAAGGTATACAAACCGGGCCCTTCTTTAAGACAAATACTAGACATAAAGAATTCGTCATTCCATAATGTTGCGAGATGGCAGCAAAGAATACTAGAACCTATTAGGGAAATGGGAGCCCAAGTAGGGCCTAACGAACACATTAGTGTTGGTCGAAGCAGTCCGGAGAGTGTATATCCGGGACTATCAAACATTCTTCCTTGACGTCTAACTATTTACAAATGTGCCTTTGTTGGAAACCGTCAATTTTATGTGCAATTACTTGGTCCAGCAATGGGATTAACCTTCGTCTATAGGAACAACTTCTCCTTCAAAGCACATACAATGTGCAGTTTCAATTTGACAATTAGCTGTATGGAGAAATCTATGGTGTTTCACTGAGATCCCTATGGGGACCGCTGCTGGCTGACATCTACTTGGGAATATTAGAACGTGGCTCATTGCAAGCCGTCTTTCTAGGCTTGCTATTCTACCGCCGTTATGTGGACGACATATTCTGTCTGTGTAGCCGAACGACCAAGTTGCAGTATGTAGTCGAATGCTTCAACAATGCCCATCCCACTGAAGCATTTAGCAATGAAGAACATATTGATGCAAAATTAAGGAAAAGGGACGATTGATCAATACCGGTAAGTGTGTACAGAAATCAATACTGGACTGGTCAATATAAGAATTTTCAGAGATTTATTTCTTTCAGCCGCATGAGGAACGCTAGTATATATCCCCTAATCAACCGTGCATTTTGACATATGCAGTGTGAACAGCAGTGCGGACGAACTGAGGCTGATCAAACAAGTGCTTCTAGAGAATGGGTATCCGGAAGGTTTCATGGACACACACATGGTGCATAATATTACTGAACTAAGACGCAAATGGTTAAAGAGACGCAACTATTTTTGGATCTTTCTTTCAAAGGTGACAAAGCGGCGGTGATGTGTAAACGCAGGCTGATGTAAAGCTGCAGAGAGACCTTTAACGCAGTTGACCATATGTGGTTTATCCGAACCAACCTTTAGCTGTTTCGCAATCCAAAAGCCAAGTGCTTGACCGTCTTCAGTCGATGATAATTCATCACTTTACCTGTCCCAATGGGTCTAGGTACATTGTAATAATGACCAGATACTTAGGTAAGCGAATCAAAGAAGATCTCCTGGTTTGGTTAACCAGCCAGGCGAACAGAACTAGCTTCAGTTCCGTAACAATACATCTGATGGACACCGAATGCACGTTGAAAAACGAACCGGTTTTGACATGGTATA
The DNA here is from genome assembly GCA_944474145.2 of Dicrocoelium dendriticum. Classification (NCBI taxonomy): domain Eukaryota; kingdom Metazoa; phylum Platyhelminthes; class Trematoda; order Plagiorchiida; family Dicrocoeliidae; genus Dicrocoelium; species Dicrocoelium dendriticum. The sequence continues at coordinate 46,305,153 of OX104071.1, forward strand.
CAAAGTACCACCACACCAGAACTACCGAATACGAAATAGTCCGCTTGCTGCCAAGGAAGCAGTATGAATAAGACTGATGAATTCAAAATTACGCACCCAAAATGCGATTGTTTAAACCCTCCAACTGCCTTGGCCAACCATAAAGGAACAGTGGGGACACATCCCAACACTCACTTGATATCTGTAAAATGATCGCTTGACCAATGTCGCGAAAGCAATTTGAACTCTCTAACATGTTGCTCTGTTGTACAGTAATCTAACCTTCTCCAACGTAGTGTCTATTAACATAATGACCTGACGATTAATTAATCGAAAACTGTTGTTTGTCAAAACATACCAATCATTTGTCTCTATGGAGGGATGGGTTCGTTATCTGTCGAAATAGTGCTATTCTAGTTTTTGATAGAAGTACAGAGAATTCTTCAGTGCGTTGGAGCTCGCTGTGTTTTGAGTCAATATTATCTGATGCACGGAGATAGACATAGGTGGGCGATACTTACAGCACACACATGTTGTTGCGGATCTACCACTAATTAGTTCAGGGAGAGGGGATGTTTTTCAACTGAGAACCATGGCAGGCTTGGGGACCAGGAACTAGTTGTGAAACTGAGTACATATTGCAACTGGTGTGATGCGTAACCATCCGTATCATCTAAAGAAATTGTGGCCAAACTAGTACTATATGGTTGGTGTGTGTCGGATGTGTCAATGTTAAGAACGAATGCAGAAACATCCCCGTTTCATGAGAAGATGATTAGAGGAAATTACTTGGCTAAATGTGGCTGCACATGTTTGCGGTGACGTAAGGGGCAGTGTCGTCCACTTCAATTGTTATGATTGCATTACTTATTTCTGTCATCAAGTGGCGGACGATGGGCTGGAATCTTCTGGACATGACTTTTCTTGGTGTCTATCATCTTGGGAGGGGTTGTGGCGTTGCATGGGGTTTATACTATCCACAACCTGACGTCGGGTATTATGGAAATTCTTGGCAGGCATCGGACGGTACAGTGAGTGACTTGCCGATGGGTGACAGCATTCAGTCTCTACGACCCAGATTTCCATCTGTGTATGTGCATCGGTAATTATTTCCGGTGTTGGATCTTCTAATCAGGTCCCTGTCAGCTACTCCATCCTCTCGTCGAGGGTTGATTATGGATCCTAAACACGAAGCGTTCCTCTGGGACGTTTGTGACTAATGACAATTTTGTTGGTCCTTACATTCATCGGTCGTGGTTGGGAAGTTTGTTGAGGTTGTCATTACGAGCACTCGATTTGGTCACACCCCAGATTCACACAGTCAAGATTTACACTAACATAATTGATTTCTCCATCAAGTGCGACCGCTTCCTACGTCACCGTTCGAGGTTTTGAGTTAAAAGCGTATAAAAACGGTACGCACATGTCAAATTTGATGTAAACTTAAGTGGATGCAGTGTTTTACACCTACATCGCTTTCAACCGTTTTATGCTGATATAAGAATGGCTGCAGTCAGATTTGTAGTATAGAGTTTGGAACTACCAGCCTGGTATTATTCAGCCTAACAACGCAGGAAGCCGCACGATGTTAGTGGATATTAAAGGAGATATGACTTTGTCAAGTGCTAATTTCTGGTAGGGCAGTACGGCTAACAGAGACCTTGTACCCAAATGATCTAGTTGTATTCTTGTGGATAAATTACTTAAAGCGATTAATCCCCTACAGTGTTGAAACTTACAGCGAGAAGACGACAAAACTCAGATGAAAACAATTCGCAATGTCCTTCCAGTATCATTAACATTAACTGATTTCGAATAATGTTAAGTGGTGGATTTTGACATAAACAGGAACAAACGAGGATCATAATGATTGATAAGGATTCGGCCGTTATGTCGACGCACGCTGAGGCTAACAAATATCCATCTGGAAACACACAGTACTGGCTGCGTTCGACAAAACAAGGTAGCCTCAGCAAACGTTTGAAGCCGCGAAGTAAAGTGTCGAATCAACATTTTGAACGCGGTATCGATCTGAATCCGGTGCTAAGTAATCAAGGGGTGTTAACCTATCCAGAATGCCGGCGGATTGGACAGCGCACGGCTACAGGTCAAACTCACACATGATCGAATTCATACATACTCTTTTATCCTGGAAGACTGCATTAAAATTATGCACAAATATATCCTTATTCCATTTCGCACTTAGGGCAGATGTAAAGACTGACCACTGGTCTGCAGGAGCCGGACGAAAATCGAAGTGTTTCTAAGTAAAGGCAGGACTTCTTGAATACGCTTCCGCTGTTAACCAGCAACCGGAAAATAGCCGTACCTACTAAAGAAATATCCTGGTATAATGTTTGGAAACTGAGCTTGTGGCCCGTAATATCTTAATCTCTGTTATGTGAGGCCACCGGGATTCACGGTTTCTTCACAGTTATTAAAAAGGCTCTTCCATTCGTCCAATGAAGGTAGTACAAACTACGGTGCCAGCAACTGTTCTTTCATGAATGGAAACTTCGTTTACTTTCAAAAGACCTCTTGCGGATGTAATAATGATTTTCAGTGTTTAGGATTGATCTCATAGCTCCAATAGTTGCGATGCGTAGTTGTATCCGCTAGATGGAGATGCACATTTCAGGATCCAGGCTTCACCACTGAACAAGTATCCTTTTACACAGAACCAGAGACGTACCATTTTAAACACATTACGTCGATGTGATAAACTAATTGGTCTGTTAGATGCACAGCGATCAAAGCCTGTTGCCATGTGAAAGTCATATTGGTGGCCGTCATGCTACTGAGGAGATTCGCTCTGATAACTGCCATAGAACTCTTACCTTATTTGAGAACAATCGGCTATTGTGCTAGTGCACGGACTTCAAGCATTTGATAGACGCGCCGCCACTTGGCGTACCCATTCTCTAACCTAAGCGTGGCCACAAATTGATCGCAATCCAATCAGTTTCAGATGGCGGACAAATGTGCAGAATGGCAGCTAGATCCGGTTCATCTACCTCGATGCCGGTCACGTTTTTATCTATGCGGACATTCGTATGCCATTTGGGGTTTCCACCAAATCAAATCACCGTGCGCTGATTGCCAACAGGCTAGCTAAACCCACCATTCAACCAACCTATCAACCTTACTTATCAGATGTATTCGCTAGTGCCCCACATTAAGACGTCAAATGTCACTGACGTTTCCTGGAGAAGGCGTCACTTTCTTACGGTCAATAATTCTGTACAATCCTTAGGAGCATCATGAGAGCTTAAATCCTTGATCGTCTTTTAGAATTGTTTACCCGTCCCCGGGCTATCCTAGTTGATTAAAGCAGCAAGGTAGTTCACCTCAACCTCAACAAACAACTCAAGCACCGCGTGCGCAACGATGCGAAATTTGGTGATCCCCGCTCGTTTAAGCGATGGAGTGAATATTCCTTTCTCTCTCTGGAAATTGTGGCAAGATTTTGCACAGCATTCGATCTGCTAGCCACAGAAGACTTGGCGTCAGTGAAGCTATTGGCGAGGTTCATGCATCATTAAGCACCAACTTGCGTACGTGCATGGACTGATGTCCTTAGCCGTGCCATTCGCAACTTAGCTGTCCTCCTCTTACCGCCTGCTTAATAAGTATAACCCAAGACGCCTTATAGCGTTTTACTAGAGCCAGCCACCGAAACAAAGGTGTACCTCGTGTTTCGTCCGTTGGAACGACTCAAGGATTGTGGCCCAGACGGTCTTTATCCGAAAAATTTCAAGTACGGTGGCAAGACAATTGTCAAATAGTCAACAGTCCTGTTCTCCAAGATTTATTCGGAATAAAAGGAATTATCCTCTCGTGGCGAGTTGAGTTTCCTACCCATCTTCAAATAGGTGTCTGCACCATATGCGTCAACCACAAAGTAATCAGCCGCATATCCTTCGCCTTGTGAGTGCTAGCTTCCATTCTACTGCGCACTCTAACAAGGATTCGAGAATTATAGTTACATGAGGAAGAGTCTGGTTTGCGCTCGCGTCCTTGGTGTGTGGACCACCTGTTTACGCTCCGCCAACTCCTCGGACAACTTCCTCTTTTTCGACAGCCTATCACTGTCTTCTTTTGAGCATCCAGTCTGCGTTCGACTCGGTCGATCGGCCTGAGTTATAGTGTCGTCAGAAGAAGATTGAGGCAGACGTAAATTACACCGTCATCCATCCAGCTTTATACAACAAGGTAAGTGTGAGCGTGAGGGCTTATAGCACGCCAACCTCAGCCTTGGCCGTCACTAACGGTGTGCGTCAGGCATGACATAGATCCACCTTTCTCATAAACTGTGCGATTGATGAGGTTATATTAAGAGCCGTGAAAGCTCATCAGGGTGTTTGCGCACAGCTAATTTCAGGCAACCACGCGACTGACTTGTATTATGCTCATGGTATTTCTTTGCTCGGTGACAACCCACTGATTTCGCAGGTCATGCTAAAAAGCTTGGTGATTAAAGGGACTGACGTTTGTCGCATTGAAATGCAACGCCCTACCCCAGAATGGACATCCAGCTACTAACGCGCCCTCTTGAAGGCACATATCTTGAATAAGTAGACGGCTTCGTTAACCTTGCGACCTGCGTTTCTTCCGATGGCACTATTGGAACAGATGTTTCGCTCCGAATTGCAAAGCCCGATTAACTTTCGTTTACCTGAAGCATCTGTGAACTTGACGGTAAATGGCAGGATATATAATGCATGTGTTCGCGCGGTACTCTTGTACGCAAATGGGTCCTGAGCGGTTCGTGTAAACGACTTGCTTCGGAGTTCTGCCTACGGCAACGGCTGTCTGCAGAGGATAACTCATGTGTGCTGGAAACATCACGTTTCCAACGAAGAAGTTACATCTTGGATCCTACGTAACACGGCCTCCACCTCGACAAGGTAAAACGGTTGTACCAACCGGGTTAGCTACGTCACATCCTTTGCACATCGTGCTAGCTCCTACTATTGAGTACTTCATTTGCTCGCGCAAAGTCGTACGGTGGTCAACCGACCACATGTCTAGCTAACGTCAACGCTCTAACTTCCAGTCTAATTGGTGTCAGTCCAGAACATCATCCGGGCTGGAGAGACAAAGCCTAAGAACACTGCTTATTGAAAACGCATGAGAATATTGCACGTAATCGGCACCAGTGCAAGTTTTGCATGAATTTATGCACCAAAATTATTGATCGTGAGCGCATACACTAAGGTGGCAATAAAAGACAAAACGGTGTGTCGAAACGCAATCTTTTCTTTATATTCATCCACTTTGCAAATTTTGCTTTTATTATGCATCTTCATTGTAAGATTTTTCGTTTAGTTAAAGTATATTGTAGCAATAGTTTATATAAAATATATACATATATATATATACATATATATATATATGGTTGGCGGCATCCGGTTTCCGATTTGCTTGTCACGGTGGTCAGCCACAGGACGCCTGTGCCTACAGATGGACTACAGGTGGCTTACGCTGCACCACCCACAGCTCCATCCACACATCCCATATCCAGTGTAAACCCGAAGGAATAAGACCGGGAGGCATGTGGATGGGAGCCACGTTTCATCAGCGGAGCAGGCCCACACTCCTTCACAGGCAAACACAAGCACGCTGTATTTAGGGAATCAACCTCACACAAAGCGGTGGCTGGACCGTAATCCGCTCCACACTGAGTGTATGGAACCACTCTTCGAACTTTGCACGGCCACAAGGACCGTGCACCTCATCCCCTCCAGCAACGACCAACTGTCTCCTGGAGCCAGTATGGACGAGGTAGTGGGTAATAGACAGCTAGGCACCTTGTCAATATGCACATCAAGCGCAGCCCCACCGGGGATATCAAGCAACTGCCATTCACTTTAAACGACCAGATGAAATAAAATAAATCCAATAATGAATACAGATACGGTGGCATAACTCTTCGCCAATTTAGCATATGAAGTAAGCTGGTTAGCAACGAAAGTGTGATAAGGGAAAAAGGTCCATAATTATCTTAAAATTGCCAACAAAGCAACAGTTATCGAAGATAACCGCAATCAATGTAAGCAACGTGGCCAGTTAATAGAAGAGTATTCAGGTAGGCAGAACAAACCAAATAAAGTGGAATGAAATTTTGCTGGCTTAAAAAGACCTAGTTGAAGTGTAAGTTGGTTTAACCCAACTGCGGTCAAGAAGTATCAATAATGCAACATCAACCTCAGCATGGGGCTTATATACATGTATATATATATATATATACGCTAACAATGGGGTTGCGTACCATCTAGTATTGCCACCTGGTGCATTTTTCCAACGCCTACTCAAGTCCCATGTAAGTGAATTCAGTTAACACCTACGGCCATTTCACCAGGTGTCCAATCTTCACGCTTTATAATGGTCTAAATATTCCGTTCTCAATAGCTGTTTGGTATTGGGTACTTTCAATACGACCATATACCCAACTATTTTCTCGTCAAGGCACTACCTACTACGAACTGAAGTTATCTTCTTAACTAACGTGACAGGATGTTGGTCCTAATCTGATTTCAAAGTAAAATAATGATGGAGCAAAATCGCGAATGTCCTAGTATTATTATTATCATATAGACGCTGTAGTCTTTAGGTCTAATTTCACCAGATAAAAAGTAAATAATCACTCTGCTCGTGAAACACGATTCACTGCCTCTTTGCAGCGAGGTATTTATGTCGACTGATATTAAGTGATGTGCAACGCGCACACATGCATACGGGCTAAATTTTATGGAGCGTGTGTTTACACTTCAAAACAATGTCCGAATCTGGCACGTTGTATTGATTCATCGAATGTCAGAGCGCCATAAGCAGGTACGGCCTCAACTAACCTTTACCGACCAAACCAACCATGATGGATATATCTTCACTTTGTGGTTGCGGTGTATCTGGTATTATTATGTGAGTAATATGGATGTTAAATGGTTAACTACTGACAACCCATCAGGTACCTCATTCGCATTAAGACAAATAAGGACGCACAGCTTGGAAAGCCCTAACAGCTTATATTTAGTGAAATTAAGGATGAATTTCAGTTTGTTCTATTTATGAGTAGCCTCACGAATCTGCAGACTTAATCATCTCGCTAGCTTCAGTTATTGAATTTACGAGCCATGCGATTGAAATAGTCCCACAGTGAATTAAGGATCTGGCATGTTTTGGAAACCTATAGCTATGAGCGCTTTCAAAAATATTTGTCCATTCACCATATATCAGGCAGTTATTACTATATTTCATCTTAATAGCTGCTAATTATTAGGCACATTCGACCGACCGTAGTCAGCAACAAATGCCAATAAAAAGAAATGCGTACCTGTTAAACACCTTTAAACCTGTAAACCAGCGTGAGTGCGAAGTTGCTCGAAATATCTAAACAAAACCATCTTGGACTTTCCGCCAAGGCGAATTAAGCAATTTCTAGCTACAAAATATGCACTATGGTGAAGAAATTGAATGTGTATTCACTAAACTCGCGATTCATGTTGTTATTATGCCAGTTTTTTTATACATAACCTCCTTTAACAAAGCAGATTCTGCTCTGATGGATAAAACGAGTCACGTAACTAGAGCTTCTGTTGTACTGACGAGGTTTAATTTTCTACCTACATACCTCTGTGGGAACCGCACTTTGCACACTTCAAATTATTCATGTTTCTTGTTTATTGCGAGTGAACTCTAACCTGCATTATGCGTTGCCATCCAAACCATATCACATCCATTAGTTCTTTTCTTACTGCGTTGTATGCATGCATACATTGACGGTTGTCAGCAAATACTCTGCTGTCGTTGTTTTAGCCTTGACAACTGGGTTGGCCTCCACTCAAGGCTCGTCATATGTGGTATATATTTAACAAACATGATTTAATTCGCAGGCAACAACTAACACCACTGTGATGATTTTCTTTTCTTACAGAAGTGTATTCGTGCACCACCAGTGAATATAAGTGGCTATTTGTTGTTCATTCCTAATTGACAAGTTAACTTATTTCGGCAGTAGTATTCTGATACGCTGTATAAGAAAACGCCCTACCGCATTACTCGAGGTCGAATTACTATAATATTTGTTGCTTGACTTGTACTTATCATAGGACTTGCGTACTACGTCATTATACACGTTAGCTAGAGGTGGGGAACACCTCAGCTACTGTGCCGCAATACATAGAAGATAAGGAGAAAGAAAATGCAACTGGTGCAAGCTGGCTGAGCCACCGGTAACGGATGGGCTCACGGACTCTCGGATCAGAGAGACTCTTAAAAGAGAATGCGGAAAACCTCACATGGGACAGGGCCCGTGACGTGGCTCGCGCGAAGGTCGCAGTCACGGAACAAAACGAAATCTACCTCTCTAACACAGGAGCCACTGAAAATGACCGCTTGGATTCTACACGCTCTCTGACGCGATCCTCAGTTAGAAATACGTGATACCGTTGTGGAAATGCTGAACGACGTGCAAATGAAGTCATGTCCTAAAAAGAGTGAAATCTGCCGGGATTGCGGTAAGACCGGTCATTTTGCTCGGGTTTGTCGTCCCCGCGCTGTTGAATACTTCCTCTTGAATACGTCAGGTTCTAACAATGTGATACCAACTCTCCTAGTCGGATGAACGAACGAGACTCAGAATTATTTTCTCGCACAGCACGGTAACTGACAAATCTCAGAGTCTGTGGATTCTCGGAACTTAGCAGCGAAAGATTAATTCATGCGAGTCGAACAAGTTCCTAGACCGAACGCAAAGATTCTATGCGCGATTTTCCAACCCAAGATTGAATCAAGAACAAGACAGGCCTTTTTCCACAGGCGCTTTTATTGGCCAAAGCTAAGGTGATTTTAGCGCTGTACAGCCTCATTTTTATATCACGAAACGGTGATGAAGGGGGCCTTCCCTTGGAAGGGTTTGCGTAAGCAAACCCTGGAAACAGGAAACATAGTTTTATGTAAACGTGCAGAAGTCCATAACTGAGCAGGAATGTTGGGAGTTTCGCGAGAGTATTCCGGGAAATAAATGTTGCTTGGATACAACAATGAATGTTTGGTTGGAAACGAGACTGTTTCTGGGTGCAAAGGCTAAACGAATGTGAATGTTTTACGAGTTGGAAGGCTGATTGAACGTGTGCGTTTTGTCTGATCCGAGTACGTGTGCACTTGTGTGATTCGGGTTTTCAGTCTTCCGTAATTTAAGTCTGTAATAATTGTAGGGACGTTGGGTCCCCATAACACGCGCCATTTCTTTTGTTGATTCTGCAAATGACTCTTGAGCTTCTCCGGCCACCACTGAACCATCTATATGTGTTGTTAATGAGTGCGCACATCCACTTTCGTCTCCAACTCAAGAACCCAAACTGCCTTCGCCAGATATTTGTCTTGTGATTTTTGAAGTTAGAAACAAAACCATTTGGTTAAACATGGAACTAGATTCCGTGTCACCCATCACATTTGTGCCATATTGTTTTTACAAACAGCATTTCGGTCAGCTAACTGTACATCCTTCCGCTTACACTTTCAGCAGCTACTCCATTGTTGATGCCCACATACTCGGGTTTACGATTTCAGTGTTCTTTATTAACAGCAGGAAGCGTATAGTTGAAGCTGACATCTTTAAAACCGATAGTAAGCCTCTATTGGGACATAATGCCATGGTCTTATTGAACGTATCACCATGCGTCAGCCGGATGACCATTGCCAGTGTCAAGCTTCATTCGTTACGTTCCAAGTACCCAAATCTCTTTCTTCCGGATATTGTTAGAGTCTAAAAAGCAATGCACTGCATTCGGTTGAGCGCGGATTACAAACCGTTCAGCCTTTCTCAACCTAGGCCTGTACCACTGGCCAAGCGAGAAGCGTCGTCACAAGTTTTGAACAATATGGTCACGGTAGACTTGATAGAATCCATACAGTGTTCTGAATGGGTTCAGCCAATAGTTGCTGTTCAAAAGAAAGATGGTTCTATCCATCTATGCACCGACCTTCGAGCGTTTAATCGACATTGATCAGACCACAACATTGATCAGACCACATAGTTGGACTGCACCTCGAATCACCGAGGAATATACCATTTATTTATTTATATACTTGTGGACAAGTTTCCTCTGCGTTCTATCGACGAGTTGATGGTCAAGCTATCAAATGCCAAACTTTTCTCAAAGCTGAAAATTCCTAGTGCATATTACCACATGCCACTGACTCCAGATTGCCGACATTTAACTGCTTTCCTCATGCAAGTCAGTTTGTATCAATACAAAGTGCTACCAATAGGCCTTAGTAGTGCCCCAGCAGCTTGGCAGAAATTTATTACTCCATCGTTGTCAGATCGCAAAGGATGTGTTGTGTATATGGATGATATTTGTGTCTTTGGTAGTAACCTCACCCAACATCAGGAAAGCCTTCATAATGTGCTGCATAGACTAGAAGAACTAAATCTCTGCTTAAATACCAACAAATGACAATTCGCTGTAATGGAGGTCGAGTTTATTGGAAATGTTATTTCAACCTAGGGTATTAAGCCTAAAGTGCCGAACACCAGACTCATTCTTGTTTGTCTAAAACCATGCAGTGTTACACAGATGAAACATTTCTTGGGTTTTGTTATTCTTACCTTCGACATTTACCGAATTGTGCGACTATTGTCGAGCCGTTAAGGAGGTTGACACGCCAAAACCATGAATTTCATTGTGCCACTGAACTAGACTTTGCTTACATGACCATACGAGCGATGATTGAGTACACTCCCATGGTAGCGATCTTCAATGAGCACTGCCCAACGTTTGCTTCAACGGATGCTACAGATGTTGGCTTGGATGCACTTCTGTCCCAGCTGCGCGATGGCGAGGATAAAGTGGTTGCGTACGCATCACGTACCTTGTCCGATACTGAAAGCAATTATGCAACCGGCGAGAAGGAGGCCCTCACATGCGTCTTGGCATGTGAGAAATGGTACTTTTACTTATTCGGACGTCGATTCACATTGCGCACCAATCATTCTGCTCTTACAACGCTACCAAGTCGCGGTAACAAACGCCAAAAGCCGGTACTTTTGATTCGCTGGTACTCAAGTTTATTGAACTATGATTATGAAATACAGTACGTGCCAGGGTGCTTTAACCAACTTGTAGATGCCTTTTCTTGACTCCCACTGTCCAACAAAGGGGAAAACGAGAACTTAGAGGAGGTAAAAATGTTATCGCAGCTCTCAGACGGAAGACCTACAATAACCTTTAACCTGATACGAGAGCACACTAACAAAGACCCTGTCTTAACGAAGCTTCGCAAGTACATATGACTTCATGGCCCAGTCGTACCAAGATCCAACCTGAGTTACTACCATACCATACCCTACGGAACGAGCTTTCTACTGTGTTTAACTGCATTATTAGACATGAGCAGTTTGTGCTCCCTGCAACGCTTATTTCTGTGGTGGTTGCATATGCGCATGAAGGTCATCCAAGGGTTGTGCGAACCAAAGCTCGAATACAGTCAATACTATTGGCAGCCGAAGTTGAATTCCATCGTCGAGGCGGTTATTCGGGAATGTTACGTCTGCTAACAATCCGATAAGAGTGTCAGGCCCCAGAATGCTGCAGTCCAACCTATCATGTACCCATTGAAACCATGGGCAAAATTTGCCATCGATATTATGAGCCTGTCTGCCAATGCACCGCCGCAGCAGCGAAACGTACTAGTGGCTACATGTTTCTACAGCGAAATGCCAGAGGTTATTCTATGCGAGGACGTAACTGCAGCCGTCATTATAAAGTGACTCCGTTGTTTGTTTGCAAAGTACGGTTTGTCAGAAAAAATAGTCACTGATAACGGCCCACAGTTGCGAAGTAACGAGTATGCTGAATTCCTAAGACGCAATGCTATTAGACATACGAGGACTGTACCTTATAATCCTGCAGCGAATGGACTCGTTGAAGGACTTAATCGTACTTGGAAAGAATTGCTACAAGTCCTTCGGCTTTCGGGAAAATCCTGGGATGATGCTTTGGTATCTGCATTGGAGGTATACAGAACCACTCCACAAATTGCAACGGCCATGACCCCCTCGGAGCTAATTCTGGGACGAACAATTCGAACTCGATTATATGCATTCTTTACATCCGAAGAAACTGCCGATCACAGAGAATACGAAAGACAGGTTGTTTACTAGCTTAAATATAGACGCGCTGGGAAAACGTATCCTCCAGGGACATTTATTCGTGTGAGACAACCCAATTCCCGGAAAGGAGGCAATGTATTCAGACTGCCGACCCGCGTGGAATCTGTGTCCATGCCAGGAACTTAGAATTTGGCTGATGCGACAAAGGTGAACGCAAAACGGTTGCATACAGCGCTTTGCCAAAGTGCTATTTAACAGACGAACACACCTAAAACACAGCGTTGGGTGCAAACTAATACAAAGTTATGACTTTCAGGTCGGATACGTTGCCCTGTCTACCGATGCGCTTTAACGGATGCCACCACATGACAATTCCTCGGGGTGCTGAAATTAAGTTAGATCGTTCATGGATATGTAGTGCCTATAAATTTACGAACAGTGGAAGGGACAATGTCGTGTTCAAATAATTTGCTTTGTTTTTGCCCTCGATTCGCTTATCCTACCCACACTTCTATCTAGCACTCGTTGGACTATCATGTGATCTTGCATTTGTTTAGTTGTAATGCGAACCTCCATGGATTTAAATGTACTGCACGTGTGTGCGGACAGTTTCCTCCATACCTACCTTCCGGTGCTGCTCTGGTCTGCTGCTTTTTCGGACTACAACAAATACCTACCTTGAAAGCGTGGCTTATCGATCCTTTTGATATTGATATTCGGAGTTTGCAGCATAATGTGTCAGTAAAGTTATCACAGGAACCACTGGTTTGTGGTGGACAGTATGCGTGAGAACTCACTTGCGTGTGCTGTGGTCCTAAGATTAGTCAGTCAGTGTTGTAAGCCAATGAGCTTCGCGCTTTTTGGAATACGGGAATCTCAGTATCCGCGATTATAAGATGTTGCCTAGAAATGCAGCTTCTCAGTTCCACGCTAAGGGCATATTGCGTCATCAGTGAATACATTGAAATGAAGGCACATGTGTGGCCGTGAAGACAATATTCGGTCCCGTCACGGTCACTCTGAAACAAATTGGGCAGCGTTACTTGTTTCCTGTGATTGTGATCAAGATGGTGACGGAATAATAGACTATGCGACAGCGAGTAATCTTTAGGAAGCATAGTTTTTCAAGGCTGTTGTCTCAAAAAGTTACGTTGCATACGTGAAAGGCCTAATTGAAAGGAATGCCTCTTTAGCTAAGGTGGAATGTTGGAAGCTAACTTTTAGTCTACAAGAGCTTAGCCAATAACCATTTGGTCAATGACTGGGCTAACAATAAACATCTGTTGAACATTCCTTGCTCAGGCCAGCTGCGTCTGTCCAAGCGCCCTCACAATTCGACCGCCGTAGCCCGGTACCGATGCGCTTGTGTCTTGATTGTGCACGCCTGCTTCCTTCCAACCAGCCCGATGCGCCGTAGGTATCGCTCGGTGAATTAGCCCTGTGGCGTTCCGTAAGTTGACTTCAACTCCACGGTCCGTGCTCATCCAGCGTCCTGAAGATGGACGAGACTAGTAACTACACCTGTATCCAGATGCAAGCATACGGCCAGTACTCCGGTCGTTCACACCCATGTGAACGGGACAGGGATATTTTGAGAGAGACCACCATCTACGATTAGACAGTTGACAAGTTAGTGCGCTCTCTTCTCATCCGAAGGCGTGACCCTTGGTCCCCGAGTAACAGAGTAAAAAGAGACAAGCCTTCTGTGACTAACCGTACACATAAAGACGTTGCTGTATCCTTGGACATAAATTTTCCTGATTTGCGGTCGGATGTTTGCAAATGCTGTCCCCTTACACATCGTATTTTCGGAACAAACGAGCCATTCGGGAACCATTGAATGGCACACCCTCAAATGTACGACATATGGAGTTTCAACTATTACTGACGGTCGTTGCCAAATTGGTCAACCTACAACTTACGGAGGTGGTCAACGTACGGAGGTCTGGTTCAATGGAGTTTACATGCCCACCGTACAACCTTTTAAAAAGTGGTCAAAATCGAGAGGTAGTCAACATCGAGAGGTAGTCAACATATATAGCCAGTCAACTTTAAAGGTTTTACTATAGCAGTTATTTGCCTACTTATACTGTCAGGGGCATGGGGTAAAGATTCCGTCATTCCTTTTGCATCTAGTGCGCATTCGGTCACGTGCAGTTTTGTGCCCGTTATTGTTTTGGTACTGAGGAAACAACACGAAATGCGTGTAGTTGCCAGCTTTCTTCTTCTTACCGCAAATGTAAAATTTCCATCTGAATATAACTGTTTATTTATTAAAGTAAAAAAGCATGTTCACTTCACCCTGAGTACGAAATGGAACAGCAAGTCTTTGTGAAAGAAAAGTCAGAAATGGAATATGCTTCTGCCGCTTATGTTCAAAGAGAATACCAAAAACTTTTTAGATAGTAATAAAAAGTTGATGCATCTTGTAGATAATCGTATATGTCACAACATCGATGCCCCTTTAGGAAAAGCTGTGAAGGTAAGGCAGGTTAGCATTCATGAAGCGATGGAAATAACCGCACTTAAGTTTATCTAATAAGTGATCCTTGGTAGAACCATATGCGGTTTTACCAAGGTAAGCTATCCGAACTACCTCCACTTGGAGCCAGTTGGGTGCTTCAGTTTAAACACGTTACAATGCATGTTAAGTTGATGGTGTTCCTACACGTAGTGGGTTTCTGCCTAGCAAGCGTTCTCACCAGAAGAAAACAACAAATGTACGTTTAATAACATTGCGACGTGACGAATGTGACTCGCCACTAACTAGTCACTGCATCTAACGTATCCGGATGATCATACCCAATGCACACAAATCAGGTATCCAATAAACAAAGTCTTGCGTCTTTCCTTTCCGGAGAATTCTTTTCACCCCGAACGACAGCCAGTCCGAAGAGTTACTTAGACTCCATCATACGATGGCGAACAAGGCCAACCACATAACGAATTCAGCTATATTAAAAATTCGCTGACAATGTCCACATGCGCATACAAGGTCCGCGGCAACCGCTTCCGGATATGACTGCGATTAAGTTCTAACCGGATAAAAAGATCTAGTTTAAGTATAAGTCGGTATCGTCCAAATGTAGTGAAGAAGCATCATCAATGCAATATCAATCTCAGCATGAGACACATACATGTTTGGCAGAATCCGGTTTCGGATTTGCCTGGCACAGTGGCCTCCACGGTGACAGCCAAAGAACGTCTGCTGCTTCAGAGAGACTTTAGGTTGCTTGGGGTGCACCACCCACTTCTCCATTCACACACCCCATATCCAGTGAAAACCCGAAGGAATAAGACCAGGAGGCATGTGTACGTGGTCTATCTTTCATCAACGGAACCGGCTCAATCTCCTTCAACGTGCACAGCAGCAGCGTTCATGTTTATCTATGTACGGATTCATGCATACCAGAAGTACACAAGGCATCATCATCATCATCAACAGCGGTACATCAGCCATTTGAATTGATGCTTCGCTGCCATACAACCATGAGGACCTATGAAATAAAGAATAACAAGAGGGAGAGAAGGGGGACTTACTTGAAAACCTTAATGCCCTAAGCAAACAATCAGGGTCAAGGCACCTGCACCTTGTGTAGACAATATACCGTCACAAACAGCTGGCTATCGTGCAAAGAAGAGGCGGCAGCTGCTAGACAGCTTCATTGCGGCTTTCACTGCCACGCGTCATAATCAGTCATTACCCCGCAGATAACTCAGCATCAAACACACTTTAAACAGGCAATCCAATTAGGAGACCGCAGCAGACGCGCCACTGGTGTCTACTGCCAGCCATGTCCTGTAAAGTCTCGAGCCAAGCACAAGGCGAGTCACGTGGACTCCAGCCCGGAAGGCGAGACGGACCAACAGCATCCAATTTGGTCGTCAGTGACTTCATTTTACATTGCCAAGTCAACTTCTGTCCACCTCGAGCCTTACGCCACCCTACACCTGGCAGACCAAACAAGGCCCTCCTAGGTAAGCGGTGACCAGGCATACGTAACACGTGCCCGAGCGAACGCCAATTATTCAGTGCTATCTGTTGTTCTAGGGAGCTAGCGTGATTATCCCCGACTAGTACTCGCCTACGCACATCATCGTTGCGGACACGCTGGTGCCGTCCGACCCAGCAATGCTTCGCAGACAACGATGATCTAAGACTTGAAGGCGCCTCAGATCTCTAGACCGAAGGGGCCAAGTCTCACTACCATAGAGCAGAACTGCTCTCAGTGTGGCCTTGTATACACGGCCTTTCAGACAGAGGGAAACTCCATTCTGTCGCCAAAGTTGATGCAGGTTCAAGAAGGTAGCTCTGGCTTTTACAATGCATGAGCTGACGTCAGTTTCTATGCGCCCATCATTGCTGATGCAGCTGCCAAGATAAGTGAATTGATCAACCACCTCGAGTTCCTCGTTTGCAAGCGTCAAGAGGTCATCGAGTGGCTGGTAGTCTTGCAGCAACACTTTGCACTCTGAAGGTGCAAAGTGCATACCAAATAATGGGACCACTCTGGACAGGCTATTCAGGGTTGATTGTGCCGCCCCAACATCGTCGAAAAGCAAGACGATATCGTCCGCATAATCTAGATCAACTAATCTTTCACCAGGGAGCACTTCAACGCCTACATCGTGAGATTCCGCAAGGGAACACACCATGATAGAATCCACGATGAAATTGAACAAAAATGGGGAAATCGGACAACCCTGAGGAATGCCAGTTGTGGTCGGAAAGCTATCCGACAGTACACCGTAGACCCTGACGCGGCCTGTAGTGTTCGAGTATAGAGCACGAAGGATGTTCACATATTTCGTGGGAACACGTTTCCGCGCAAGTATTTCGAACAGAATCGGTGTCTGAGTAGTAGCCCGCTCCTCACGGAGTGTATCGAACCACTATTTGAGTCTAGCACATTCACGACCACCGTGCACCACGTACCTCCGCCCCCCCCCCCAAGCAACTCCTCACTGTCTCATGGAGCCAGTAATTTAACTGGAGGTTGTTAGAGTAGCAGGAACCTTGGCAAGATTCATATCATGCGCACCTACACCAAGCAAAAAGCAAAACAAAAAAGAAATCCCCTACTCATGAGTACATCAAAAAAACAAATAATTTCAGGGAAAGCCAACACGCAAAATTGGCACAGAATATGTAGCAAAAATACGGAACCGGATAATTCAAAGTAGGTGGACTAACGTATTTCCAGGTTAGAACGAGATGGTATCAGTGAAAGTCGGTTTAATCCAATTGTGGTGAAGCTGCATCATGAATGTGGAGTATCACACAGCCCTACAGGATGACCTGGACAAAGCGTACACATGGTCCATCAAGAACATGCTGCATTATACGCCACAAAGTACAAAATTCTGAGCATACGCCATCAGAGTACTCAAAGCTACTGCCTAGGACCAGAAATGCTGCAGCGTGATTCTCATGTGTGCGATCTTGGCTTGCTCGTTTAAGAGGAGCTTGGTTGTTTGACGCAGGCTGAAAAGACTTGAAAGAAAGCAGACCACCACTTAGGCTATTTCGCAGAACGTTCGAGAAGTTTGACGCCTCAATCTTTTCGAAAACGGTTGGGGCATATGTGTGGCCGCACACGGAATACGCCATTCAAGCGTGTCAACTCTGGCAGAAGCACCACCTCATCGCGCTGGATACCGCACAAAGCAGGGCGACAAAGAATGTCCGCGGTTTGCCTCGCTTTCCTTAAGCACTCAAGCTAAAATCCCTCAAACCGTATAGCGGACCTTGCTGGCATCAAAGAGGCTATCTCATACTGGTGTAGTAGATCTTGTGAAAGCCAAAACACGTTTGCCACTCTCTTTTAAGACGCAGTCAAAACACGACTCTAAGGAGGCATCAGTTTAAGTTTACCACGTAAGAAAGTTCACTGGAGTGTCAAAGAAACTTTCCTCCCTCCGAATGTCACAGCCCTGGAACGCCCTCTCCTTACATATAATTAATGCCCCGCCTTATACCCTTTTAGAAAACGCCTTGACGACACTCTGACACGGTTACACTATGTGATATAGTCTATGACCATCAGATGATTGCATTAGTGCACAACAAATAGTGGACCTCATTATAACCCCCTATAATGCTGGCAGGAATACTGGCTTATCTGCTACTCCAAACTCCTTAGAGATTTATGTATCACAGGTTCTTTTACTGAAACGGTTTTTTATTATGCGGGCCATGTAAAGCGTTTGCTTTTATACCAGCCATAAACCATTGCTGCATTGCTCGATTAACCTTAGCGTGAGACACACGCATGATTTGCTGCATTCGGTTCCGGATGTGCCTGTCACGGTGGCCTCCAATGGGACAGAAACAGGACAGCTGCGCCTAGAGAAAGTGGTTTACGCTGCACCACCCATAGCTACATTCACCCTCCCCAAATCCAGTGAAAACCAGGACAAGACGGGGATGCATGTAGATGGGAGCGGTGCCGTAACATAGGGCGGCTGCAGGCACCTCTGCCGACGACATGTGCCAGGGGGCGGTTATTTTAGTATGTTTGATTGCTCAATACCAAGTAAGAAGTGCAAAAATCTTGGTTAGCTGGGGATGAAAGAGTTAATTTTAATATTTATGACTAACAACATGCGCCATGCAGTACACCTGTGCAAACATTGTCCCCAGCAATCCCCTTATTTTCCCATTTTGGTCACTTTCAGCATATTTACCTGTGTCCCAAACGATCATACATTTCATCGAAAACTAATGTGAACTTTACTCTGCGCAGATTGTGTGGCCTTCACGCGAATATTCCGCCCTCAGTCAGGACGAACATTTTACTACTACCCCGGGAGGCAATAGTAGTTGCTACGCTTTTGGGTGGGAGCCAGACTTCATCAACAGAGCTGGCTCACACTCCTTCACATGCAAACACAAGCGCGCTGTAACTGGGGATCAAGAGCACCCAAGGCGATGGTTAGGCATCAGCTTGCTCCATAACCAAAACATTTGCATAGAACCACTCTTTGAGGTCGATGCAAAACTTATGGTCGACGCACTGATGACGCTCAGCCTCACTGACACCAAAGCCGACATCTCAGCCATCACCCTAGTCTATGTTCGCCCACAGACCTCTCCCGATTACGCCAAACATTTCTCTCACTATCCTAAGCACGTACAACCAATGAACGCAGCTCTGAGCGAGGTATCTCAAGTCAAGCACTATATCCAAATTAACAGCCCACTCGTTTCATCATGTCCGCGCCCTTTCACCGGAGAACCTCAATCTAGTTAAGGCGCAGTTCGAGCACATGCTCAAACTTGGTGTAATTTGTTCTTCGGATAGTCCCTGCTCCTCTCCACTCCGGTTGGTCCCAAAGAAATCTGAAGACCGGCATCCCTGCCGTGACCATCGAGCGCTATATAAAATTACGGTCTCCGACAGGTACCCTATCCCACACATGCAATGTTTACAGAACAATGAAAAATGAACAATGATTTACACCGTGTAAAAGAGCACTTGCTTGACAAGTCCCGCAGGATGGTGGGGGTAAAACTGCGATTATCACAAGATAGGTGAGTGGTCTGATTGAGCGCTTATCTAGCAGCTACACTGCTGAATAATAGTAGGGTAATTTGGTATTGAATGTTAACGACTAGTCAACATGGGGAGAGTTCTAGCTGATGTACACCGTGAGCAAAGTAAGAACGAGCATACTCACTTCGGTACTACCTCCACAGGTTAATGTATCTGGTTAATCCGGTTTGAAAGGACATTTAATATACGCCAATGTAGCAAAGTTTAGGCAATGAAGTGATAGGGACCATGAGCAAGATTCAATCATTTTGTGAAAATAACCAAAATGGGGTAGGAAACAACGAAATCTGAAAGAGAGTTCCAGTGTTGGCTAACCCGAAGAGAAAAATAATTCCGCCGGCATTCTAGGCGGATATACTGTACACACAATTTCAGAGGGTTGCGTCTGAGATTGGTGTTATGGCTGTCTCAGCAAGTCAGTGCATACGTGCTTAGAGTTACTCAATATTTTGCAGACTAATATGAGATCGCCGCGCAGCGTTCGGTAGCGTCCACTGAAAACTCCAAGTGACTTCAGCCTTCGATGGTACAGTAGATTTCCTAGGCCTTTGACGTTCTTTGTGGTCTTTCTAACACTTCTAAGTCGCGCTGCAATGAATGTTGCCAAGACTGGATGACCTATTTTACATGACAGCGCACGAAAGAACTGTGCATCATGGGGATGATGGACGGGTGGAATGTTCCGAATGCTCTCCGCAGCAAGCCGAAGTGCGGTGCATTACTACGTGCTTCACAGGTAAGATGGTAGTTTCTAAGATCTATCTCGTTCGTGCCAATCAAGAGATAAATATTAAGGAAACGGACAAACCTAAGACAGCCGCCATCACTCCCTCAGGCTAGTCCGCATTTGTACGAATGCCTAATGAACAGAGCAAGGTAGCACAGATTTTTGGATGCCTCATCCAAGATGTCACACGTCGTCAAAGCTTTGCTTATGCATATCTCGATGACATTGTTGTAGTCAGTTCATCCGATGAAAAGCACCTTGCTTAGCTTCAATTACTCTTCCAAAGTAAGACCCAACCAGATGTCAATGTTAATCCGACTAAGTGCGAATTTGGCAAGTACATGGTAGAATTCCTAGCCCACCAGGTCTCATTGTCTGGTTTTGAGTTCTTTGCGACCAAGATCCAGGCTATCAAAGATTTCCCAGCTCCGACTCCATTTAAGTATCTCCGTACATTTTGTGATCTACTCAACTACTATCGACGCTTCATCCCCGGCTGCGCTCAGCTCATGCACCCCTGACTCATCTTCGAAGAGGAAACGACCGAAAGTTTGCGTCCCCTGATACATCACACACGGATTTCATTGAGTCAAGATGCTATATCAAACAGAGCCAAGTTGCTCATTCCCAACCGTCTGCTTCTCATGCTCTTATAACTGACGCTCCGGAAGTTGCGATAAAAGTCCTCCAACAAATGTTAATGAGCAGTGACATCCACTCGGTTGCTTCTTCAAACGCCTGCAACCAGAGGAATCCCACTACAGCACGTTTGGTAGAGAACTGATACCGTTTACTTAGTTATCCGTCACCTCAGGCACACACTCGAAGGCCGGGCTTTCACGGTCTTCATTGACGCCAAGTCGCTCATTTTCACCTTCAACCCGTCTACTGATAAACATGCAAAATGGGAAAGCAGACACTTATACTTTGTCACACAGTTCACTGCTGAAATACGCCATGTCTCTGGTGTCGCCAAACCTATCGCTGACACTCCCTCTCTCGCGTCAACCTCACTCCTTGCCTACTGTCGACCTCACCGCCATGCCCTCGGCTCAGGCAAAACATGAAGACGTCCAAATCACGCTGCATTCCATTTCAATGCAAGCGCAATACGTTCCTCTCCAAACTAAGGACGGAACCTTCCTTTGCACAACTGCCACCGATCATCCTAGACCTGTCGTGCCTGTCTCTTTCAAACGCACAGTCTTAGGCACTTTTCGCTCACTGTCTAATCCTGGTATTCCGGTAGTGTTAAAACTGTTCGCTGAGCGTCAAAGACAGACAAAGATGTTTGAAACTGGGCTCGAGTTTGACTTTACTGCCAGCCCTCCAAGATACATCGACATAGGCTCAGTTGCCGAACCTGATGCGCGGTTCACACACATGCACTTAGAACTGCGATAAACTTTGCCATATTCACGCGGATTCGTATACATACTAACATGTGTAGATCGTTTCCTTAGATGGCTAAGGCCATCCTTGTACCAGACTGCACAGCCGAAACGATCATCCGTGTCTTCTTAGACCCTAGAGTATCACATTACGGATACCCATCCATTATCACGAACGACCGCTGGACTCCTTTCGAATCGTCACAATTCGATTCGGGCTGCAAGTTATTCGACTGTCGCCGTATTCACATGACGGCATAGCACCCAATGCGAATGGCCAAATGGAACGCTTGCTTCGACAGCTTAAGTCATCTCTCTGTTCCACTTCTAACAATAACTGGAGTGAAAAATCTCGCAAGCACTTCTAGGTATTTGCAGCAGCATCAAAACTGACCTACAGTGCACACCAGCATATTTGGTCTACGACACAACAGTTAGGCTGCCAGGAGAGTTCATTTCGCCCCCATCCTCCTCCTGTATATCACCGCCAAACTTCGCGGCCTCCGTTTCTCACCCCTTGCGTTCGCTGCGCCCAACCCCTCCTCGAGGACAGACCAGAGATCTGCAAATGCACAGTGGACTCTCTACCTGCATTCACGTTTTTTGCCACACAAATGCAGTGGGTTGCCCTCTTCAAACTCCCTATGCCGGTTCATATTTCTCCACCGAACTCTTATGCACTTCGCCTTAAACCAGAATGGTCACCAAACAACGGTGTCCATCGACCGTCTCAAGCTTGCATTCCTCGTACATCCGCCTTCAACTTCACCCGGCACAGCCACACACGCAAGCTCTCGCGCAGCTGCACCTTCCGCACCATGCGCTCTACACTCATCTGCTACCCTTGATTCTTGCCAACCCAGACTCACTGCAGACAACTGACCTACGCGGTAGACAAGTCAAACGCTCAATCCGTTTTTGCGATTTTGTTAAGCTTTACTAATTTCTTTAACGTGCGTTTTTCCCAACTTTTATGATGATCGGGTTTCGTTCACAAGGATTTGCAAAACGACAAGAATCCAATAACTTAAAAAACCAAAAGGTGTACTTATTTTGTTTCGAATACTTGTTTCGTTTTCCATACAGCGTGACGTCGCTTGTCCTAACCAAGTTCCTCCATCCCCAAGTTTTGCAGTTCAGAACACCGTTTCCCGAAAAACCATGGAATGTCTTAGACCATGTGTCCAAAGCCTCATGCCCCACCACCTTGAATCCAAGCAACCGCTGTTCTTCACTCTACCGGTACTTTGAGGCTAGTTTTAACCGCGATCGCTCGGATTCGGTTTTCGAACATGACATCTGGGATTTTTCGTAGGATTAGTACCGTTACTGCCGTGAGCTCCGAGTGCGATGAGGGGACTGACGCTTCCCAAACGCACCGTCCGTCTGCAGCGGAGGAAATGCCCTGTCGGCCATTTATCTGGACTAGTCATTTTGTTGATTACGACCAAGCCGCCCTGACGGTTCACAATGATACACTCCAGTCCACGCCTAAATAATAAGTAACAAATAACAAAGAATCTTGAACCCAGGGAACACCATGCGCACCCACTCTGTCTTTTTGCGCCCATTACAACTGCCACCCTACTGTCCCGTTCCCTATTAGTCTACTCTTATCATGTCTTTATTGAAGGCTTCTTTCATTCAGTCTTCTAGAGTTAGACTCTGTAGTGAACATGAATGATTCAAGCATTCATCAGTTAGTGACGTTGGATTTTATTCTTCTTTCTAACATCCGAGCGCCCATTGGTTTAACTGATGGTACATGTCGAACACCTGCTCTTCTGCTTAGTCACGCAGCATACTGCTGTCTGCTTCTGCTCACCAAGCCTCCATTCATTGTTGCTCATGTCAATACACCTTGGGTCCATACGATCTAACTGTTCCCTTCCTTTCCGTATTCGACACGTTTCTTCTGTGCCACTACTTGCGGTTAGCAAAAACTGAGTAGCACGCCACAGGCACAACCCCAGCCGTGGTTAGACATCCGCCGACAAATTTCTGATAACCGAGAAACTCTCCTGCATATGTGCAAAGCGCAAGGTCCTGGTAGTAGATTGGCCGAAATCGAAGATATCATCATCATCATACACGTTAGCTAGAGGTGGGGAACACCTCAGCTACTGTGCCGCAATACAGAGAAAGAAGGTGAAAAAATTGCAACTGGTGCAAGCTGGCTGAGCTACCGGTAACGGATGGGCATCGTCCTGGTAAGCTACCAGCCGGTTGCTTTGCACCCAAAAAAAATTAATATGCAAAATTATATAAGGCTAAATAATGAGATCGTGATTGGAGTGGGAGGCTAAGAGGGATGGGGTGGGACAAAGAAACTCACAGCACGAACGCCACTGAGGTCGGCTCCTAGCCATATCAGCAAGTGTGTCCAACCAAACGTGTTCATCGTCTTTCGGACCCCAACCAGGGAGCCGAGACGCTCCAACCGAGGCCAGCTCAGAAGTGAGGGCCTTCATTCCTCTCGACTAAGACATCGCTTGGCCACCTCTCCTCTTCTTCCATCCACACCCCCGGTGCGCAAACAACACACGTCGCGGAAGTCCGTGGGCTGGCATGCGTAACACGTGACCGAGCCATCGGAGCCTGATGCGTGAGCGGTTCATTTCCTCTTCCTGTGCCATAAACAAGGCGTCGAACACGCTCGTTGCTCACGAGGTGTTCCCACCAAACGTGAGCTAAATACGAAGGCACCGGTGGTCGAACGTAACTAGCCTCTTCAGGTCCGCTGCTTTAAGCGGCCAGGTTTCACAACCGTACAGTAGGGTCGAACATACTGCTGCATTGTACACTCTACCCTTCAGGGCAAGAGTGATGTCGCGCCGGCGCCATAAGTGGCGAAGGTTAGCAAAAGCGCCCCGAACTTTTGCTATACGATTCGTGATTTCATCTTCAATCCCACGGGCGCTGATACAACTTCCCAGGTAGTTGAATTTTTGAACGACTTCTAGCTGATCCCCACCAAGGGTCAGCGTAGGAGGCGGTCCAGACCAATCTTGGAGAAACGCTTTGCACTTCGAGGGTGCGAAGCAAAGCCCGAAGTGACGGACAGCTAGTGCTAATCTGTCCAGTGCTGCTTGGCACGTTTGTGAGCTGTCACAGATCAGGGCAATATCATCAGCATACTCTAAGTCAAGAAGTCGTTCTCCTGGGAGTAGCTCCACACCTTCTAAGTCGTGCCCTGTGAACGCGATTTCCATGACTTCGTCAACAGCGAAGTTGAAGAGGAAAGGTGACAGCGGGCATCCTTGTCTCACGCCGCTGGAGATATTAAAGGGCGACTACAACTTGCCGTAAGCCCTCACTCTGCCCGAGCTACGCGCATATAATGCTCGGATAATATTCACATATTTCTCAGGTACACCTTTCCTGAGTAGACAGTCCCAAAGTGCATGTCTATCTACCGAATCGAATGCACCTTTGACATCGAGGAACACGACAATGGTGGGCCGCCAATATATGTGACGGTGCTCCAACAACTGACGCAAGGTGAAGATGTGATCAATGCAGCCACGACCTCGACGAAATCTAGCTTTCTCTTCGCGAATCTGGCTTTCACGAGTGCCAGTCAGCCTGTGTAGGATGACAGAGGCAAGCAATTTGGAGGCGATGGAGATCAGACTGATTCCTCTATGACTGCCGCATTCCGATCGTGAGCCTCCTTTGAAAATTGGGACTTTGATGGAGCGGCTCCAATCGGTAGGGACAGTTTCCTGCTCCCATATTTTGTCTAGTTACTCGTGTAAATCATTCACAAGAGCATGTCCCTCGAATTTGAAGAGGGCTGGAGGAAGGTCACCAGGTTCCGCGGCTTTATTTAACTTCAACAGTTTGATCTAATGTTCGACTTCTGAGCGAGAGGGTGAATCCAAAAAGCAGCCCACGGAGCAGGGCGACCACTGGTCGGCGAGAAATCTAACAATTCCGACCGATTAAATTGCCTTTCAAAGTGCTCAGCCCAACGTTCCAGGCGTTTCGATAAGTTGTGAATAGGCTGTCCACTCTCGTCACGTATAGTTTCACTAACACCAGGTCTCCTGCTGCCCGTTTCCCGTATCAGACGGAATAACTCACGATGGTTACCAAGGGCAGCGGCCATTTCCATATCTGTTGCACGACGAGACCACCAGGATTCGCGGTCTCTCTTCAGGCTAGCACGGAGTTTCGCCCGGAGCACTTTGCGAGTTTCATTGTGTTCGCTTCCAGCCGGAATATGCCGGCGAGCATCTATAAGTTTCAGAGACTGTGAAGAGACCCAATGTTCATGTTGGGGATTAGACATACCACATGAGGATTTTCCTGCTGCTAGTAAGGTCTGTTGAATATGAGACCAGTGAGCTTCAATTGCATCCAGTGAGCGTTTATCCAACTCGGATGACAGCGTAATTTGACAGGCGTTCAGAACAGCTGGATTCACCAGTCTGCCGGTGTCAATGCGCTCACAACATCGTCGCGGGCGTCCGCCAAAGCGCATCCGCAGGCCAGCACATACAAGTGCATGATCGGTGTCAACACCTGTGCTCCAAATCGAGCGACAGTTCTGGACACTGCTTCTCCAGTGGTAACTGATGGCAATGTGATCGATTTGCGTCCATAGCTGGTTCGAGGCTGGTGGGCGCCAAGTCACCCTCCGGCGGGTGCTGTGTCGGAAATTAGTGCTCGCAAGAAATAAGCGAGCATCCTCACACAAATGAAGTAACCACTCACCGTTATCGTTACGGGAGCCTATACCATATTGGCCACCCAGATGCAGCTCATCTGTGGATAATTTTCCAACTTGAGCGTTCAGATCCCCAGCCAGCACAACAGTCTCGGAGCTTCTTCTGTGGCGAAGGAGTTCGTTCAGATGGCGATAGAAGTCGTCTTTTACCGAGTCATCGCTACAGTTTGTCGGTGCATAGGCAGCGATAACGAATAGACACCTGTTAGTCCCACGCGACTTCGAAGTTTTGAACGAGCCAGCCAATCGGACCGCACACATCCGGCTACTGATTGGAATCCAATCAACCGGAGCAGCTTCAGCCCGGGGACTCAGGGCAATACCAACACCGGCTTGGCCGATGCTCGAAGCTGAATCTTCACCGGATAGGCGCAATGAGAAATTGCTGCTTGCGTCACCTGAAGGGGATCGCAGAGTGAGTACAGAACTCGAGTCTTACAGGCGGGTCTCCGATAAGCAGCAGATATCGATCGGGAGGGTCTCTAATGTTCGGGCAAGTGCTGCCTGTTGACCGATCTGAAGCAATGTGCGAACATTGAGGCATGCCAGTCTGAAGGAGGATCGAGGGCTCCAAATGGAAGCCGATGAACTGGAATGGGTCGCTTGCTTGGACATGGGCCTGTTGACAGTGCAGGAAGGACGCTCCGCGTTTGCATGTGAGTTGAAACTAAAAGACAAGCGACTATTGAAGCAAGGTAAGGAGGGCCGAGAATTGGGGGGTTGAAAACAGGGGGGATACAAGTGAAGCTGGAACAAGACGATAAGGGTGAAAAATCGCAAGAAGGGAAATAAGAAGATGGGAAGGCTTGAGCGGTAGTATCCATACCCCTATCCACCCTGCTCGATGCAGCAGATAGCGCACCGTTGAATATCCTCTGCTGTGGCCAGAGCATCAGAAATTTGTTTGAGGAAAGATTCATTGTATTGCGTGGGCAGGATACTGTCAGGTTGCCCAGGCCTAGACAGAAGAACGATCAGGGTTCTCAACCAAAGCCTATGGTTCAAAAACCTGGCCGCAAGGCAGCGGGTTTGGCACTGGACTACAAGGAGTCCGTTTTAAGGAATAAGGAGCCACCCACATTCCAACCCCAAACTTGGAGGGCCAGGAGGCTGAGTTTGTCTGGCCTCTTACCATTGACAAATCTGGAATGAGTGGCTCTGAAGGTGCAAAAGCACCACCCAGTATAGCGCAATGGATCGCTGAGGCACACAAACCATCGCACCACGGTAAGGTCCAGCCTCATCGAAGATAGCTAGAACCCCAAACCAAAAGACAACCGATTTTTCGTCAGTAGATTGCTGGACTGAGATAATCGACTTCAAGTTCGTTCTACACAGGATGTCCCTACTCCAGAACGAGAACAGGAATGAGGGAGAAGGAATATTGGTTATGAAGGAACCCGCAACTCGAGCTCGTACGCGATCCACAAACATATATTGTTGATTCCCTTTGCTATCACCTGACTTTATATATATGGTTAGCGGCATCCGGTTTCGGATTTGCCTGTCACTGTGGCCTCCACAGGGACAGCACAGGACGCCTGCGCCTACAGAGCGACCAAGGATGGCTTGCGCCACACCACCCACAGCCCCGACCACACACCCCATATCTAGTGTAAACCCGAAGGAATAAGACCGGGAAGCATGTGGATGGGAGCCACGTTTCATCAACGGAGCCGGCCCACACTCCTTCACAGGCAAACGCAAGCACGCTGTACTTGGGAATCAATCGCACACAAGGTGGTGACTGGACCGTAGTCCGCTCCACACTGAGTGCATGGAACCGCTCTTTGAGCTTAGCATGGCCACATGAACCGTGCACTCCGTCCCCTCCAGCCAAGTCCAACTGTCTCTTGGAGCCAGTATGGAAGGGGTAGTGGGGGTAGGCGCCTAGGTAACATGCACATCAAGCGCAGCCACACCGGAAATATCAAGCAACAACCATTCACTTGAAACGACAAGCTGGTATATATGTACATATATATATATGTATATATATATATACAAATATATATATATACCATATTACCTATCTCGTGTAACACACTGAAGTATTCTGGGTTGCAATCTGAGGTCAAGGTTGCCAGCTCAAGTGCCTCCGTACTGCGCACTATGACTCAGTCAAGTCATCAGACTTGATTCTCGGACAGCGGAAATTCCCTGTGACCTCCGAACGGAAATGCTTGGACACAGGTCACACTCTGGACACTGCTAGCGCAGAGAACTGATGATCAAGGGGACCATTAATAGTCACACACGAGTGACTGCCTGATGGTTCCAAATAAGCGTGAATTCTCTCTTACCTCTCTTACAAGTAAAATCGGGTGGGCTCTGGCGTATCTTCTGACGCGAATAGCTTGCAGTTGATATAAAAGACGAGATTTACGGCACACACCAACGACAAGCCATCACTGTTCCACGGTGCTTTTCTCCCTTTGTGACGTTATCAATGCTATTAGTTGCATACTGCTCATCTTGTTAGTAAATTCCCATTATGGCGTCTGTTCTGATTGCACCACGATTGGACTAACACAGCTCCAGTGACACTTCATTTCGTGCATCCCTACTTGTATTCGCACATGTTGTTGTATTTTCACGCATTTTATATCATCTCGTGTCGTCTCTTTCCTTGTAGCCCATGAGACCAGTTCCAGGATTTGTTGGTAACACCACACACGCAAATCTCATACTGCTACTGAGTATATGAAGTCCAGTGCAATACAGCAGCACCCTAAGCCAACGCAGTTCGTCGAGCAATATTGGTGTAGGTGTCACCTCATCTCTCACACACTGTAGGGCGTCTAAGCAACATTTAACCATCATTGATCATTTGCTTGTTCCCGGGTACTATAGCACACCACATTCCTCCGTCCCTGTCCCCATCTCGCCCTAAACAATCTTCTCAACCCAAAACCCGCACGAGGCCAATCCATCAATATCTCCGCCATCGACATCAGGGGCCACACGTGGCCACAGGACAGCACGCCAAACACTATAGGTTGGATGCTGGAATGTGCGCACACTGCACGATCGGGACACTAATTATCGACCTACGTGACGAAACGTATTAGTCGCCAGCGAGCTTGCGCGGTATGACATTGATATCACAGCGTTGAGTGAGATCCGACTGGCTGATCAAGGTAAGTTGCGAGAAGATGGTGCTGGGTACACTTTTACTAGATTGGTAAGTCTGAGGCAGCACCAGATGAACAAGGTGTCCGATTTGCAATTACTGACCGCCTGAATGGCCTGCTTGACGGGGGAGCCGATTGGTATCAGCCCACGGTTGATGTCGTTCCGTATATGCCTCAGACGTGGTAAGTTTGCAACATTTATTAGCACGTATGGTCCCACCATGAGTTATTCAGAGGAAACGAAATAGCAGTACAACTCACAATTGGCCTCTGTTATAAGGTCTGTGCCAATGAGTGATCGACTATTCCTGCTTGGTGACTTCAATGCACGTGTAGGGCGTGATGCCACAGTGTGGGCTGAGGTGATTGGGCCGCACGGGATTGGGATAGTCAATGGAAACGGAGAGCGTTTGCTTTCATTGTGTGCCACACATGGCTTGATGATCAAGGACACTCAGTTTGCTCTGCGTGCTAGGGATATTGCTACATGGACCCACCCACGGAGTGGTCATGCTCACTTGCTGGACTACGTCATCGTAAGTCAACGGGACATGATTGAAGTGCGCATGATGTGGCTAATGCGTAGAGCTGCATGTGGGACTGATCCTAAGCTGGTGCGCACAAAGTTCTACATAAATGTCTACAAATCGTCGTACTTTCCGTCGATTACCAATCGGAGGAAATACAACGTACGCACCCATTTTGCGTGCAGAAAAGAGACAAGCACTGGAGGATGCCATAAGAACCCGCCTCGGCGAAGACGACTCCTCGGCTTCTGTCAGCGTCCTATGGGACCACTTGAAGAAACAGGTGACCATTGCTACGGAGGAGACGATTGGGTGTACAAACTGTAAGCGGCCCGACTGGTTCGACGAAAACAGTATGACGATTGGGCCATTAGTACGAGCGAAAAACGCAGCGTTCATCGCATCCGAGGTTGACCCTAACAACGCGATGAAGAGCAATACTTTTCGCCACATTCGAAGGCAGCTAGCTGGAGAGCTGCATCAGCTGCAAAATGCGTGGTGGACAATGAAAGCTGAGCAGATGGAGTCCTACGCTGAACACCGTCAACAAAAGAACGCAGTGTACGGACCAACTGTGTAGCAACTGAAGACCCTTAATGACTTTGGGACCTACGCCGTAAACACACAATCTGATGACATCTTGCAGATGTGGCACAGACAATTTGATACACTACTGAACAATCGATGCGTGGTTGACTGGGACACACTGCACGGGCTGCAGCAACACAGCGTACTACCCGAACTACTACCGGAAATGTACGAAACACAGAGAGCGCTTACTCAACTACGGAATGGGAAATGCGCTGGTGCTGATGCCATACATCCGGAAATACTGAAGAAGGGAGGACCAGTTATGATACATGCACTCCATCATCTGGTGGAAGCTCTCTGGATGGAAGAGTAAGTGCCGGCAGAGTTGAAGGATGCTCTCATGCTTCCACTGCACAAGGAAAAAGGTACTAAGCAATACACCAACAATTATCGTGATATCAACTTACTTAACTGCGTCGGCAAGACGTTTGCCCGCATCCTACTAAATCGCCTTATGACACCTATATTGGAACCGAACGTAGCTGAGAAGCACTGTGGATTCCGCTCGGGCCGAAGTACCATCAACATGGTGTTGGCAGCACATCAACTGTAGGTAAGCGTCGTGAAGGCGCTCAACCGTTGTATTTACTCTTTGTCGACTTCACCAAAGTATTCGAGACGATGAACCATGAGGCGTTGTACTTGATTCCGTCAAAGTTTGGATGCCCTACAAACTTTATTCCTCTGACTGAATGCTTGCGCACTGGCATGCGAGCAAGGGTGCAGCTGAGTGGACAGACTTCAGCTGAATTTACCCTTATCTCTGGTGTGAAGCAAGGATGCGTCTTAGCTCCCCCCACTGTTCAATATCTATCTGACGGATGTAATATTGTGCGCATTCAATAAATGTGAATACTGTGTGCATCTGGAGCACTACATAGATGGAGGTTTGCTTAAAATCCACCGCTTTGGAGCAAGAAGCTTAGTGCGTGGGTCAACCATCCGTATGCTGCGGTTTACTGACGACTGTGTTTTTTGCACACAACGATGAAGAACTGCAATGCATGGCGACTGCTTTAGCTTCCACGGCGACCAAGTTTGGACTCAGCATAAACACAGGCAAGACTGTATGTCTATGTCAGCCGGCACCAGGAGTGCAGCCCATGTGCAGGCCAGAAATATGGATTGCAGATGAAGTACTACAGAACAAGTCAGCATTCTGTCACCTCGGGAGTACATTGTCAACCGACCTGTGGATCACCGACGTACTGCGCGCTTATGTAGTGAAAAAGAGTGCGGCCTTTGAAAAACTGGAACATCGCGTGTGGAAGAATCATCACCTCACTGTTGGAACCAAGGTGATGTTGTACAAATCCATGGTTCTCTCGGTTCTTATCTATGGATCGAAAACGTGTAGACTGTACAAAGAATATCCGGTTTCTGGAATGATTTCATCAACAGTGGCTTCACCGGATTCTGCACATCCAGTGGTGGGACAATGTGCTGCACACTGATGTGATCCGCCGGAGCGAAGTGTACACCATGCAATGAATGCTGCTGCTGCGACACCTCCAGTGGCTTAGACATGTACTCCGTATGGATGCAACCAGAATCCCGAAGAAACGGCTGTATGGGCAATTGACCGCAGGCGGCCGGAATGCAGGCAAACTAAAGTTGCGCTACCAAGACAATAGCAAGTTTAGTTTGTCCAGAGTAAGTACTGACCTAAGTGTTTGGGAGGAGATGGCAACGAATCACAGCACCTGGTGTGATCTCATCATGTGTACCGTTGCTCAAGCGCAAGAAAAACAGCTGGTGCACAGGGAGATTAAACCCACAGCACACAAACATCATCTGCCGGCGGACTACCATTCTTCGGCTACTCCCACGTAGAGCTGTAGTGCATGCGGCCATGTGTGCCTTAGCGCAAGCCGGTCTGAGCAGTCATCAACGATTCCACGATGGAGCTATGCCGAACAGGTCGACTGTTTGACCGAACACCACGGACTGATATGCGGCACTTGATGGAATGCAACTGAGAGGAGACGGTGAAGGTTACACGCACACGAGCGGTCGCAAAAAACTGTTCTCCTGCGTTATTCGCCTCCAAATCTTGGATTTATTCTCACGGTGACCTACGTGTCATCATTCGATTTGGCTCCGCGAGCTCCTCCTACCACTGTTCATCTATTGGATCTATCATTCACGGATCACCAGCAAACTGTGCTCTTGCAACTTCGAAGTCAACCGTATTTGAATCTTATCGAAGGTTTTATTTTTCCTCGCGTCGCAAAGAACTCTTGTGGTCTTATTTTAAAGATCTTTTTGAGAGTCACCTGATCAGCTTACTACCATTCCTTCAAGTCACTCTACAAAGCGATAGTCGTCAATATGATCCACCCTTGGAACTGCCACTGTCGTCATTAGGCAGTATTTTCCAAGTCACCTTGCTGCGCCTCAGTCGTACGTCGCATCACTGCGTACCCTCTACCGTCTGGATCGATAGCACGCACCTCGCCTATCTAACCTAAAAAACGCGTGACTCATCTGGCCGCGACAACTCTGGACCCGCCGACCTCAAACCAGCGCCGATTGCCCCGCAACGGTGTGTCAGTACCTTTATCCTCCTTCAACCCCTTTTCTACCCCTACTGAGAACATGCATGAAGAGCAAACGCGAATCATGTGCTAAAGTGGTAAAAAGTCTGGTGTGTACCATGTGTTTGAAAACCTATCACACTACCTGTCTTGGGAAGGAGTCGACGAAACCAAACACCGCAGAGGCGTTTTGGTTCTGCCAAGTATGCAAGTCTATTCCATTTGTTAGCTGCCTATCTGCGCTACTGAAGAGGTGTGAAAGACTAAGCGAAGCGGTCGAGCAACTGGTGAGCGCCAAAGTTACACCCATGGGACGAAACGGACCTGCACTTGTGAGTGAAAATAACACCCCGAATTCCCTAGTCAAGCCGAAGGAGCGAGCCAGGCGTCCCAACCGAACCCCAACGACTCAGCCTCCAACAGTATCAACTCCATTCTATCTCCCTCCTATAAGTAAAAACAGTGCCTGCAGCGCGCCTGCCTCAACTTCTGTACTGTGTGCTGCACCTAGTAGTCTGTTCGCTACAGTCGAGACTGTAAGCTATAGTCAACCAGCAATAGTGAACAACCCGGCAACGTACACATCGGTTGCCGCCAAGCAAACACCGGAAAGAGCACCGGTAACCTTTGCACCCGGACTAGAGAAAACAAAACTGCCGCAGCACGGATGGCACACACCAATGCCGTTCACAAATTTAACAAAAACACCGGATACTGAGCCTCCAACTCCAAAACCAGTAGCCACCAGGCGCAACCATGGTGTCCTAAACATTGTATGCACTAATGTCCCCGAATTCAAATCCGATACAATTAAGGGTAAGTTGACGGACGATCGAAATCAGTGGGTTAGCATCTGTACGTCGTTCGGAGTCCATGCTAATCCCAGGACATTAAAAAGAATCTCGCGCCACCCAAACGCGTTGCACTACGGCGAACCCCGGTTACTTCGGGTAACACTAAACTCGGCGGACGAGACTGAGGCCGTTCTGCTGTCTGTGAATCGTCTCCGCAACGACTCAAGTGGAGTGCGCATACTATCCGAAATCCCGTGGAAAGAACGTTCAGGGCGTCGCGCTAACAAAGATAGTTACAGTATAGGTCAAGATAAGAAAACAGTGATTGCTCACGGTGTTCCTGAGCTTACTGACTCCTCTTCCGACGATGCCCGGATGCATGACCGCGAGCAATTGCTCTACATCCGGGAGGCTCTTTCTGTCGGAAATGTGGTGGTCACCTCGTTGACAAGGATCCCCATATCACCAAACTATAAGGGGTGCGGTCCAAGACTGTTAAAACTTGTATTACAGTCAGAACTGATGGCACAAACCCTACTAGCGAACTGGATTAAATTCCGTTGCAGATTGTCAACAGAAATTCAGCTGAAAGCAGCAGAAACACCAACACCTTCTAACGACAATTCAGTAGAGGCATAACTCTTAGGGAAAACGCCAACTGCAGGAACCGACTCGGGGACGGTTTCAAGAGTAGTCATACTATCCGGATGGGCACAGTAGAGCACGAGCATACACCGGGATTCGGGGCATCTGATACCTGCTTATATATCAAATACTTCTATAGAGTATGCAACCCCTTCAAAAAACGATTAATCGCCGACCCTTTTTTGGTCGGCGTAAACTCATTTGCTTCATCCATCCACTCTAACACACTTTTGGTCTCCGAGAAGCTCTCATGTATGTACACAATTGCCCAAGGTCTACTCAGCAAACTAGCAGAATTAAGACTTCGACAAGCGTCTGCAGCTTGGGACCTCATCGCTGTCACCGAAACGTTGTTGCACTGCGAGATAACGGATGCTGAGATTGCACTAACGGGCATGTCCGTTGTCCGGAAGGATCGAACCAGAAAAGATGGTGGGGTAGCCCTTTATTTTCGTAACAACATGCAATGCGAACGTATAAACGATTCGGAAACCGAGTAACTACTCTGCCATCGGGTAAAGCCACCTCCGTATGTTGTCTCGCAACTGCGCCCAACTCTCCAGATTACCAGGTCGTTTCGTTGGGTAACTTGACGTAGACCGGTTCATTCTCGCAGAATATCCCATCGGAAGCCTTCTGGTCGTATTCTGCCTTAGATGTATCTTGCTTAGTAACGACAAGTAGCCTCTGGTCAGGAAATAGAAGATCCAGCCGTGTCCTCAACCTCCGTCCGAACATCAACTCGCTTGGGCTCTTCCCCGTAGTTTACTTTGGTGTCGTGCGGTACCCAAACAGAAATTTCTCCAACTTTGTTTGCAGTGGAGCAGACACTTGTACTAGTAGCATGGATCTGACAGTCTGGACGACTCTTTCTGCCAACCCGTTTGAAGCTGGGTGGTAGGGGGCTGAGTTCACATGATGTATGCCGTTGCTTTTGAGGAACTCTTGAAATGTTTCACTAGTAAATACGGAACCGTTGTCTGTTACCATCGTATTTGGTATACCGAAAGTACTGAGACACATCCTCAGGTAAGAAATTGGCGTGTTGTAGGAGGCATATGCGTGGAAATACTTGTACCCATTTCTAGGAAGCATCAATCAAGAGGAGAAATCTTGTTCCATCCGACGGGCCAAAGAAGTCTGCGTGTAGGCGTTCACAAGGTTTACTGGAACGTTTCCAAGGACTTTGTGGTATCGGAGTGGCGTTCTTATGCGTGATTTGACACACGTCGCAATGTTGGAACAGCTCTTCGATATCCCTGTCAGTATTAGGCCACCACACATAGAATCGCGCAAGTGGCATTGGGAGGCATTGGGAGCAGCAGCAAGTCAACTGGCAGGACATTCAGCTCAGTTTTTCCAGCGCTGCTTAGAGCAGAACCAAGTTCCCGCCATGTGGAAGCTTGGAATAATAACCCCGATTCACAAAGGTGAAAGCAGAACTGATCCCTCCAACTACCGCCCAGTAACCCTTCTTCCTATACTCTCAAAGGTCGTGGAATCCATAGTTGCCGATGCACTGGTGTGTTATCTGGAAAACTGGAACCTCATCACTCCTGAACAGCGCGATCATGTACAACGAATTTACTAATTGCACACTGTAGTTGGACGGAGGCATCTGACGCTGCAGAAGGTGTTGATGTGATCTACCTGGATATTTCCAAGGATTTCGATCGTCTAGACCATCGGATACTACTATCCAGGCTGCGGCATTACGGGAGCGGAGACCCTCTTTTAAGCCGGATCGCCAACTTTCGGCTTCAACGGCAATTAGTGGTCAGAGTTCGGAGCTCATTATCGAACCAACTACAAGTCGAATGTGGTGTGCCGCAAGGCTCAGTTCTAGGTCCACGTTTGTTTTTGGTTTTATTAATGACCTTGCACAGGGAATCGCTTCAAACTTCCTAATGTTCGCCGACGATACCAAGATCTGGCGCAGGATCCAGGCGAACGCCGACCAACATGTGCATCAGAGTGATTTAGATACGGTGTATCCATGGTCGACCCAAAACTTATTGCATTTCAACGTCAGTAAATGCAAGGTGCTTTCCATCCAACATCAGAGCAGCTACTCATACCGGCTCGGAACGAATATACTACAACAATCAACTCTCGAACGTGACTTGAGTGTCCTGGTTCAAGATGACTTGGGTTGCTTCAGGCAATCCGAAAAGGCCTTGAAGACCGGGAACCAACACGTCGGGCTGTTGAGTAGGGCGTTTGGACAAATAAACAGCTCCATATTTAGACAAATGCTCAGTGCGGAAGTTCGCCCCTTTGTCGAATATGCAATTCAAGCCTGGCATGCATGGCTGAAACACGACCTTAATGCACTGGAGCAGCCACAACGCCGGGCATCTAAGAACGTAATTGGAATGCACAATCTTTCTTACCAGGAGAGTCTGCAACGACTGGGATTATTCAGTGGAAGCTATCGCAGGCTACGAGGCGACCTGATTATGGCATACTTGATTCTGCGAGACCCACATCATATGTGCCGCGCTTTTCTGCAACTCAGCATCAATACAAACCTGAGGGTCCACTCATTAAAACTCGCAGAACAATACAGTCGTCTGGAGTGCCGCAGAAATTTCTTTTCCATCCGTGTCTGTCACCCGTGGAATGCTCTGCCAGAATCGGTCGTCTCTGCACCGACACTAACAGTAGTTAAAAGACGGTTGAACGATGCACACATCCACTTACACTTTGCCACTTAGGACTACGTCTCCATC
The DNA here is from genome assembly GCA_944474145.2 of Dicrocoelium dendriticum. Classification (NCBI taxonomy): domain Eukaryota; kingdom Metazoa; phylum Platyhelminthes; class Trematoda; order Plagiorchiida; family Dicrocoeliidae; genus Dicrocoelium; species Dicrocoelium dendriticum. Next base: position 46,342,613 of record OX104071.1, read on the forward strand.
CTACATCTGGAGTTTACCATGGAATTATTTGTCGTTAACTGTGAGTGCTGTGAATGTAAGAGTATCGCAGGACTACAGCGAAGCAAACGTTAAGTCCTTATTTTCATATTTAAAGTATTAACTATTTTACTATCATTATTATCCTTATTGTTATGTTGATATCCCAACCAACTATCCAACAGGACTTGTAAAGCAAAGCTTCTTAACCCGTATAAATTCATTGTTCATTGTTCAAGTGTCTTGATTCTCGTGATTCCTGGGTACGTTTCTTGCAGCTCTTTTAAGAAATTCTGTCACCACCGTAGTGGTTTGATCGCTCTAGATCACCATAGCAGAAACCCATCCTATAGACTAAGCTCTGTGTATTGGATAAAGTAAGGCATTAATTGCGCTTCACAGCTGTTAGGCCATCGTTGGGAGACCAGACGCTTGGCTTCGGCCAGTAATATATCCCTTTTAGTTTCTTGACGGACATCGGCATTTGACATTTGACACCAAATGTTACAGCACATGGACACGCTCCACAGGTTTAAGTACGCAATCTAGTAGGTGATTCAATGACAAATGACTCAGAGCGTCCGTGATTCTAGTTATATTCCTAGGGAAAAGGCGACCTTGCACTTGTAAGCTGATAGCTATAAATCCCAACGTTCCATACGAGATGACGCCATCAGGTTTATGGCTTTTTCACACCAAGCAGGGTTAACAGATACGGAAGGCTAGTAGCTCGGGTTGGGAGTTAACGTTTCGATTCGCTTTCCGAGCTAAATAAGTTAATAGCAAACCTATCAACACTTCGCTAAGTGGCATCCTCAGTGCACTGCTGCGTAGAGGAAAATCTTACGGAAAGTGTCAAGGGGAGGTGGCGTTTGAACTTGGCCTCGTCGATCTGTGTCCGTTGACCTTTGTTTGTTCGATTTTCGGCTGCCCAGTTTCAGCTTTCTCAGCTGTAGATACACAGGATTGAGGTCCATGCGGTGGTTCACTGAATTCTCCGTAGAGAACTATACCTGGAGGAATTCCCTTCATTTTCTGGTCCCTCTGAGCGCCAGAATTTCTGTGTTGTCATATATAACGTTGTGTCCTTCCTCATCGCGATGCACTGAGATCTGTGACGATGCATAATGTTATCGACAGGCACGCTTGTTCTCTTGTATTCTTGTGGATAGTATTTTCCCCGTTTGACCCACATAGTTTTTCTCACAGTTATCGCATTGTATCCTGTATACGTCAATAAACCAACAAACAGAGGTCACGGGACACGGATCGACGAGGCCAATTGCAGACAATACGTCCCGACAACACTTTCCGTGAGATTATCCTCTAAGCATCCGTGCACTGAAGATGCCACTGAGCGAAGTGGTGAAACGTTTATCATGAAATTACTCAGCTCGGATATCCAATCAAAACGTCAACTACCAAGCCGAGCTACAGGTATTCCGAATCATTGCAAAAAGTCACGGGCGCTCAACATTCCGATCTGCTCGTCGTTGGGAAGATCTTGTCTGCCGAAAAGCCTCCACACAGGAACAGTTATCCTTCCTATTTGAATGCCTACGAAATGACATCCTCCCCAGAAGTGTCTACTACAAGCCTCCGATAAACCATCCGCAAGCATGGGCAGTTGCAAGGCAGTTTGGAAAGCGCATGGTAAGGATGACGACCACTGACGCGCACAATCGGAACTAGAAAAATGAATGGTTTCTTAAGGAACACTCAACTACGTGCCTAGAAACAGTGGCCAACAAATGACAAAACAGCTAGACCTAGTGATTGATCGCAAAAAAGCAATTGCAAAAACGGAAAAGCAGGCCGTCCATCAAGAAAAATTGCCCAAATTGCGTGGCTTCAGGTGCGTTGATGTCAAGGATGGTTGGGTCAGGAAGCTGTTCAACCGGCCGCTCAGTGTTTGACACGTCCCGTAAGATGGTTGGGGTGAATACGATGAAATCAAAATATATGTGGGTTATCTACCGAACATCTGCCGAGATGAATACTTTGATGAATAACATCAGTGTAAAGCTAAAAATCTAGCGGAAACGTTCAGTACTACACTGGGATGCAGTGATAGTTGATTTAAGGCGTGAGAAAAGTAAAATAAGGTCGCTCACTTCGGTCCATGTGATACATTAATGCTGTAGAAAAGCGTGCTTGGCGTAATCCACAGTAGAGAAGTTTAGGTAACAAAATGCTAGGATCTAATAGCAACATCTAATCGTTCTTTAAAAACGTCCAAGTTATGGAAGGATACAACTGAGTCTAGCAGTGTGTCCCAGGGTTGGAAAACCCGAAGGGAAAAGTGATTCCGTCGACACTCTTGACGGCTATATTGTTCCTTCAATTTTAAGCAGTTATCCCTGAGCTGCCTTCTGTGGCTAAGTTTCAGCAAGTGGCGGCATACGTGGTTAGGGTCACCCAATATCTGATACACTAATAGAGATCGCCGCGCAGCCTTCGATAGCTTCCGCTGAAAATTGCCAGCAACTTCAGCCTTCTGTAGCAAGAATGATATCGCAGGCCCTTTTCGTTCTTTGTTGCTCTTGGTTGTGATGAATCTAACGCCTCTAGGTGGCGTTTCAACCAAAGTTGCCAAGCTTGGATAGCGTATTCAACTTGCGGGCGCACGTAGGAATTGTGCATCATTGGGAAGATTAATGAGTCAAATTTACCGAATGCACTTCGCAGCATGCCGACGTGCTGCTTGCCTCTTTTCGCAGCTACTCCAGCCTGTTTTCAACAGTTGAGGTTGCTCTGTACGATCACACCAAGTTGACGTTCCTGGGAGCTGGTCTGTAATCCGTTTGTCCCAAGCAAAATGTATAGTTATGTTTATGGCGTAGGTGCGCAACGCGACAATTGTTTACGTTGAATGGTTGAGCGTTTTGAACTGACAAGTTCGACACGGTGTTAAGATCGTACTGGAGCCGTTCGTGGTCGTCCAATCCCCTGGTCCTTCCCCATATCTTGATATTATCAGCGAAAAATAGGAAATCGGAAGCAACTGATCAAGCCAAAGGGCTAATTAGCACCAAGAACAGACGAGGTCCAAGTACCGAACCTTGGGGTACACCACACACCACAGCAATTGCATCGGAAAATGATTCTCGGACTTTCACCTCTAGTCGTAATTTTTGTAGAAAATTACTAATCCAAGTCAGGATTGGGTCGCCAATGCCGCAGTTTTGAAGTTTCTGAAGAAGAATTCGATGGTTTAAGCAATCAAACGCTTTTGAAAAGTCCAGGTAGATGATTTTGACTCCTAATCCATCATCAATAGCTTCAGTCCAGCTAATACTTGCAATTAGTGGATTAGTATTACATAACCGTTTTTGACAGAAGCCATGTCACTCGGGGTTATTAAGTTGTGGTTTTCCAGATGCTGCATCAGCACATCTGCGATGATTGATTCCATCCCTTTGGGTAGTACAGGAAGTAGTGTTATTGGACGGTAGTTGGTAGGGTCAGTGCGGCTACCTCCTTGATGGGTAGGAGTAATGAACCCTCGCTTCCATACCGGTGGAACATGGTTCTCTTCTAGACACCGCTGACAGAAAACAGCCAGTGGTTCTTCTAGATCATTAGCTACCGCCTGCAGAGCCTTTGGTCGGATGTTGTCGACGCCAGGAGAACCGTGGATACCTAAATATAACAACTTCTTCAACACAACTTCCGCAGTGAAGGTGATGTTGTCTAAAACCGACGGTGGAGTAATAGAAACGATGAGAATATTTGGGCTCGTAACCCGCTGGAAATTTTAGGAGTAATGAAGCTGTAGAAGATCGGCTACTTCCATTGCTGATCGCGTGTATCCATCAGCAGTAACTAGTGCTGGAATCCCCCGTTTCACCTTTAGAACGCCGTTAACGTGCCCATACAGATGTTTGCGGTTCGTGTAGTCGTTCTATTAACTCCTGCTGATGCGTGGCCTTGCCTTCGCGGATCACTTTCACACAGAAGTTACGATGTGTCACGTATGCAGTCCAGGTTTCGGCAATCGAGCAGTCCTTGTGAGCTCGCTATGTCAACTCTCTCCGGGACATGCATTTACGTGTTCTGATCATCAGAAATGACTTGTGCTTGTTTTGGGTTGGAAGGAGTTCTGTTCCGATGCGTCCACTACCAGTATGCTAAACGTCCTTGTAAATGTTTCCCAGGCAAGATCTGAGGGGTATTCAGTTGAGAAAGTCCAAGATGTATCCTTGACAAGCGTAGATAACACCTTATAGTGCGTGACAGTATGCACTTCATCATCCTCCTTTTAAGGATACACCGCATGGCATAAATAGTCAAAGAGTAGCGTAACAAGATCACTTCGACCTAGTGGTTTGCTTGCAACTACTCCGTCAACCATAAGTTCTTCGGTAGTGAGCACAAGATCCTATATCAGTGGCTTGTTAGCAGTTCTTAATCTGGTGGGAGAGGTTACGCGGTTGTACAGAGGATGGCTAGCAATTAGCTCTTGCAAGCAGGCTTTAAACTGCGTAACGTCGTTTGCTGGCGTTTCTATGTCGTGCACGATAAAGTATCCAGCGATAAGAATATGGGTGTAGGACTTGTTTACTGCAAACTGAAAGACGTGGTTCAGTTTGGAGTCCATTTCCGCCGTTGTGTTTGGTGGGCTGTAAATCACGGCTAGTAGACATGTGTTCTTATTTCGTAACCATAGGCGGCACCAAAACCATTCAGGAGCGCAAATTTCTGGGTGATCGATAACTTCACATCGGAGATTTGTATTTTAATAAAAAATCACACCACCACCCATTCCGGTGTTATCATTCCAAAGCAACGACATACCAGGCAAATCGTTCACGGAATCGGTTATTTCAAGATTTAACCAGGTCTCTGTAATCATGACGAAGTCCCGTGGTTGTGAAGCATGGAGTTCTCTAAGTTCGGCCCACTAACCTAGAAGGCCTTGGGCGTTTGTGAACATACAATATGGGGACACCAACTTAGGTTGTTGCTGCAGCATCAGTTTTAAATCAGCGTATTCGTCAGTCATGATTCTTCCACTCTGTCGCCACCGTCATAATTGAGGGGGACGCCGCCTCTGTTATGATTGCGTAATTGCCTGATAAGATTGTCACTGGCACGGTTAGAGCACGCTTACGATGACGACTTGTAACGCTGGCCAATCGAACGGCGTTACGCTGACCTGATGACGCTAGCTTAGCCGGTGAGACGGAAAAATGAGCGAGCGTGTCAACGATCTTGGCCGCACATGTTCGGATAGACGCTGAGCACTCGGAACGGACGCACACGAGAGGGGGTTACGATAGACGCGCGCTAATGACTTAGACGCGAACGCTGGCCAGCTAACGACGCACATGCAATCCCGTGACTCGACCGACTCCCAAGTAAGGCGAAGAGGAAAGAAAGACAGGCGGTCCTCTGTAGGCTCTTTTACGACCAACAAAGGGCGAATCACAGCCAATGCTATGGGTCATTAAGTAAGGGAAAATTTCTACCATGATGAGGTGGTAGTTTGTAAAGGGCCATTGTCAAAAGGTGCGTAGTTGGGCCGCGTCTCGGAGTGGCTCATCACTACTACGTTGTGGGGAGGAATTGGGCCCCGCTTCCCACAGCCATTCTGCCGGGGTTTCTGGCGCGTTTTGGCGGGGATTTTTGACGGGCCGGCAACATACTGGCAAATTTAACGACCAGATGCCGGACGTAATCGCCCGTACACTGCAAAGCTCTTTTTGGTTGCACATTGCTTGGACCCGTTGTTCGGAGTACTCCGCCTTATGCCACCGAGGATTTTGTACAGACAAATGAGATGCCATTCGAATGGCAGCGTAAAGTTTTGTTTGATACCGGTTTTCAACGTGTCGGTTCGAGTAGTCGGTCGCTGTCCGGGGAAACCAAAACAGCCATGTCTATCGTCGAAATTTCCGTACGCCTCGTTGGCAGGCATTACGAGATAGTCCTGCCGTGGAGAAATCGGAGTGCTGATGTTCCCAGCAATTACGATGTAGTTAGCCGTACGTCGGACTATTTAATTCTACGGTTATTGAGTGATCCATCATTCCAAAAATGGTAGTTGTCGCCTCACACATTTATCAACCCGAAAAAATCCGACAAATTCAGAGTAGTAATTGATTGTGCTGTAAAGTACTAAGGTCTTTCTCTGAATGACCAACTGGAGTCTTTATGCGTTTTAGGGTCAAAAGGGTTTCAGTTTCCGCTGACATTGAAGATATGTTCCTGCAGGTAAAGGTGCCTCTATGTGAAAAGAGCACTACGGTTCCTTTGGTGGATGGATGACGCGATATGCTCGGAAGTGATCGAATACCAAATGACAGCGCATCCCTTCGGTGCCACTTCGTCAAGAATTTGTGCCGATTTCGCACTGTGTTGGACAGATGATGTATGGAAACCTCATTAAAGCAAAGATGTGACAGAAGCTGTTCATAATAACTTCTACGTTGACGACCTTTTGATCGCGCGGCCAACCGTAAAGGAGTCAACGCAGTTGGTGGCCCAGCTCAAGGAGATGCTAGGTAAGTGTGGATTCAAGCTGCGCAAATGGGTCTGTAGTCACGAAGAGGTGTACAACGCCGTTCCGCAAGCAGAGATCGCTGAGTCAATAAAGCCGATAGCTAAAGTGCGTGGGAATAGCCTTTGGGAATAGCCTTGGATTCCCGTGAGGACAATTTTCTCTATCAGTTCACAATACCCGATAGACCGAATACGAGAAGGGGCATCTTGTCTGCAGTCTCCATTTTGAATGTCCTCTTGGGTCTAATCGCCTCTTTAGTTATGTCCGCTGGGTTACTACTGTAAAGGCTTTGTCGAAACAAACAACATCGGGATGACCCGATCACTGGTGAATACAGTGACACCTGGAGTTCCTGGCTATCTGAAATGAAAGCGCTAAAGGTCTTAAAAATTCTGCGATGCATTCGCAAGCTTGGAGATACATGAGAGTGGCCACAACTGCACATTTTCTGTGATGCATCCAAAGCTGGATATGGTGTGGTTGCTTGTGCTATCTCTCACGCTGAAGACAGCGCATAGTGCTCTCTATTATGCGCGAAATCGAGGGGCATCACAACTCTAGCATCCTTGAAGAGCTAGCTTCTTGGGCCAGGTATTCTGAAGAGTGTCGAGGATGAGTGGCCCAGGCTTTGATGGAGTTCTGAGCCGGCTGACGTAGAATGGAAGCGTTCTGCTGCTCAGGTTTGTGCCACATCAAGGGTGACTCCGTCGTCTATGATAAGCAGCAGATATTTCGATTGGATTCAGATACAAAAATCAGTGGTGTGGTTGCCTCGATTCAAGCAGCAATCTAACGCCCGTAGCCAGGGGGCTGACAGAGCCACGCAATGCAATAAATTAAGTACCTTGTATGAACTCAACAAAGCAGAGTGCGAAGTCATGCGAATCGCTTAAACCGAAACTTATGGCACGGAGTTAGAGCGGCACGAAAAGGTGAATGCAGGCTCAGTGATTCTAATTCGGAGATAAGGAGAGGCCCTTTGACCCGTCTTCACCCAACCCAACCAGGTGGTTTACATTGTGTTAGTGGCCGGTTGGTGTATTCCGTGCATAACCGTATGGCGCTCGCCCCTAACGATTTGAGGATACTGCGATCTAACGCATCGCAATTCTTGAAGGCTTCTTTACCCGAAGAATATAGGCGCTGCTGGCGACAAGCCAACTAGCTGACGGCTTTGCTTTGGGAACTGTGAGTCGCAGTCTAGACAAAGGTGGGTGCAGCAAAGTCGGAAATTCAGAACTTGTGCCGTAGGTTTGATTGTTTCGGAAACTAGTTCACGGGTCACGTGGTAGATGGGGATTGTTGACCACTGCACAACTGCTGAAGACCAGGTTGTCAGCAATGCAGCTGTTAGAACAAAGATTGGGTTAATCATGAGATGTGCGAAGGCTGAGTCTATTGGTAGGCAGCGAAACGGGTGGGCGTTGCAATCCAGGCTGTTGGATCTCCGCAGGTACGTGGTGAGCCTTCGAATCTGCCGTTCCAGGGAGACCCACTGTGAGTCCAAAAGCCGAAGTGGGAGTTCGCAGGCGTGTCCGTGTAACTTCTCTGACCTATCAGAGTGGCTAAGGCGGTGCAAGGCGGCCCAGAGCAGAAAACTTTAACATCCTCGGTGGAAAACCTGGATCGGATTATGGTGGGCAGTGTAGAACTAATTTGCGACAACCCAAGTCTCACCCTGCCGAGTGCCTACTTCCATGTTGGTCAGCCTCATTGCCCGGTATGGATTAATCGTGTGTATCTCCACATGTCCATTTGCTGTTTGTCCAACGCTCGCTGCCATGACGCCATTACTGTGTGACTCAACCTTCCATTTCCAGTTTATCCACCTCCACCATCGTTTTCCCTCCTATGCACAAGTACCCCTATGTTCGGCCTTATTGACATGACACTGGTTCCCTTGGGTTGATCGATTTGTGTGATTCTCACAGTTTGTGCAGTTAGGTAGACCAGACCTTACCGCAGCTCGTATTCATTAGCGGACGAATATCATTGGCTCACCTTGATTCTTACCACAGGCCATGTGTCTCTCACTTCGATTTCCTTGTTTGTTTCGTACGTCTGAACTCACGGATCGCTTATGGATCTGAGCGCAACTCGTTGGCATATCTTTCAGTCTGAAAATCGTTAAGATAATGTCTATTTTTGTACGAGAATTTGTACAAATAGCACCTTTATCTCAGGTCCGGACTTGGTATTTCGTTGAATATTCCGGTGGAATAAGCGTGGCCTAAACTTCCAACCGCTGTGGTGATCATGAACAAGGTCAACTACGTTCAGAAATGTGTATCACGCTCAACGACTCCAACTAATTCGGACGACTTAAGATGACGGTTAACGTAGCCAAGCTTGAATCTCGCATATCTCTCCATCTTGAAAAGCTTCTTCTAATTCGCGTGAGTGATAGTGACACCTTTAATTGTTTGAAGCCAAGTGGTAGCATTACTCCGCAGCTGTATAGGTCACGGAATAGAACAATGATATATTACAGGTAAAAAAGCGATTGCATTACAAGTCTCGTAGGATGGTGGAAGTGAAAGTAATCATAAGTGTAAATCGTCAACTTCAGCGTCTAGCGATTCAGGTGCCCCTCATTCATATAAACATTTTAGAATGTGTACTGTATTGCCACTGTTGAGTGATATGGGGAAAGTATGTCTTAAGAACAAAAAAACGACAACGCTTACTCGTGCGCCGCTTTCTTGGACTGAGGTAATTGATGAATGTAGTTGTAATATATCCGTAACTATATTCCTCAACAGCAGTGTGTAAGTAGTGAAGCACAAAAGCTGGGAATGAGCACCGTTTGTTCACGTTTGGTTAACGTAGACATCTTTGATTATATGGTGTAATGTAAGTGGATAAGCGAATCGTCCAGACGCCTTTTGAATACCGTTAGCGTGGGGGAAGAAACAACGTATGTGGGAAGAGCGTTCCAGTGTTGACACACACGAAGGGAAAAGAAATTCCGGCGGCATTCCAACCGGCTGTATTGTGTGGCCAGCTTTACATAGTGTCCTCTGGGTGTGGTATTGCTATTCAGCTTTAATAGGTGACGACAAGAATGGTTTGGATCCCTCAGGATCATATAAGTCATTATCAAGTCGCCACGCAGGCGTCACTATTGTCCACTGTAGACCACGAGGGCTTTCAGCCTCAATCGGTAAGGGAGATGAAACAGGCCCTGTACGTACTTGGTCGCCCTTCGTTGTGGCAGTTCAAGAGCGGTAAGGTCTTGCTTTTGCCATGGCTGCCAGGCGTGGATGGCGTACTCAGAATGAGGCCGAATGTATGCGTTGAGCATCTGAGAAAAGATGGAAGGTTCGAAGCGCTCGAATGCCCTCCGCAAAAGGCCAAGGTGTTGGTTAGCTTTTTTGGAGGGTTTCTCGGCCTGACGGAAACAGCCCAGATCTTCCTGCACTATCACGCCTAGATCGCATTCCGTTGAAGTGCGCTGTAATATTTGATCCCCCAGTCCGTATTCGCAAATCGTTTTATGGCGTATGCTCAACACCTTGCACCTTGTAGCGTTGAACTGAAGCAGATTCTGAGTCGACCATTCGTAGACCCTGTCAAGCTCATCCTGAAGTGCTGCATTGTCGCTGGTTGTTCTAATGGCTCGCCATATCTTGAGATCATCAGTGAAGAGTAAGGAGTTGGATGTGATTACTGTCATGAGATCGTTTATGTAAATCAGGAATAGTCATGGACCAAGTACTGAGCCCTGGGGCACTCTGCACTTAACGTCGATCGGGTCAGAGATGACGCCGCGGACTCTTACATTCAGATATCGTTGAAGCAAGAAGTTATCTATCCAACCGAGGATTGGGTCACCAATTCCACAACACTGCAGCTTGTGAAGGAGGATACGGTGGTTTGAGAAGTCCACATATACTGCGTCAACACCTACGCCGCTGTTAACGGTCTCCGTCCAGCTGGATCTAGCAAGTAGCAAGTTTGAAGTGCAGGATCGGTTCTTGCGAAATCCATATTGTTCTTGTGCTATGATATTGCGTTCCTCCAAGAAGTTCATCAGCGCTTCGGCAACAATTGCTTCCATGGTTTTGGAGAGCACCGGAAACAGTGTTATCGGGTGTTAGTTGGCCGGATCTGTACGACTTCCTCCCTTATAGATGGGAGTGACGATGCCCTGCTTCCACATTGTTGGCACCCGCATCTCATTGAGGCATCGTTGGAGGAAGTTACAGAGTGGGTCCGCCAGGTTTACTGCAGCCAATTTCAACCCCTTTGGACGAATATTATCAATGCCGGGAGAGGTATGCTCACGCAGAGGAATTGGCCTTTTGATAACATCCGCATCCGTAAACACAATGTGGCTAAGTCCTGGTGGTGGTAAAAGATTGGAGTGCTACATAGGCTGATTCTAGCAATGAGCAATGCGCCGCAGCACAAATTGCATCGCTGGCTAGTGAATACACTTTCACCGCTGCGACAACTGTCCTATCCCTTTAGTCTTAAAGATTCCTTTCAACTTATTAATAACTTGTATGACAACAACCTGCTCGATAAGGTCTGGTGTTCCTTGGAGGTGGAATCTCTATTCACCAGCGTCCCGTTACAACAAAGTGTTGATTATATATGTGAACTAGCTAAGTAATCTAGTTATTCGTTAACAATTCCAGTTGAATTCCAAAAGAAATCCTTGCTTTTGTGCACAGAAAATTTTGGTTTTTGTTTTCAGAATACGCCACATCGTCAAATCCAAGGAGTGGAAATGGGTAGACCACGAGACCCTGTACGCGCCGATTTCTTCATGCTGATGATAGAAAGAGGCATATACATAGAAATAGCCAAGTTACCATACTATAAACGTTATGTAGACGACATATTGACCTTTAGTTCGTCGGAGAAGCAGATTGTCCAGTTGGTGCAGTAAGTTACCTGTGCACATGACAAGTTCCGGGTCACCTGCAATGTGGAACAGAAGAACTGTCTACCATGGTTATACATCCATATCCGTCGTAGATGACGAGCTCATTGAAAGGTCTCTCTACAGAAAAGCAACATGGTCTGGCAAATACCTGCACTTCACCAGCCTACCAAGGCGGTACAAGCGGACCCTTGTGAAAATTAGTTAGTCGTGGTAAACCAATTTGCTCGGCTGATTGTCTGGCCGACGAACTAGAGTTAATTATAACAACACTCATCGCGAATGGTTATCCTCGTAGATTTATAGAGAAACGCAGCCAACAGCCAGGCCCGAAGGACTTGGTGCATACGGCAGCCAAAAAAGATTTATATCGAGTTGCCTTTCAAGGGGGACTTTAATATATCGAAAACCACGAAAAGTTTAATCCCTGCTACGCAGCGAAGTTACGGTGCTGCTCAGGTTGTGGTCATAAGTAGAACTCGTAACTTGCCGGTGCCTCCAATGAAGGAAGTTCAACCGATCGGGGTCGACTCACACTGCACATAACAATTCGTATGCAACTGAGGAGCCTGTAGCGACCTGGAGATTTTCCAGTATGAGGTAAAATATTACCAAAACATAGTTTCATTTGTACCCAGAGAAATCAAGCAATGCGTCTGTCGCTTACTGACCACTTTAGTTCAAGAATAGCGAAATCGATTGCCGGACGCTATAAAAAGTCGGTCCTTCAGGGACAAAACGTATATTCTGCAAACAAAAGGACCAGGCGAAAACGCAGCCATCGGGCGAGTGAAACATATCGGTAGATACAGCTAGTTGGATCCATAATTAACGACGTTTGTGAATGCATGACATTTTTCCTTTGATTTAGTCAAACAAACTCCAGCTGTTGGCCAATCAGCGTGTTTGCGAGAAACGTGTGAACGTCCAATCAGCTGCCGCCTTTCCTTGCGGCAGCCTAACGGCTTCCTTGCTGGGCTGACACCGCACGTTCGTTCGAGTGTATACTCCCATCACAGACGCCACTTGTGCACAGCCAACCAACCGATGGAAAGTGAAAAGACAGGTAAAAATAGGGCGAGGTAAACGTTTATTGTCGAAACGTACAGGTTCGCTAAGCTAAAAAAGGCACCCAACATAAGCTAGCTAGGAAGAGGAAGGAAGAGATGTTCCGGTGGCATAGGTGGTTAAATCCGGTACCAGGATTCCGGAAGTGTGTATATATAAACAAAGTGGTCAGCAAGCGACAGACACACTGTTTAATTTCCCTGGGTACCAATGGAACTGTATTTAGGTACTAATTTACATCATACTGTAGAAGCTCCAGGTCGCTACAAACCAGTTACATAGGCAGAACCAATCGGTCTTTGGCTTCCCAAACACAGGAATACGTGCCAAGATGGGTTCAACGTTAAATTGACCAGCATCCCTGTCCCACTGAAGTTCCGTGCTTGCGCAGACCGGCAGCTTCCTCAATAGGTAAACATCTGCTGATCACGCTTCACTGGATAGAGCTTGCACCAGAGTTCACAATTGTGTTACGACACCCTAACCCCCGCTTCCTCCGTTTCGCTGGGTCAGTCGTCATAAGCCGGCCCTGTGTGTTCTAAAGCAATTATAGTCAGCCTAAGACTGTCGCGAACAAAGGGGTGGAACTTCCGTCATTCATTTTGCACCTCATGCTTATTTGATCACACCCATAGTTAAGTATAGACTTGCATATTGGTTACGGTTAATGGTACTGAGGAGACAATACGAAACGCATGCATCTACCAGCTTTCGTCTTCTCCCCGTGCTTTTCAAATTTCTAAAAGAAACTAACCACTTAAAAAGCTGTAATGTAAACGATTCGAAGCTCATCTTCAAGAGTTAAACTAGCGCAATCCTATAAAACACGTCACTACTCCCACCAGATTTAGAACTGTGGGCAAGCCAGTGATGTCAGTCCCACAGTCCACTAGCAAACAGCTCGTGGTTTGTGTGCCAGATGCAAGCCATTCTTGGCGCCGTGCTGATCAAGTGGCGCCATTATTTGGCTGCATTTGGTAAGCTGACTTTCCCAGAAAAGAGTCCAGCAGTGTACCCCGTTAAACATTATGACGTACAGTCTGAACCCGTTGGAAAATGGGTAGGTAGGGTTGACTGTATCCAGAAAGAAGACGAGCGACGTAATTAAATACGTTCATTAGCTGGGAAAGTATCAGCGCCGAAAGCGTTTTATTGTTCCAACAAACCAAAGTCCTTTTTGAGAGGTAGAACATGACAGGCTACCAGTCAAGTCTGAATCACAAGTTGTGTATCAGTTTACTTGTGCCTGTGGTGCTAAGTATCTCGGACATACGGCCATACGTTTGTCGACGAGGATAGTTGAGCATTGCCCAGGGTCATTGCGGCGAGACATCGTCAAGAATATCAACAATTCCATTATGGAATATCTAAATCTAAGTGGACATGAGATCACGGCCAATGATGCCCTCAAATCTGCTTTACAGCGTGCCGAAGCGACACTCAAAGGGGCCTAGAAAACCAAACCTAAGAACAGCTGAAGCGATCGCGATCAGACTGCTGCGACCAGTGCGCTTCAAGCAGAGACTACTGGTGAAAACTCTAAGACTACCTTGGGCTTGACAAAATCTCATTCAGATGGAACCATGGTGACGACCGGTATTGGTTTACTACTTCGGTTTACCCACCATTGTTCTGCCGGGTCAGCTCAGATTAGCGTCCAACAAAGCTACAGTCGGCCGCCTCCATAATCGGTCGAATCTACTGAGCAATTCCACACCGTTATTATCCACTTCCGTGCTGACTAGCTACAGCATACGGTTATTTCTATCTCTCTTAGAAATGTAATTCCGTGATACGATTTGCCGAAAAGAGTTACCTTTGTAACTGGGCCTTCTGAGATTTTCATGGGCATTATCCACGAAATTACATAGCCACAATATAGGTAAGCTGGTGGGAGTATAAGGACTCCCTCAGTCTTGAAACTGAGGATATGTAGGTAGTTCAGAGAAACAACTTTGTACGATTGGTTAGAAAGTACACCAACAAGAGCGGGCGAAACCATGTCGTTAAAACCAAAAACTACCTTACAGATATATCAAAAGGTCTAATACGTTGTAGGGCTAAATCCTATTACTCGATACGTTCGACGAGTGCATACACACGGTGGGAGAGACGACAACGCAATACGGGCCAAGCGTTTAAACAACTACCACGATAAACTAGTTTAGAACCCACCGTTTTCACTACGCCTCTATCAGGTTTACCCAGTTTCTAGTTCACAGCAGAGGGAGCGCTAAAAAAGGCGCTATTCCTGCGCACACAGTTGGTTTGAGCGGACAACATTTACCGACTGCACTTGAAGTAGTATATATATATATATATATATATATATATATATATATATATATATATATATATATATATATATATATATATATATATATATATATATATATATATATATATATATATAATGTTGACTTACGTACGCTGCATTCGGTTTTCTGACCGCATGCTTGCATGCTGAGTTTCTTTATTTCAGGTAGTGAGTTTTCTATATTGCCCTAATGCTTTTTTACATATTAATGTCTACCAGAACTATCTTTTTATAAATTTGCAAGCGTCGCATAAGCTGATTGTAGTTAACTTCGATAACATTTTCCCGTTGGTGGCATTTCGTAAGATACCTTTTTGACGTTTTAAACCTATCGCGGGTTTGTTCGTAACCAATTTATTTCATAAGCTCATTTAGTGAAGAGTTATGTCACCGCATAAGTACGCATTGTTCGACTCATTTTATTTGATATCATCGTTTCAAGTGTTTGGCTGTTGTTTGATATCCCCGGTATGGTTGCACTTGATGTGCATGCTGACAAGGTGCCCACCTGTCTATTACCCACTACCTCGTCCATACTGGCTCCAAGAGATAATTGGTCGTTGCTGGAGGGGACGGGGTGCACGGTTCTTGTGGTCGTACTAGGCTCGAAGAGTGGTTCCATACACTCAGTGTGGAGCGGACTACGGTCCAGCCACCGCCTTGTGTGCGCTTGATTCCCCAAATACAGTGTGCTTGTGTTTGCCTGTGAAGGAGTGTGGGCCGGCTCCGTTGATGAAACATGGGTCCCATTCACATGCCCCCGGTCTTATTCTTTCGGGTTTACACTGGATATGGGGTGTGTGGTTGGAGCTGTGGGTAGTGCAGCGCAAGCCACCCATGGTCCCTCTGTAGGCGCAGACGTCCTGTAGCTGGAAACAGTGACAGGCAAATCCGAAACTGGATGCCCCCACCATATATTTATATCAACGCTTCGATTCCACGCGACACCGACGGTCATGCGTGGACTGGGTGTACAGCGAGGTCGCTGGCACACACACGCATAATCCTTTCAGCAGTCATCTAACCATAAACGGATAAAGGTCAAACCAAATATTGTCATCCTCATTTGAGGTTGAAGAGTGATCGATGACCGTCATCTTTTAAAACTAGATCACACTTCTTAGGTCATAAATCATGACAAAATGATGAAGAGCAGGAACACCACGTGTTGGTTAATGACGAAACACCAACTTTGGAAACCTACGTGACACAGTCACTCGCGTGATGAGAATCTTAATGTGGTGCGGTGAATTGCACACCTCTGCGATTCAATGAGCTATATTGGATGGCGATTCAGGCGCTTAGCCTGAAAGCTCCACCAGCTATTCGAGTCCACGCTCCTACATGGGTTTAGGCGCCAAAGCCGTATACCGTACGCGGTTTTGTTGCAGCGAAGTACTTATAAAAGTGTTTGTGTACACCTGCGGCCCTTTGATTGATCCGATGGAATGTTGAAAGGGCGACTTTTAACCGCGGAACTATCTTGGTTATCCAAACCACCAAGGCCAATGAACTAGTCAAGGTACTTGTTTTCGTTCGTTCGAGCTTGTTGACCAACTTTAGTTTCTGCTATCTGCCAGATTAACCAATGATTAGCGTGAAAACAAAACCGATCTAAAATGCACTAACGTGAGGACTGAAACAGGGGCCTTAATCCCCTGCCAGCACAGCCGGATTACCAGCAGTCCGCTGACAGTCCGGCTCTGACTGTCGGAGGGCTCTCAAAAACAGAAACAAGGAAATACCCTAATACTGTCATGTATAATATTACTTGTACATTTAGAAATAATTTTAGATGCGATAAGTTACCACAAATGTGCTTGAATGGCTTATCTTTCTGTTCCAAATTCGGTCGTCCGTGCTGTTACGCATGGTTCATTGAATTTTAGAGGGCAAGTTGGACGACGTGCGGAGCGTCACCCAACAAGACGATATCATCAGCGTAATCCAAATCAACCACCCGACTACCTAGGAGGAGCTTAATCACCGCATCCAACAAGTCTTCTAAGGCATTGCTGAAGACATCCTCAATGGCCAAGTTGAAGAGGAATGGAGAGATACGGCATCCTTGTCGAACCCCAATGGTGACAACAATGGAAGGCGAAAGCTTGCCATATGCCCTTATTTTACCCGAGGTCAGATTATACAGAGAACACAGTACGGAAACGTACTTCCCTGGAATACCATTCCTCAACAGACAGTGCCACAATGCAACCTCGTCGACAGAACCGAAGGCAGCAGAAATATCAAGGAACACAACAATCGTTGACTTTTGATACACATGGCAGAGCTCAAAATTCTGGCGCAGTATGAAAATCTGATCGAGGCAGCCACCATCAGGGCGGAAACCAGTCTGCCTTCTCGTTGTACTAATTCACGTGTTGGGGCCAGCCTGCGAAGAATGATGGACACCAGAATCTTGCAAAACGACGGGAACCAAACGCATGCCCCCGTAATCGGAGTGCGCAGGCCTTTTCTGAAGATGGGAACGACCATCGACGCACTCCAGCATTATGGAACCTTCCTCTTGCCAAGACTTCTGAGAGCAAAGCGGTGAGTACTCGAACCAGCGAACAGCCTCCATCTTCAAATAGAGCGGGAGGTAGACCATCAGGGTTACGTGCCTTATAACGCTTCAGGCAACCGTGTTTTCGCCAGATTTCTTGATGAGAGGGAGGATCAGTGGGGATAGTCCACCCATCATCAGTGCATGCCCCACGGGAAACAGATGGAGCTGGTGACCAGGAAAACGGCGAACGAAAATGTTCGGCCCATCGCTCCAACCGTCCTTGAAGCGTAGTAATTGCGGAGCAATCCTCTTCGCATTGTTTCGCTTACTACAGATCGGAAGCCTTCGGTGACTCGGATGGAGTGGAACAGGTTTCTGGTATTACCAGAGAGATTAGCAAGTTCCATCGCTCTAGCATGCTCACTACACCAGGTCTCACGGTCCTTCTGGAAGCTCCTACGCAACGTTCGATGCAGAAATCGGCGTTCCTCACTACAGCTGGTGTCGTCTGGGATCAAGCGGTCTGTTGATCAGCTACAAGGAGACAGTGGAGATGCAGCTTTTCGTCAGGTGACAAGCAATTCCACAACTGGCAGTACTGGCAAAAAGTAAGGCGTCTTTGATGCGCCGCCGTTGTGAATTCAGATCATCCTCAGAAGACGAGGCAAACAATGACGACAGAAGCTTGATACTTGGATAACGTCGCAGGATCTTGCAGATTTTCGACGTTCCGCCGGTAGTGCGTATGCCAGGGCGATCCTCCGAAACGCATGCATAACTTAGTGCGAACCAATGCGTGATCGGAGTCCAGACAAGTTGACCAGTAACGATCGATAGTCTGTTGCGTTTCCGCGCCGTCTGCACCTTAATGCTATGTGGTCAAGCTGAGACCGCTATTGCGTTTGAGTAGGCGGACGTCATTTAGCGGTCTGCTTTCTCGAAAACTGGTGCGTGAAAAAAATAAGCAATGTTCAGAACAGGATCAGTAGTCTGTCTTTAGTGTCTGATCGACTGCTACCGAGGCCAAAACTACCCCGAAGATGGTGCTCGCCTGGTGACAGGCGGCCCACTCATGCGTTAAAATCCTGATATCTTACAAAAGTGAGAGTCTAACAGCCGCTTGAAACCTTCCTCAGACTGAGCTCTGATAACGTTCTCTGGAAGACAGTTCCAGTCTTTTATTACCTGGGTCGATAGGGCAACAACAGAGTGAATACATGGTCACCTCGGTTCAAAAAGCTTCAAATTGAAACTTCGTGTCGAGCCTTCTGTGTAAGGCTGGAAAATGTCGTGGTTGGTTTCCAAG
Source organism: Dicrocoelium dendriticum (assembly GCA_944474145.2). Classification (NCBI taxonomy): domain Eukaryota; kingdom Metazoa; phylum Platyhelminthes; class Trematoda; order Plagiorchiida; family Dicrocoeliidae; genus Dicrocoelium; species Dicrocoelium dendriticum. Next base: position 46,361,206 of record OX104071.1, read on the forward strand.
TTTCCCACTTAGTATGCAGCTGGTAAAAATGAGGTCCACGCGGTCGCGACAGTAATCCAGGGAAAAAGGGATTCATCTGTTGGAGCAGAAGCGGGTAGGAGAGGTTCCGAAGTCCGGAGACAAACTTCGAGCCACGTATCTGTAACTTTTCAGTCAAATCACATTCCAGTTTTGAGAGTGGAAAGACAGCTGGTAAGTCATACTCGAGTATTGCAAGTACGTGAGATATAAACAGAGTCTTGAAAATATCTGGTGTCATTCGGGAGCATGGCATTATGGCAAAGCACATCCTGTTAGCAGCGACCACTCCCCTCAGCGTATCCTGAGTGCTCTTTAGTTAGACGTTAGTATTACACCTGACTTTCAATCGAGCAGAGTCCTTGAGAAGGAAGCCAACAATACGGTAGGTACCGAGTGGTTGGGACGCATCAATCAGAAGGATGAAACATTTTTCAAAATTGACCTGTAAGCCTCATTTGATGGACCATTGGTGTAGTGGATCTAGCGGGTCATATAGTCTATCAGCGGCATTAAGTTAAGGCACCTAAAACCATAGCCTAGGACCGTCAGCAGAGATTATACATTTGTTTTTGAGTGTTACAGGAGGGTTATAAAGGAAGAGCTTGAGAACTTCAGGTCCAATTACAGGACTTGCGGAACCCCACTGGTCATGTGCACTGGCTGAGAAAATGTCTCGTTTGCTTTCACTTGCATGGTTTTCCCGTCCAGAAAATCCGCGATCCAGGTGTAAAGGTTGCCAATGGCAGCAATTTCGCGTGCTTGCAGAGTAGCCGTTGATGTAGGACCTTATCGAATGTTTTGCTAAAATCGACGAAGACAGTATTTAATCTTTGACCGGTATCGATTGATCATGTCAATTTCCCTCTCGCGACTACCAGGTTAGTGTTGCATGAGCGTCCTTTTTGAAAGCCATGCTGTGTGGATGTGATGCTCTATTCAATACAGTGATTCTGGAGGGCGCGTCTGATAATCTTTTCGTGCAGATCGTCGATGTTAAGCGCATATGGCGATAATTCACTGGAGCTTGAAGATTCCTAGATTTTAGGCTTTGATATCACGATATCTGTTTTCCAGTCGACAGGCAGACGGCCATTTTTCAGAGACAAATGGAAGACGGCATAATATGACTACTTCTTTTGCGGTACAATAGCTGGTTGTTAGCTCTCCGGAACGATGTCCATCCGTTAATGATGACAGCCGGCGTGCCTCTGTTATGTTTCTTTGTCTTTTGTATTGCGGCACAATAGCTAAGGTATCTTTCACCTGTAGCTAACGCGTATAATGACGATTCTATATTCCATAATGTTTTGTATCTGATCATTTCCTATCTTGTATTGCGGCCCAGTAGTTGAAGTGTTCCTCACCTTCAGCGAATGTGTGATGAGGATGACTTGGCTGATGGATGCAGGCACGTAGTCAGCCACTGTCGTGAGGAAAAGGGGATGAAACCTTCAGGGCTAGGTGATGAGTTTGGATCCAGCTCTAGTATAAGTTTTATAACACTTACCGTGAGTTCGATCTGATACAGACTATGGGAATGTTTATACGCATAGCCGTTGGGGTAAACTGAGTTTCCAGCGAGTATACCAAAGAGTAATGGTTTACCAGAAGATCCGTTTTCGCATCATCCGCGTAAAGTAGACAGTTCGTCGTATGAGATAACAAGGCAGGTATGCCACAGTCAGCTTTAGTCCTATTGTTGATGTACGCATATTTTGGACCCAGACCGAGATTCTTCGGCCAGATCCTATTCATGATGGTGCCTCATCTCATGATTCTTCAGAGAACAGAGCGTGGTATAATCCGAAACCAGTTGAGAGGCATTGAATCTTTCCCAAGGTTTTTTCCGCTGGTTCAGTAGAAGCATTAGTTCGAGATTAATCCAGGGAGGACCTATCACAAATCGCCACCGTTTGGTGTTTGAGACAATATGTTCAATCAACAAGTACATTTGCAAGCGTGAAAGATTCCAGGCACATTCTAGTTCTAGATCTTGCGGGACGTACCAGTTAAGCTTGCTAGCCGCATATTAGGTGAGATGGATCAGTGCGCTAAAAATTGGGGAGACGAAGTGTCGCGTTCAGGTGGAGATGAAGGCAGGATGATCGCTATGACCAACTGGGCCGGAGTGGCAAGCAATGACTGACTTGTTCCGCGGTAATCAACGCCCTTTTCTCTCTCCAGACGCTAAACTAACTTTCGAGAAGCCTAGAGATGCTCTCTCCAACATAGTGCTTCTCGCTCACTAAGACTCAACAGCACCCCTTTCTCTGACAATTGACGCATCAAACACCGCCGTCGGTGTAGTTCAACAACTCATCGACTATCGATGGATACCCCTAGGTTTCTTCACGAAACATTTGTAGCCTGCCGAATCATGCTACAGCACCTTCGGTAGGGAACTACTAGCAATCTACCGAGGAATCTAGCATTTTCGTCAATATCTCGAATGTCAACACTTTACAGTCTTCACTGACCACAAACAATTGATCTGCGCAATCAATGGCACGATAAACAAGTATTTTCCGCATGAGACTAGACACCTAGACTGTTTCTCAGTTCACAACAGAAGTACCTGTCATGGCAACAGTAGTTTCCTCTCTGCTGACCAGTCGTTCACTGATTTGTAAAAGAAGATAAGCATATTTACAGAAACAGGTGTAAACCATCAACTACGTTAGTAAAGAGGTTCAAAATGCCCGCCAGCGTTCTACTCGTCGTGCAGAAAAAGCCTGATGCTGTCAGCTAGCACTCTCTCCAATGACTACCTCGTTATCCGACGATATTTTTACACAATATTCTCTTTCAGTTGCTATACTGAATGCGGCCTTGTTTTGTAGACTCTTCGCATCAGGTACCACACTGGAAGAGATCCAGGGGACTCAAATCTGGTGACCGTTTTAGCAGAATGTGCAGGTGCACCATCCTGTGGCCACCAAATAGTACTACATACGCATTCGGCTGTCAGCAATGGAAACACGCAGATCTGCAGCAAATCTAGGAAGGATGCTAGGAAAAGTAAGGATTTAGTAGGTCAAAACAACGTACAGGTCATACTAAGTGAAAAGAAACATGGTCCCCCAATTATATCATTCGTAAAGCAAGCACAAAACAAAATGTCAACGCTGTGGTACATATATAAGCCGGAAAAACATCATTCCACTATTTGGTTTGCTCTGCATACCTGAATAATTTTCTATTAACTGACCACGTTGCTTACGCTAACTGCGCTTGTCTTCGGTAACTTTGTTGCGTTTGCAGCATTTTTAGGTGTACATTTTGTGTGTGTAAATTCCTCCGTTATCGCGAATTCGCTGCTAACCAACTTATTTCATGTGCCAATTTAGCGAAGTTTTGCCACCGTACCTGTATGCATTATTGGACTTATTTTATCGCATTTTGTCGTTTCAAATGATTGGCAGTTGCTTGATATCCCCGGTGTCGTTGCGCTTGATGTGCATGTTGACAAGGTGCCTACCTGTAGATTACCCACTACTGCGACAATACTGGCTCCAAGAGACAGTTGGGCATTGTTGGAGAGGACGGGGTGCACGGTGTCGTGGAAGTGCTGGGCTCGAAGAATGGTTCCATACAAACAGTGTGGAGCGGACTACGGTCCAGCGACCGCCCAGTGGGCGCTTGATTCCCCAAATAGAGTGCGCTTGTGTTTGCCAGTGAAGAATTGTAGGCCGGCTCCGTTGATGAAACATGTCTCCCGGCATTATTTCTACAAAATGTAAAGTATCAAAATAAGAAGGCCTAGCAATGGAATTACCGCAAATTTCAAGTATACACATTATTTAGGTATGTACCCTTGCGTTCCGGCATCTTGGCTTAAATCATGTAATGTAGGTTGTGGAATGCATCATATATATATATATATATATATATATATATATATATATATATATATATATATATATATATATATATATATATAGGGCGGGAGAGCCTGTAGAGCGCTGAGGCTGGTGGTGGCTAGATCTTGACAAATGGTCTACCCATTGCTGCTACTGTTGTGCCATGGGCTCATGTCCTGGACACCTTGTGGCGACCGCTGGGTTACGCCCTTCTCCCTGCTAAGATCCAGGACACCAATCGCCATGAGTCAGTGAACTGACCATGTGCTAGACTCGCTGCTTTTCGGGTGTACATTTAATCGAAGGCTTTGGCTGAGGACCCCAGTCGTTCTTCTGACAGGTGTGGGCGCAGTGCCAGTATCCTAGTCCATTGTCTTGGGAGGTTAGGAAGCGGGCGATGGCCCCCTCCCCGTGAAACCTATCCAATGGAGACAACTGGCCTACGGTTTATAAGTTCACAGCTCGATTGGCGTAGAACACGAGCGCCACTCATTGTCTCTGACGGTGGGAGGGCACCTCCGGGTGCTCAATGATTTGTTACTGCCCGCCCCAAGCCAGGCAGCCCCTGGTTAAATTAATGCAAATCCGCCAAAACCCACCTGCGTCCGACCGTGGTCGCAGGTGCGTATCCTACTACGGTGGCAAAACATATATGAATCGCTCCAGTACATCAAAGGCTGCGTGTGACGGACCTCAAGCAGATCGCAATCTGTCTATGCGAACACATTCCCGAGCTTGATCTGCTCCACACTGCTTTGTGGGTCAGACTATTGAGCACACTACTGGACCGGAACTCGAATGAACGCCCCGAGCGATGCAATGCATTGGTCGCGATGGAACTAGCGTGCTCAGAGAGAGTCGGATCGCTGAAAAAGGTAAGTTGCATGAAGCAGGTGCTGGCTACGGGTTCTACTCGGCGGGCAATGCCACCTCACCACCACGTGAACATGGGGTTGGACTTGCAATATCCAATCGCCTAGATGGCCAGCTGGTGGGTGAACCAACAGGCATCAGCGCGCGATTGATGCCTTTTCGCCTACGACTAGGAAGAGGTAAGTTTGCACGCACAGTCCGACCATGTGTTATCCTGATGACAAGCGTGATCAATTCTACCCTCAGTCATCCTCCGTGACACGGTCTGTGCTGATGATCGACCGATTATTTCTGCTCGGTAATTTCAATGTTCGCCTTAGGCGTGATGCGTCAGTGTGGGCACATGTCATCGGTCCGCATGGCATTGGTCCAGCGAATGTGAACCGTTACAGGCTGCTCTCACTGTGTGCCACTCACGGCCTGACGATCAGTAACACTCAGTTTCCACTTAATGCAGTACATGTGTCATGCGCACTTCACGCATATCACGCTGACGCACGATCACATAGTCGAACAGTTGAGCGTCCAAGTTGATATATCACTCGCATTAAGTGGAAACTATTGAAAAGTTGATGCTAAACAAAAAAAATGTCAATCGAAGAGCACGTCAGAGGTAACCAGTGCAACTGCGTACAGACAGCTCTCGATGAAAAATTTTCCTGAGGGCCACCGAGGACAAAAAGCATTTACATCAGATCGCACACATTTCTGGACACAGTAAAATCCAAGTGAATTACTATTTCCACCAGTTCAAAAATGACCAGAGGAAATCCACAGTTGAGAATACATAAACAAAACTTGCGATCAGACGCACAAACATATGCCACCCTAAATGGTGTATCTTCAAATTTGGAAATTTGAGTGAGAACAAAACGAACAGGGAAGAATTCGAGAGAATTAAATGATGAGCATCAAATTGGTTGCTTCTGCCTCTGTCGAAGGTATAAATCTGTACATGGGTTCACCGGAATCGGCTGAACCTCGTTGAGAATGAAACAGTCTGCAGGTGAATGCTAGCAAGGGCGCTGTCGGCTAATCAGAGCTCTGCACAGTGTAAAATTGTTTGGAACAAAATACACAGGAAAAAACGAGAATATGTACAACCATATCGCAGATAGGCAATGGAACAAGTGGATTTGACCTCAGACTGAAGACTGGTGTGCATGTAACCACAGATTGAAGGCCTGGCGGCATTCAGAAACGAGACACTCCGTGGAACAGAACTGGCCGTCCCATCGAGGGTCGTCTGTAATTGCAGGTTTTGTGCAATAGCACAAGCGTGGAGGCGAGGACTCTTGAGAAGGAATAGGAATGGGGGTTGGTGGAGACGAACTAGAGACCAGAGGAGAAGCCGGTTGTTGCACCGTTGCTCTAGAGGAGACGAAGGTGGATAGAGGGACATTGTCGTCTTCATCCTCACTATCGTCGTCCACGGAAGGCTGCAGGATTTTGCGCCCGTCATGGTTCACCGAAGGAAGCTGTGACAATCGTAAAGGATGGACGGTCATGTTGAAACATCAGACATCAGATAAACATAAGAATAGATAGAGAAAAAATCTTACATTATCCCGCCAATTATCAAAGACTAGTGCTGTGTCATCAGGAAATATTGATCGCCATTGCTCGCACAGAAAATGAGCCGTGTAAATCTTTCGTCACTTGAGGCGATGAAGGACGGGACTTCTTGTAGATATTGTATCAAATGTTTTTTCTTGGAAAGAGTGATCTGGTTTCCTTGATAGAAAATACCACCATCAATCAATGCGACACACAATGCTGGGTAATCGTTTTCGCCTAAGACGTAAATGAGATGTTGAGCTGCAACCCCAACTGATTCTCCAAGACAAATTCAGCATTTCCTCCCCCAGGTGGGGTAATGGAAACTATAGCTACAGACAAAAATGACAGTCCTTCTCATTAGATAAAAACCAGCGAAGTGGGAGGCAGAAGATAACTGGTTCTTCATAATGAATGCGGATGGGAGATATCGAGTCTATGACGTAAATGTGGGACGACGATGCAATGTGGACAACGGACCATGACGCAAAAGCGTTCCTGATGCTTAAGGTTTTGATGATTTTCGGGTAGTTAATCACGTAATCGCAATAATACCAGAGCAAGTGAATACACACGTATGAGCCAAAGCTAGTCTGTGCAAATCAATTCCATTCCACTTAGGAAGAATCTAAAAGATAGCAGCAGTTAAGTCAAGAAAAGCTTTTCATACACCAGTGTGGGAGCATTTTTAGCAATGAACACTGACAATGCGGACAAACTACAAGACAAAATCGGTGGGAAAATGTTGTGAATTGACACTAACAACAAAATGAGTTCATTTTTAAGCTAGCAAATGTTCTCGCAATTGTTGCACCTCACTCTTGGGTAGACTAACAAGAGAGACAGAGAAGGCAGAATGATGTTGCGACACGAAGATGTACGGGAAAACAAAACTCTAAATTTCGACGGCGTTAAAGAAATGGATTCCGAACTAGCTAAAACGGCGTGTAGGGGGTGAGAGGGGGCTTTTAGAATGTTGGATGCGAAGTTAATGCATGCATCAAAATGGTTGCTGGTCACTACACAGTGTCGCTGACAACTTTTCGAGGAGACGAACAAGACACAAGTGGAACCAATGGACCGAGTATATGCTCGTCTACCACGATACCATGAAGCCGAACGACCGCACAGGTTCAGTAAGATTTGTGTGACATTCTGAGGTTCTAACTCACACAGTTTAGCGAACAGAGCGGATGGACGATTAACACCGCTCAGTTGTTGTGGAGTTCTCCGAACTGGGCAACTTGGTTGCACACGTTTCGCCACCATTCGAGGTGGCATCTTCAGTGCGTGATTGGTAGCAGTTAAGTAGCAGTAGCTGGTAGAAAGCAAACCCAATAATGGATACTGTCAGCAACCACTCCGTTCCGATGAACCATCCACAGGCATGGACAATTGCGCGACAATTCGGAAAGCGTATGGTACGAATGATGACCACAGACGCCCAAAACCGTATCCGAAAATATGAACGTTGTCTAAACGAACATCGAACCAATTGTGTACAAACAATTGGGCAACAACTGACTGAACGAGTGCAACTCGCAATAGAGCGCAGAGCTAAAAATACAAAAGCAAGAAAAGCAGACTGCGCTTCACCAGAAGTTGACTAAACTGACAACCAGCACAGACGAATGCATCAACAATGGTTGGATCAGGGACCTGTCAAAACGGCCACTCAGTGGTACGGAACAACAAATTCTCATCAAAGGCCTAAATTATAACTACAAAGATGCGACAACTACGGATTTTCTGGCACGGCCTCGATCTAATATATCAACCGCTGAGACAGAGAGAGTTCAAGAGGATCAACAACCGTTGTCCGAAAGAACCTAATTCAGCACACGGACAATGAACAGCATGGTCAATGAGCCCAGACTACTCACCCACACCTGTCGCACCAATCCGAGTGCGATAATACCAACCACGTCGCAACAAAATTTCCGCAGCCAATGACAATGACTCGAGCACAACCGCTGAACACAAGGATTTACGAATGAGAAGGAGGCAAAATTAATAGCCCCGTATGCCTATACAAGGAACGGAGTGGTTGCTGACAGTATCCATTATTGGGTTTGCGTTCTACCAGCTACTGCTACTTAACTGCTGTCAAGCACGCACTGAAGATGCCACCTCGAACGGTGGCGAAACGTCTGAAACCAAGTTGCCCAGCTCGGAGAACTCCACAACAACTGAGCAAGCCTCCCGAGCAACCAATATTCCAAATCATTTCGATTAATATCGCGAGCATCACATTCGGTGCAGAAGCTGCGTGTTGAGCGGACCGCCGAAGAATTCGAGCGTCGTGCATGCGCGTGAGGAGCGGGGCTAAGGCTGCATATACACTTACCTCAGTTTCATTAAATTTATAATGTTACGTTCAGTTCCTTAATGAGCTTTGACGTAGTTAGTATGCCGCAAATACTGTATCCAGGTTACTGAGTAGGCGAGAGAGTCTGCACGTTATAGCCTGTAATGGTGAGATCCTGACACCAATGATCCACTTCTGTCAACCTGCTGCAGTCTCATGTCTTTGATGCCTCATCGTGGCGAATGCTCGGTGACAGTAGGGTTATACCTTCTAATAGCTAAGACCCGAGACACATCTGCATGAGTCGACTGTCAAAGTTCATTTCCTGTCACCCGTTTCGGGAGTACGTTATATCAAAGACATTAAGTGAGGAACCTGGTAGTTATTATTATTAGATGTGGATGCCCCAGTAGTACATCAGTCCAGCAACAAAGTAAGCATAACACAGACATGAATATTACGCTGCATCGGCCGTCGCGCAGTGGGGAGAAGAGTCACCTCACTAGCTTTACACAGTGGGGTGGATAAGCCAGAACATGCTACTGCATATATATTTTTGCAACAGTCTATGAATAGACATTGCACCATCGGAAACCATGGAACTCAAAACAAGGTACAGAAATAGTAAAAGAAAACACAACACAACACAACAATGTCCACGGTTTCGTCAGAGGGCGAAATACTACCCGGTTGCCCAAGCCGAAGTAGCATGGGCTTATCTTACTTCGCTTTCCCCACATCCTGGACATTTTCACCTCAGTCTCCAGCTAGCCCGTAGTCTAAAGGTAACGAGCTTGTCTCGCAAGCTGACGGCGCGGGTTCGAGCTTGCGTAAGGGCAGGGTGACCATCGCAGCATTCTTAGTTCACGTGCGACTGATGGTGGTTGTGCAGCAGCGAAGCGTCCGTACTGCGTTCCGATGATGCCTTTATTCTTTTTTTCTCCTAGTCTCCATTTCACCTGACTTACGCTAGCAGTCTCAAGTCCAAGCTAAACCCCTCGCCTCAGCGATTACTCGGCACGATTGTATGCCTCCGCGCAGAGCGCTCAACATCGGATGTTGGAACATGCGCACTCTTTGATCGGAATATGGGTCAGTGCCGCACGACATACACTGCACTAGTCGCGATGGAACCCGGGCGCCACGGCATTAATATTGCCGCACTCAGCGAAACGCTAGTCGTTGATCAAAGCAAACGGCACGAGGATGTTGCTGGCTACACATTCCACTACGAAGGAAACGCAACCACAGCACTGCGTGAACATGGAGTCGGGTTTGAGATGTCACAGTTTAAATAGCCATCGAATAGAATAGCCGACTGGCATCAGCCCAAGGATGATGACACCCGCCTACGCATCGGAAGCGGTAAGATTGCAACTGTCATTAGTACGTGTGTCATTCAGATAACACAAAGAACCCATTTTACTCTCAAACGTGGTCCATGATACAGTCCGTGTCGCGGAGCGAACAGCTATGTCTACTGGATGACTTGAACGCACGAGTTGGGCGTGATGTCGCTATGTGGTAAGACGTAATCGGTCCACATGGTATTGGCTCATCCACTGGGAACGGTGACTACCTGTTCTCACTGTAAACCACTCATAACCAGATAAGCCAAAAAACAGGGCGAACTGGAGTCCAGTGATATTGTAACTTCGAAGCACTCTCTAAGTGGTCCCGCTCATATGCTCGAGTTGTCATCAAAACGAGCGTGACATGCGTGAAGTGCGCATGACACGTGTACTGCGTGGAACTGACAGTGGAACCGACCACAAGTTGGTGCGAGTCAAACTGAACGTATATTTTCATAAATCTCCATAGTAACAGTGAGAAGAGGATTGAAATGATGGATGCGATAGCTACCGGCCTTGGTGGTGTCGACTACACTGCTTCAGTCAACGACCTAAGGCGCCATTTCAAGGAACAGAAAACCATCCCTGCTGAGAAAATGATTGGGTGTGCAAACTGTAAGCGTCTGGATTGGTTCGATGACAACAGCGAGACTACTGGCGCATGCATTTTTCCCCATCCAAGTGCAAAGCCCTTTTTCAAGACTGGTAGATGTCTTTACCTCTTCGTGGTAAAACTCCGGAGGTCGTGGATAATTTTGTTGATCTGTGCCGGCAGTCTGTCTTCGACCACCGTTGCTTACAGTTCATTGCCCGTGAGTGGTGGCTGCACAACGTAACCAATGTAGAAATTGGACAGCGTATCTTAGTGGGAAGCAGCCACTCGCTCGCTGTGTTAATTGCAGTGGTCTGGACACGTTTTGTGCATGTTCGCTCAGCGTGTTCCTCTACATGCGCTGTATCATTTGACCCATCGCAATGAGGCTGGACCTTACCGTGGTGCGGAGATCTGCGTGCCTCAGCGATCCCATTGGTTGTGCTGGGTGGTGCTTTTCGAATCTTCAGAGTCACTAATACCAGACTGGTCAATGGTTAGAGGTCAGACAAACTCAGCCTCCTGGTTCCCCAGGTTGGGTGTTGGAGTGAGGGTGGCTGCTTATACCTAAAAACGGACTCCATGTAGCTCACCGCCAAATGCGCTGCCTTGCGATCAGGTTACTGAACCATAGGCTTTGGTTAAAATCCTAATCGTTCTTCTATCTAGGCCTGGGCAACCTGAAAGTATCCTGCCTACGCAATGAAATAATAATTTCTTCTAGCGATTTCTTGATGCTCTGACCATCGCAGAGGATAATCAACGGCGCTCTAGCTGCTGCACCGAGCAAAGTGGTTAGGTGTTTGGATGCTATTTAATAAACCCTCTGGTCTTCTTAATCCCCAGCTTACGCTTTTTCATCCTTATCGGCCCGTTCCAAATGCAGTTTTATCCCTCCCGTATTCAACCCCAATCCTTGGCCCTCTCCCACCTGTCATTCATAGGCGTTTATCTTCCAGTCTCAACGCGAAGCTTCACTCCTTTCCTATTGACAAGCCCGTGCCCAACTAAGCGGACATGCCCGGCTCATCGGCTACTATTTAGAACCCCTGATCCTCCTTCAGATTGGCATGCCCCAACGTACGTACATTAGTAAAGATCTGTCAACAGGCAGCACTTGCCCGAACATTGGAGACCCTCTCGATCGATATCTGCTGCCTGTCGGAAACCCGTCTGCATGACCCGAACTCTGTGTTCGCTCTACGAACCCCTTCAGGTGACACTTGCAGTGCTTTATCACTGCGTCTATCCGGAAATAATGCAGCTTCGAGCGTCGGCCAAGCCGGTATGGGTATCGCTCCGAGTCGCCGGGCTGAAGCTGCTCTGATTGATTGCATTCCAATCAGTAGGGGGATGTGTGCGATCCGACTGTCTGTCTCGCTCAAAGTATCGAAGTCGCGCTGCCTACGCGTCCATAAACTGCAGCGATGATTCGGTGAAAGATGACTTCCATCGTCAACTGAACAAGCTCCTTCATGCCAGAAAAAACACGGACACTGTAGTGTTTGTTGAGGATTTGAACGCTGAAGTTGGAAAACTGTTCACCGATGAGCTGCATCTGGACGGCCAGCACGGTGTAGGCTCTCGTAATGATAATGGTGAGCGGTTATCCCATTTGTGTGAAGATGCTCGCCTACTTCTTGTGAGCATTAACTTCCGATACAGCACCCGCTGGAGGGTGACATGGCGCCCACTAGCCTTAGACTAGTCACGGAGGTAAATCGATCACAACGCGATCAGTTACCGCCTGAGAAACTGCGACTAAAACTGTCGCTCGATTTGGAGCACATGTGTGGACATTGACCATGCAGTTGTATGTGATGATTTGCGGGTGTGTGTTGGTGAACACCCGCGACGACGCTGTGAGCATATAGACAACACCCAACTGATGAAGCCAGATGTTCTGAATGCGTATTGAAGTACGTTAACATTCGAGTTGAGTAAGCGCTCACTGATCACAGCTGAAGATCACTGGTCGCATGTTCACCAAGGCTTAATAGCAGCAGACAAATCTACACGTGATAAATCTAATAGCCAACATGGACATTGGGTCTCTATGATCTCTCGATACTAGCCAAGACATTCCGAATGGAAACGAATATAGTGCGATTCACAAAGACCTCAGGGCAAAACTGTGTGCTAGTTTGAAAAGAGACCACGTATCCATGTGGTCTAATCGTGCGCCAGAGTTAGAAGTTGCCGCTGGACAGCTAATCTACAACATGTCAAAACGCTTGGAGCGTTGGGTTGAGTACTTTGGAAGGCAATTTATTCGACCGGAATTGTCAGATTACTCGCCGGCCAATGAGCGCTCTTCTTCCTAGACTGTGCATTTGGATCCGCCCTCTCGCTCAGAAGTAACCTAAGATCTGAATGCTCATGTTGCATAAAGCCGTGGGAATAGATAAGCTACATCCAGCCCGCTTCAAATTTGGGTGAATTCCAAGTGTGGATGACGTACACCAGTTATCAGTGCAACTGTGGGAGTAGAAAACTGTCCTAACCGAGTGCAGTCGCTGCGTTATTTTCCTGAGCTTCAAGGGAGTCTCACGCTCGGAACGCGACAAATATAAAGGAATCAGTCTAATCTCCATCGGTTCCAAATTGCTTGTCTCTGTCATCCTTCACAGACTGACTGGCATTCGTAAAAACCAGATACGTGAGAAGCAAGCCGGCTATCGTCGACGTCGCGGCTGCATCGATCGCATTTCCACTTTGCGCCAATTGTTGGAGCACCGTCACATATATTGGTGGCTCCCCGATGTCGTGTTCCTCGACATCGAAGGTGTCTTCGATTAGGTGAATTGATGTGTTCTGCGAGATTGTCTGCTAAGGAAATGTGTGCCACAGAAATACGCAAATATTATCCGATCGCTATACGCACGTAGCTCGGGCAGAGTGAGGGGTTACGGTAAGCTATTGTCGCCCTTTAATATCTTCAGTGGTGTGAGACAACGATGCTCGCTGTTATCTTTCCTGTTCACCTTCGCTACAGACGAAGTCATGGAAATTGCGTTCACAGGACATGAGGAGCTGCTCCGACGTGAAGGATTTCTTGAGTTGGAGTACGCCAACGACATTGTCCTTATCTATGACAGCGCACAAACGCGACAAGCTACACTGGACAAATCAACACTGGCTGTCAGCCGTTTCCGGCTTTTCTTCGCACCTCTGAAATGCAAAGTTTTTCCCCAAGATTGGACCCATTCCTGCGCTGACCTTTGGTAGAGATTAGCTAGAAGTCGTTAAAAGATTCAACTGCCTACGCAGTTGTATCAGCGCTATTAGGATCAAAGACGAGGTCACAAACCGTTTAACAAAAGTTTGAGGCGCGACATCAACGTCTCTCTGAAGGGTAGACTTGACAATGCAGACCTACGTCCGACCCCACTGTACGGTTGTGAAAGCTGGTGCATTAGATCGTCAAACGTAAAGAGGCTAATTACGTTCGACTAACGGTGGCTTCGCAGTATGGCTGAGATCTGTTGGCAACACCGTGTGAGCAATGAGCGTGTCTGGCGCCATGTTTAAGGCATTGGATGAGGATTGAACCGTTCAGCACCGTTATTTCGCGCACCAGACTCCGATGGCGAGGCCACGTGTTGCGCATACCAGCACTCCGACTCCCCCGACATACGTCATTTGCGCAAAGCGAAGGTGGATGGAAAAAGCGGAGGGGAGGCCAAGCGAAGACTTGGTCAAGACGAATGAAGTCCGCCATCTGGAACTTGGCGTCGGTTGATATCTTCCGACTGACGTGCTGGGGACCGAAGTACGATGAACGCGTTAGGCTGGATAAACTTGTTGACATGGGTATGAGCCAATCACAGTAGTGTTTGGGTTGTGAGTTTCTTTGTCCCCCACTTCCCGCCTAATCTCCCTCTCCAACTACGGTCTCATTTACTGGGTAGAACGTAGCTTTTCAATGGCATAATAGCCGGCTATTACCATTCCGGAGCGATGTCCTTCCGCTACTGGGGGCGCAGCTGGCGTGCCTGTGTTGCATGTATTTTTTCTTTTCTCATGTATTGCGGCACAACAGCTGAGATGCACACCATTTCTATTTAACAGGTATAATGATGAGAATGATGATGTATCAATGGGGGAAAACAGTGCAAGGAGTTTGTCGACAAGCTAACAAGAACTTAGAGTAAAAAGCAAATGCGGGAACAAAACGGTCATTTCGGAACTGGCCCGTCACTATGTAGAGTACATCGAGAGTGGCAATCGAAGAAAGTAAACATAAGCCGCGCACATCCACAAATGCACTAAGATAACAATGGAAAACAGATAAGAAGGCATAATCAGGGGTATCAAGTTAACAATACGTGCGGTCGATCCACAGAAGACATACTTGGACGACTTCAATCACAATGGCGCGGTCTAGCTTCTCGATGTCCGGTTGTAAGTTACCACCATTGACAAATGGGTGCTTGTCAACTCGCTTCAAGTGTAAAAGTGAAAAACAAATGCAGTGAGAACCAGAACAAGATACAGCTAATGAGGTAGATTAGCCGTTTAACTACAACATGAACTACATAAAAGCACAGGGAGCATTCAAGACAGCCCATGAAAGAACGTAAATTGGAGAGCTTACGGTAAATGCGAAGATACAATCCAGTTAAATTAATTAGTTGATAAACGATTCGGAAAACGGTAGAACAATTGTCATCAAGACCGTAAAGAATACCAGAGGATGCTCAATAAACAACTGGAAAATAGGGATACTCAAGAAAACCTAAATGTCCTGCATATCCAAGGGCAGGAACTAGCAAGAACGATATTCGTGGCGTTGATGAAAAGACTGGAAAGATGTCAGGATGGGTTTTCAGCAACATGACGGAACAGACTAGCCGAAGTAAACACTAGTGGCAGGTGAGTCTGGAAGAACAGAGACGGACTTCCGTCCCTCAGTGGCTGAAAGTCCGGTTCAGCTTAACAACCAAAATCTGTGATTTAACACACCAAGTCAAAAAAATGAAGAGGATAAGGTCATGACTGGTTCTCCGAGCTGGGTAATTCAATAGTAAACGTTTCACCGCTTCGTTCAGTGGCATCTCCAGTGCACCGCTGCGTAGAGGGAAATTTCATGAAAATTGTCGTCGGGACGTAGCGTCAGAAATTGATCTCGTCGACCTGTGTCCCGTGACCTCTGTTCGATTTTCCGAAGCCCAGTTTCACACTGTAGGTACACACGATCGAGGTCAATGCGGAGGTTCACTGAATTCTCCGCACAGAACCATGCCTCCAGAAATTCCCTTGCTTTTATAGTCCCTCCGTGCGTCAGAATTTACATGCTGTCATAGTTAACGTTGTGTCCTTCCTCATCGAGTTGCGCAGAGGTTTGTGACGATGCCTAATGGAATCGACAAGCATGCCTGTGCTCCTGGATTCTTGTGGATAGTTTTCTCCGCGTTTGAGACATAGTCATTCTAACAGTTCAAGCATTATAGCCTGTATACCACATTTCGGTGTTTGTGCCCTCCAGTTTCCCTTTATATCTAGACAAGATTCCCTTCAAAATCGCAGTAGGTATATGAGTTATCATCAGGTTGTGCGGGTTGATGATTATGGCTGTTTTTCCCGATACGTTTTTTATGTACGGTGCATCTCGCCGTTGTTGATGCAGATGCGGTAGTTGTTCTCCTTCGGTTTAGGTGTCTTCGGATAAAATTGCGTGGGTAGACGTTGCGAAAGAAACACTTAAACAGATGTTCCAATTCCTTTCGTTTCGTTTCCGCAGTATTGCAAT
Source organism: Dicrocoelium dendriticum (assembly GCA_944474145.2). NCBI lineage: Eukaryota > Metazoa > Platyhelminthes > Trematoda > Plagiorchiida > Dicrocoeliidae > Dicrocoelium > Dicrocoelium dendriticum. The sequence goes on from OX104071.1 coordinate 46,377,521, forward strand.
GTGATTCCATCGTACGAAATAGGGTCCGTATACAGCTTATTTTGTGACACTTAGGGTGATTGCTGTTGAAGTTCAGGAGTTGGTCGGTGCGTGTTGCTTTTCTGTAAACGGATGTTTGTAATTTGCCTTCTACTGTTCTGGTAACCAGCACATGCAAAAAGGTAGTTGGTTTTCCACCTCTTCTTCCATGGTGAAACGAATACTTTCCATTGCATTGTTAAGTAGGCCTTGTGCGGTCTGTAGCTGACTACGCTTGGGAATCAAAAACCTATCGCACGCATAATTTCGGACTAATGACTGGGAGTGGATCCTCTTCCAACCTCTGCATGACGACCTTCGCAATAAGTCCAGATATGGGGGATCCCATTGGAGCTCCTCTCATTTGCTCGTAAAACACTCCGTTGAATTTGAAGTAGGTGGTGAGACACAAGTCGAGGAGCTTACATATGCTTTCAGTTGTCAGATTCCCAGTCGTTTGTCCTCCACTGATCAGACGTTCTCTGATATTTTCTTTCGCTATCTGTAACTTGATAGAGGCGAAAAGTGCGATGACCTCAAAGGATGCCATCACTTCATGGTCTATTCGCATGCATGTGAGCCTTTCCATAATTCGTTACCCAAGTTGTAAGTTGATGTACGTGGGAGTGATACTATTGGTCGCAGCGGTGCACCCTCTTTGTGTACTTTCGGAAGCCCGTAAAACTGTGCGGTGATTGGATCACGAACTTTCGTTGTATCATACTCTCCCTTTGTGACTTCATTTAAATCTTGAAGTCTCGTAAGTGTCTTATTCACATTATTTGTCAACCGTACTGTTGAAGCGTTCTCCATGCGTCGACAGGTTGTTGTGTCGGCTAGGAGATGAATTGTCCTTTCAATATAATCAGTTTTGTCCCTTATGACAGTCGTACGTCCCTTGTCCGCAGTCAAGATTACGATGGTTTCGTCGGCCTTCAAGCATTTAAGGGCACTCTTCTCTTGTTGCGAAAGAGTTGTGTTGTTTGTTGTGTGCTAGAATCGGAACGAGGGCATGCCTTATTTATGTATCATCACAGAGATCAGCGCATATCGATGAGGAAGGACACTACGTTAACTGGGACAGCAAAGAAGTTCGGGAGCTCGGAGGGACAATATAAAAGGATATGGCTCTTTACGGAGAATTCAGTGAACCGCCGTATTGACCTCGATCCTGTGTACCTCCAGATGAGAAGACGTAAACATGGGCTGCCGAAAATCGAACGAACAGAGGTCACGTGGCACAGGTTAACGAGGCCAATTTAAAACAGTACGTCCCGACGACACTTTCTGTGAGATTATCCTCTACGCATCTGTGCATTGAAGATACCACTGAACGAAGTGGTGAAACGTTTACCATTAAATTACTCAGCTCGGAGAACCAATCAAAACGTCAATTACCAAGCCGAGCTACAGGTATTTCGAATCCTTGCAAACAATCAGGGGCGCTCAACGCTCCGATCTGCTCGTCGTTGGGAAGAACTTGTCTGCCGAAAAGCCTCCACACGGGAACAGTTATCCTTCCTATTTGAATGCCTACGAAATGACATTCTCCCCAGAAGTGTCTACTACAAGCCTCCGATAAACCATCCGCAAGCATGGGCAGTTGCAAGGCAGTTTGGAAAGCGCATGGTAAGGATGATGATCACTGACGCACACAACCGGAACTAGAAAAATGAATGATTTCTTAAGGAACATGCCTTGAAACAGTCGGCCAACAAATGACAAAACAGCTAGACCTAGTGATTGAACGCAAAAGAGCAATTGCAAAAGCGACAAAGCTGGCCGCGCTTCGAGAAAAGTTGTCCAAATTGTCCGGTTTGAAGTGCATAGATGTCAACGATGGTTGGGTCACGAACCTGTCCAACCGGGCGCTTAGTGACGTTGAACGACAAGTCATCATCAAGGGACTTACCTACAACTTCAAGGATGCTGGGACCACGGAGTTCCTCGACGAATTCGAAAATACCTTACAATATAATAAACTTAACGAAGAGACCAAAACACAAGTCATGCCGTCGTTCCGATTCTAGCACACAACAAACAACACAACTCTTTCGCAACAAGAGAAGAGTGCCCTTAAATGCTTGAAGGCCGACGAAACCATCGTAATCTTGACTGCGGACAAGGGACGTACGACTGTCATAAGGGACAAAACTGATTATATTGAAAGGACAATTCATCTCCTAGCCGACACAACAACCTGTCGACGCATGGAGAACGCTTCAACAGTACGGTTGACAAATAATGTGAATAAGACACTTACGAGACTTCAAGATTTAAATGAAGTCACAAAGGGAGAGTATGATACAACGAAAGTTCGTGATCCAATCACCGCACAGTTTTACGGGCTTCCGAAAGTACACAAAGAGGGTGCACCGCTGCGACCAATAGTATCACTCCCACGTACACCAACTTACAACTTGGGTAACGAATTATGGAAAGGCTCACATGCATGCGAATAGACCATGAAGTGATGGCATCCTTTGAGGTCATCGCACTTTTCGCCTCTATCAAGTTACAGATAGCGAAAGAAAATATCAGAGAACGTCTGATCAGTGGAGGACAAACGACTGGGAAACTGACAACTGAAAGCATAAGTAAGCTCCTCGACTTGTGTCTCACCACCTACTTCAAATTCAACGGAGTGTTTTACGAACAAATGAGAGGATCTCCAATGGGATCCCCCATATCTGGACTTATTGCGAAGGTCGTCATGCAGAGGTTGGAAGAGGATTCACTCCCAGTCATTAGTCCGAAATTATGCGTGCGATAGGTTTTTGATTCCCAAGCGTAGTCAGCTACAGACCGCACAAGGCCTACTTAACAATGCAATGGAAAGTATTCGTTCCACCATGGAAGAAGAGGTGGAAAACCAACTACCTTTTCGCATGTGCTGGTTACCAGAACAGTAGAAGGCAAATTACAAACATCCGTTTACAGAAAAGCAACACACACCGACCAACTCCTGAACTTCAACAGCAATCACCCTAAGTGTCACAAAATAAGCTGTATACGGACCCTATTTCGTACGATGGAATCACATTGCAATACTGCGGAAACGAAACGAAAGGAATTGGAACATCTGTTTAAGTGTTTCATTCGCAACGTCTACCCATGCAATTTTATCCGAAGACACCTAAACCGAAGGAGAACAACTACCGCATCTGCATCAACAAACGGGAGAACAGCCCATTACACTTCTAGGGGGCGAAGCCCATTCGGTACTTAGATGTCTCAATCGCCAGACGGTTCAGAAGTGTTTTCATACTCCGCAATTCGTCACAAAGGAACTTGTTGTCATTAGCATAATCGTGGTCGCTTGGTCGTTCGTTTATCCGGCAGTAGCTGCAAACCAAATTTTTAGTAACCTTCCTTAGCTCTCGACAGGAAAAGTTCCAGCGCGGAATTGTAGGGAAACGGGGACATGGGGCAGTCCTATCGTAAACCGCTATTGAAAGTAAAGGATTAGGGAAGCTCGCTATAACCTTTTATTCCGGATACATGAAGGTAGAGTGCATGTGGGATGGCAGTATACTCTACTGGGACCCTGTTCCTTATTAAGCGACGCCACAATGCAGATCTATCAATCGAGTTGAGTATAGCATGAGTGTCTAAGAGGGCGAGGATGGTACGCCGTTGGTAAAAATAGCAGTTGTCGAGGATTCGGAGGAGCGTAATCCATACAACCACGTCCAGCTTGTTTTTGCACGTAGTGCGCTTTACGAACCGATGACGGTCTAAGAAACAGGATGGATGTTAATAGCTTGGATGTAGCAGAATTGGGACTAATCTCCCGGTAGTTAGCGCATTAAGCAAGAAAACGTCCTAGGAAGCGGAAAAATAACTGACTCGCTAAAGGAATATAGTGCCTTTTCTCCAAGGCAGAGTTTGGAGAACAAGAAGACCAGCTGAGTGGTGACTACTGCGCCGTCACATTTAGAAGAAGTCCGCCTGAGCAGGCAGACTTGTATCCCTCTAAGTGTTTAATGGCAAGGTAAAATTCCTTTTCGCTGAGAGAATCAATCGTGATGACCCAGGGCAGACGGCTGGGTTCGCGGAATATACATGGGGAAAATGAGAACCGATTGAACTGAAAATGAGATTGCTCGGCCCAACAACCCAAGCGTCTGCGTAGGTTAGCTATCGGTGTATCATCTACTTCGCAGATAGTTACACTGACACCAGACTTCCTGTAGCCTCGAGATCGATTGATCTGGAACAGCTTGCGAGTATTGCCAGAGACTGCGGCTGTCTAATTTTCCGAGATGCGCTGATACCACCAGGCTTCGTGACCACTGCGTAAGCTTTGTTTAAACTGCCGACTGACAGAACGGCGCAGTTCATTATGACTAAACTCTGCTGAGTATGTCAAACAGATCAAGGGAGCGTGTGATGCAGGCCTTCATGGGTGCTGAGTGAGACCACAGACTGTCCGGAAAAAATTATGGTCTTCTGAATGAATGTCTAGTGTTCATCAATGCCTTACTGTGGGTTGTAGATGAGTGCATCTAGCATGGAAGATTAACTGCTCTATTGCATCTGCCTTGTAATGCTTCGTGCAGATGTTCGCACAGACAAGAGAATAATCTGACTTTGAAACAAAAGTGCCGGAAGCAGAGAAGGTAGTGCAAAGAAGCAGTGGCATAGTCTATGGCTCCAGCATTAGGGATGTAATCACCCGGCTTTTCAAGCCGAAGGTGGAAGAAAGGGAAGTCACAGAACCACACCGATTAGGAGCCGGTTACAAACTTGTCGATTAACATACATTTAGTCTGGTGAGTACACAAGCAGGTACTCTCTCCCTCTCTCTCTCTCTATCTCTCTCTCTCTCTCTCTCTCTCTCTCTCTCTATATATATATATATATATATATATATATATATATATATATATATATATATATATATATATATATATATATATATATATATATATATATTCACAGTCTGTTAACAAACATTGTGCCATCAGAACCACGGCAGAAGAAAATGGTGAAGAAGATGGGAACACTAATGCGACTAAAAAATATAGGAAACGACTTTTTTTGGTTTTACACACGCCACTTTGTATTTTTTGTTTTGTGAGTTTTTGTGTGTATCAAAGGGATGATAAAATGGCAGAACAACATTGACGCCACTGATGTCTGTTGCGGGCCATGACGTCCAATGTTTCCAACCACTGCAATTCAGCATCTCGTGATCCCCAACCTGGAAGGCGGACTGGTCCGATTGCCGCCAAACTTGAGGTCCCCTTCTTCATACTCCTTCTCCACGTCATCGGCTGTCCACCGCGGCACTTTTTCCAATCGCTCCCTGGGAGTGCAAATAGCGCTCGACGTGGAAGGCGATGGGCTGGCATGCGCAGAACATGCCCGAGCCAGCGCATGCGATGTCGGAGAATAACGTCTTGGAGACTGGCACTATTCGCCCCAAGCACGCGGTCTCGCACCTCTGCGTTGCTTACGTGGTGTTGCCACCACACCCGAGCAATCCTTCGTAGACAGCGATTATCAAAGACTGATAGCCGCTTCATATCTTCCGAGCGAATAGGCCAAGTCTCACAGCCGTACAAGAGTACTGCACGGACGGAGGCATTGTACACCCTGCCCTTGAGCTTGAGACTGACATCACGACGACGCCATAGATGTCTCAGTTTGATGAATGCAAGGCGGGCCTTTGCAATCCGTTGTGAGACTTCATCTCCAACACTGCCACCAGCCGTGATGCAACTCCCTAGGTAAGTAAAGCAAGGGACTTGCTCCAGAACATGTCCAGCAATGGTGAGCGCAGGTTCAGGCACCTGCCAGTCCTGGAGCAGCGTCTTACATTTTCCCGGATTGAAGCAAAAGCCGTACTTAAACGCCTCCATCGCCAAGCGGTCCAAAGCGCTCTGGACGGATTGTGGATCATCCCCCAGCAAGGCGATATCATCAGCGTAGTCCAAGTCCGTGAGTCTGTCTCCAGGGAGAAGCTCGACACCGCAGTCCTGGACACCTTCCAGTGCTCTTTGGAGAACATATTCGATGGCGAAATTGAAGAGGAAAGGTGAAATAGGGCAACCTTGGCGAACACCGCTGGTCACAGCGAATGAAGAGGAGTGCGTGCCGTAAGCCCTAACTTTGCCCGACGTGCGACTGTAAGTACTTTCAGGATGGTTACAAACTTGTCGGGCACACCTTTCTTCAGTAAACCATTCCACAACGCAGATCTATCTACTGAATCAAATGCCGCTCGGATGTCCAAAAACACTACGATTGTTGGCCGCCGGTGGATGTGACGAAGTTCGAGAACTTGCCGAAGCGTGAAGATTTGGTCGATGCAGCCGCGGCCTGGACGAAATCCGGCTTGTTCTTCTCGGGAAAACTCCTCTCTAGTCGTTGAAAGCCTGCCAAGTAGGATCGACACGAAGGCAGGTACTCTATTCTCCCCATAAGCTCAGTACAAGTATGCTGGAATGCAACGCAAGAGGCAATGACTCGATGGAGCGGTCGCTCTGAAGCACTGTCGAAAGAATAAAGTGTGACGTGCAATGTGGATCTGGAAAGCGATTCAAAGTGCACTTCAATATGCAATGACATTAGTTAACGGCATCTCACATGTGCCACGTGACAGTGCTGTAAGACAGAGCCGAAGGCCCATTCATCTCTGGATTATTACCGTCGAACCATTCGTTAAAACGAAATAATCACGAACCATGGGGTGGGTAGGTTAACAACATACGATTGGGTGGTGAGTCAAAAGACATATCAACGGCATGACGCACACAGCGCAAGAGCTTGGAAAAAAGGAAAGGCAGCAGTTGCACACCGGCACATTGTAGCCACACTTCGCAGCCACGTGACAACCACCGGTGACGAGTGGGTTGGGTGTACAGAAGGGTCGCTTGCACCTCTGCGAATTCGAACTGTTGACCTTCGGATTACAAGGCAGGCATATGCACTTTTTGACTACCGGTGGACTGTACATGTTGGGAAGCAGCGTGAACTCCTGTGCATACTAAATGGTCTGTTACACAACATCAACTGGTGGGCGCAAGCATTAGTAAATGAAAGTAAACACTAGACATGAACCAGGTCTGCAAATGTCTGCCATTAACATCAAGAGCAAATGAACAGTACTTGGCACTGATACATAGCTCCTGAACAATGCGTTTGTCAATAAAGAACAAGGATGATACAACCGAAACCATTGCACATCATCATTATACACTTCAGCAAGAGGTAGCAAACACGTCAGCTACTGTGCCGCAATACACTAAAGAAAAGAAAAATAAATACAACAGTTGTATGCCACCTGAGTTACCAGCAACAGATAGGCACCGTTCCGGTAAGCTACCTGCCGGCTACTAGGCAGGAAAAATAATGCTTTACGTAAGAAAATGAGACCGTAGATGCAGGGGAGGCTAAAAGGGATGGGGAAAGACAAAAAAACCCACAGCGAGAACGCCACTGAGGTCGGCTCCTAGCCATGTCAACAAGTGTATCTAGCCAAACGTGTTTATCGCCGAGACATTCCAACTGAGGCCAGCTTTGAAGTGAGGTTTTAATTCCTCTCGACCAAGTCATCGTTTAGCCACCCCTCCTCTTCTTCCATCCACACCCCCGGCGAGCAAACAACGCATGTCGTGGAAGTCGGTGGGCTGGCATGCGCAACACATGGCCCAGCCATCGGAGCCTGGTGGCTGAAATGACGGTGCTGAGCGGTTCAGTTCTTTTTCTGTGCCCTAAACAAGCCTTTGAACACGTTCGTTACTCACGTGATGTTCCCACCAGATGTGAGCCAAACTGCGAAAGCATCGATGGTCGAACGTAACTAGCCTCTCGGCTACTTCCATCTCTGACGCACGGAGAAACCACCAAGATTCGCGTTCCGGACCTCTATCTCCTGTGGCTCAGCCTGCACCCCCTGAATACGATGAGACACAGGAGCAATGGGCCAATTGCAATGTTCGCGAAGATTCTCCGCCCAACAAGCTGGCCGGAGCTCCTTAATTTCACTCAGGGAGCCCGTAATGTCTCTTATTGTCCGCGAATCCTGGTGGTCTCTCCTAACAGGACACGACTTAGAAGGTGTGGATCTGCTCCCAGAACAACGACTTCTTGACTTGGAGTATGCTGATGATATTGCCCTCATCTGTGACAACTCCCAGACGTGCCAAGCCGCGCTGGACAGATTAGCACTGGCTGTCAGCCGCTTCGGGCTTTGCTTTGCACCATCGAAATGCAAAGCGTTCCTCCAAGATTTTCAGGGATCGCCCCCTGCGTTGATCCTTGGTGGAGAAAATGCTAGAAGTGGTTCAAAAATTTAACTACTTGGGAAGTTGTGTCAGCGCCCGCGGGATCGAAGACGAGATCACAAACCGTATAGCAAACGCTCGAAGTGAGTTTGCTAGTTTTAGCCACCTATGGCGGCGGCGCAACATCACTCTCGCTTTGAAGAGTAGAGTGTACAATGCAGCGGTACGTTCGACCTTACTGTACGGTTGCGAAACCTGGACCCTTAGATCGGCGGACATAAAGAGGCTAGTTACGTTCGACCATCGATGCCTTCGCAGTTTGGCTCACATCTGGTGGGAACACCACGTGGGCAACGAGCGTGTTCGACGCCTTGTTTAGGGCACAGAAAAAGGAACTGAACCGCTCAGCGCCGTCATTTCAGCCATCAGGCTCCGATGGCTGGGCCACGTGTTGCGCATGCCAGCCCACCGACTTCCACGACATGCGTTGTTTGCTCGCCGGGGGTGTGGATGGAAGAAGAGGAGGGGTGGCTAAACGATGACTTGGTCGAGAGGAATGAAAACCTCACTTCAAAGCTGGCCTCAGTTGGAATGTCTCGACTCCCTGGTTGAGGTCCAAAAGGCGATAAACACGTTTGGCTAGATACACTTGTTGACATGGCTAGGAGCCGACCTCAGTGGCGTTCTCGCTGTGAGTTCTTTTGTCTCTCCCCATCGCTTTTAGCCTCCACCTCCAACTACGATCTCATTTCGTGGCATAATATAGTTTTGCATATATGATTTTGCATATTGTTGCATAGTAGCGGACTGCTACCTTTCCGGAACGATGTCCATCCGTTGCTGGTAGCTCAGCTGGCATGCAACTGTTGTATTTATTTTCTTTTATGTATTGCGGCACAGTAGCCTAGCTATCGCATACAATGATGAGAATGGTTCATTGTTTCATTGCCACATAATGACATCAGTGTTACGGAAGAGCTGAAGGAGCTTGCGATAAATGCATACTGCTTTGGCCGCCTCCACTGCTTGAGTCCAACCGGCGCACCAGACTTCCCAGACAGCATGCATGCTCCGCTCCATAAAAAACTTATCAACAGCACACAGGTACGCAATACCGACGCCTTGCTGCCGCGATACCATCACCAGTTGCATGTGGGTTAGGGACAATGTGAGGGTCGCCCGGTTGGAAACCGCGCTTTCGGGTCGCAAGGCAGAATTGTGATCCCTAAGGCAACGAAAAAGCAGACAGGCTCTGCTCTCCCTCGCGCCTAACAGGCCATCTGGCCACATTGTGCGCAGAGCAAGCAAAAAGATTTCTCCTGTATTCCTACAGGTTCACTGACCTCTCGTATATCCAGTGACTGGTGCGGTGACGATTTATAATACCACAAGCAGATACTCCCGCATCATATATGGCAACCGAGATCCTATTCCAACATAGTTCAGAGTCATTTGGGCGGGAAAGCGATAGCTCGGTAGGCAGTGCATCCTGGTGGGTTTGTCTCACAGAGGGCTGAGATAATGTCTCAATTGCCAATCGAGGGAAACGCATGTTGCTCTTCCCGGTGTAGTTTATGGAAAAACGACAGCGTACCTAGACATAATCAGAGTCGACTCAAGTAGTCCAAAACGAGCGGAAATCAGGGGTGGAACTACACCACCAGCAACTTATGGAAATGTAATCTAGCTGGGTCCATCGCTGGCCAGCTACAGGACGCCAAGTGGCACTTTGGTGGTGCTAGCTCTCCGCGCACAGTTGCAACAGACGCTCGCCATTCTCCGTCCGTTCGGAGTGAAGGCCAGAATTACCATCTAGCTGAGTTTCTGAAGAGCCCAGGATATCTACTTGTGAATTCATATCCCCTGCAAGCACGGTGGTGTCAGAAGTGGCAGTACTGCGTAGTAGCGCGTTTCAGTTTGTGGTAGAATGCGTCCTTGGCGGCGGAAACTGCTAATAAACAACGCCTTGTACTATTTCATGAATCAACCTGAGCTGATACCACCAAAACTGGCTGCACACAAATGGTTGTTTACGGGAATCCAATCAACAAACGATGACTCAACCATGGAGTTGAGAACAACGCCTACCCCAGCTTGACCCGTGAGTGCCGCATGAGCGTCTCCGGATGCGTGAAACTAACAGCGAGAGAACAAGCCGGGTGCAGATATTTCAACAACCCCGTAAGGATTGTTGATCTTAGTTTCGGATGTGCAACACACGTCGATACCCAGTGTGTGCAAGGTGTGTGCGAGCTCATCCTTTTAACTTATTTATTTTAGAATGCGAACTTTGAAAGCCGCCAGGAAAGCGGGATAGGGAGACCTTATAAGTGATTGTTGCCGATTAGCTTTCAGTGGGTGGTGTGGGAAGGTAACTGCAGATAGTTCGACTCCAGTGGCATAATGGTTGCTGTCAACTAAGGTGGGAATTATAGAAGGGAGGTCCGTAATGCGGGTTGAGAGGAGAATAAGAGCAACAGGTAGAAAAGAAATAAGGGAGGCGCCAGTAGTAGCAATTTTTCGCTTATACTTGTTGTATCAGCATTGGTAGGACATTACGCCTAGTCAGGTGACATTTTCTGTGAGCCATATATACCTGAGCTCCTGTAAGTACTTCCACCAAACGATCAATATACCAACTCTGAACTCTATCCACTACCAACACAGCTTCTTTCGCAGTTTCCGTCTGTACTTTCGTTTGCAATTTATGGAAACCTTCAAAGTACATCAATGGAAATAGAAGCGTTTACTTTTTTGCGGTATCCAATAACGACGAAGCGACGTTTCTGAGTCCAGCATCTATAACGTTCCTACAAAGTGGTAACCCGATGTGAGTTTGCTGTTTCGGACTCGGCTCTCATCAGCCGGTAAGTTGTGTCTATTTTCGTCGCTCTCATTAGTTTCATGCATGCATATATGACAGACCAACAACCAGGGGAAGTTAACACTGCACCTAGTAGTTATTTATCAACATTATGGTTACATTATCCCCAAGTTTATTATATTCAGGCCGAGTCATTTTTGAAATTAATTACATGCATAAGGATGCCTTGAAGGTTCGGCATGTAATATTCAGACTTCCACTAAAATTATTGATCCTGATATGCTGTTCTTGGTATTCTGAGAACAATTCCTACATATCAACAGATAAGGTACTTCTTAGTTTGTGAGTTTAGCCTTAGTGAACGTAAGAAGGTACAATGACTAATTAATAAGGAACAACTAGGCAATCACAACCCTATGCAACTATTGCGGTCCATGTAAACTCTGGTAGGTGATAACCCTCCAGAGAATTTCATCTTTAAACAGCTATTTTTGAGACGACCCCTCACTCTTGTACAACAGATATTAGTTAATGCACATCAGGATACCGAATTAGAGACATAAGCATCAACGATTCCAACCTTAACGCCTCGCGCATCTGACGATCCACAAGTACAAGCTGTGTGCTCCCTACAGGAACAACTGGCCTCCATTGCGATCCACAGTCAAAAACGCAACTCTCGATCTGAACAACTGCGTACTCGGAGTGTCAGTCGTTCACGTGGCATTTACTGGTATCACCGTCGGTTTCGTAACATGGCTCAGAAATGCGTAAACCCGTGTCGGTTTTCCTACGTGATACGAACATACCAGCTCGTCATGGTGACGACACAAGCTGGCATTTGTGAGTCAGGTCGCCTCTTATTGGCGCGACGTAAGATCTGGCATGCGATACCCTGTAGACACTGGTGCCCACATCCGGAAGACTTAAAAAACTGTTCGGTATACAGCCTTCAGGCAGTAAACAGCACGCCCATCTTTATCTATAGAGAACGCTCTATTACGTTGAACCTTAGTCTCTGTAGGCTTTTTGCTTGGATCTACACTGTAGCTAAAGTGCCAAGTGTCATCCTCGGCCCCGATTTCCTTCAGCAACATGGCATTATCGTCGATCCCAAACGCTGTCACATTATCGATGACCAAATGGATCTGGTAAATGAATTCGGCAGGGTAACAAAGCCCGGATATCAACCTGGTGGGGTCAAGCATGAGATCGTTCATAGAATAACGACAACAGGTAGCCCGCTTTTCTATCGACCCCGCCATTTAGCGCCCAATAAACTTTCCGTAGCGTAGGCCGAGTTCGACCATATGTTACAGTTTGGTATAAATACGTTCATCCAACTACACAAGAGCTAGTCCTCTACATATGGTCACCATCATTCATATATGGCTTAGAAGAACAAAACTTCAGACTGTAGACCGTGAGAGGATTATCTGGCTGAACGTCATCACGGTCCTAAACAGGTATCCCATTCCGCATCTCCAGGGTTTCCCCCCTCGCTCTACGAAAATGATGTATTCAGCAAGATGCGGGCGTATCATCAGACACCCGTACATCACCAAGATGTTCCTGATATTGTTGTTACCACATCATTTGGCCTATTTAAGTTCTTGCGAATGCCATCTGGTCCTCGCAAGGCAGATCAAACTTTTAAACGTTTTAGGTATCAGGCCATTCGCGATCTACATTTCGTTTGTGTCTATATTGACGATGCCTTGGTTGCAAGTCATGGCTACGACGAACACCTGCGCCATCTGCGACACCTTTTCGAACGATTTGCTCATTATGGGGTTTTCATCCATTTGGAGTTGGTACGGTAAACTTCCTTGGTTACCATGTCTCCTCTACCGGAACTACATCCTAATCTGATAGAGTAACAGCCATCAATGAGTATCCCCACTCTGATTCCCACAAAATGTTACGCAGGTTTGTAAGCAAGGTTAATTGCTACGAACGTTTCATTTCGCAGTGTTCGGAGTTAGCCCAGCCATTTACCGACCTGCTCAAATTGGAACCAAATCATTCAGCTTTACGGAATCAGCTAAGCAGGCAATAAGTGATCTAAAACATCAGCTAGGAACTGCCACTCTCCTCGTGCACCTAGACCCTAAGGCCCCGTTACAGTTAACCGTGGACGCTGCAGATGCTACAATAGGTGGTGTGTTATAACGGCAGAGGTGAATTGTATCTTTTTGCCTGTATCCTTCTTGCCTTTTTCTCTAAGAACCTGAAGCCTGCCGAATAACGCTATATCACGTTCAGTAGAGAACTTCCAGCTAATTACGGCAATGTGTCATTTCCGACATAAGCTGGAAGGAGGTACATTCACGGCATTTACCGATCATAAGAAAGAAAGGTATCAGCGGTACGCGCGTACGTAGTGTTGTGTGCGTGGGTCATCCAGTGGCGTCAAGAGAAAGAAAGCACACCAGCTCAGCACACTAGCGTTCCATTTACAACTCTGAGACTCTATATGCTTAGCTGTTATTTGAAATCCCGCTAGCTCATTCGACCGATCGCATGCACTGGGGCAGGCGCTTCCATCCATCACAGCTTTTAGCCACCATTAAATCGACCCTTTATTCGTTTTTTTGGAGTTCTCGTGTTGTATGTGACATATTGCCATCCACTGCGTGTGGTCTTGCGACCTTGGGTTGCGGTGTTCGCCGGAACGTTTTGCTGAGGTGGTTGATCCGCACGATGCTGCTTGTTCGCCCCGCTGCCTTCTCAGTTGCACTCGGTTGCGCCGAATGACCCTATTCCCGATTTTTACTTCGTAGCTTCGCTCTGCTTTACGATTTGTCCCCTCCTCCAATGCCTGTAAGTACTCGGAACCGGTTCAACCCATACTTTGTCCATAGACACAAGGGGTGGAAAATGTCTGGATCCCCGATAGTAATATTTTTTGTCGTAACATTTTCCTATGCAGACGATCTTGCAGCAGGCTGTTCGATGTTATTGCTGGTTGTAGTATAGCCTTTGTTACAGGTAACAGCGTTCTTCTTCTGCGGCTGAACAGCCGTTGGGCTGGACTTGTTCCCATTTAAGTAGCCGGCGTGTTACGCCTTTCTAGCAGCACGAGGTAAGGATCTTCGTGGGTTTCATTGGCTTTGGTGAGCACTTTCTTTGCCTCCTTGACGGTTGACTCAGCTTTTCCGTCTGATTGGCTATGACAGAGACGGGTCAACCGGTGAAGAAAATCCCCTTTTGCCCAGATTTTTAAACTCCGCGCTACTGAATTGGCGGCCATTGTCCGAAACCATCTCTTCCGGTATTCCATGTAGAGCAAACTGGCTTGCGCGTCGGTAGACGTAAGGGTATTGATCTAGAAATAGTTACTGAAATAATCGACTATGACTAAGTAATTCTTCCCTTCATGAGTGAAGATGCCCAAAGCTACTTTCTGCAACGGTCTCTCCGGAACTTCACGAAGAATCATGAGCTCCTTCCGATGGCGGACATTGTATGTTCGGCATGCTAAGCAGTTCGAGAGATGACCCCGTATCTGGCTGGTCATCCCAGGTCAAAACATCAGTTCTCGAGCTCTCGCCACACAGTTGTTGACGCCTAAGTGTGCGCAGTGTATCAGATGCAGCAGGGGGGCGTTGTATTGCTTTCGGGACGAGTACACGGTTACCTTTAAAGAGCAATCTGTCCTGAATGATTAGTTCGTCCCGAAAATTGAAGAAAGGAGTCAACTGCTTGGGGAGCTTATCTTTATTGTCGGGCTAACCGTTTAATGTTGTTTTTTGAGTAGATTACATAGTTCATCTGATTCCGTGTGGCGTAGTGGTATCTGAAAACGCTCTTCTGTGACAACAACCAGTTGTGTAGTATGGACAACGCCTTGGTCTTCTTGTGTTACAATGACGTCTGGTAGATATGCTCTGGATAGCGTATCTGCAAAGTGCATCTTTGATCCTAGCTGATAGACGATTTCCAGGTCGTACGTCTGGAGGCTAATGAGCATTCCCTGCAAGCAACGCGGAACGACGTGGTGGTTTGTTGGTTATGAATACCAGCGGTTTGTGGTCAGCAAATGCGGTAGTCCGGAGACTGAATGTGTGAGCATTGAAACGCTTTATAGCATAAACGAGCACGATTATCTCCTTTTCGATTTAGACGTAACGACGTTCAGACCCAGTTAACGTTTGGCTGCGAAAATCAATGGGCTTTCCGTTTTGCATTACGACGGTATCGATGCCGAACTGGCTACCATCACAATGGACCTCAAGGGGATGTGATGGAACATAGTACGCTAGGGCGGGAGCGCTTGTGATCAGCTGTTTAATCTTTTGGGAAACGTCCTCTTGCTCCGTGTTCTACTTCCAACTTTCACCCTTATGTGTCAGTTTCCGGATAGGCATCATTACTTCAGCTAGCCCAAGTAAGAAACGACTGAGATAGTTACCCATCCCGTTCAGCCTGCTCCCGGCTCTCACATCTGTCGGAGATGGTATCTTTTGTATGGCTCCGAGTTCTCCGGATCCGGCTTCAGCCAAGCCGAATTCAAAACGTGTCCGTAGAAAACAACCTCAGTTTTGCGTAATTCAAGCCTCTCGCGTTTCAGTTTGGTATCGCTAACCGCGCAATGCTGTAGAAATCTGAGATTACGGCCGTGCTCTTCTCCAGTGGCATTAACCGCTTTTGAGATATTTCCCTTGATATTTTCAAACCAAATGCCAGACGCAGCCATCGGAAACGTCCGAATGGTATTTCAAACGTGGTTAAATAAGTGGACTCTTCGTCAAGGTTAACGTGCCAGAAAGCAGAAGCGAGGTCGAGTTTTGTAAATAGCTTGGCCTTGGATAATATCGGCAGGACAAAATCTAGCGTTGGGAGCATGAAATACTCACTTCCGAGTGCGGCGTAGAGCGGCTTAGGATCGATGCACACGCACAAATCACCTGAGTTCCTGGTGACTATCGCAATCAGACTGACCCAATCTGTTGGTTCATCAACCTTGGCGATAACGCCCAAACGGACTAAGCGACGCAACTCGTCTAAGAACTCATGCAAAGCGATGGGTACTTTTCTAACCGGCAAAGCTACTGGTCTCGCGGATTCGTTTAACAGGTGAGCTACCCCTTGGAATTTCCCCACGGGATCTCCAAACACGCCAGGATAATTATCTACGATCTCAGTGCTAGCGTCACACGAATGAGCAAAACGGTTACGATTAAAGGAGACGAAACCCAAAATTTGAATGGAATCAAGACCCAGGATGGGCATAAAATCTGCTGATACCACGAGGAACTCGATCAAATGTTCTGAGCCATCCTTCGGATTGATGGCTTACACCGTAACACAGCCCCTTGGCTGCAACTTTGAGCCATTCCACATCCAAAGGCAGGTCTGTGTTTTGTGGCATTTTGCATCCGGACAGTATTTGTGGGGTAGTATGTTCACAATGGCTCCCGAATCCAGCTGGAACCGTACCGGCAGTCCATCAATGACTAGCGTCGCGAATATATAAACTGGTCGCTCGCGTTCTCTCATGTTGTTTATTATTAGCTGATGGACTTCATCCTGACTATTATTATTCACTGAATCGATCTTCGCCGCTCGGCAAAAGCGTGCAAAAGGGTTCTTGTTCGCGCACTTCATACGGGTTCTGCCCCATGCTGGACAATCCTCCTTGCGTTCAGGCTGTGAACCATCGCAAAACTGGTAATTAGGTTGTTTTACCTTTGACATCTGCTACACACGTTCTTAGTTGCAGGGTAGCGCGTACAGATCCATACTGGTCTCCATTTTGAGCTGTTGAAACTGTTGGGCAGTCTTTGCTTCGCTAAAACAGATGTCTATGGAATGTTCCAGAGTCATGTGTCGCTGCCGCAAAAGGCGCCTTGTCAACTCCTCGTCTCTTATGCCGGTCACAATTCGATCGCGGACCAGTGAATCACGCAAAAAATCACGAAATTTGCATTTCCGAGCCAGAATCCTTAGCTCAGTTATGTATGTCTCGAATGAGTCACCCGATAAACGATTGTGGCTGAAGAACAGATATCTTTGGTAAGTTTCGTTAGTGGCCTTCACAGAATTCAACGAATCTGCGTATCACTTCATCCACTTCGATTTCCCGATCACCATCGCCGAGATTCAACGTTTCCAGCGTCCACCGCGCTTTGTTTCCAATGTCATATCTGAACATTGCTAGTTGGTATCACATTGGCTGAGCATTCAACTGAATCAGCGTTACGAAGTCCAGCCACTTTTCTCTCTACATTCTCCGGCTGTCAGGTAGCGAGCTTTCTGTCATCCGCAACAAGGCTGGCAGTGCGATCGCTTGTTGTCCACCAAAGGCAAGCGGGGTACGGCGTAGCTTCTTTTCTTCTGACACAATGTTGCGTGCTTGGGTCACCCAGGGACGTCGAGAAAGAAAGAACACCAACTCAGCACACTAGCGTTCTATACACAACTCTGAGACTATACACTTAGCTATCATTTGAAAACGAGCTAACCCATTCGAGTGATCGCACTGGGGTAGGTGATTCCTTCAACTCCAGCTTTCAGCGACCATTACACGCGGTACCGCGTGTAAGCGGTGACCAGGCATACGTAGCACGTGCCCGAGCCAACGCCACTTATTCAGTGCTATCTGTTGTTCTAGGGAGCTAGCATGATTATCACCACCTAGTACTCGCCTACGCACATCATCGTTGCGGACACGCTGATGCCATCCGAATCCAGCAATGCTTCGCAGACAACGATGATCGAAGACTTGAAGGCGCCTCAGATCTTCAGACCGAAGGGGCCAAGTCTCACTACCATACAGCAGAACGGCCCTCACTGTGGCTTTGTATACCCGGCCATTCAGACAGAGAAAGACCCTCTTCTGACGCCAAAGATGCCGCAGGTTCAAGAAGGTAGCTCTGGCTTTTGCAATGCGTGAGCTCACGTCAGTTTCTATGCGCCCATCATTGCTGATGCAGCTGCCAAGATAAGTGAAATGATCAACCACCTCGAGTTCCTCGTTAGCAAGCGCCAAGGGGTCATCAAGTGGCCGGTGGTCCTGCAGCAACACTTTACACTTTGAAGGTGCGAAGTGAATACCAAATAATGGGACCACTCTGGATAGGCTATTTAGGGTTGATTGGGCCGCCGCAACATCGTCGAAAAGCAAGACGATATCGTCCGCATAATCTAGATCAACTAACCTTCCACCAGGCAGCACTTCAACGCCTACATCGTGAGATTCCCCAAGTGAACACTCCATGATAGAATCCACGGCGAAATTGAACAAAAATGGGGAAATCGGGCAACCCTGTCGAACGCCACTTGTAGTCGAAAAGCTAACCGATAGGACACCATAGACCCTGACGCGGCCTCTAGTGTTCGAGTATAGAGCACGAAGGGTGTTCACATATTTCGTGGGAACACCTTTCCGCGCAAGTATTTCGAACAGAATCGATCGATCGACTGAATCGAACGCACTCTTGAAATCGAGGAACACAGCTATTGTCGGTCTGCGGTACGCGTGGCGCTGCTCTAGCACCTGCCGCAAAGTGAATATATGGTCTATACAGCCACGTCCTGGGCGGAAACCGGCCTGCTCTTCCCTAATCCGAGATTCCCGTTCCGCAGTGAGGCGACGAACGATAATCGAGGCCAGTAATTTTGTCACAACTGGCGTTAGGCTAATACCCCTGTGGTTCGCACAATCTGTGCGACTGCCCTTTTTGTATATTGCCACTATGATCGATTCGCTCCAATTAGCCGGCACACTCTCTTCGTTCCAGATACGTTCGAATAGGGAGGTCAGTGCTTTGCAGAGGACCTCACCTCCATCCTTAAATAGTGCAGGTGGGAGGGAATCCGGGCCAGCGGCACGAAAACGATTGAGGGCTGTGATCGCGTTTCGGACCTCGGCCTCCGACGGAGGCTCTAAACTAACCGTCCATGGCTCGTCCTGCATCACCTGAGTATTAAGAGGTCCGGGAGCAGGGGGCCAGCTGAACTGAGCTTGAAAGCGTTCCGCCCAACGAGTCATATGGCGCTGCTTATTGTGTATCAGCGCACCCGCGCTGTCTCTGATTGTGTGGATTAGATGAAAGAGCTTGCGGTAACTGCCTACTGCTCCTGTCTCCTCCATTTCTTGAACCCTACTGGTCCACCAGGCTTCCTTGTCAGCACGTAGGCTCTGCTTTAGTTCACGCCTAATAGACCACCTGGCCACATTGTGCTCAGAGCAAACAGAAAGGTTTCTTCTGTATTCCTACAGGTTCACTGACCTCTCGTATATCCAGTGACTGATGAGGTGACGATTTATAATACCACAAGCAGATACTCCCGCATCATGTATGGCAACCGAGATCCTATTCCACCGTAGT
Organism: Dicrocoelium dendriticum; assembly: GCA_944474145.2. Taxonomy (NCBI): domain Eukaryota; kingdom Metazoa; phylum Platyhelminthes; class Trematoda; order Plagiorchiida; family Dicrocoeliidae; genus Dicrocoelium; species Dicrocoelium dendriticum. The sequence goes on from OX104071.1 coordinate 46,396,933, forward strand.
TCAGAGTCATTTGGGCGGGAAAGCGATAGCTCGGTAGGCAGTGCATCCTGGTAGGCTTGTCTCACCGAGGGTTGAGATAATGTCTCAATTGCCAATCGAGGGAAACGCGTGTTGCTCTTCCCGGTGTAGTTTATGGAAAAACGACAGCGTACCTAGGCATAATCAGAGTCGACTCAAGTAGTCCAAAACGAGCGGAAATCAGGGGTGGAACTACACCACCAGCAACTTATGGAAATGTAATCTAGCTGGGTCCATCGCTGGCCAGCTACAGGACGCCAAGTGGCACTTCGGTGGTGCTAGCTCTCCGCGCACAGTTGCAACAGACGCTCGCCATTCTCCGTCCGTTCGGAGTGAAGGCCAGAATTACCATCTAGCTGAGTTTCTGAAGAGCCCAGGATATCTACTTGTAAATTCACATCCCCTGCAAGTACTATGATGTCAGAATTGGCAGTACTGCGTAGTAGCGTGTTTCGGTTTGTGGTAGAATGTGTCCTTGGCGGCGGAAACTGCTAATAAACAGCGCCTTGTACTATTTCATGAATCAACCTGAGCTGATACCACCAAAACTGGCTGCACACAAATGGTTGTTTACGGGAATCCAATCAACAAACGATGACTCAGCCTTGAAGTTGAGAACAACGCCTACCCCAGCTTGATCCGTGAGTGCCGCATGAGCGTCTCCGGATGCGTGAAACTAACAGCGAGAGGACAAGCCGGGTGCAGATAGTCCAACAACCCCGTGAAGATTGTTGATCTTAGTTTCGGATGTGTAACACACATCGACACTCAGTGTGTCCAATGTACGTGCGAGTGCAGTCTATTGACTTATTTGTCTTAGACTGCGAACGTTGAAAGCCGCCAGAGAAACGCGACAGAAAGGCCTTATAAGACTGTTGCCGATAGGCATCCAGTGGGTGGCGTGGGAAGGTAACTGCAGGTGACTCGACTCCAGTGGCATAATGGGTGCTGTCAATAAGCGTAGAATTATAGAAGATATAAGTAATAGGGTCGGGGCGGGTGTAAGAGAAATAGGTGGGTACAAATGGAAAGGCGCCAGCAGTAGCATTTTTGCGCTTGTTCGCCCTGCTGTATGCAGCAGATAAGGTGACCCTTTATAGTCTGCGCGACGGCCGATGCAGAATGCGGTTGAATTATGGAGTAGTTACGGTTGTATGTGGGCTGACACTGCCAGGGCGCCCAGACCTAGACAGGAGGACGATTAGGGCCTTCAACCAAAGACTGACTCAATAGCTTGTCAGCAAAGCAGCGAAGTGGCAGAGTTAGTTTTACAAAAATGAACGCCAACCGATTTCAAACCCCCAATCTGGTGGACCAGGAGATGGAGTTAATCTAACCACTAAGGATTGACCAATCTGATAGGAGTAGCGCTCAAGGGGCCCGGGGGCACTGCCCAATATAGTTCAATGGATCAAAGAGGTACGCAAATCGTCGCACCACGTTAAGGTCCAGTTTCGTTGTGATAGCCATGCATCCAAGCAAATCGCAAGCTCATCTCTGACCGCCTTGTTGGGCCAGCACTGAAAAGGACTGCAGTCTATGATGAGAAGTTGTCGCCCCTGTCAACGCTCAGAAGTGCAGCGCCATACACAGGCACCGCCTGGCATTTGCACTGTTCCCGATGCTGGTTTCGGCCACGTACAGATCGACACTGTTGGCCCGCTACCGCCATTGAGTGGATATAAGTACTCACTGACTTGCATCGATCGTTGCACTCGTTGGCAAGTGGCAGACATTACTGACTCACCGGATCGCGTATCATGGTGTAACATCTACCATAACAACTGAACACGGAGCGCAATTCGAATTGACGTCCTTGCTAAAGTTAGCTCATATTCTCGGAGCCAAGCGAATAAGAACAACTGCGTACAAACAGTGAACGGGCTAGTCAAACGTTTACATCGCCAACTTAAAACTTCTTAAATGGCGTGTTCCGACACTACTCGTTGGACCGAAGCTTCACCATTGGTTTTATTAGGTCTTCGAATGACACCTAAAGCCGATTTAGATTGCTCTGCTGCGAACCTGGTATATGGTAACACGGTAAAGCCTTCGGCTGACTTTGTTCAACCCATCCACGCTAGCGCCGTAGATCCCCAAAATTTGGTCCATCCCTTATGCTCATCAGTGAGGGAAATACATTTTACTGCTACGCGCGCAAACAGCGGTTATGTACGAAAACATCTGAGAACTCATACATGTGGTTACGAAATGATGAACTTCGCAAGCCAATACAGCCACCGTACGAAGGAACATTTGAAGTGAGCTTTAGAGCAAACAAATACTGAGATCAACAGGAATCGTGAAGTCGATGCATTTTCTGTAGACCACCTAAAGCCAGCATATATCGACAAATCGTGTGAATAGCAATCAGCAGGTCCTCGAAACGTAATGCGTACGTTGCGAACATCAAAGCTCGTTGAAAATAACCCATCGCCCTAGACAACTAAAGCTAAGAGGATATTAGTGCATGGCAGACACGGTTAAGAGAGTACACTTTCCCGACCGCATAGTGTACTATGCATCTTGTGAACGTCACACTGTACTACCTGCTACTAGTTTTCTTTTGATTGTTGTTCTCCAGCATCTGCCAGAACACGAATAAATATTCCTAACACGACAAAGATGCAGAACAAGATTGCGCTGCGTGATAACAGTAAGACCAAGATCTTGCCTACAGTTGCCAGTGCTTATTTTGCTTCCAGAGTTTGCATTGCACCTCAGGTACACAACTTTAACCTGCATGCCTTCCACGCCTCAGCCTCGAGCATTTTTGCGACAATGCACCAAGTAGAGGTCAGATTTTGCGGCTATTCCCACTGGGTTTTTACTCCTGGTCGTTTGAACATCGTGCGGATAGCGCACTGGTGCGACAGTGTGTAGCAAAATTGCCTTATACCTAAAATATGCATATTTGTTGTATCAGCAAATGCAGAACAGTACACCTGACCAGCCGACATTGTCTAGCAACCGTGTATTGAGCTGAGCTTTTGAAAGTACTTCCACCAAACAATGAATATACCAAATCTGAACTCTGTCCACTAATGCCTACCAGTACCAACGCAGCTTCCTTTGCAATTTTCTTGGTTTTTTCGTCATTAATTTGTGGCAGCCTTCAAAACACATCGGTCGAAATACAAGTCTTCAATTCTGCGAAGAATATAAAAATGACTAGACGCTACTCCTTAATTCAGCACCCATAACGCTCCTACACGCTAACCTAAAATGCTGTAGGCAGCAGATAAGGTGACCCTTGATAATCTGCGCGATATCCGAGGCAAATGTGGTTGACGTTTGAGGAAAGTTATGGTTGTGAGTGGGCCGACACTGCTACGGTACCCAGACTAGTGAGCATGCGCTTGTGGTACTATCAATCATCACCGTCCCAGTCACTGGGTATCCAGAAGAAACCTCCCGACTGGCTCTGAGCACGATGTGACCAGACCGACTATTAGACACGAAGTAAAGCGGAGCTTGGCGCTGAAAAGGAAGTCTTGTGGATCAGTCGGGGCCCAAAAATTGGAGGTGGGAGCAGTAAGGGACTACCTCAAGCTTCCGCAACTGAACCGCGCCACTGGCCCCATGAAACCAGGCGTCAGTGAGACAAGCAGAGACAGCGCGGTTGAACTGATTCACGATAAGAAGCGCAGAAAGGATCGGCTGGCTTGCCGAACAACCTCCTTGTGGTGCCAGCTGGGTGGTTCGGGATTATCCCGTTCCAGCGAATGGTTCGGCGGCAGTATTCCAGAACGTGGTGGGTTTTCGCCTGGAAAGCGTTCTCACTATAAAAAACCACATATGTCCGTTTAACAACACTGTGACGTAGCGGATGCGACTCACCACTAAATAAAGTCACTGCCCCTTGTCTCTCTCTGAGTGGCATTGTAATTCAAGGGTGTGTTGGACCCCTGGTCCTATGCGGTCCTAAAGGCGTATGAACCACTTTTTTGGTCACCGGCTCCCAACGGGTTGCGATACCCTCATATCGCCCTGCTGCCTTGTAAGTTAGATCCATGACCAAAGGCTCGGAGTGGGGCCCCCTAAGACAACCCTCCACGTCGGCCTGGGCAACCGGGCAGTATCTCGCCTACTGACGAACCATGGACTCACAACCACAACCATTCACCCGCTCTATTGCTACTACCATGCCATTCACTCATGTCACTATACCAACTGTACAAGCACACGCCACCATGTTACCTACCCTTCCCTTGTACCATTCACACCCATTTTTACCTGATTCCTCTATGGCGATCAACTCCACCTACACTGATGAACCTGTTCCAGTGATATCTGCCAACGCAACCACAGTACTCAACAGAAAGCTGCCGGTCCCAAAGTCGCCCATCTTCGCTCCTGCAACCCGGAACGCAGTTCAAACTTGCAGCCTTCAACGTACGCACATTAATGCAGATCGGTCAGCAAGCAAGACTTGCACGTATGCTAGAGACCCTTGGAATTGATATCTGCTGCCTGAATGAAACATGACTCCAGGACTTTAACGGTCTACCAGCTGATGTCACCGCTCTACAAACGCACCCGCTTCCATCTCCACCTCTCTGGTGACGCCGAGTCTGCCGCATCTGGGCAAGCTGGTGTTGGAATCGCCCTCAGTGCTAGAGCCGAGACTGCTTTGATTGATTAGATTCCGATCAACAGCCACCTTTGTGCAATGAGGCTCCATGGCTCTTGTAAAGTTAGCAGACGTCGAGTCGAAAAGTGTGCTCTCTTCGTGATCTGTGCCTCGCGCCCACTGACTCTAGCTCGGACACCGTCAAAGACCAGTTCTATCAGAACCTTCACGAGCTGCTCCTAAGGGCTCCTAAAACAGACACCATTGTTTCGATAGGTGACTTCAACGCGTGTGTCGGTCGTCTGCTGCCATGTGAGCGCCACCTAGGAGAATCGCATGAATATGATGATGTTCGCTCAGACAATGGAGAGAGACTGCTCAGTCTGTGTGCTGATCATCAACTATTTCTCTCCGGCACCAGCTTTCGTCATCCTGGACGCCAGTACGCCACTTGGCGCCCCCCATCTTCAACCCAGCGCTGGTCACAAATTGACCACAGCTATAAGTCGCAGGGAGCGCGGCAGCGTACGCGACTGCCGATCAGTTTGGTCAACATGCGTCGATACTGATTATGCACTGGTGTGTGCGACCGTTCGCATGCGTTTCGGTGATTCGCCTAGGTCAAAACATACCCGACTGAACACCTACAAGTTGGAGGACCCGGTGGTGAAGAAAGAGTATCAACAAAGGCTTCGTGAAAATCTCGCTCTCTCTCACACTCTGGATATTGATCAACACTGGTCAAGTCTGCAACAAGCCTTGTTGTCGGCCGGTTTGTCCAGCTGTGACCTCGCTCGCTCCACTCCCAAAAGCTGGATCTCAGGAAGATCCTCGGAATTGCTGGACCGCCGATGGGCGGTGCCTGCTAGCGCAGAGTAAAACGAAGACCGCCGGTCTATTACGCAACAGCTGAAAGCAAGCTTTCACTCTGAGCGTAAACCTTGGTGGTTAAAACAAACTGATGAGATGGAAGCCGCTGCATCAGCTGGCAACTTCCACCGTATTTCACATCGTCAGGGCCACTGGTTGCAATTTCCACGCTATCAGCCAGACAATTTGCGAATCAGACGGCACGAAGATCACCAACCTTCACATGTGATTGGGTCGCTGGGCAAAGCATTTCGCTCCACAATTCAACCACCCAACACAGCCCCATCTGACACCTCGAGCCCCAATGTATGATGCCTGGCCTGTCTCCACAGCCTCCCATATGAAGCAGAGGTTCGAAATGCAGTCCAATCTTTGAAACGCCACAAGGCTCCGGGTCCTGACAACCTATAACCGGCTCTATTCAAAGATGGCGGGAGTGTACTTGTCAGCGAAATCCTATCGCTGTTCACGGAAGTTTGGACTGAGGAGAAGGTTCCGAACTGATGGAGAGAAACGGTCATTGTTCCGATTCACAAGAAGGGCTCCAGCGCCGATTGCTGCAACTACTGCGGAATCTCGTTAATCTCTGTCGCATCCAAAATCTTCGTGTCGGTCTTACGTGACAGGCTTTCAAAGGCTAGAGAGGAGGTTTCCCGAGAAGAACAAGCCGGATTTCGTCCAGGCCGCGGCTGCATCGACCAAATCTTCACGCTTCGGCAAGTTCTCGAACTTCGTCACATCCACCGGCGGCCAACAATCGTAGTGTTTTTGGACATCCGAGCGGCATTTGATTCAGTAGATAGATCTGCGTTGTGGAACTGTTTACTGAAGAAAGGTGTGCCCGACAAGTGTGTAACCATCCTGAAAGTACTTTACAGTCACACGTCGGGCAAAGTTAGGGCTTACGGCACGCACTCCTCTTCATTCGCTGTGACCAGCGGTGTTCGCCAAGGTTGCTCTATTTCACCTTTCCTCTTCAATTTCGCCATCGAATATGTTCTCCAAAGAGCACTGGAAGGTGTCCAGGACTGCGGTGTTGAACTCCTCCCTGGAAACAGAGTCACGGACTTGGACTACGCTGATGATATCGCCTTGCTGGGGGATGATCTACAATCCGTCCAGAGCGCTTTGGACCGCTTGGCGATGGAGGCGTTTAAGTACGGCTTTTGCTTCAATCCGGGAAAATGTAAGACGCTGCTCCAGGACTGGCAGGTGCCTGAACCCGCGCTCACCATTGCTGGACATGTTCTGGAGCAAGTCCCCGTCGCAACGAGACTGGACCTTAATGTGGTGCGACGGTTTGCGTACCTCATTGACCCATTGAGCTATACTGGGTGATGCCTCCGAGCATCTTGAGAGCTACTCCTACCAGGTTGGTCAATGGTGAGAGGTCAGACAAACTCAGTCTCCTGGTCCTCCAGGTTGGGGGTTTGAAATGGTATGGCGTCCATTTCTGTAAAACTAAATCACTGCCACCCCGCTGCCTTGCGGACAGGCTTTTGAGCCAAAGGCTTTGGATGAGGACCCTAATCGTTCTCCTGTCTAGGTCTGGGCGCCCTGGCAGTATCCCAGCCCACATACAACCATGACATTTTCTTCAAACATAAACTTCATCCTGCATCGGCCGTCGCGCAGATTATCAAGGGTCGCCTTATCTGCTGCATACAGCAGGGCGGATAAGCGAAAGCATGCTACTGCTGGCGCCTCCCTTCTTTCTTTTCCACCTTTTTCTCTTACTCCCATCCCGGCCCCTATTACTAACCTTCCTTCTATAATTCCCAGCTTAATTGACAGCAACCGAAGTGCTATTGGAGTAGTACCGTCTGCAGCCACCATCCCACAGCACCTATCGGACGCCTATCGGCTAAAGTTCCTTATAAGGCCACGCTGTCCTGTTTCCATGGCGACATTCAACGTCCGCACTCTAAGACAAACAGGTCAGCAGACTGCACTCGCACGCACCTTGGACACACTGGGTGTTGATGTGTGTTGTGTGTCCGAAACTAGGATTAATGACCCTAACGGGGTTATTGAATTGACTGCACCCGGCTTATCCTCTCGTTATTGGTTGCACGCATCCGGAGACGCCGATGCGGCACTCACGGGTCAAGCTGGTGTAGGTATCATTCTCAGCTCCAAGGCTGAGTCATCGTTGATTGATTGGATTCCGGTGAACAGCCGTTTATGTGCAGCCCATTTGACGACATCAGCTAAGGTGAATTCGCGAAGTAAAACAAAACGCTGTTTGTTTGTGATTTCTGCTTATGCTCCCACCGACTGCAGTTCTAATGCAGTCAAGGACACTTTCTATCACGAACTGAACACGCTGCTACGCAGTGCTACTAGTTCAGATATTATAGTACTTGCAGGGGATATGAACGCACAAGTAGGGCGTCTGAGCTCTTCAGAAGCTCAGCTGGGTGGTAAGTATGGACTTAACGCCGAACGGACTGACAACGGCGAGCGTCTGCTGCAACTGTGTGCGGAGCACCATTTGTTTCTTAGTAGCACTGCTTTTAGACACAGTGGGCGCCGAAGTGCCACTTGGCGTCCACCTGTAGCTGGCCAGCGATGGACCCAAATTGACCACATAGCCATAAGTTACAGGTGGCGCGGTTCCATTCTGGATTGCCGCTCGTACTGGAGTACCTGTGTCGACTCTGACCATGCCTTGGTGCGCTGTCGTTTCTCCATGAACTTTACCGGAAGGCGCACAAAGCGTCTCCCCCGATTGGCAACGGAGAAACTGTCCCAGCCCTCTGTCAGGCAAGCCTATCAAGAAGCACTGCATAGCGAACTCTCGCTGTCTTGTCCTAATGACACTGAACTTCAGTGGAATAGGATCTGGGCCACTATGCACGACGCAGGAGCATCTGTTTGTGGCACTATCAGTCGTCATCGCACCAGTCATTGGATATCCGAGAGGTCCGTGAACCTTTTGGAAGCTAGAAGGCACCTCCCGGCTGGTTCGGAACACAATGTGACCAGACGGGCTATTAGGCGTGAACTAAAGCGGAGCCTACGTGCTGATAAGGAAGCCTGGTGGACCAGTCGGGCTCAAGAAATGGAGGAGGCAGGAGCAGTAGGTAACTACCGGAAGCTCTTCCAGCTAATCCGCACCACTGCTCCGAAAAAACCAGGCGTCAGTGAGACAATCAAGGACAGCGCGGGTGCGCTGATACACAATAAGGAGCGCCGTATGGCTCGTTGGGCTGAGCACTTTGAACATCAGTTCAGCTGGCCCCCTGCTCCCGGACCTCTTCCTACTCAGGTGATGCAGGACGAGCCATGGACGGTTAGTTTAGAGCCTCCGTCGGAGGCCGAGGTCCGAAACGCGATCACAGCCCTCAATCGTTTTCGTGCCGCTGGCCCGGATTCCCTCCCACCTGCACTATTTAAGGATGGAGGTGAGGTCCTCTGCAAAGCACTGACCTCCCTATTCGAACGTATCTGGAACGAAGAGAGTGTGCCGGCTAATTGGAGCGAATCGATTATAGTGGCAATATACAAAAAGGGCAGTCGCACAGATTGTGCGAACCACAGGGGTATTAGCCTAACGCCAGTTGTGACAAAATTACTGGCCTCGATTATCGTTCGTCGCCTCACTGCAGAACGGGAATCTCGGATTAGGGAAGAGCAGGCCGGTTTCCGCCCAGGACGTGGCTGTATAGACCATATATTCACTTTGCGGCAGGTGCTTGAGCAGCGCCACGCATACCGCAGACCGACAATAGCTGTGTTCCTCGATTTCAAGAGTGCGTTCGATTCAGTCGATCGATTGATTCTGTTCGAAATACTTGCGCGAAAAGGTGTTCCCACGAAATATGTGAACATCCTTCGTGCTCTATACTCGAACACTAGAGGCCGCGTCAGGGTCTATGGTGCCCTATCGGATAGCTTTTCGACTACAAGTGGCGTTCGTCAGGGTTGCCCGATTTCCCCGTTTTTGTTCAATTTCGTCGTGGATTCTATCATGGAGTGTTCCCTTGCGGAATCTCACGATGTAGGTGTTGAAGTGCTGCCTGGTGAACGGTTAGTTGATCTAGATTATGCGGATGATATCGTCTTGCTTTTCGACAATGTTGAGGCGGCACAATCAACCCTGAATAGCCTATCCAGAGTGGTCCCATTATTTGGTATGCACTTCGCACCTTCAAAGTGCAAAGTGTTGCTGCAGGACCACCAGCCACTTGATGACCCCTTGGCGCTTGCTAACGAGGAACTCGAGGTGGTTGATCATTTCACTTATCTTGGCAGCTGCATCAGCAATGACGGGCGCATAGAAACTGACGTGAGCTCACGCATTGCAAAGGCCAGAGCTGCCTTCTTGAACCTGCGTCATCTTTGGCGACAGAAGGGAGTTTCCCTCCGTCTGAAAGGCCGTGTATACAAGGCCACAGTGAGGGCCGTTCTGCTGTATGGTAGTGAGACTTGGCCCCTTCGGTCTGAAGATCTGAGGCGCCTTCAAGTCTTTGATCATCGTTGTTTACGAAGCATTGCTGGTGTCGGATGGCACCAGCGTGTCCGCAACGATGATGTGCGTAGGCGAGTACTAGGTGGTGATGATCATGCTAGCTCCCTAGAACAACAGATAGCACTGAATAAGTTGCGTTGGCTCGGGCACATGCTACGTATGCCTGGTCACCGCTTACCTAGGAGGGCCTTGTTCAGTCTACCAGGTGTAGGATGGCGCAAGGCTCGAGGTGGACAGAAGTTGACTTGGCAGCGGGAAATGAAGTCACTGACGACCAAACTGGGTGCCGTTGGTCCGTCTCGCCTTCCGGGTTGGAGTCCACGTGACTCACCTTGTGCTTGGCTCGAGACTTTACAGGACATGGCTCGCAACCGACACCAGTGGCGCGTCTGCTGCCGTCTCCTAATCGGATTGTCTGTTTAAAGTGTGTTTGGTGCTGAGTTATCTGCGGGATAATGGCTGATTATGACGCGTGGCAGTGAAAGCCGCAAGGAAGCTGTCTCGCCGATGCCGCCTTATCTTTGCACGATAGCCAGCTGTTTGTGACGGAATGTTGTCAACACAAGGTGTAGGCGCCTTGACCCTGAATGTTTGCTTAGGGCATTAAGGTTTTCAGGTAAGTCCCCCTTCTCTCCCTTTTCTTATTCTTTGTTTCATAGGTCCTCATGGTTGTATGGCAGCGAAGCATCAGTTCAAATGGCTGATGTACTGCTGCTGCTGATGATGATGATGGAGCAAGTCCCTTGCTTTACTTATCTAGGGAATCGCATTACGGCTGGTAGCGGTGTTGGAGATAAAGTCTCACAACGGATTGCAAAGACAGGCCTTACATTCATCAAACTGAGACACCATTGGCGGCGTCGTGATGTCAGTCTCAAGCTCAAGGGCAGGGTGTACAATGCTTCCGTCCGTGCAGTACTCTTGTACGGCTGTGAGACTTGACCTATTCGCTCGGAAGATATGAAGCGGCTGTCAGTCTTCGACAATCGCTGTCTACGAAGGATTGCTCGGGTGTGGTGGCAACACCACGTAAGCAACGCAGAGGTGCGAGACCGCGTGCTTGGGGCGAATAGTGCCAGCCTTCAGGACGTTATTCCCCGAATTCGCATGCGTTGGCTCGGGCATGTTTTGCGCATGTCAGCCCATCGCTTTCCACGTCGAGCGCTAGTTGCACTTCCAGGGAGCGATTGGGAAAAGTGCCGCAGTGGACAGCCAATGATGTGAAGAGGGAGCATGAAGAAGGCAACCTCAAGTTTGGCGGCAATCGGACCAGTCCGTCTTCCAGGTTGGGGACCACGAGATGCTGAGTCGCAGTGGTTGGAAACATTGGACGTCATGGCCCGCAACAGACATCAGTGGCGTCAATGTTGTTCTGCCATTTGATGCACACAAAAACTCACAAAACTCACCAAAAATACAAAATAGCGTGTTTAAAACTAAAAAAATCTTTTCCCACATTTGTTAATCGCAGTTTGTATTCCCATCTTTATCACTTGTTTCTTCTGCCATGGTTTTAGTGGCACCATGTCGGTTAACAAACCGTGAATAAATACAGATATACTTCCAAGATCAGTTCAGTTGCTTCCCTGCTTCTGGACCTCTTCTTACTCCGGTGATGCAGGACGAGCCATAGACCGTTAGTTTAGAGCCTCCATCGAAGGCTAAGATCCGAAATGCGATCCCAGCCCCCAATCGTTTTCGGGCTGCTGATCCGGACTCCCACCTGCATTATCTAAGGATCATCATTATCATCAACAGCAGTACATCAGCCATTTGAACTGATGCTTCGCTGACATACAACCATGAGGACCTATGAAACAAAGAATAAGAAAAGGGAGAGAAGGGGGACTTACCTGAAAACCTTAATGCCCTAAGCAAACATTCAGGGTCAAGGCGCCTACACCTTGTGTTGACAACATACCGTCACAAACAGCTGGCTATCGTGCAAAGATAAGGCGGCATCGGCGAGACAGCTTCCTTGCGGCTTTCACTGCCACGCGTCATAATCAGCCATTATCCCGCAGATAACTCAGCACTAAACACACTTTAAATAGGCAATCCGATTAGGAGACGGCAGCAGACGCGCCACTGGTGTCGGTTGCGAGCCATGTCCTGTAAAGTCTCGAGCCAAGCACAAGGCGAGTCACGTGGACTCCAACCCGGAAGGCGAGACGGACCAACGGCACCCAGTTTGGTCGTCAGTGACTTCATTTCCCGCTGCCAAGTCAACTTCTGTCCACCTCGAGCCTTGCGCCATCCTACACCTGGTAGACTAAACAAGGCCCTCCTAGGTAAGCGGTGACCAGGCATACGTAGCACGTGCCCGAGCCAACGCCACTTATTCAGTGCTATCTGTTGATCTAGGGAGCCAGCATGATTATCACCGCCTAGTACTCGCCTACGCACATCATCGTTGCGGACACGCTGGTGCCATCCGACTCCAGCAATGCTTCGTAGACAACGATGATCAAAGACTTGAAGGCGCCTCAGATCTACAGACCGAAGGGGCCAAGTCTCACTACCATACAACAGAACGGCCCTCACTGTGGCCTTGTATACCCGGCCATTCAGACGGAGGGAAACTCCCTTCTGGTGCCAAAGATGCCGCAGGTTCAAGAAGGTAGCTCTGGCTTTTACAATGCGTGAGCTGACGTCAGTCTCTATGCGCCCATCATTGCAGATGCAGCTGCCAAGATAAGTGAAATGATCAACCATCTCGAGTTCCTCGTTAGGTAGTGTCAAGGGGTCATCAAGTGGTAGTGTGGTCATCTGCAAAACGCTGCCCTCCGTGTTGGAACATGTATAGTATGAGGAGACTATCCCAGCTAACTGAGGTGAATCGATTTACTGGCAATATGCAAGAACGGCTGTCGCACCGACTGCGCTAACCACAGGCTATTAGCCTAACGCCGGTAGTGACCAAATTACTGGTTTCAATTCTCATTCGTCACCACACTGTGGAATGGGAATCCCGGATTAGGGTAGAGCAGACATGTTTCCGCCCAGGATGTGACTGTATTCACTCTGCGGCAGGTGCCAGACCAGCGCCACACATACCACGGACCGACAATAGCTGTGTTCTCGATTTCGAGAGTGTGTTCGATTCAGTCCATCCACCCACTCTGTTCAGAATACTTCTGCGGAAATGTTTCCATGAAATATGTGAACAACTTACGTGCTCAATGCTAAAACACAACAGGCCGCGACAGAGTCCATGGTGATCTATCGAAGATCATTCCGACAACAACTGGCGTTCGTCAGCGCTTTCCAATTTCCCCATCATAGAGTGTTCCATTACAGAATCTCGCGATGTAGGCGTTGTGGCGCCGCCCGGTGAAAGGCTAGTTGATCTTGATTATGTGGACGATATTGTCTTGCTGTTTAAGGATGTTGGGGCGGTGCAATCGACCCTGATCAGCCTTTCAAGAGTGGTCTCGCTATGTGGTATGCGCTTCGCACTTCAAAGTCTTGCTGCGGAATCACCAGCCCCTTAATGACCCCCTGAACATTGATAGCAAGGAACTCGAAATAACTGATCAACTCGCTTACCTTGGCAGGTGCATTAGCAACGATGAGCGCATGTAATTTAAGTCACGTTACGTGCTAGACATTGATACATAACCTAGTTCCTCAGAACAACATATAGCACTGTAGAAGTTGCGCTAGCTTGGGCATGTGCTACCTTTTTCCGCTCACTGCTTACTGAGGAGGACCATGGTTTGTCCCGCAAATGTAGGGTGGCACAAAGCTCGAGGTGGACAAGACTTGACTTGGCAGCGGGAAATGAAGTCAATGATGACCAAGCGTGGTGTCCTCGTTCCGTCTTGCGTTCCGGGCTTCAGTCCACGTGACTCGCTTTGTCCTTGGCTCGCGACGTTGGAGGATATGGCTCGCAGTGGCGCGACTGCTGCTGTCGGACTGCCTGTTTAAAGTGTGTTTGATGCGGAGTTTTCTGCGGGGTACTGCCTGATTACGACGCTGGGCAGTAAAAGCCGTAAGGAAGCTTTCTCGCGGATGCCGTCTTATGTTTGCACGATGGCCAGCATTTTGTGATGGTATGTTGGCAAGGTGTAGGCGCCTTAACACTGAATGTTTGCTTAGAGCCTTACGTTTTTTTGGTAAGTCCGACTTCCCTCCCTGTTATTATTCATCGTTCTGTAGGTAGTTATGGTTGCATAGCGGCGAAGCATCAGTCCAGATTGTTGATGTATTGATGATGATGACGACGATGATGATGATGACGATGACTATGATGGGGATACCTAGAGCTAGATATAACGATTAGAATTTTTAACCAAAGCCTTTGATTTAGAAACCTGTCCATAAGACGGCAGGGCGGTAGCAAGAAACGCCATGTGATCTCGAACCCCTAACTTAGAAGACCAGACGACTATTTCTCTTACCTCTAACTATTGACCAACCTAGTGGGAGTAGTTCCTAGGGAGTTCGAGGGCAACACCTAATAGAGCTCAATGAGTCGAAGAGATACACAAACCGTCGCACCACGTTAAAATAGTCTCGCTGCAAGGGTTCCTGCAACTAGGTCAACAACTGTTCTCTTCAGATATTAAGTTCTATAAACCCAGAAAAACAAAATGAATCTACCTCAAGTAAGCAGTGAGGGGTTCAGTTGGTGCATGCCTGCTGTCGCAGATAAATCCAAATGGCCACGCCAACGCGTGGTGGCTACAGTGCCGACAAATAAAACCACAACCATGCGTCCAACGTATAGCTTATCACCTGAATTTCGTCTTACCACTAGTACAGAAGGCACTACAAGAAGCCCACCCAAGATGCTCATCCGCCTACTAAGTATTTTCCCTGTCAGAAACGAGGCATCCATCTAGATAGATAGGCTTGTCGGTCAGCGGTAGTGAAGGTTTCGTGTCTGAAAGTAGACAGCGTGTTTGCCGAAATATGCAGAAGGGTACTAAATCGTGAAGATACACTGAGCATGGAAGTACATCGCTTGACGAGTCTTCCGGTGGATCTTGCACAAGAACTGGATGTCGTTCAAAGAGATCAAATCGTCCGCATACCCCAAAACTGCCAGTTGGTCATTTTGCAAGAATGAAACTCATGATGAACCTGCTGTCCATCATGACGAATAAATTAAACCACAAAAGCTAAAAAGTGCTGGCCGGAGTCAGATGTCGTTATTATTATACACCTTAGCTGGAGGTGGAAGACCCTTGTTATTGTGTCGCGCTACATAAGAAAATAAAAATGCAACAAAGACATGTCAGCTGAGCCGTCAGTAACGGATGAGCATCGTTGCGGATAGCTATCAGCAGGCTACTGTGCCGCATAATTACATTATGCTTAGCAAATGAGATCGGCCGGTTGCCATGGTCTGCGCGCATGGTTTGCAACCATAAGGTTACCGGTTCGAATCCGCGTAGGGGTGGGCGTCCTCGCGGTATACTCCGCCCGCGCGCGACGTGGTAGTCGCGAGGCAGCGAAGCGCCGTTACGTTGTATAGCTGACATCATTATTATTATTATTATTATTATTATTAGTAGTAGTAGTAGTAATAGTAGCAGTAGTAGTAGCAGTGGTATTACAAAATGAGAGCGTGGCTGGAGAAGGCAAACCGGTAAGGGGAGGGATAAAGAAACAACACAAACGCCACTGAGGTCAGTTCCTTGCTATGTCAACAAGTCTATCCAGCCGAACGTGTTCATTGTTTTTCGGACCCCAACCAGGGAGCCTAGATACTCCAACCGAGGTCAACTTCGAACGAAGGGCCTCCATTCCTCTTGACCAAGTTATCGTTTGGCCGCCTCTCCGCTTCTTCCATCCACATCCTCGGCCCGCAAACAACGCACGTCGCGGGAGCTGGTGGGCTGGCATGTGCAACACGTGGTCCAGCCATCGGAGCCTGCTTTTTGAAATAACGGTGCTGAGCGGTACATTTTCTCTTCCTGTGCCGTAAACAAGGCGTCGAACACGCTACAACCAGATATATGCCAAACTGCGAAGGTGGTTGAATAAACTAGCTTTTTATTTTGGCTGATCTAATGAACCATGTTTCATAAGTGTACAAAAGGGTCGAAGGTATGGCTGCATCGTACACTCTACCCTTCAACAGTGATGTCGCGCCGGCACCATAGGTGGTGAACGTTGGCAAACACGTATCGAACTATTGCTATACGGTTTGTGACTTCTCCGATCCCACAGGCGCTGATGCAACTTCACAGGTTGTTAAATTTTTGAACGACTCCTAGTTGATCCCCAAGGAGGATCAGCGCAGGATGCGGTCCCTGCCAATCTTGGAGGGAAGCTTTGCACTTCGAGAGTGCAAAGCGGCTGACAATAGATTGGCGTTTTAGAGCTGTCATAGATGAGGGCAATGTCGTCAGCATGCTCTAAGTCACGAAGTCACTCACCTGGGAGCAGCTACACACATAAGTCGTGTCCTGTGAACGCATCTTCATGACTTTGTCAATAGTAAATTCGAAGAAGAAAAGTGACAGCGAGCACCCCTGCCTAGCACCACTGGAAATATTGAAGGGCTGAGACAACTCGCCATAAACCTTCACTCTGCCCGAGCTACGCGCGTAAAGCGATCGGAGAAGATTTAAGTATTCTTCGGGCGCGCCTTCCTTGAGTAGACAGTCCTAAAGGGCATATCGATCGACCGAATCGAGGAACACGACAACGGTGGGTCGCCAATATGTGAAGATGCGATCGATGCAGCCGCGACCTGGATTAAACGCGACTTGCGGCTCACGGATCACGAGTGCCAGTCAGTCTGTGATGGATGACAGATGCAAGCATTTTGGAGACAGATACATAACCAGATTTTCAGCATACATTTTTCGGGAGTATGCAAACATAAACAGCGCGTGGAATAAGTGCGACCACCCGGATAAAGGGGGAAACTCAAACAAGAGAAGTGAACATGGGCCACCTGCATGTGTAACTGTCCCTATGCGTGACATGCTATTGGGAAATGAAGTCACTGATGTATAGTCGGTACAGTTAGTCCATCACCCCTCCACGCCAGAGTTCAGACTGCCAACCGTGCACGGGTCGAAGATTTTGCTCTTATAGATAGCAGCCAGAACCAGCGGTGTGCTTTATCAAACCAACAGTATTGGTTGCTTGAATTGTCTGATGCTGAGCAGTTAATGGACAATGCTCATTATAACTAGGGAGTGAAAGGCGCAGATGAGCCATCTTACGGATGTAGCATTAGCACAATACCTTTGTGACTGCACGCTGAGGTGGATCAGTATAGACTGCGTTTTCGCTTGACATTAAATATCCTTGTAAATATACATTGCCAAATCTTCGCAGAAGTTGCATTAGCACTACATATTGTAACGTAACACATAAGAATCCACGCAACCCACAAAAAGATAACTAAGGACAACCCTAGAGAGACCAAGGGAAGAATTATGGATCACTCAGTGAAAGATGACAATGTACGGACGGGGATGAAATATTGCACAATGCGAAAACATAGTAAAGATTCAGATGGGACTGGAACGATAGAAACACCCCTTGAGTGTTCCTTCTTGAGCGGATCGTTGAGCCAAGAAATTATAAGGTGCTAGGTCTTGATGGATCTAAAACGAAAAACCCGAACCACATCTTAGTCAACCAATTATCGCCCACGTTCCCTGCACCAGCAGTCCCCGCTGTGTAGGTCACGTGAAGTAAGGAAGACGTAGAAAGAAAATGGAAGATAAAGGGGAAGGAAAGTCATGTAAATGAAAGATAACGTCAAAAAGTGAGGAGAATGACAGAAAATGAACTTAAGTTGGAAAATAGATATGGTCAGCAGAAGGGAAGGGTTTCGTGTTGCCACCCAAGAGAGTCTAACTGATGCTCAAAACGCTTAACTGTTCACTGACTACAATTACCGGAAGCGAGTTCCAGCGCTCGATAACAACGCGATAACCGAGTTTCCGCCCTGATCCAGTCGGAACCGGCTTGTGTAGCTTCATGGTATGACCCCGAAGACAAGGCAACCTACCAGGGCCAAATAGCCAGCTCAAGTTCGGTCCAATCTTCCCTGTTAAAATGCGGTAACGATTAGGTCTCCTCGAAACTGCCGGTAGTGCATTGAATGCCCAAGCTATGTAGACGCTCGGGGTACGATTGCCCCCGTAACCCTTTGGCCAATTTGGTACCAACTCTTAAATTGGGGCAGAAGATAAAATGCGCTTAGTATCGCCAAAGATAGCAAAGATTCTATCCGTAAAGATGTCGAGTGCCAAGAACGTGATTAGAGCATGGATTCTAAGAAGCATTGCATGAGCGTATCAAGAAAGCTTGATTAGATTTGTGATCAACTTACTGCGGATAGTTTGCGCGACAATACGTGACAAAAGTCAGCATGGTCGCGATCAAAATCCTCCTTATCATCGGAACTTTCTTCGTGCGGAACAGAGTTGGACGGTACACTGGGGTCATTGTTGGCAATGGAGTGGACGCGGTGGTGCACTACTCGACTTGGTTTACGGGGGTAAATAAATCGGTGTTGGTCAACCAGAGCTGCCATATCTGGTTTGGAACGACGCCATGAGGGTTTTCTCTACAAACTAAGTGACCTGGAGAATCCGCATACCGTTGCAGCGACCCCGTCTTCCATCATCCGGCCTGTCCGAAGCGGAACGCGAGCAGAAAGCAGGATAGCTGTCGCTAACTGATGAAGGGATTGGGTGAAGGCCACGACCTTCAAAGAGCCACTGATAACAGGTGGTCAGGTCGGAACAGTATCCAAAGGCGAAACCGTCTTCCGAAATTGACGATGTAACATCCTATTGCTAGGAATAGCTAGTTACATAACCCACTACTGTTAGATGAATATTCCCACTTACGTAAGTGTGCTGCCCAACCCCATAACAGTACCCCCGTTTAGATACGTCACTATTTGTTCCATCATAGCGAAGTGGTATGAAACCTGTTCATAGATGCAGGTTTATGGCAGTTGGTAAAATGAACATTTACTGCTTAAGACCCTACAAATTCTTCCATTGTTTCTGTTAATGGCTAAATTCCTTACGGAAATTCAATGTTTCGGATGAGTTGAACAGGGATCATCGCTTAAGCGCACCATGGATAGATTTGATATACAGGTCATGTAAGACAAATCGCATATTGCAAATCTTTCCTGTGGATGTATATGAGATGAGGTTGGTTTTTCCACCCTGCACAGCAGAGATAAGAAATACGACGAAAAATTTAGGACGAATAGCATTGTACTATTGGAACTGACAGGAATGATAGCACTATTTATATTACATGTGTTTTATGTACTATGTGGACTTAGCAGAGTAAGTGCGAATATCCTTTCGCTTAAAGAATTTTAAAATTTTGGGAGTTTCAGATCCATTGCAACTGCGGATAGCATACTCCAGTGCGCTTCGTTAACGGTTTCCTGAATAAAGGATATAATATCCTCGAGTGCCTCGATTGTTGTGACAGTGTCACATCTCGTTCGAAGGTAAATCAACTGTCTGTCTGCGTTGAGTGACGAAATACTGCAAGCAGCAACATTTGTCCAGAACTGCACTAACCACTGTAGAGTACTTCTTCCAGTCTTCATCTTTTGTTTGAAGCTTCGTGCTAAATTGAAAGACTAGTGTGTTTTTAATGGACAACCCTAAAGCAGTCTGCTTCCTTTATGCCTGCCTTTTATGGTGCCGAATAAAAATGCTGCTCTGTTGCACCGCAGTTTGCCTTCATCTGCCTCTGACCCTGATGCTCCTCCTGGAAAGCACGATCCAGTTTCTCCAAATGCATTGCCATAACCTAACCATCGTCCAATGTTCGGTTGTACCATAAAAGCCAGGAAAGGACTTATGCAGTGATGTCAAGCAGCAGTATAAGTTCATTATCCGTGAACCCGAACGAGCCGCTGGGTAATCCGAAGACCTAGAATGCTGCGAAACTTAAGTGTAATCCGAACTCTACTCCATCCTAGCAGAACGTTACTCTCGATAAGGTGACGCAGTTGGATCGTATGAGTAATTCAAGCCCTCAATCGCAAAACTCGCATCACCTTCAGGGAAATAGATTTCCCGGACGGGAAAGCTGTCTGAACATCCTAAACGTCCATAAATATTAAAAAGTGTCCTCGGCTGTGAGAATACTACAGGAATAAGTCTTCCTGAAGCGAATGGTTTCCTTACTGCTCGATACGGGAAAACTGGTTATAAACTGCGTTTCTTCCCTTTGTTTTGTCTAGATGCAGGAAGAATCCTCGAGAATTCTCTCTCTACGTGTTGTCTCCTCATTTGCAGAGGAAGGCCGCTGTATACTTAATTTTGCCTCAAGTCGGAAAGGTGAAACGTACTTGTTTATGAGAGACATCTCCCAGGACAGTTGAGGAACTACGAACCAGGCGATCGTCACACTGTGGATTTTCGTGTGATACAAATGAACCCGAGGACACGGTGGAAACTAAACTGTGTCCTTCCAGTGCGCAGAGAATAAGGAATGGATTGAACGCGATAGCTGTCAACATGCGTAAGTTGAGTAACAAATTGTATGAGGTTTAACTCGTTATCTGGGAGCTAAAACACCCTTTTATGGCTCCTATTGAAATTGCCCTATTCCCGGATATTTCAGACATTGAAATACTCATATCAGGATATCACTATTCTCGAGAGGATCGTCTTGGAGATAGTGCCGATGGTGGGATTGTTCTTTACGGGAAGATGGTCCATAAAGGTCGCACACTGGCAGCTATATGTCCTCTCGACTGAGGATCGGAAATTCGTGGGTTCAGGGTTCAAGGTGGCTATAGAACACTCACGGTCTGCTCTATGCGCAGACCTTCTTTAGGCTCAAGATGGCAACCATTTTCTTCATGAGGACATAAGATCTAGGCAAAGACCGCTTTACTGTAGATGACTTCAATGCCCCGGCGGTAGGTTAGGAAGCGCTTCATTGCAATTCCTTCGCATGCTCTTTCCATGCTGGTTTATAAGAAACAGTCTTCGAATGTTACCTAAACCAACACGTTTCCTCAAGCACCCGTTGATTCCGTACTAAACGTCACATCCTCCAAATAGTGCTTACACCTGCTCCAGCAGACGTCTCGCATCTAGATATTCTTCATCCGCTGCTAGCGTGCTCACTGTGTAATCACTTTTTGTAGACGCGGTAATTAGCTATAAATATCTAGGGCGTACATCGACGGAGTTTGGAGCGAACTAATCCACACCGCTTACAATTGGCTTCAAGATGCATGGACTGGAACCTCCCTCATTATTGGGACCTGGATGCTGCTTGGGACCTACTGTGCTACAAGTTGATGCTTATCATTAATCAGGTGGTTCCAAGTGTTACAAAACGAGCTTTCTCTAAATGTTCTTTATGGGATGATCAGGAAATCAGCTCGCTCATTCTGAGAAGGTAAAATCTTGGGATCAGTTCTAGTTTACGCAAGCAAAGCGAACTTACCTTTGTAACTGAGTTTATAAGATACGTACATTACGTAAACGCGAGAAACGATGAATTAATGAGCAGCGGCTTTCCGAAAAATCCGTGGTTGTTCAGAATGGGCTTCACAAATACCTAAAGAAGGCAGTGTTCCTGGATTCGGTGGATTTTCGTCTAGAAAGAGTCCCCCTCGAAAGGAATACATCGCTTGAATGAACCGGAGTGAAACCCAACGCGGCCACTGGAGTAGGAACGTTACGCTTTAGGATGGAAAGTGGATAACAGCTGATTGGTAGCAACAGTATACGAGACCTGCTTCAAGCCAAAACGTTTACTTGGTGCAAATTCCACTATCACATGACGTGGTTAGCAATCGTTTTACATTTGCCTTAACAGGCTATTTTATCTATGCGGTCGAACAGTTATCACAACCTTAGATCACTTCTTACACTTTTCATTGTCAAGACCAAAGGTTATCACATATGATCGTCGCACAGTTGATTGTACATGTTTGAGCAAGTCATGTTCGCGAAACTCGTTCAAAACCGAGAATATGAAATTTTATTTATTTACACATAAACTGCACAAATATCTGTTTTACCACGTTGTGCTGGATCGGACGTGACTTGCAAACCAATGCAGTCACTGCACTTTACATCACATGCAAGTTTCCCGACACTACACGTCACTAATTCGAAGGGGTGGGCTTTCATACAGGTTACATGCCCTACTATAGTAATATGAATCCTCAACACAATACTGCTTATATTACTTCTCAGCAATACACTATATATCTTTACGTATCCGCATGTAGCGTCGGTTAGTATTTGCGAGAAATGGTTGCTCTTAAACAATTAATGATGCCTAACATGGCCTACCCTAAACTATTCCAAAATTACCCATTCATTTATATGTGTTAAATGAATAAATAAATGATTGTATCCTTGATGAAATGAGACACGGCAATACAGAGATGGTGAAGTGCTTGTCAGAGCCACAGAAACATACAGAGCGTATACACACCATGCTACATAGATAAGTGTTCGCAAAACATACAGTTCCATAAATTGCAATACGTTATCATAAAAAAGCGCAAGGCTAATGAGCCTGTCCAAGGAACTCGGCTAGATGTGTGGCGCGGAAGATGTCAAATCTATAAGTGTTTCCGATTCAGAAATGCTGAGTGAGATAACGAATGTTTCAGGAAAGTGCTCTCATTTACTCCGTGTGTGGATGAAACAGGTAGAATGATGGCAACGCACTGTTTGACGATCGGATGAGGTATGGTTCGTATGCCATTGTGTTCACAGGCATCAGGTACAGGGATCTTGTCAGTGTTTAGCAGTGAACAGTGACTTTAGTTTGGTGGCGAGTCAACCCGCCAAGTCGAAGTGTTGATAGTCCGACATGTGTTGCTTTTTATAGGGTCCGCGCTTGCCAAACTAAAGCCGATTATTTTAAAAGATAGCAGCGGTACAATTGAGCTGCATTCAAGCGTGGCACCAAACATATAAAATAAATACTGTTACCGACAAAGTGGTGGTGGCTTCAAGCAAACCGAAAGACCCTAGTTTTAATTCAGTATTCAAGGCCAAACGTTTGCTACCGTGCTATTTGTACTAATGGATAGGGCCAAAAGCATACGCTGACTTCGAGAACATCCACCACAAAATGTACAACCTTTCCGTTCACAAACTAAAACCGGAAGTCTAAAGAAGTCCAAATGCAGACAACTATCAAATGAATTCCAACCGGTTACACAACCGACTAAGCAATTCAATCAGGCACGTTTAAACACAAAACGGTTAACAGTCCAATCAAGCCAGCCGTTAATATGTCATCTGATGAGATACATTTGGCAGCGAAACAAGGAAATTAGGGGACTAGTGGCGTGATTCGGTGAAATCCGATAGACTGTGATTTGTCTGTTACGCTACCCACCAAATTCCTTCCACGTATTTAGCACTGCTGGACATTTCCTCGCCCGCTCTAGTTGCCATGCCCTACCCGTCACAGTTGTGCTCGCAATTCCTTCTATATACCTTCACTACCCTGGAGCATGTAAACTTTCTGTATGTTCCTCACTAATTAAACGCACTTTGGTTTCGCAATCTCGGCTCTGATCACTACATTGTCAGAGGTTCCAGAGCCCCAATCACTCTAGGTGGCCACTGTAATTGTGGTAGCGCCACAGAGGTAACCGGTACAACCCCAACGGGGCTAAAACTAAGCTCGGCATTGGGCAACGTTTTTCTCAAATGTAACAGCGGTGGGAAATCTTTAGTCCACATTACCTAGCATATTGAAGCAGTGATTCACCTGTTTCTAGCTGTGTGTATAACTACCTCGTAATGTCGGCGATATCCAGTGGTCCGTATCCGATCGCAACAGAAGGTTATTTCGTGCGAGTGCTGTTTGGTTAGCTTTCAAGGCCCAGGTGACAAGCGTAGCCGTGCTGCATTAAAACACCAAATTTAGGCGCCAGACAAGTCCACCGGATGTCAAGCTAACCGCTGAAAGACCATTTATTGTGGGGTTGAAATATTGCTATCGGTTTGCTTGCGTTCGTTTCTTCTTTCTAGAGATCAGTGCAAACAACTCGCCTGGTAAAATGCTTTTTCCTTAGATTTATACAGGTAGCCTGGAGCGCCGAGATAGTGAAATCCTGAGGTTCTTCTTTTAAAGGCTATTGGAGATGGATAGACCTGTCCGCGACATAGTCCTTCCACTTGAATGTGTCGTCAACCATCCGTCGCCTCTGTATGGTGGTTATTTGTGAACTGAGAAGTGCTGGGGTGGAACAACTTTTGCTTCGACGACTGTATTCCACATGAGTACTGGCATGCTGAAAGTAGCCTGCTTGACAACTGCGTCCAATCCATCCTTCGCTGTTGGTGGATTCTCTTTGACCGATAGCGCGCGGTTTTCAGAACCAGCACTTGCAAGCTCGCCGTGGTATATTTATAGATGGGCAAATAAATGATTTAATCTCCCTAACTTCTAGGCACACCACACCTGGCTTGATCAAGAGAGCACAAGGGATTGTTCCGCGACAGGCACATTGCTTTGAATGAAATACGCTGTTCGCAAAATATACATAAGCTACCGAAATGGCGGATGCCATGGACAGGAACGCAATATTTACTAACATGCTGGAACTCTGGGTTCAAGAAGGTGTAAAATCATAATATATAAAGTAGCGACCGCTGGTAGAAACAAATAAATAAACAAATATTTAACGTTTTGATTCGTTCTCCGAGCTGAGTAATTTAATGTCAAACGTTTCACCACTTCCCTCAGTGGCATCTTCAGTGTACAGCTCCGTAGGGGAAATCTCACGGAAAATGTCGTTGGGACGTAGCGTTTGAAAATAGCCTCGTCGATCTGTGTCCCGTGACCTTCGTTTGTTCGATACTTAGCCGTCCAGCTTCACGCTTTCTCAGCTGTAGGTACACGGGATCGAGATCAATGCGGAGGTTCAGGGAATTCTCCGTAGAGAACCATGCCTCGAGGAATTCCCTTCCTTTTCTTGTCCCTCCGTGCGCCAGAATTTCTGTTTTGTCCCAGTTAACACTGTGTCCTTCCTCATCGAGGTGTGCTGAGATCTGTGACGATACATGATGATATCGACACGCACGCTTGTGCTCTTTTATTCTTGTGGATAGTTTTCTCCCCGTTTGACCTACATAGTCTTTGTCACAATTCTCGCATTTTATCCTGTAGATGACATTTTGGTGTTCTTGTGCCTCCAGTCGTTCTTTAGGTCTAGATAATATTCTTTTCAAAGTCCCAGTTGGTATGTGAGCTATCGTCAGGTTGTGCGGTTTGAGGAGTCTGGCTGTCTTTTCCGATATGTTTTTGATGTACGGTAAGGCGATGTGTTTCGTCGTCGTTGGTGCAGGTGTGGTAGTTGTGCTCCTTCGGTTTAGGTGTCTTCGGATGAAACTGCGTGGGTAGCCGTTACGAATGAAAGACCTAAACAGATGTTCTTCTTCCTTACGTTTTGCCTCTGCAGTATTGCAATGCGTTTCTATCCTACGAAACAGGGTCCGTATACAACTTATTTTGTGACACTTAGGGTGATTGCTGTTAAAGTTTAGGATTTGGTCGGTGTGTGTTGCTTTTCTGTAAACTGATGTCTGTAATTCGCCTTCTACCGTTCTGGTGACCAGCACGTCCAAAAAGGGTAGTTGGTTTTCCACCTCCTCTTCTATGGTGAAACGAATGCCTTCCATTGCATTGTTAAGTAGGTCTTGTGCGGTCTGTAGCTGGTTGCGTTTGAGAATCACAAACGTATCGTCAACGTATCGCACCCATAATTTCGGACTAAGGACTGGGAGTATATCCTCTTCCAACCTCTGCATGACGACTTCTGCAATGAGTCCAGATATGGGGGATCCCATTGGGGCTCCTCTAACTTGCTCGTAGAACACTCCGTTGAATTTGAAGTAAGTAGTAAGACACAAGTCGAGTAGCTTGCATATGCTTTCAGTTGTTAGCTTCCCAGTCATTTGTCCTCCATTATTCAGACGTTCTTTGATATTTTCTTTCGCTATCTGTAAGTTGATGGAGGTGAAAAGTGCGGTGACGTCAAAGGATACCATCACTTCTTCATGGTCTATCCTTATGCATTTGAGCTTTTCCAAAAACTGATGAGCATTATTGATGGAGTATTGCGATCCGTTGGTCAGATGTTTGAGGCCCTTCCATAATTCTTTAGCCAAGTTGTAAGTTGGTGTACCTGGGAGTGATACTATTGGTCGTAGCGGCGCACCCTCTTTGTGTACTTTAGGAAGCCCGTAAAACTGTGCGATGTTTGGATCACGAGCCTTCATTCTCTCATACTCTCCCTTTGTGAGTTGACTTAATTCTTGAAGTTTCTTAAGTGTCTTATTCACTTTATTTGTCAACCCTACTGTTGGATCGTTCTCCATACGTCGATAGGTTGTTGTGTCGGCTAGGAGATGACTTGCCTTTTCAATATAATCAGTTTTGTCCATTATGACAGTCATACGTCCCTTGTCCGCAGGCAAGATTACGATGGTTTCGTCGGCCTTCAAGGATTTCAGGGCACTCTTCTCTTGTTGTGAAAATGAGTTGTGTTGCTTGTTGCGTGCTAGCATCGGAACCACGGCATGTCTTATTTCTGTTTTGGTTTCTTCGTTAAGTCCATTGGATTGTAAGGTATTTTCGAATTCTGCTAGGAAGTCCAGGGTTCCAGCATCCTTGAAGTTGTAGTTAAGTCCCTTGATTAGGACCTGTCGTTCAACGTCATTGAGATTCCGTTTGGACAGGTTCCTGACCCAACCATCGTTGACATCTGCGCACTTCAAGCTGGACAATTTGGACAACTTTTCTCGTAGGGCAGCCTGCTTTTTCGCTTTTGCAATTGTTGCTTTGCGATCAATCACTAAGTCTAACTGTTCTGTCATTTGTTGGCCGACTGTTTTTAGGCATGTAGTTCGGTGTTCCTTAAGGCATCTTTCATATTTCTCGATCCGATTGTGTGCATCTGTGATCATCATCCTCACCATAGGTTTTCCAAACTGCCTTGCAACTGCCGACGCTTGCGGATGGTTTATCGAAAGCTTGTAGTTTACACTTCTGGGGAGAATGTCATTTCGTAGGAATTCATGGGCGTGCTGGTCACCAGAAAGTTAGAAGGCGAATTGCAGACATCAGTTTACAGAAAAGCAACACACACCGACCAAATCCTAAACTTTAACAGCAATCACCCTAAGCGTCACAAAATAAGTTGTATACGGACCCTGTTTCGTAGGATAGAAACGCATTGCAATACTGCAGAGGCAAAACGTAAGGAAGAAAAACATCTGTTTAGGTCTTTCATTCGTAACGGCTACCCACGCAGTTTTATCCGAAGACACCTAAACCGAAGGAGCACAACTACCACACCTGCACCAACGACGACGAAACACATCGCCTTACCGTACATCAAAAACATATCGGAAAAGACAGCCAGACTCCTCAAACCGCACAACCTGACGATAGCTCACATACCAACTGGGACTTTGAAAAGAATATTATCTAGACCTAAAGAACGACTGGAGGCACAAGAACACCAAAATGTCATCTACAGGATAAAATGCGAGAATTGTGACAAAGACTATGTAGGTCAAACGGGGAGAAAACTATCCACAAGAATAAAAGAGCACAAGCGTGCGTGTCGATATCATCATGTATCGTCACAGATCTCAGCACACATCGATGAGGAAGGACACAGTGTTAACTGGGACAAAACAGAAATTCTGGCGCACGGAGGGACAAGAAAAGAAAGGGAATTCCTCGAGGCATGGTTCTCTACGGAGAGTTCCCTGAACCTCCGCATTGATCTCGATCCCGTGTACCTACAGCTGAGAAAGCGTGAAGCTGGACGGCTAAGTATCGAACAAACGAAGGTCACGGGACACAGATCGACGAGGCTATTTTCAAACGCTACGTCCCAACGACATTTTCCGTGAGATTTCCCCTACGGAGCTGTACACTGAAGATGCCACTGAGGGAAGTGGTGAAACGTTTGACATTAAATTACTCAGCTCGGAGAACGAATCAAAACGTTAATTACGAACCCGAGCTACAGGTATTCCGAATCATTGCAAACAATCGTGGGCGCTCGACGCTCCGATCTGCTCGCCGTTGGGAAGAATTTGCCTGCCGGAAAGCCTCCACACAAGAACAGGCATTCTTCCTCCATGAATGCCTACGAAATGACATTCTCCCCAGAAGTGTAAACTACAAGCTTTCGATAAACCATCCGCAAGCGTCGGCAGTTGCAAGGCAGTTTGGAAAACCTATGGTGAGGATGATGATCACAGATGCACACAATCGTATCGAGAAATATGAAAGATGCATTAAAGAAACTTGAACTACATGCCTAGAAACAGTCGGCCAACAAATGACAAAACATTTAGACTTAGTGATTGATCGCAAAGCAATAATTGCAAAAGCGAAAAAGCAGGCTACCCTACGAGAATAGTTGTCCAAATTTTCCAGCTTGAATTGCGCAGATGTCAACGATGGTTGGGTCAGGAAACTGACCAAACGGAATCTCAATGACGTTGAACGACAGGTCCTAATCAAGGGACTTAACTACAACTTCAAGGATGCTGGAACCCTGGACTTCCTAGCAGAATTCGAAAATACCTTACAATCCAATGGACTTAACGAAGAAACCAAAACAGAAATAAGACATGCCGTGGTTCCGATGCTAGCACGCAACAAGCAACACAACTCATTTTCACAACAAGAGAAGAGTGCCCTGAAATCCTTGAAGGCCGACGAAACCATCGTAATCTTGCCTGCGGACAAGGGACGTATGACTGTCATAATGGACAAAATTGATTATATTGAAAAGGCAAGTCATCTCCTAGCCGACACAACAACCTATCGACGTATGGAGAACGATCCAACAGTAGGGTTGACAAATAAAGTGAATAAGACACTTAAGAAACTTCAAGAATTAAGTCAACCCACAAAGGGAAAGTATGAGAGAATGAAGGCTCGTGATTCAAACATCGCACAGTTTTACGGGCTTCCTAAAGTACACAAAGAGGGTGCGCCGCTACGACCAATAGTATCACTCCCAGGTACACCAACTTACAACTTGGCTAAAGAATTATGGAGGGGTCTCAAACATCTGACCAACGGATCGCAATACTCCATCAATAATGCTCATCAGTTTTTGCAAAAGCTCAAATGCATAAGGATAGACCATGAAGAAGTGATGGTATCCTTTGACGTCACCGCACTTTTCACCTCCATCAACTTACAGATAGCGAAAGAAAATATCAAAGAACGTCTGAATAATGGAGGACAAATGACTGGGAAGCTAACAACTGAAAGCAAATGCAAGCTACTCGACTTGTGTCTTACTACTTACTTCAAATTCAACGGAGTGTTCTACGAGCAAGTTAGAGGAGCCCCAATGGGATCCCCATATCTGGACTCATTGCAGAAGTCGTCCTGCAGAGGTTGGAAGAGGATATACTCCCAGTCCTTAGTCCGAAATTATGGGTGCGATACGTTGACGATACGTTTGTGATTCTCAAACGCAACCAGCTACAGACCGCACAAGACCTAATTAACAATGCAATGGAAGGCATTCGTTTCACCATAGAAGAGGAGGTGGAAAACCAACTACCCTTTTTGGACGTGCTGGTCACCAGAAGGGTAGAAGGCGAATTACAGATATCAGTTTACAGAAAAGCAACACACACCGACCAAATCCTAAACTTTAACAGCAATCACCCTAAGCGTCACAAAATAAGTTGTATACGGACCCTGTTTCGTAGGATAGAAACGCATTGCAATACTGCAGAGGCAAAACGTAAGGAAGAAGAACATCTGTTTAGGTCTTTCATTCGTAACGGCTACCCACGCAGTTTCATCCGAAGACACCTAAACCGAAGGAGCACAACTACCACACCTGCACCAACGACGACGAAACACATCGCCTTACCGTACATCAAAAACATATCGGAAAAGACAGCCAGACTCCTCAAACCGCACAACCTGACGATAGCTCACATACCAACTGGGACTTTGAAAAGAATATTATCTAAACCTAAAGAACGACTGGAGGCACAAGAACACCAAAATGTCATCTACAGGATAAAATGCGAGAATTGTGACAAAGACTATGTAGGTCAAACGGGGAGAAAACTATCCACAAGAATAAAAGAGCACAAGCGTGCGTGTCGATATCATCATGTATCGTCACAGATCTCAGCACACATCGATGAGGAAGGACACAGTGTTAACTGGGACAAAACAGAAATTCTGGCGCACGGAGGGACAAGAAAAGAAAGGGAATTCCTCGAGGCATGGTTCTCTACGGAGAATTCCCTGAACCTCCGCATTGATCTCGATCCCGTGTACCTACAGCTGAGAAAGCGTGAAGCTGGACGGCTAAGTATCGAACAAACGAAGGTCACGGGACACAGATCGACGAGGCTATTTTCAAACGCTACGTCCCAACGACATTTTCCGTGAGATTTCCCCTACGGAGCTGTACACTGAAGATGCCACTGAGGGAAGTGGTGAAACGTTTGACATTAAATTACTCAGCTCGGAGAACGAATCAAAACGTTAATTACGAACCCGAGCTACAAGTATACCGAATCAAACAAATATTTTTTTCGCGAATTCATCGAGACAGCAAATCAAGCATGATCAAAATTCACAAGCCTTTGTGATGCGCAAAATTTACGTTACAACACACGTAAATGGCTGTGGCCCAAATTTGTACAATTTGCAGAAACAGCCAAAGCCCTCTTGGGAAGCAGTCATAAGTGGGGTGACGATAAAATGGTTTCATGTGTGCGTAGATTAAGTAGAAAGCACAGTAGTTGTGTTGGGGACATTATGTAAAGACTGAGATTATCTTCTTGTACCGTTCAGTAAAATATTGAAAAATGACTGGTCGATATTTCGCAGCGTAACGGTGTATGATGACTTCATTCATTGGCGGGTCACATCCGCCAACTCACGGTGTTGCTGACCGGACATTTGTGGTTTTTAAAGAGAGAGCGCTTGAAAAACGAAAACCCACATGTCCTGGAAAATGTCGTCGTTTACTTTTAACGGACATGTACATGTAGCAAAACTTCGTATGAGCCATTTGTTCCTTCAGTTATTCGCAGTCGAATGACTGCTATGTTGGCTAAACAAGGTGCACAGGCACAGCCCAACGTGGCCAATGAGTCCAGCCGTATAGGAAGAAGGATTTTGCAGGTAAGTACAATTTCCAGTGAATGGAATCTCACCTTCTCTGATTATGTTTAGTTTCTGGTGTGTGAAGAATTCGTGTCCAGCTATCCTCACTGGACATGGGTGGTTGAGGTTTTGGATGCAGGTAGTTGGTTTTGAAGTACAGTCATGGACTAGGTGAATCCTTGTTGTTTAGTTCGTTCCATCCCATACGGAGACTATTCCTCAGTTTAATCCCCGATATCTTAGAAGTTCACGACCTAGGAGCAAAGGGAAATGGAGGAACAGGCCGAGAGAAGACCAAAGCGGACAGTCATGGTATTCCGCATTGGAAAAATTATGCCTTAAAACATTTATTTGAGACAAAACTGGTGTCCAATGTGTAATAGCTATTACGCTGAAAATGCTTTTTAATCATGCAGCAGAAGGCATGGCACAACGGGTAAATTACTTTTATGCACATGAGGATAAAGAGCACGTTTCCATTAAGAACTCCAAAAGTGATTAGCTTACAGCGTTGGCAATTAACCGGGAATCAGAAGGTGGTCATGTAATCAAGATTGGTTGCAGTGGGAAAACGGAAGCTAAAGTGACCATGTGACGAGATTTAAATGTATGAAAGGGGATGACGATTATAAATAAATACATAACCAAATAAATGTTTTGTTCACCACAAAGCGGCCACGCCTTTCGGGCATGATCAGCATTTTGCAATACTGTACATGATAACATTATCAGCTGCACCAAGTGCGAGAGTAGTACAGTTGGAAACAGTAATGTGGGCCCATATGCCCCAAAGGTTGTACGAAGCCTACGTCCACAGAATGCGCGATGTAGATATAAAAATCCGATCGCTAATGTGGAGCAAGTTGATGAGGAACTAGTCCGATTAAGTTGTGTACATAGTGCGGGTCAGGTGAGTGAAGCTTGAGGAAAAAGATTAGAAAATATTTAAGATAGTGGCATGTCACTAATCAAATATGTGGGCGTGTTCGCACGAGAGCAGATATATGCATAAAATTTGTAAACGTGGTAACGGTCAACTTGCCAACGTGTGATTGGGGCGGTGACTTTAATATGTGGCAAGCCACATCCGCCACGCCGCAGTGTTGTTAAACAGACATTAGTGGCATTTTATTGGAAAGGCACTTGCCAGACGAAGACCCACCACGTCCTGAAACACTGCCGACTGGTGATATGATATTGAAAAGATTGCATTTGACCGATTACCCTCGCGGATATTCGCAGTCAGGTTTCACCTATTTGTTCCCATGGTTGTGTAGTCGCTTTCGGAGTCGACCGTAAGTGCTTGGAGCTGTTGAAGTCGGACGACGCAGGTGACTTTAATGATTTGATTTGCTTTCTGTGTTCCTTTAGTGTGTCAAGATTGCGAAGTGCAGGTGAGTTCTTTGTGCTTTGTTGATGCCGTGTCCGTGGGAGTCGCAGGTAGGTCCCCAGGTGTGTTCCGTGCAGGTAATGTGATCCTTTAGAACAAGGGAGGAAAGAAAACATAATGCCACCTAATAAATATTATGTACATGGGTATATGAGGATAGGAAGCTGAGCATAATAGAAGCCGGCTAGGCTTAAGTGGATATGAACAAGAGACTAGTTGTCCAAGGTAGGACAATTGAGAGGTGGCACTAACGGACTGGTTTCAGTGGCTTAAAATGCTGTTTTGGTTAAGGGTCCTAGTTACTAATGGATGACTACCGTGTAACAGAATTGGTCCACAAACCAGCAATAATATGTGATGCAAACAGTTTAGGAAAATACAATTAGCGGAATATGAAGTAGTTCCTAGCACGCCCCGAATATGCGCGGAGATGGGGAGGGCGTATGCCGAATCGCGGTTGGTAGAGTTGTTGAAGGTGAGACAACCCAAGGATAATAGCGTTGGTTGACAGATCATCAGTGGCCAACTGTAGCCACTCGATTAAGAAATTCGATCACAAGTGGATACATACAGTGTCAAGGAGAATGTCAACAGGCCGGCAAGGTTACGTGATACAAACATTCTGAGCGATTAAGGATTGGGAGATAAGAAGTGGATCTTAGCTAGCTCCGGATTTACGCTGTGACACAGGGAACTTACAATGCCACACAGCAGCTATACGGCCGAGCCGAACGTTAGCCAACCGACAGATAATTGCGCTAGGAGAGGGATTATTGTTGGTCAGCAACGGCATTCGGTTTAAGCCTTCAGTTACTAGTGTATACCCAAGGTGTCACCGCATAAGTCGCCAAACCAGCTAAGGTAGGATGCAAACAGTTCAAAAAATAAAGTTTGGGGATAAAGTGTGCCTCAAACAAGTTCCAGTTATGCCTCCAGATGCATGAAGCCTACGACGTACCGCAGCAGCCTCTCTGAAGTGTCGAATGTAAGCCAAGCGATAGAACATGGAAAGGGACAGTGGCTAGTTGTAGCCATTCCATTAAGACGTTTCGTCACTGGTGGATGCCTACAGTGTCAATGAATAAATTAACAAGCGGGCAAAGATTAGAGAGACAGACATTCCAGGAAACTAAAGGTTGGAGAGTAAAGGAGTGGCGCGTTCCAATCTACAGATTTTCACAGCGATTCATGGAGCCTATGGCGAATAGCTGCTGCCAAAAAGAAGTGAAGTGAGTAAGGTGAACGACAGATAACGGCGCTAGGAGAGAGAGAGCAGTGGCCAGTAATGGCATTCGGATTATAACATCAGCTACCAGTGAATATCTACAGTGTCACCGATTAAATCACCCAACCAGCTGAGTTGTAAGGCAAATAGCCCATGAGAAAAGGCTAGCAGATAAGCAGTGTTACCAAGCAAGCTCCTGATATGCGCAAAGCTGCATGGAGCCAGTGGCGACTCCCTGCTACTGAACAGAGGTAAGGCGCTAAAACAGAGAGTATCAGTGGGCAGGTGGAACTATTCGAATAAGACCTATGGTCAGTAGTGGATACCTACAGTGTAACAGAATTAGTCACCAAACCAGCTGAGTTGGGATGCAAACGGTCCAAGAGAACAATGTTTGTAGATAGGGGTGGCGAATAGCAAGCTTCGGATATGCGCAGAGATGTATGGAAGTGTCTTTTCAGTGCACACATCAAAAAATAATGAAATAACGTGAAAGGCCGCTCTGGGTAACTTGCCAGTGTGAGTTTTGGGCAGTGACTTTGTTCGGTGGCGACTAACCACCGCCAGGCCTCTGGGTTGATAAACGGATAGTTGTGGCCTTTTATAAGGAAAAGGTTTGGCAGGCGAAACGCATCACGTCCTGGAACACTGCCGTCCATCTGTTTGAATGGTAATGTATAATCGGCATGGTATCTTACGGACCGAAGGTACATAGGCTATTCGCAGTCATTTAAGCTCCAACCCTCCTCGGTGGCTTGCCCGGTCCAGGTAGGTCATTATTCGTTGAAACTGCTCAAGAGATGTAATGTCCAGGAAAGTCGGATGAAGGATTGCGCGGGCGTGTAAGGATTTCGAATTAATGGAATTTCGTTTTCCATTTGTGGTATGCTGGCCCTGTCATGAAGACTTCGTGTCCAGCTATTCACCCTGGATATGTCAGTTAGAGAGTACAGTGGATCCTTCGGGTTACATTCGACCCATCAGGCGAAAATGCGATTCTTTAAACAAATGCGTGATGAACTGGAAGTTCGCACTAATGCCTTTCATACCATGAGTGCTTTAGCAGTGTACTAGAGCCGAACCCCGGAGTTCAGGCCAGGTAAAAGCACAGATTGTCCAAAGAAGGGGAGCAATTTCCTTTCACAAGTGTTGTTGTCAAGCAAAATTGTCTTCATCTCCCGTGGTGGCTATATGATACAGCCTCAGAAAAGCGCCAGGTAAGAGAAGCATTAACATGTTTTCGCAGAAATAAATAAATGTAAGACGTTGAACCCAATTGTTCAAGCACCAGTGAAATGCAGCAACTCTCTCTATGTCAAGTAAAGTACTTGTGCTAGAAGAACCTGTTTCCATAGTAAAACAAGGGATCCATTTACAGACATTTCCAGAGGCTGTGTGAATGCGGGACGATATAACCCCTTTTGTTTAGACCACGTGCGTTCGGCATCACTCCAATGTGCCAAAAGAATGGTCCGTTTGGTAGGTAATTGGAACCATCGGAAGGATGATTTGCTGTTGCGGTCCCGGAGGTGACATCATTGGTTTCGAATAGGCTGGCTGTTGATGATTGATCACTCATTGCCGGATGCTGAACCGTCATGCGCCGACCGTCGTATCGGTGACAATCTGAGGGAAAACAAACGACGAACAAGAGGCATCAAGTCAGACACACTGACTGGAATGCATCGATAAATGCTACTAAATGGGTGGTTGCATACAGTGGTACCTAGTTCCTTGTACTATGTAAGTTTGTTCAGTATATAAGATGTACAGGTGTCTTTTTACATCACGTCTCGGGTGGGGTTCAGACTACAACCACCGCGCACGAAGAAAGTTCTGTAAAGGGCATGGTCCAAAGAGATATAAGCATGTTCACGAGGCTCAAGGAAAACCACTGGTATTGAGAAGGTGCATAGCTAAAGTGGGGGAATGGTGAACGAAAGCCCAAATTATTCTTGGTGAAAGCCAACAGAAAACGGGTATCAACTTAGGTGAAGCAGGGGTCAACTGGAGTAAAATGCATAGAAAGAGCAGGCCGTGTATATAGCGTCCTACCATAAGGGGATAGACACATAGCATCGGTGATAAAGCCTGAAAGCGTCCACGAGGCACTCCAAGTAACGCAAACAGATGGTTCAGCAAAATCGAGCGTGGCAGTGTCTCAGAAGTTTAAGAGAATTCGGTGAGCAGGTAACCTATCCGGTAAGACTAGAGTAGTCGGCGCGTTAGGATTAGGACGTACAACAAAGGGGAGGAAAGAGCTATAAAAATAAAGGGTGAACAAGCTTAGCAGGCTCTAGATGTAAAGAAAAGCTAGTGTTGAGTCTGAAGGGCACATACCGCTTAAGTCTCGGTAGCACAGGAGCAGGCAGATAGAAATAGACTGGTCAGTGAGACTAGGTCACGACAGGGCAGTTAGTGCCCCTCACCAGTTAAAGAAGGAATAAAAACAGAAAGCGCAATAAGAAATGTTGGGGTCGGGGTGTAAAGGGTTTATTAATAGAGATAGAAAAACCCAGGAGGCTCTCCAGGCAATACTAACGGATGCATTCGGTCAGTCGATGGCGAAAGCTAACGCGTCAGAAGTCCGAGTGAGTTCGGTGAGCAGGAGGCTTATCAGTCGAGACTAGATTAAATCGTACTATTAAAGTGGGTAACTAAGCTATAACCCTAAAATGTGAGCAAGTCTAGCAGTCTCTCTTGGAAAGCGAAACACAGCATCGAGTCCTTAGAGCTTGGACCGTTTGCATTTCTGCAGCATAGAAGCAACCAGCGCGTAGGCGATTGGACCTTGGCAAGGCATTGAGAGGTGGCCTTCCTATTGAAGAAGGAATGTATACAGAGGACGTAACAATGAAAGTACTGGGTCATGATAAATGGTGACGAATCCAACGAGGCACCAAAAGCGATCTGTCACCCGGCTATTGACTTATAACGTCGCAGTGACCTGCGAGAAGTCGGAGCAAGAGGCCTTACAGGCGAGACTGGACTAATCAGCATATTGAGACTGAGTTGTACAGGTAATGTAGGGAGTCGAATAAAGACGGCCTGCAGAAATGGACAGGTTAGTGGTCGATGGAGCTACATTAATAAAGTGTGAGCAATTCTATCAGGCTCTCGAGGTGGCAGAACATGGCATTGTGTTGGCAAAGCCTAGCCCGTTTGTATCTCCGTAGTTTTGTATGTAGTCAAAGGGAAGTAGACTTGACTGACGAGACTGAGAGAGGGGAGGGTAGTGAGAATTTGCAGTCCGATAGAAGGGGAATAAAGACAGAGAACACGGTAAGGAAACTACAAGGTCAGAGTGGAGAAGCTTTACTGATTAGTAGTAGAAAAGCCAACGAGGCTCTCGAGGTAATACGGATAGGGTGGTTGGTCTTCTCAACATTGGCCGGTAACGTCATAGTGGTCTCAAAGAAGTCAGAATGTTGGATACCGATAAGACCAGATTAGATTTGTCGGAAGAGCAAAACGAATTGTTTTAATTAGGGTTTGAAGATGAGGTGAGATGGTCAGCCGAGATGAGCAGCTTATGGGATGAAAGGGGCGTGATAATGAAGCATAAGCTAATCCAGCATATGACTGGGGGTACGCGAATCGGTGCGCTGGGTATGTTGTGCCTAGATCATTCACTTCTCGGTAGTATGGATGCAGTCCGAAAGCAGCAGAATGGTCAGATCAAACTGGATTAATGCAAGGCACGGAGTTAGCTGTCCAGTTAAAGAAATGCAATCAGATACGACGATAAGGATATGGCAGGGTAGGGATGAGAAAGGCTTAATTGATCAAGAGTGTAAAAGTTATCGAGGTTTTCGAGGAAATATGAAGAGTCCATTAGGTCAGCCGAACCAAGGTAGTTGACGTCTCAGAAGTCTGAATGAATCTGAAGAGCAGTGGCCGATCCGGCAAGACTGGATTAGTTGGCGCGTTAGGATTAGGAGGTGCAATGCAGATGAGAAAATAGCTATAACATTAAGGGTTGAACAAGCCTAGAAGTCTCACGAGATAAAGCAAAGCGGTTAATAACTTAATAAAGGTTGAGCGATTCTCGCAGCCTCTCGAGATGACGTAAACATAGCATTGCGTCAGAAGCGCCAAGCCTGTTTGCATCTCCGTAGTTTTGTATATAGTTAGGTGGAATAGACTGGTCTGATGGGACTGGAACAGGGCAGGGTTCTGGGAGTTAGCAGTCCGATGGAAGGAGGAATGAAGACAGAGTGCGCGGTAATGAAAGGACAGGGTCAGAGTGGAGAAAGTTTTACCGATTAAGAGTAGAAAAGCCAAGGAGACTCTTGATGTAATGTAGACAGGATGTTTGGTTTCCTTGGTTGTCTCTCACCTTCTATTTTCTCCGAGGTCCGGAACTTCTTAGGGATCTGGGATAGGACCGAGAAACCGCTTTTGTCCGGGACAGAACAACCAATAAGGACCTACGAAGCACATAGCTGTACAAGCAACGGATACAACTGTACTCACTACCAGGACCCTTGTCCAGTGATGATAGCTGGACTCGAGAACTTCACACACCTGAAAACAATACATACTCCCGAATAATCCAGACGCCAGAAACTGACGTTTCACCCACCTGGATACCCACAAAGGCGATTCTTCATGAAGCCTTCATCCTCATTGGCCTCAGCCATTATGGCGGCCTTGCCCAAGATACCTGATCAAATAACAGAGGAAATTGAAGGTCATTTGACTGCGGATATCTGAGTGTGAAATCAGTCGACTACCTGGTCTGCCAGTTTTATATTAGTACACCGACAAATTTCTGACAGTGTTCCAGGACGTGGTGGGTTTTCGCCTGGCAAGCGTTCTCCCTATAAAAAGCCACAAATGTCCGCGTAACAACACTGTGACGTGGAGGATGTGACTCGCCACCGAATAAAGTCACTGCCCTGAACTACTTACTGGCAAGTCGACCAGAATCATTATTCGATATTCCCTATCACTTTCAATAATATTTTACACCATGTGTATATATATCGTTTTCATTACACATGTACTGCCCTGACTGTTTCCACTACGCAAGCTAGAATTCAACATTTTGTCATTCATTGAAGACTCTATCCCGTGACTACTTACACAATTTCCGCAGACTGTACAACCTTCGGCTTACTGCCGACTACACTCATAGCAACGTGTTTGTTGAGAAGCAATATTGCATGCAACATTGATCATGCCTTGCTCGGTGTGTCTCGACAAATTCTGGAATAAACTATTTATTTATTTATTTAACATTGGCCGGAAACGCCAGAGTAGTCTGAAAGCGGTAAAAAAGAAGGAGGCCCATCACACGAGGGTGTATTAGTCGGCGCACTGAGATATAGTCGTACAGTTAAGGTGGAAAGACAAATAGAGTGGGTCAGCAGAAATAAACAGAGTAGTTATGGAAGAGGTTAAATTAATTAACTATAAGTTAGCACAGGAGGCGCGAGTTAAGGGAACTAATGCTTTGGTTGTGTCAAGCCTACAACGGTTACAGCTCGGTAAGCTCTAGGCAGTGAGAAAGTAGGAGACTGGCCAGCGGAGAATAGGTCAGCGCACAGTATTGGATAACTGATAAAGTGGGAAATAGCCAAGGAGGCTCTCGAGTTAAGAGGAACAGAGCGTTCAGCCTTCCGAACAATTGCCGGTACCGCCAAAATATTCAGAGAAGGATAGGGATGGAGGTAGATATGGTAATAAAAGTTGAGCATGATTGACCGAGACAGATGAATCTCATTCAACTTCTACTGGCCCAATTAATGTCCATCCAAGTAGGCCTCCTGCCGTAAACGACTGATTCCTACCACCGAGGCGTTGTTCTAAGTACCAGTGTACCGAAGGTACATCAGCACGAATGAAATTCGCCCACAGTTATCCGGGAAGTCCCTAAATTTTATTCCGTTAAGTGTGTCCCTTGACAGACAACAATTTTAGTAAGAACATCGACTGGTAATACATTCAATTTCTTTATGCAACAGGCGTCATGAAGATGAATCACGTTATCCGTAACAGCTCAACTGGGAGCTGACAGAGCTTGCGTCAACCAACGAGGTACCAGCCAGCCTCCGAATTGCTAACGTTTCAGGTGATATCCATTCTAACTTCAAATAAAAATCCTGCCCGTACCAAGATTACATTTGATCCCCTATCCAAAACGCTTACGTTTCTACCTAGATCAGGGCACCCTGTGAACGCACAACAATGTTTGCTGCAAAATCGCTCATGCAGTACAACCTTGTTTGTCACGAGGCATAGGTGGTTGAAGGCACTAAGCAAAGGGATGCATGTAGACGTGCTGTTCATTGGTTTCAGTAAAGCGTTCGACAAGATTAGTCAGGAGGTACTCCTTCACAAACCCAGGATGAGTGGTGTCGGTGGCTCACTGCACCAGTAGATCCGCGAGTTTCTTGTTGGACAAATGTGTAGGTTACAGGTCGACGGCTGCTCAACTGCCTGGTATCCCTCTACAAGTGGCTTGTTTCAAGGCACTGTGCTGGGGACCACTCGGTTCCTGATTCACCTCAAGATATGCCTGAGCTTCTTAGGTTTCCTTGTGCCTTGTTTGCAAAGGACTTGAAGAGTTGAAGGGAACTTGTCCCTCCCGACGATTTTGACCTACCTCAGCATGACCTCAACCACCTATCTATTTGGGTTGCAAAGTTCATCTCCAGGTCAACCCAGCCAAGTCTGTATTTATAAGGCTGCAGAAGGGTGCTGACGGCCGAACCTACACACTTGACGGCCAAACGCTGGATCCCAAACCCTCCTTGAAGCAGCTAGGTGTACTCTAGCGCTGCGATCTGAAGTCCTTGAACAACGTGAATAGGCTAAATCCTAACGGACTGCGCATGCTTTGGGCGTGCAAAAGTAGCTTAGGCACATGGTTTGAAGCGGTTGCCAACCGACTCTTATCTTCCAGCATTTGACCAATGCTAGAGTATATTTCGCTCGTCTAATTTCCGTTTACCTTAGGTGAGGCACAAAAGATCGAACGGGTCCAGCACCTTGCCACCAGGCTCATGCTGAGTTTATGTGACTTGGGGTATGAAGAACGTTGTGAAAAACCAGGACCCTGAACCTTGTCCTACCGCTAGGTGCGCGTCCACTTCATTATGACCTACCGTATTCTACACCTCGGTGACTACCCCATGCTGAGTCCGATGCTGCACTTACGAGGGATCTGCTGAACACGCGGACACGCATACAAGCTTGTCGTACCGGATGGGAAGCTTGTTCGCCACGCACTGTGCTTCGAAAGGAGAGTGGTAAATATTTGGGACAGGTTGCCTAAACTTGTCATGGAAGCAACAACTGTGAAACATTTCAAAACGTTGTTTGGTTTATATTTGATTAGGTTAAATGTATATTATATTGCACACTTATGACGACATGTCCCATTTGTTAGTGTCGCACTACGCTGAGTCAGGTATGTTAGAGGTTGCATGAGAAGGATAACGATACTCACGGCTGACAAATTTTAAAAAAATTTCACCATATTTCGAAAGTTGCACAGGATTTAATTTTAGTTTCTTTCTAATGCAGTATTCAGTATTCAGGCGCACAATTACTATGCTCAGCCCTATTGTAGAGGGGCCGCTTCCAAGAATGCCTCGAGGGAGCACTTCGGAGCTAGCTGAGAGCAGATCGAGAAGGACGGCTAGCGACGAGCCTGGGCCCGGAACTACGGAGCGGGAATATGTGGACACCGCAATAAATCAGACATATAACCCGCTAGCGCAGCCCACAGGCCAGAGGCCGAGCCGATTGACATAGACTAGAACAAGTAAGTCTTGAGCTCTCGAACGACTCCTGGCCGATCGAAATCGGGTACAGAGAAGTGGAGATCGAGGCGAAAACAGGAAGTGGGTCTTCCAAGTCAGAGTTCCCGAGGCGAAAGGACCGGCTCGTCTCTAACATCCGTACCTGTGCTGCGTCGTGGGACGGAAATCTAGTCGATATTTGATGGCGCGCGTGCGACCCGGGTGTGCCCATTTTCGGTGGGCAATAAACGTCTACCCCCTGCCGTGTCGTTCTCGCTACACTATTTCCTTTCTTGAACACAAAGCCGTAAAACAACTGCTTGATTTTAGCATCGGGTCCTCATTGCTCTCCAGGTGTAGTAGCAGGTGATAACGATCACTGCAACACGAATGCTTACACCCGTCATCCAATGTGCAAGAATCAGCATGTTTTCGCTGCCGAGACCGTTATGATATCCTTTATTCTATTTATTAATTCTTATCTACCAAACACTCTTGAAGCTAGAAGTTCTCGGTACTTTGCAGAACCGTGTTGCCCACCAAAAGCAAGGCAAGCCGAATTAAGTTCCACTCTGGATTAAGCGCAGTGATGGATGTTAGATGCATTCCTTCTGCGTACCGGGAAAGCTTGACCTCGTTAACAAGATGGGCCTAACTCAGCCATTAGTGCTTTCTGTCCAAAAGTACTGCGCATTATGCGGGCTTCAGATGGGTCGAACTGGAACGGGTATTTGAACGTGATTTCTGTCTTTCCCTTCAGAATGACAGCGGCTGTGCGTCTTTAGTTTGTTTTCATACTCGTAGGCAAGAACCGTAGAATTCTTCCGAGAGTCGCAATCAAATGTAGGTCAGCAAAACATCCCATGTGGTTCAACGCTATGTGACAAATTTTCCATCCTAAACAGTGACGAGAAATGGCTTCGGCACATTGGACACCTGGCCAAATATCCGTAAATAACCCAGCAATAAGTGATCTGGCAACCACATTAGTTTGCCAAACTATGTCATGAATGAACTCTCTAGCTTGAGTGTATGCCTCGTCCTGAGGCAACTTAGCACAATCGAATAATTTCGACAGCAGTGCAACAAAGATAGAAGTAGGTGCATTCATCATGAACCTGCATCTCAGCGAAGTAGGCAAATTCCTTCATATACCTCCAATACTTGGTCGGATTACCATAAACAAGCTTCAACTACCCTCTCGGGGATTCCTGCAAACTACCGACTAGAAATGGCTGTTCAGTGACAAAACCAAGGGATTTTACTCACTTGGTGTAGCCCGATATCATTCGATCGTATTTCCACGTCGTTCATAGCATACATTTTGCGTCACCACACCACCACTGGGTAACTGAGCATGTCCTTCCCAGCTGTAATCGTCTATAACTTTTACTTCAATTTACGCCATCAAATTTTTCTTACATTGTGCTACTTTCAATGTTAAATTCAGAGTGTCAGAGTCCATACAAACTCTATTATTGCCCTTGGTAATGTTACTTACTGGCAAACTAGAGTGGGATTAAAGATCGTCTACAGCAACAAATAAGCTTTTACTTTGCCGATATTCAACAAACATTTCGGCGTACTTCCATGCCGACCTTCTGCTTGGTAGCATCATCTAAGAGCCGAACATAGGATAAGTAGTCCTGCATTGTCGGGCACTTTTACCGATAAAGCGGTAGTGAACACCAGCAACGCGTTAGACTCGTGGATCAATTAAGAATTCAAGGCCAGAGGGGTGCTACCGTGATAATTTTACGAAGCGTTAGGGCAACAAATTTTCTACTGACCTTGTAAATATCCACCACAACATGTACGGTAGGTCGGTTTTCAAATAAAAACCGGACACCAAACGAGACAAAATGCCAGCAACCATTTAATAAATGAATAAATATTTTATTCTCGTCACAGCGAGGCACGCCTTTTTGTGCATGATCAGCATTTTGCAATACTGTACATGATAGCATTATCAGCTGCACCAAGTGCGAGAGTAGTACAGTTGGAGACAGTAGTGTGGGCCCATATGCCCCAAAGGTTGTACGAACCCTATGTCCACAGAATGCGCGATGTAGAGATAAGAATCAGATCGCTAACGTGGAGCAAGTTGATGAGGAACTAGTCCGATTAAGTTGTGTACACAGTGCGGGTCAGGTGAGTGAAGCTTGAGGAAAAAGATTAAAAAATATTTAAGATAGTGGCATGCCAATAATCAAATATGTGGGCGTGTTCGCACGAGAGCAGATATATGCATAAAATTTGTAAATGTGGTAACGGTCAACTTGCCAACGTGTGATTGGGGCGGTGACTTTAATATGTGGCAAGCCACATCCGCCACGCCGCAGTGTTGTTAAACAGACATTTGTGGCATTTTATTGGAAAGGCACTTGCAAGGCGAAGACCCACCACGTCCTGAAACACTGCCGACTGGTGATATGCTATTGAAAAGATTGCATTTGACCGATTACCCTCGCGGATATTTGCAGTCAGGTTTCACCTATTTGTTTCCCATGGTTGTGTAGTCTCTTTCGGGGTCGACCGTAAGTGCTTGGAGCTGTTGAATTCGGACGACGCAAGGTTACTTGTAATGACTTGATTTGCTTTCTGTGTTCCTTTGGTGTGTCAAGATTGCGAAGTGCAGGTGTGTTCTTTGTTGCTGCCGTTTCCGTGGGAGTCGCAGGTATGTCCCCAGGTGTGTTCCGTGCAGGTAATGTGATCCTTTAGAACAAGGGAGGGAAGGAGAACGGACCGAGCAAACTGCCAAGGAAAATGGACTGGACTATATCAATGTACAAATATAAAGTTTATTATAACTGGGCTGGTTAACGTCCAGTCAGTTACCCAACCGTTTACGTACTTCAAATAATCGCGCCTCAAAACAAGACAATCCACAGTCCACCCATTCAAGCCGTAAAAATGTCACCGGATGAGAGTCCGGCGCAATGCAACCAGTGAATTAGGAATTCTGTGGAAGAATTCGGTGGAATCGGGCAGACCATGAATACGTTGGGAAATATTTTATTTATTTATTTTTGAGAGGACATGTGTTGCACGATGACGTGGCTAAAGCTTTTCTTTTATTCGCATTAGTTCAATTGTATGCGACGGCGTCGTTGTTTTGTGACGAATTTTGCGGTCACCCTCACCTTTAGACCAAAAAGATTAATGCTAACAAAGTACTATAACTAATTCTCAGTATACAAATGCTTCTCCCGATCCCTTCGGCTTACTTCCCTTGATCATCAAGGTGGGGGCACAGTTCAGTAAAGCACCTATGTTCAAATATTTCGGAGTCAACGTGAAGCTGCTCGTGTCACAATTAGATTGAAAGTTAATGATAGGAAGCGGATGTACTAGGCTGGAAATGGTCAAAACGCGGTTAACTACGAGCCGAGTTGCTGGTAACCTATCATTTGTAAAACCATGTAAAGGACATTGAAAGAGGACTTGCGTCTTCACCTTGAGAAAGCAGGGGTCATCTCTTTCGCTCA
Organism: Dicrocoelium dendriticum; assembly: GCA_944474145.2. Lineage (NCBI taxonomy): Eukaryota > Metazoa > Platyhelminthes > Trematoda > Plagiorchiida > Dicrocoeliidae > Dicrocoelium > Dicrocoelium dendriticum. Next base: position 46,441,854 of record OX104071.1, read on the forward strand.
GCATGGATTTCCGTGCGCATCTCTCTGGTGGACTTACACGTTTATTGCCCGAGGGAAGTGGAAGAAGCCAGTGGAGGTTGGCCATTGCCTTGCTGTTGGTTTTAGAGACCATGACAAAGCGTTTATTAGGGTTCTACCCAAGGGACGCCATATCATGCATTGGCAGATTGACTTCACTGGTTTTTCTCGCCTGTGTGACGGACAAATTACATTCTTTCCGATTCCACCGAAGCACACCACTGGTAGTAATAATTCCCTTGTTTCGTTGCTTCATGCCTCCTATCAGCTGACAGTTTTGGGGTTTGATTGATTGGACTATTAATCGTTTTGCTTTAAATCAAATGTGACTGAATTGCTTTATCGGCTGTGTAACCCATTGGACTTCAGTTGGCAAATGCCGGCATTTGGGTTTCTTTGGACGTCGGATTTTACTTTACGAACAGAAGTATTGCACATTTTGTGGTAGAGGTTATCAAGGTCAGCATATAATTAGTTGCCAGATAGCTTTGCAACATTTGCACTGTATCAGACTTCTGGCCTGGAACTCTGAATTGATCACGAGTCTAAAGTTTTGCTGGAACCTACCGCCAATGTATTTTTTAAAATGTTCGATAACCCAGGATTACTTGATCGTGGCGTCCTTGAGGGCCTCATAGCGGTTTTCGGTATGCGAAACGGTAACGTCACGAACCTGCATTGATATCCACATGGGGCGATAGGACAGGAGCTCGCTATACTTCGTGCAGTCGGAATTGATGCTGTGGTTGTAAAACTCAGCCTCAAGCTGCGCGAAGCACAAAAGAGGATCCAGGTCCCAAAAAGTTGGCACAGAGAGAGATACAACGCTTAGCAGTGACTCTGCATTAGGGTCTACAGATCCCATTGCTTAAAACTGACGCAAAAGCAGGCTACCGTATGCAAAGATAAACCGCAACATATGAAAAATAAATGGAACTATCTCACCGGAGAAAACTTCGAAATATCCGGCGCTGAGATTGTTCCGGAATCGGAGTCACCAATTTAGGGAGTCGCCTGTACCGGGAACCCGGAGAGCGATTCAGAAAGATAGATCGTGTTGCAGGGGAACTTTTATTGGTACAGTAAACGATTCCCTGTTATCTAGCTATAGAGGAACGACACCTTGCACGCTTTAGCCAACGGAACGGAGCATGCGCAGCACACAGGGCAGTCGCGAGTTGCAACCGAAACGAGTTCCAAGCAAAAATGGAGATGGGCAAGTCAAGCATTCGAACAGCGATCACTTCAACAAACCACACCGGTTGCCTAGGTGTGCAATGAACTAATTTTAGTTAGCATTTCACACAGGCAAACCGAGTAACTCCGGACTGCTCCACATTCTAGCGGAAAACCAACTCTCGTTGTCTTGCCCTAACCTAGCCTTATGTAACCAGTATGACTTTCAACGTCTTCTTCCAAACTACCGTGATATACATGGCCTACGCACTGTAGACTCAGAGATAAATTGCCCTCATTTGGACAGCCTGCTGGACTTGTTCACCCTTTAGTATTATAGACACTTCCATCTCTACCCTGCCAATCTCTTGACCAACTTCATTTTCCCTCCAAAATTAGCCGTATAACTCAATCTCACTGCGTCTACTAATCCAGGCTTGTCTGATTGGTTGCTGCTCACCGAATTTTCTCACACTACTGTGACATTACCGGCCATTGTTTGGAAGACTGTACGCTCGATAACCCTTCGCACGAAAGCCTCGTTGACTTCTCCACACTATAGCAGTGAACTTTTTCCAGCCCGATCCTGTTGTTTCCTTGCTGCGGTCACTTCTTCCGATCCCTCTTTAATCTGCCAGCCGAATCTCTGTGCCCTACCCTGGCCTATTTTCATCTGACCAGTTTGCTGCTGTGACTTCTTCCAGTCCACGAGGATGTTAACAGTCAAGCTTTGTAGCTACAAGGCAATGTCTCCCTCACCTCGACAGCCTGCTGGACTTGTTCACTTTATGTTAATGTAGCCACTTCTATCTCTGACCTATCCAGTCCTACTGAATCTATTTATCTTCCCTAATTAACTTTATGACTCACTCAATACGCCGACTAATCCAGTCTCGCCTGAGCCGTCTGCTTCTCTCCGACGCTTGTGACGTTGCTAGCCATAGCTCGGAAGATTAAATGCTTTGTCTCCATTACTTCGAGAGCCGCGCTAACTTACCCATTTTTGATCTCTAATACTTTTCTATCTCGAATCTATCCTCGCTTTAGCACGCTCCCTTTTATTTGTTCTTCAACCGGAAAGCGAGCTCTCAGTGACCTGCCTTATTCTCCATTTCACTGCTTCCAAACTAAGGAAACATAAACGTTTTAGGCTCTGCATAACTAATGCACAACTTCTAGCACATTGAGAGCCTGCCTGACTTGCAGTGGCATATGCCACACACATATAGCCTCTTCCATGCCAAACCTGTCCATCGCTGCTGACTCTTTATTTTTCTTCCCACATTAACTGTACGACTTATGCTCAATGTTGCGACTAATCCAGTCTCGTCTGATCGGTCTCCCGCTTTCCGAATTTTATCAGACTAATGTGATATTACCGGCGATTGTTCAGAACTGAACGATTCATACTCCTTCGCACGAGAGCATCGTTGGCTTCTCCACACTTTAGCAGTAAACCTTTTCATCCTGACTGTCATCTCCTTGCTGCGCTCTTTGTTTTCAATTCTTCAATCGGGCAGCCAAATCTCAGTGCTCTTCCTTAACCTAGCCTCATCTGACTAGTCTGCTTCTCTGTGACCTCTTCCAGTCCACCGGGATGTTAACGGTCTAGACTCTGCAGACTCAATGCTGTTTTTATTACCTCAAGAATCTGCTGAACTTGCTCATCCAATGTCAAACAGCCTCTTCCCTCTCTTTCCTACCCTTTACTGCTGATCCTCTCTATTTTCTTTCCATTTTATCTGTACGACTCAATCTCAATGCACCGACTAATCAAGTGTCGTCTGATCGGTCTCCCTCACTTCGAGAGGCTTGCCGGACCTAATCACTCCTGTATAATATAGCCTCTTTGATATTTAACCCGTCTATTTCCGCTGAACCCTCCCACAGTTGTTCTCACCACAATTGTACGACCCAATCTCAGTGCGCCGACTAAACTATTCTTATCTGAACGGTCTTCTGCCCTCCTACTACTCCCAGATGTCCGTGCCATTTCCGACCAGGGTCTGACAGCGACTTCGCTCTCTTCCACTTACGTCTAGACCCTGTTGCTTTTATTTTCCTCTTATCCATGGCCTTCTCTGTTATTGCGCTCCATTTTTATTCCCACGGCTTACACTCATTGCGCCGAACCAAGTTATCCTCGTGCGTATGGTCTCCTCCGCTCCGACCTCGCTCCTGATTACTGGCGGCACTCGGACCATTGCTAAGTGTTTCTTGACTAGTACTTCCATTAGTATGCTCACCTTACCTCTCTTCATATGCCTCTGCTCTTTACCTTATGTTCGCATTTGCCTATTAGTGTGACCGTACGTGGGATAACGACTCCCAATGCACGGCAGTTTTGGCCCTCTGTGACCCTTTTCTCTAGATTCTGACGGCTTTTGGACTATGGAATTATGAGCACTTTAGCGTAATTACTCTCACGGAGTACACTTCGCACGGCCGTCGGCATTCATCCGCTCTGCGTCGATACTTGAATTTCCTTTTCCTCTTGGTACGTTGCTTTACGTACTGTTGCTCACGCATTCGATCTCAACCCAGTTGTCCTTAGTTTTACCTAAGGTGCCTCTCGTATTCGGACTGCTGTCATCATCATCGTATATCTGTTTCTCTTCAACAGTCGTATTATTCGCTCAACTTTGTAGAAGCTCTTTGTTATATCAGTCTCTTGACCCTGCGCGTGCAGAACCTTCTTTCTACCTGGTACTCGTAGTCTGTGCCACTCCAGCGACGTGATGAAAAGGACGCGCTTGCAAATCATATATACTAAACAAAATTACATAGGGTTTAATGTATCATAGGCGCCGTTGCGCGCCACCAGTCTTTCCATAGTGCTTTTTGCTTCATTGCTCTCTGTCTGTTTGGCTGTCTCTTGTCCGTTGCCCGTTTATTCCCGAGATTTCCAGTTACATCAGCCAAAACAAGAAGGGTTATTCACTGGTACTGGCCGACCCATTCTCAATAGCCAGCTGGTTTAAACATGATGCTTTCTCCGGGAGACGAAGAACCCACACATCGTTCCAAATGGACCTCTTTCCGAAATTCTGGAGACGGCACTTCCACGGGGTCTAAACAAATGGGGTTAGCTCACCTCGTACTCACAGTATCACAATTAACTCACCTGGAGTAATATAGTTACATGGATCCCCTATTCCACAAAGGAAGACAAACAAGTCTAGCGTGATTACCTTCACTGCCTCGAACCTTCCGATTCTCCATTCACCTGGAGCTTTACCGATGTCATTTCACGGACAGCGTTGCGTTCGTATAAGTGGCTTTTCAGATGACCATTCATGGAGTTTTCACTTGTCCTTGGAGACAATTACACTTACTTACAATTGAAGGAATTCCGATTCCATTTTGCGGAGTAAGAAACATGTAACTATCCCGCATGGGACAAAGGAATGACATTTTATCCTGTTATGGACGTATTCAGCCACAAGGAACAACTGCATTCACCATCCCCATGAAAAGTCCAACGTGGGTAGCTGGACACGGTTTGCGAGCCGGACAAGAATATAACAGAAAAAGCCAGCCTCTATTAACAATGTGTTTACTCACCTGCATCATTTATCATTCGACTCTGAGACTCTTTTGCATCATTAACCGGTTTCAACGACTGCTGCCGGATCCTTACGAAGCCATTCGGCCAACCAACGAAGAATTTTGGCTGTCAACCGACTGCGAATAATAGAGTGTCAAATCGGTCTGCACGATGCATAGCCGGCCAGCGCTACTGTTCAACGGAAGCTACGGCAATGTTCCAGAACTTGGTGGGTTTTCACCTGGCAAGCGTTCCCCCTATAAAAAGCCACAAATGCCCGCTTAACAACACTGCAACGTTGGCTGATTTGACTCGCCACTGATAAAGTCACAGATGAACCTTTCACAATGGCGCAGTCCTCAGCCTTCTACATACAATCTGTGCAATTGATTTTACTATGAAGAATGATTTGATGGAGCAAAGTTCATTCCGATTTCGCAATGGCCATTGACTGCACCAAAACCTTTTTTGGACTTATGTGCTCATGGAGTACTACATGGCGAAATCACGCCCAACTTGCAGCTTGACACAACAGTCATGACTGATTGTTACGCGCCCTAGCGCCATCATATTTCTTGGTCTGAATATTACCTGAAATAATGCTCACCCGTATGGACTACATCTTTTCTGGTATACATTTCATTAAAACGAAATGGTTTAATATTCCAAAGAAGCTATGCTTGTATGCATAGTTGATCCCGCCTTTACAGGGGTAGCTCATTTTACCGAGAATATACCATTCCTTTATTTATTTAATATGGAAGCCAGGTGTCATTGCTGCTTTCCATAAAGAAGGTGGCCGCACTGCCCCCACCAGCTACCGTCCAATAACTCTCCTTCATGTACTATACAACGTGATGAAATCAATTATCGCAGATGCGCTGGTGCAGTATCTGGAAAGCCACAACTTTACAACCCCAGAGCAACGTTGCTTCTGTCAAAAGCTTTCATGCAATACTAACCTATAAATTTCACGTAATAGCTGGACTGAAGTTATTGCTGATGGAGTAGGAGTCAATGTTATCTACATGGACTTCACAAAAATGTTTGATCTCTTATACCATCAAATACTTCTTCAGAAGCTTCGGAACTACGGCACTGCTGACCCCATCCTGAGCTGGATTAGTAATTTTCTACACGAACGACGGCTAGAAGTGAAAGACAGCAAATCATTTTCCAATTCAAGCGATGTGCTGTGTTGTGTACCCCAAGGCTAGGTACTTGGACCTCTTCTATTCTTGGTGTTAATAAACAAACTGGCGAGATCAATTACTTCCGAGTTCCTTTTTTTTCTCTGATGCTATCAAGATATTACGAAGGACTAGGGGCCTGGACGACCACGAACGGCTCCAGTGCGATCTAAACACTGTGTCGAACTGGTCAGTTCAACACTCGCTACCATCCAAGGTGGACAATTGTCGCGTTGTGCACTTACGCCACAAAAATAACTACACATATTTGCTTTGGACAAAAGGATTGCAGACCGCCTCCCACGAACGTGAACTTGGTGTGATCGTACAGAGCGACCTCAACTGTTCATATGGGCTGATGTAGCTGCGAAAAGGGGGAACCAGCTCGCCGGCATGCTGCGAAGTGCATTCGGGAAATATGACTCATCAAGCTTCCCAAGGGCGCACAATACCTACGTGCGCCCGCATTTTGAATACGCTATCCAATCCTGGCAACATTTGTTGAAGCACGACCTAGAAGCGTTAGAGTCACAACAACGAAGAGCAACAAAGAATGAAAAGGGCATGCTTTACCGTTCTTACCCCAAATGGTTGAAGTTGCTGGGAATTTTCAGCGGACGAAATCGAAGGATACGCGGCGCACTCATGTAAGCGTATCAGATATTGAGTAACCCCAACCACGTATGCCGCCAGTTGCTGAAACTTAGCAACAACACGCAGCTCATTTGTAACTGTTTAAAACAGAAGGAACAATATAGCCTTCTAGAGTGTTGAGGTAATTTTTCCATCGGGTTTGCTAACCCTAGATCGTACTCTGTTACAGCGAATTGCTAGTTGCTGATGTTCAGGCGGAGATTTAGTTCGTTCAGTCTATGCAGCACATTTTTGAGGTTTTGCTGATGTTTGGTGAGGTTACTAACAAAGCAACAAATAGCATCCATGTACACAACACACCTTTGTGATTTGAAAACGATGGAGTAATAAATTTCGGCCAAGCTGCGCGGGCACTGTTAAGGCCCATTTGTAGCAAGTTGTATTAATACAAACCCTCTTGCGTAAAGAAAGCATTCAAATATCGGCCATCTGGAGTCAATGGCATGTGGTTGTAAACACTACGAATATCCAGCTTTGCGAAAAGTTTGGCGTCCTAAAGCCTAACCAGCAACTCTTCGATAGAGGGTGGAAGAAACTTTTCCACAAGTATATGTCGAGTGGGTGCTCGAAGGTCGGTGAATAGACGAATAAAACCATCTTTCTTTAACGGAAACTAGTGAATGAACATATTCAGAACACTGTATGGGTTTTATCAAATCTTCCGTGACCACAATTTTCAATTCTTGCGACGACGCTTCTCGCTTCGCCACTGGTACAGGCCTAGGTAGAGGAAAGCTGAACGGTTTGTAAGCCGTGCTCAACTGAGTGCGGTGCATTGCTTTTGGGACTCTGCCAATATACGTGAGAAAGAGATTCGGGTAACTAGAACGTAATGAATGAAGGTTGACGCTGGTAATGGTCATCCGGCTGACGCATGGTGATATGTTCAATAAGGCCATGGCATTACGTCCCAATGGAGGCTAACTATCAGTTTTAGAGACGAGAACTTCAACTGTACGCTTCCTGTTGTTTAGAGAAAACGTTGAAACAGTAACAAAACCTAGTATGTGAACCTCACTGATACGTATTACTCGAGTATTGCTGGATCGCACCTGGACCCTAAGTCCGCGCATGAAGTGAATAAGAACACACACCGGATGGGATGTGTCAAAAAATGTAACAGGTAGCTTGTAGGTTACCCCAGATGAATAAGTCGAAAAGGAACGAATCAGCACAAGGAAAAGAGTGGAGGAATCAGCTATCGGTAAATCTATCTGTATGTGTCTGTGTTTGCTCATCGGCTCAGCGGTTTAGCGGACGACACACATAAAACATCCCCTCACGTGACAGATGGTATCACAGATTGGAAATGTGACGTTCTATCGGCTAAGGTAAGCGGTGAGGTTTCCGAATAGTAATCCGCTGATCGATTTCTTCCGTTTGGTTTTTGTTTGTCTCCTCCAAATCTTCTGAAACCACTTTCTCTTCCCCAGGGTACGGTATGACTAAGGTGCGGGGCCGGATGAAATCATTGCGCCTGCGTACTGTCTCATCACTCTCTACTTGTATTTCGGCCTCCGTTTCTGGGCTCGTAAGCACGGTGCCAGTCTGACATAACTGCTCATGTGGTAGTTTCGTGTAAACATCACGTTCCGCTGTCGACTTCTGGAGCTTAACGGGTGCGCGTCCACTTCCATGCATACGTTGTTGCTGGCAACGCATGGTCTGACGAGGATCTGGAAAAAGTAGGCCTGGCCTTTTACGTAGTCCACGCCCAAACATTGCCTCCCCAGGGCTCTTTCCGATAGACTCTAGCAGTGTGATCCGATTTGCGAAGAAGAATCGGTCAAGTTTGGTTCGTAACGAGCCATTACGCTGCTTTAGAAGACCGGCTTTCACGGTCTGGACCGCTCTTTCAGCTAAACCGTTTGACGCTGGATAGTACGGTGCGGAAGTCATGTGATGAACGCCGTTGCTCTGCAGGTATTCTTGGAACGCTGCACTCGTAAATGGCGGACCGTTGTCAGTGACTAAAGTTTTCCTTATGCCATGTGTAGATAGACTGGAGCGTACGCCATCGATTGTAGCTTCTGCAGTAGCGTTTGCAACAACATGCACATTAATCCATTTGGAGTTCGCATCTACTAAAAGTAGCAACATTTTTCCTTCGATCCGGCCAAAGTAAGCGGCATGGACACTTTCCCATGGGCTGTCGGGCAACTGCCAAGGGTGAATTGGGCCTGTTGGATTATCACTTTGATCTTTTTGACATGTGTTACAATTACTCAAAAGTGCTTCGATGTCTCGGTCAATCGCTGGCCACCAGCAGTAGAATCTGGCGAGGGCTTTTATGCGGACAATACCTGGATGTGCGTCATGTACTTCTTTCAGTACAGCTGACCTGAGAGTCAATGTAATAGCGATGCGAGATCCACGTAGGATACATCCTTCATGCAGGCTGAGCTCAAATCTACAATTGAAAAACGGACGCAGATCACCAGGGGCTCGCAAACCCCAGTCCCGCAGCGGCATACGTTTCACAGTCGATAGAACGGGATCTCTGTCTGTAGCTTTCCTAACCATGTCGAAAGATATGGATGTAGTATTCAGGTATTGCAAAAGTTGAACAAACTCGTAGGGCGCGTCACCTCTTTCCTCCTGTTGGTTAATATGTGGCAATCTACTGAGCGCATCAGCGACATTATTGTGAGGACCGGCAATGTATCGGATTTGATAACTGTAATCAGAAAGTAGGAGGGCCCAGCGTACCATTCGGGGTGCGTTAAGTTGTTCTATGCCTCGTTCCTTACCAAGAAGTGATAACAGTGGTTTATGGTCAGCCTGTATCTCAAACTGGTTGCCCCACAAGTACTGATGGAACCGCTTTACTCCGAATATTACGGCCAGTGCTTCCTTGTCTAATTGTGAGTAATTTTTCTCAGCAGGTTGTAATGCGCGGGACGCGAAAGTAATAGGACGAACTGTTTCGTCGCGGACTTTATGTCCCAGCACTGCCCCGACTCCAAAAGGTAAAGCACCACACTGTAGGATGTGGGATTTGTTGGGGCCGTAATGTACCAAGACTAGTGAAGAAGCAAGGAGACCTTTTGCCCTGCCAAATGCTTGATGCGCTTCCTCGCCCCATGCTCACTTAGGAGCTTCTTTCAGCAAGTTGTGAAGTGGTGCTAGGACAGAAGCAAGATTAGGTAGGAACCGACGATAATGTGAAAGCATTCCAACGAACGAGCGTAACTGGGCTCCGTTACGAGGTGAGGGTGCAGAAATAATGGGTTGTAATTTATCTTTCCGCGCGTGTATACCATTCTTGTCCAGTCTATAAACGAGGTAGTCAACTGAATCAACTAGGAAAGCACATTTGGAGCGTTTCAAACGCAAACCGTGTTCAGAGAGTTTATGCAACACCCGGTCCAACGTGTACAAGTGCTTCTTTTCTGTGCGACCCGTGATAAGGGTTTCATCGAAATATGCGCAAGTGTTCGGTATGTCACGCACGATATTGTCAATTATCCTTTGGAAGACCGCCGGCGCTGAGTTAATCCCGAAAGGCAGTCTAGTGTGTTCGAATAGCCCCAAATGTGTACTGAACGTCGCAAGACATCGGGAGGTCTCATCCAACTTTACCTGCGAATAGGCGTGGCTCAAGTCCAATATAGTGAACTTGACTCCTCCAGACAAGTTGGCATACAAATCCTCAATTTTCGGTAATGGATAACGGTCTATGATGGCACCTCGATTTACTGTAAGCTTATAATCACCACAGATTCGTACGTTACAGTCGGGCTTAAGTACACACACTATCGGGGCCGCCCATTCAGCTTGTTGGACTGGTACAATTATACCTTCTCTTTGAAGCCTTTTCAGCTCGTCTTTCACTCTAGTTCGTAAACAATAGGGCAGTGTTCTGGCCTTAAAGAACTTTGGTGTACTTGAGTCTGACATATGGATTTTTGCTTTAAAATTATTGCGCCTGCCCTATTGCTGCTCGTCAAACACTTCTGAATGTCGTTTAAGGACCGATTCAAATGTATCCTCCCCCACGGAGTGGATAGTATTTAATACTTGTGGTAACATTTTCATCCATTCGCTACCAAGAAAATTGACTGGAGCCTGAAGCACGACATGAAGTACTAGACTGTGTGATCTACCCTGACGCTGCACTCGTACCTGACGCTTCCCAAGTAAATCAATCACTTCTCCTATATAGGTTCTAAAAACGGTATCAGTTGGTTCCAGGTCGGGTAACGATGAGAGCTCGTTTTTACTAATCAATGTCACCGCAGAACCAGTATCCAATTCAAATAAAACAGGTTCGTTATTAACATGAAGCGTAATCCTATATAGAGGCACTTTCGTCATAACTGAGCAGTTTGAAATTATATGGTTCACAAAATTTAGCTGGGAATCTGGGCACTCACCGTAGTCGGAGTTCAATAATTTGGCGAGACTTGTGACCGTGAAACGGCAAACACGTGCCAGGTGGCCAAGTTTTCCGCAATTGCTGCACTTTGTGCGAGTATGAGGACACTGGGTGGGAGAAGTGTGCTGATCCCCGCATCGGTATCAGACGTACTTCCGTACCCTGTTTTCAGAGGATAACCGTGGTGACAGTTTGTTTACAGATTCCACAGGCTGAGGAGGGTTGAAGGTGGATAGTTGGGATTTTAGGTTTTCCCTTTGACGTACAAGGTTACACGCTATTTCCCAGGAAAGGGTTTCTTCCTCCTGCGACAATATTATTTCCCTCGCACCATCACCTGTAACTTCACCAATTAGGCACTGGATTTTCTTGACTTCTTCAAACCGACTTGAGGGAATGTTATTGTACCGGCATTCCGGTGTACCTTGATGAATGCGGGCGACGAAATCATTTATACTTTCTCGGCATCGTTGCTGTAGCTTGAAAAACTGCTAACGAGCGGTAAACACAATTTGTTGGGTTCCCACAATTCCTCAAACAACTGGATCACCTTCACAATACTGGTCTTAGCCATCAAGTTCATAGCG